>OY856410.1:281266382-282466382 GCA_963693085.1 Alisma plantago-aquatica
ATTTTCTATAGGGACACCTCATAGCTCAATTTTATTCGCGATTCTATTGTTGTCATTTATAAGGTTTACTAATTCAGCATTTGACGACATTACCACCATCGCTGTCAAAGTTCTGGCCGGACCCATAAACTTTGAAACCAGTCTAACTTGAAAACAACTAATTTTGATCTTGAATTTTGTAAATAGATTTGAGGTTTGGAAGTTGATCACCGAATGGGAACCAAATTAATATCAGGTTCCTTGACAATTCGAGTATATATGCAATGTATATTGTTGACTTTAACCTTCCAATTGTGTTGACAAAATAATTAAGGACTAAAATATTATTAAAAGATATAAATTTTTGAAAAATATTATAGTAAACATTTTTCCAAAGTTAAATTGACTTCTTCTTAGCACGTGTATTCCCCCCTAGTTTTTATCAAAGAAGTATGTGGAAATCTATTAGTTGGCATTTCTTTCCTTGTGTTCCCATCCTCGGTTGACATGGCCCTTTGTCAGTTGACCTTCGCATTACCCTTCCCCATGGTTGTTATCCTCAGAGGTCGGTCATGGCTTGCTTCTGCCCGAAAATTTAAGATGAATCAACAAAGGGACACTGATCAAACGGGCCAGTAGGGTTTAGTTACCCCACACCGTCCACTGCATGCGCATCTGACCGCAAATAACAAGGCATGCACAAAACAAAAGTCAAATGCCATGGCTGGACCAGGCCTGCATGATGACTGTTGTACCTGATCAAAAGTACGAAGTGTATAGCATACTGATTGAACTTCTGTTCCTTGATCCTGTCCACAGAGATGATCAAGTGTCCCAAATTAAGCAGTGCTGAATGAATCTGACTTGCTGCTAGTTGGTTCTAAATTTAGCTAACGTACGTGAAGTGTGGTTAGAAGGCGCAAGCAGAAATCCAGCTTAATACTCTCGGATCCTTTCAGCTAGCAAGATCCTAGAAAGTAATTAAGGACGGCACCCGTTTGCAATGACGGTGCAGGTTCAGGGAACTCGGCTTCTCCAGAGATATAAACTGCTGCTGGCTAGCTGCGAAGTATTCGACAGCAAGCTGCAAAGACGCGGAAAAGCCAAGAGGGTAAACCTCCACGTACGTACACACTCTCACCGGGAGAGAAAAAAGTGTGATTGGAATGGTTGACCTTTATAGAAGAATCTTTCAGAACCTGTCTATGCTTGCACACACCCATCAATGTGTGTGGGAGTGTTTATAATGACCACGAAAAGAAGAAAAAGCAGGCAGCCAGCTAGCTAGTATTTAGGGCTAAGAGTTATAGAGGGCGCAAATTCAAAGAGGGTTTGTTCTATTATGTTAATGATCAGTATGTTGTGTGACCTCTCTAGCAACAGCGTCGTATTCCCGTTTCCCTTTGGCTGCAGTTGGAGGTCGAATCCCGAATCCGGTTCGTTTACAAACCGCAAACTCCGCACGAGTATAGTAATTGGCATCGATTTACCCCAAAAGCAATCAGGGTTTGAAAACCTCGAAGAGGAATCAATCAATCTACACCTCCGTCCATAAGACAAAAGTCTTTTCCTCTCCCTTTTCTTCTTCTTCTAAAGACAAAGAAGTCCTCTTGTTCAAGCGTCATTGTCGCTTCAACGCCTAGCTAGCTAGCTAGCTTCTTGTCAGCCAGCAGCAGTGTTTGGAAATGTTGTTCTTGGCTTCCTGAGGCGACGTATGTTCACTGTATGATGATAGTTACGCTGAAAGACATATGAGTATTAATGAAGTAGACTAAATCAGGAATTTGATTTCATCAAATACTTGTTATCACTCTTCTGGCCGGTCTATTACTAAATTACTCCCAAGTTGGATTAAAACTATATTAATTATTAATGCACACATCATGCAACTTGCAGCATGTACATTAACGTATATAAAGATGTGTATGAGTAATGCGTTACAGACATATATACCATGTTAGGCAGGCAAAACAAAGCGTGAGATGGGCTATACTATAAGAAAAACTGTAACTGGTAAGAGAGAGAGAGAGAGAGAGGTGCATGTCAAAGGCAGTTGTGCACTCGGGTGCTTCTGACCTTGTGTGAAAAAAGCAAAAGCAACACAGGGACCAGCTGGGGCATGTAGCACAGCAAGCACACCAGCACGCACTGCAAATGTCCTCTCACAGTCTTACAATTCAGTCATACAGCAATTCACTGGTCCCTTCTCCCAATTCACCTCGGTCGGAGAATCTATGTAGTCCTCCTACTTGATAGCTCTACCACTGCAAGGTCGCAAGCTCCGACCCAAGCCCTTCGTGCTTTCCCCTCTTACTTACTTTCCATCATTAAATTTTCACTTTTTCTTACCCTCCCTCACGTCTCACGTGATGATACACAAACCTAGTTTCAAAACTCCAACTGTACCTACCATAGTCTACTATCTCAACCAAATAAAGATGAGGTGTCATATGGAAGGAAGAGAAAGAAAAACAAGAGGGAGAAAATAGTTCAGGAAAAAAAAGGAGAGAAAAACTAATTTTCTTTATAACTTTTAAATCAAATAATATTTTTGATAAAAATAAAAATTACTAGAATCCTTATAAAAATACAATTCAACAAATCAACACTGAAATATTTTTTGAGATACTAATTTGGAATATAATAATGTGTATTGTATTTAGAATAGTACTCCTTTTCTTTATAACATACTAATTTAAAAATAAGTGTTGCATGTCGTTTTGTTCTTGGCATAATACTCATTTTTCTATATTACTCTTTTTTAATGCCATTATATTTTAAAATAAATATTAAAATGAGTACTGAAATGATAGTACTTATCATTAATTCTTTTATATTTTAAAATATCCCCATAAAATAAAGTATAACACGAAATTTCAAAAAATGATGACATAAAAAACAAATAATATACCAAAAATGATACAATACTCATTTTTAAGCTAGTATGTTACTTTAAAATGAGTATTATCCTCCAATGTAACATTGATTTTTAAGTATAAAAATATTTTTAATGAGATTGTACATATTATTTTAATATTTTTAATATAAAAGTAAGTTTTTTTATATATTTTTGTAGATAATATCTATTTTTTATAGATATATATACATTAATACATATAATACTTATTTTCATATTTTTATATTGTTTTTTAATGATATTCAATATTGGCTTGTTGGATGGCATTTTTTAAGAAATTTAATAATTTTTATTTCATTAAAAGAATTATTTTGGTTTGAAAGTTATAAGTGAAACATTTTTTTCGTACTTTCCTTCCATTCCATTTTCTCTTCTATTTATTGTTTACCGCAGTCCAGCAAAAATAGTAATTCTCATTGAGTCTAACTATTTAGGAGTGAAAATCGGATATGAAATCAGGTATAAATGAAGTGATGCACAAATTTTCAGCCATACACCGTCTCTGGGATGACAATCGCGTGTAGTCGTAACTCATGATGTGCATCTAAAGATATACGTCTAAATATCTCAAGTAAGGAGTAAGTAGCCTATTCCCTTTAAAATAAGGAGCAGCAAATCCCATCTCGTGTGCTAGGCGTGTTTCTATCCTTTAATCTGGGTTTGACATTTGGCACGATCGCCCACTTTGCTTTACCACAAGTCAATCCGTAGATTGTAATGTCCTTGGGAAAAGTGCATGGGAATACTAGGAGAGGGAGAGAGAGGGTGGGGGAAGAAGACCGATGCTATAAGAATACAATGCAGGTTGCGAGCTAGTTAGACTTTTTAATAGAAAAAGTGAGTAATATTAAGATACAGTATGTCTGATGTTATGCCTTGAAGACTCCTAGTCCTAATCTTAAACGTACATGGTGTGGCAGTCCTATTTTGGGTCTTGCCTTGATTTGAGTCCAATCCATGTTCCTATTTGGATTTAGATTAGTATTCCTATTTGGAGTTGTAGATGGCTCTATCTTCATGCAACTTGGACTTCTATTGTGTACTGGACTCCTATTAGAATTGTTTATTCCTAGTTGAAGCCTTATGACATGGAGCTTATAAATAGGACATTAGGGGCATGAGATTTTCTTATATTGAGAAGTGCCAACATACAATGTTGTACTGAAGAGAGTTCTCTCTCTTCTTTGGGTGTAACCTTTTCAGGTTCTCTTTCTTTGAGAGTATCTCTCCTTTGTAATCTTCTTGAAATATTGAACTTCTCTCTCCTCCCGTAGAGTAGGTCATCCGACCGAACTACGTAAATCATGTGTTTTGGTTGCGTGATCATTCTTCTATTCTCGTCTTGTTCTTCCGTCGAACTCTTCGTATTCTCTCATTCAATAACTTAACAAAGTGGTATCAGAGCTGCGTGTTCAAGATCCGAACAATGACGAGTATGTACAAGATCGAGAAGTTTGGTCACAAAATCAATTTCGAGCTATGGCAGATCACGATGCGTGGTGTGCTTGTTCAATAGGGAGTCGATGTGGCTCTGGATAGAATCGAGAAGTTGCCAGCCACTATGAAGCCAGAAGACAAGAAGGAGATGGACTAGAAGGCTCTTACTGCCATCCAGTTATCCTTAGACTACAAGGTTTTGACCAAAGTTGCCAAAAAAACTACTGTTGCTGGTATATGGAAGAAACTCAAAGATCTCTACATGACAAAGTCTCTCCAAACGAAATCATATCACAAGCAGCGTCTCTACTTACTGCGCATGGTGGAAAGTAGTTATGTCTGTGATCACATTGACGAGTTTACATCTATTATTATGGATCTGGAAAAAATAGATATTCAACTCGACGATGAAGATAAAGCCCTTATTCTGTTGTGCTCTTTACCCCCATCATACAAGCAATTTCAGGAAACTATTATGTATGAAAAGTCTTCAATCAAGGTGTAGGATGTTATATCTTCATTGCTGTCAAAGACCATGGTTGATAAAAACCTAATTGCTTCTTCTAGCGGGAGTCAGTCAGAGGCTCTTATGGTGAGGGGTCGTACAAAGGAAATGGGAAACAACAAGAAGGAAACACACAGATCTAAGTATACATCCAAGAAGGTCCGTAAATATTGTAAGAAGACTGGACACGTCGTTGATGAATGTTACAAGTTACAGAACAAGAAGAAGAGGGAGAGTGAAAATCAAGAACAACCTGCAGATGTTAATGTAGCACGGGAAGATCCAGATTATGTTCTTATGTCTTCATCATCTTCTTTCTCATCTATAAAATTTCAAACTTCTTGGATTCTGGATTCCGACTATTCACATCACATGTGTCCACACAGAGATTGGTTCTCTTCTTATGAGAATTTTGATGCAGGCATTGTAAACATGGAAGACGATAGTACTTCCAAGACTATTGGTATTGGGTCAATTTGTATCAAGATGTTTAATGGAGTCATCCGAACTATCTCAAACGTCCGTCATGTTCAAGGTCTCCAGAAAAATCTTGTATCTCTTGGCTTGCTTGAAGCTAACAGTTTTGCACACCATGCTGAGAATGGAATATTATCCTTAATCAAAGGAGATGACATTATGATAAATGGAGTACGTATTCCTAGAAACATTTATAAACTAATTGGTAAAATTGTGACTAATGAAGCTGTTGTTGCTTCTTCCCCAACCACTTCAAATCTGGATGCCACCAAATTGTGGCATATGAGACTGGGACACATGAGCCAGAAAGACATGGAATTGTTATGCAGGAGAGGACTTTTAGGTGATATAAGTACTGAAAAGTTAGATTTATGTGAGCACTGTGTTATGGGAAAATAGAAAAAGGTCAGTTTTTCTACTACAAAAGGTACTGTTGATTATGTTCATTCATATATCTGGGGTCCTTCTCAAGTCCCATCCAAGGGAGGTGCTAGATACATGCTTACTTTCATAGACGATTTCTCAAGGAAAGTTTGGATGTATTTTTTGAAGCATAAATCTGAGGCTTTTGATCAGTTTAGAAGTGGAAGACGCTTATTGAAAAGCAAACAGGAAGGAGCATCAAGACACTGAGAACAGATAACGGCATGGAGTTTTGTTCTTCTGAATTCAATGAGTTCTGCCAATCTGAAGGTATTGCAAGACATCGCACAGTTAGACATACACCTCAGTAGAACGGTGTTGCAGAATGCATAAACATAACTTTTCTAGAGCGTGCACGTTGCATGCTGATCAGTGCAGGTCTGAGCAAAGATTTTTGGGCTGAAGCCATCTCTACTACAGCCTACCTTGTCAACCGTTCACCATCTACTCCACTTGGTTTCAAAACTCGAGAAGAGGTCTGGTCTGGTCATCCTGCAAAATATTCTAATCTGTGTATATTTGGTTGTCATGCATATGTCTATTCAAATGAAGGAAAGCTCGAGCATAGAGCAAAGAAATGTATTTTTATGGATTATGGTGATGGTGTGAAGGGATACAGATTCTAGTGCATTGACCCTAAGTCATCAAAGTTCTTGATTGAAAGAAATGTTACCTTTGACGAGTTTGCCATGTTTTCTGAAAAACATGATGGTGTTACTTCTTCTATTACAGCTTCTCAGAGTTCCAAGGAATAGGTGGAGCTTGAAGTCACTGCACACAACCCATCACCTCCTGTTGTTGTACAAGAAAATCTAGATGAAAATGAAGATGACACTACTGAAGAACTACCATATATGATTTCTTCTAGGAGGCAAAGAAGACAGATCAGACCACCTACAAGGCATTCAAATTATGATGTTGCATATGCCCTTGCTACAGCTGAAGAAACGAATGATTCTGGAGAACTGACTACCTATAAAGAATCCATGGTTGATCCCAATTCGGCCATGTGGATTGCTGCTATGAATGAAGAGATGGAGTCTCTTAAAAAGAACAATACTTGGGTGCTTGTTGATCCTCCTGCTGGAAAGAAGATTGTTGGATGCAAATGGATATTCAAAAGGAAGGATGCTGGTCCTAGAAATTCTACTGAAAGGTACAAAGCGCGGCTAGTTGCAAAAGGCTACAGTCAGGTGAAGGGTATAGATTATAATGATGTGTTCTCTCCAGTTGTCAAACACACCTCTATTAGATTTCTATTAGCATTAGTTGCTAGATATGACTTGGAGCTAGAGCAACTTGATGTGAAGACCACATTCCTCCATGGTGACCTAGAGGAACAAATTTTCATGCAGCAACCTGAAGGTTATGTTTCTGCTACAAAGAAGGATCATGTGTGCTTACTAAAAAAGTCTCTTTATTGCTTGAAGCAATCCCCACATCAGTGGTATCGTAGATTTGATTCTTTCATGGTCAAGTATGGATATTCCAAGAGTAGATATGACGTTTGTGTCTACTTGAAGAAACTTCCTGATGAGTCTCTTATTTGCCTCTTGCTCTACGTTGATGACATGTTGATTAAAGAAAGAGATACTTTTGAAATCCACAGTCTGAAGTAGTTACTTAGTGGCAAATTTGAAATGAAAGACTTGGGAGCAGAAAAGAAAATTATGAGGATGGAAATTATTAGAAACCAAAAAGTTGGAATCTCAGTCAGGAGAAGTATGTAAAGAAAGTTCTACAACATTTTTCTATGGTCGATGCATCTCCTGTGTCTATTCCTTTAGATGACCACTTCAAGAAGCTCTCATATGCTGAGTCACCACAATCTGAAGAGGATGAAAGCGACATGTCCCGTGTTCCCTATTCTAGTGCAGTTGGTAGTATCATGTATGCTATGATTTGTACGCGTCTAGACATAGCACAAGTAGTTATCATGGTGAGCAGATACATGTCTAATCCAGGAAAACTACATTGGCAAGCAGTCAAGCACATTCTTAGGTACCTTAAGGGTACATCTTCTACATGCCTTGGATTCGGTAAGAGCACAGAGACACTTGTTGGTTATGTTGATTTTGACTTTGCAAATGACCGTGATAAAAGACATTCTCTTACAGGCTATCTGTTTACTCTTGGTGGTTGTGTTGTAAGTTCGAAAGCTACATTACAACCTACCATTGCATTGTCTACTATAGAAGCTGAGTACATGACATTGACAGAGGCCATAAAAGAAGCTACTTGGCTTAGAGGATTGTGTGATGAATTTTGTATTCTTGAGAAGACAACAATCATCTACTGTGATAATGAAAGTGCAATTCATCTTACAAAATATCAGATGTTTCATGAAAGGACAAAGCATATCGACGTCAAGTATCACTTCATCAGAGAGGTGATAGAAGAAGGGAAGATTGTGGTGAAGAAGATTGCAAGTAAAGAATATCCTGCTGATATGATGACAAAGTCATTGCCAGTTTCCAAGTTCAAGACCTGCTTGGACTTGGTTAGCATTCACAACTGAGAGTGATGCCCTTAGGAGATGGAGGAGAAGAAGATTGCTATTTTTCTTGTAAGATGTTGAATTCGAGTTAAGGTGGATATTTGTTATGCCTCGAAGACTCCTAGTCCTAATCCTAATCCTACATGGTGTGGCAGTCCTATTTTGGGTCTTGCCTTGGTTTGAGTCCAACCCATGTTCCTACTTGGATTTACATTAGTATTCCTATTTGGAGTTGTAGATAGCTCTATCTTCATACAACTTGGACTCCTATTGTGTACTAGACTCCTATTAGGATTGTTTATTCCTAGTTGAAGCATTATGGCATGGAGCCTATAAATAGGACCTTAGGGGCATGAGATTTTCTTGTACTGAGAAGTGCCAATGTACAATGTTGTACTGAAGAGAGTTCTCTCTCTTATTTGGGTGTAACCTTTTCAGGTTCTCTTTCTTTGAGAGTATCTCTCCTTTGTAATCTTCTTGAAATAGTGAAATTCTCTCTCCTCCCGTAGAGTAGGTCATCCGAATGAATTCCGTAAATCCTGTATTTTGGTTGCGTGATCGTTCTTCTATTCTTGTCTTGTTCTTCCGCCGAACTCATCGTATTCTCTCGTTCAATAAATTAACATATGATATCGGTATGGTGGGCTCTTTTGGTCACTAAAAAAACATATTTGATATCACATCTTAAAATCTGATTGCATACAAGAAATTTGAGGTAGTCGTAAACATTTAATGTACAAGAAGTATCTTAAAGACATTATATAGAGTTCACTGGGAAAACAACAACACACGTTATAGGTTGTATGGGTGGATCTATAAAGGGCAGTCGGGACTCGACCCCCTATTTCAATTAATATTGTCTTCATCTAATTTAGTCTCTTCTATTGTAATTTTCAGTTCCACAATTAATGAGGGAGAAACTCCTTAACAAGCCTCCTGCATACTCAATTAGAAATTAAGATATAACTAATAATCTAACAAACTGAAGAATGTGACTAGTTGGTCTTATTAGTCTTCTTTTGAGTGCTTTATACCCTCTTTGGTTTGAGATCGAGATTATGAAATATAGGCTAGATAAGTCGATAAATCTGGATTAGTTTATTTATATTCAGTCATGTTTTTGTTTGACAACTCAACGCATTGCAAGCATTCATTAGATTGGACTAGTCTCAACTTGTGTTTTTTAGTCTGACATTTAGAACAAAATAACATAAAAGACAGAGCCAAATCTGGACTAAGATCTGAAATCCTGCTAAGAGCAGGACTGACTTGGTCCAGATTAGAGGACTACAAAATCTGAAGTGGTCCCTGCCAGTTCAGTTTCTGCCAAACAAAAAAGACTAGAACTAGACTAGGATAGTCGAGACTGACACCTATGTGCACAAAAAGACAACACCTAGTCCGAATCAGATACTGAACCAATCAACACCTTCAGATTTGTTTCTGTGTGTTTAGCCATGATCATTTCCATCTTCATGCAGTTGATCGTTATGTCAGTGTCATAGTGTATGCTTCAATTTTTCATCCGTATAATATCACTAGTGATTTTTTTCAAGTTTTTGATAAGTATAGTTAAATTTTTAAAGAAAATCCTTCTTTTTCTATATTAATATATTCCAAAGGATGACAGTGTGAGCTTGGTATTAGTAGAGAAGACAACAACCAAGCAGAGAAAAATGGACAACAGAAGAATGGGTCAGAAAGCCCTTCAATTACGATTCAAATTTGTTGTTTCAAGTTGCTTACGAGTTAGTTTTTGGATAGATGTAAGGATAGGAGTTTTTGGGACACAAATTGGACCCACAATTAGGAAAACACATTCTAATTCTTGAATGATGTAAAGTCCTCTACCCTTCTCATTTTTTGTATGTTTCTTGATTCTCCTTGTAGGCATGTTGCATAAAGTTGTGTTGTGTGTTGTGCTTGGCGTTGTTTTGTTTTATTTGTGTGGAGAGTGGTCCATATTTGTTACATAATTAATAAAGAGTATTTAGTTGTTTCTATAAAGCTATTTGATGGGTCTTCTAGTCAGATATTGAACATGCATTCGATAGCTAAAAAATGATTAGGCTTACGTGTTTCTGTAAACCTTTTTTATTTTTTTTTGGGGAACCACCAATGTGAGATGATTAATTACTTGTTGTTGTGATATTGCTTCCACCAACTATTTTCTTTCTTACAACTATAGTATAGGGGCATGTTTGGTTATATGTACATTCTAGTCTTGAATGTATCAGGAGACATAGTACACTCATGTCATTTTACATCATATAATACTTATTTAATCATGATCAATTGATTTTCAAATATTATATGAATAAACTAAATAAAAATTTTGAATTTATTTGAACAGTTATAGGACATGCATCTAAGGATAACATAAGTGATGCACTTATAAATATCCAAATAAACTCAAATTTTGTATATTCTATATACTTATCATAATAATGAAGATCAACAATTTGAATTTTTTAGATATTGGTTCTGTGATATGTAGATAATACTTGAGCGTATATATACACACATGAACAAATACACACACACACACACACACACACACACACACACACACACACACACACATATATATATATATATATATATATATATATATAATAGAATTTATATATGATATGTTTGTTATCAATGGATATAGAACAACATAGACACCGTAATGTAGATAATATGACAACATTGAGTATAGGCTAAGTTCAACAATTATTTTTTATATATTAAACCATTACATATGTTCTTACATCTATTTATATGTTAAGAATAGAACATTTGAATTAGTCAGGTGACAGTCCTGTCATCACTGATTAGTAATGTAGATAGAGAATAAATAGCTAACTTTGATTACTTCTTTACTGCATTCGTTTATTTTACTTCTGTCAAAAAGGACACAATTTTTGGCTACTTTCAATGTTAGGTAAGTTTTCATTATTTTGCTTGTGATTTTAACCAATGTGTTACATTTTTCACTTGAAATTTTATAATCATTTGCTTTATTCTTTATTCAGCAATTCAAATCAAGAATTATTGGTGATCATTGTAAACACACTAATGTATATTATCTTGGCCTATTGGGTAACAAATTGACGTGTAAGGGACACATTGAAATTTTCAACTGTAGGGTAACTCTAAATGTTTATTCGTAAACCTATTCAGTAATATTGTATTATTATATAACTACTTAATCATGTAATATTTATTGCTTTGTCTTATTGAGAAATAAAAAGCATTCTGCAAAGCCAGAGGACTTGTAGATAGACAAAAGAAACAATATACTAGAGGAGTGTTAAGGTAGTTTTATGAGTCAAAATACAATGTCAACTCTACTTATATTTTATTTGGTAACATCTCACATAACTGTGAATTTGTAGTGCCCTATAAAAGATAATTGATTGGCATGGGAATGCTATATTATGAAGTATATAGATGTCATTGTTAGGACATCATCACATCACATCTAGAATAAATAATAGGTAACCTAGACTTCATTCACAAGTGTACAATATAATTTGATTATAAATAATTTTATGCAATATTATCATGTGATTATATCATTATATTTGTAGATATTTAACACCCAACGACCTTATACATGGGACACTCTAGATGGGTTACGAGGATCATGGGCAAAGAGCTTCGTAGCTGATGTTGATTTGGAATTCGATTGAGATAATTTATTAAGTTTGAAACTTTGAATTTGATTGTTTGTATGATTAATATGTAGACGCATAAATAAAACTTTATATTTAAATTCAGATTATGATGAATACAAGTGAGTTTGGATATTAATTTATGCAGCGCTCATTGTGAATGTGTGTGTGAAAATAAGTACATTTTGAAGACATGTATATGAGTGCAATGGGAAATTGAAGGTGTGGATGTGTATATATCTATTTATTTTATTGTAGGTTTTATATGTCCAAAATAACCGACTGTTAAGATGGACACAGGATGGAACATGTGATTCATTAGAGCAACAAATTCTACATCACGACTGAATAGCCGGAGAGCATATCTTTTTTTACTTTTATGAGAGAACCGCCCCCGTAGAAGCGCCACAATCGTGATGCCCCCAAATAGCGTAAACTGTCGGGGCATGAGAGGGTGAGTGGTCCGGTCACCCCCCTCCCATGCCCAATTAAATCTTTGTTACTTTTCATAGAGCACCTTCGGCGTGGTTCGAACCCGGAGAGCATATCTACAAACCTATTGTAAGAAGAAAAATATTTTGATGAGGGTTATATGCCAAATGCCGACATCAAAACACTATGACAAGCATTTTGGGACAACAAACTGACATTACACAACAATCTTATCAATTAACTTTTAAACTAATACGCATCCTACCACATTTTGTTGTGACTAGAAATCGATGTTGAACATGCATAACATCAAATAATTTGAGAAACTGACAATATTGATCAATTTCAATCGTCTAACATTCAACATTTTACTACATCTTGTGGAAAAAGATTGACACTATAATGACTTTGTCACATTAGTTGTTCGTATGAAAATAACTAGAGGCCCTATATTCAGACAAATATTTTTTGAAGTAAGTGTTCCTCACTAGTTTCTTTTATGCTATATGTCACTTTTGAGGACTTTTATTGAGATACTACTTCAATTTTGGCTTCCTCTGTAAATCAGTATTGTACCCACTGATTAGTAGTGTCTCCCACTTAAGTGTCGGCTCCAAACTGATGGTAAAGACTTTAATTAACCAATGTTAAAAGCCACATGTATAGTAGTGTATGGACTCTAACCTATCACAATTGAGTTTGTGATAGCTAATATTGTGAACCTAAGATATGCAAACACACTCAAAAATAACAACAAAGATGTGATGTAACAAAGACTAGTTTGTGACTACATGCAAGAAAACTCAAGTTTAATTATGAAATTAAGCCCACTTTAAAAGATCATATAGAAATTTATGAGTTTGCACCCATTCTATAATGATAGGCCACATTATACCTATGGGGTTTATAGGTTCATAATGTAATTGAATGAGTTATTATTCACAACCTCAAGCATCCACATACACATAAACATGTGATCCATTCTATCCTTGTTGAAATGAGCATAACTAAGGAAAGAGTGTGGTATAAGAGGAATACATCGGCTCTACACATAATGCACACGCATGCACACACACATATACAAAAGCATACACAACAACAACAATCAAAACACATCCAAGATTGCACCTAATATTAGGTAATAGAGGTGTCTATATATGCAATTTTGATTTCCAAATACTGATATCACCACCCTATTTACCTCAATAACTTTGATAAACACATATCAACCCAATTTATCACATCTTCTTCCCCATTGAGATCCACCATCCTTGTTGTTGCATCCTACCATATTATCCTTCTTGATTGCTACAACAAATATCACCCATGTGATGTTTGCCATGTTGTAGAGCTTCATAACATTGAAAATGTGCATATAATAGGATCCCGACTGAGTCATGCATGGAACCCTTCCCCTCAATCACTTTTCACATAATATCAAGATACTTGTAGGGTATGATAATGTTAAATTTATTAGCAATCTGTGATGAAATTTGGGTGCACTGGTAGGGTATATATCCACATTGCTCCTAGTTGCTAAGCCAGTGCTAGAATATTTTAATTAATTTTACTTGCAATGAAAATAGAAATATATTGTATTGTTATGTATGCAAAAATTAGTGAGAGAATGATAGTCATTCCAAAAATATAATCATGTTGTCTATGGTAGACCAAGGAGTTTAATTTTTTCTAGTTTGTACTGTGAGCTATTGAGTAGTCGGGCAATGCTATTACCTTAAGCACCATGTGACACAGTCTACTGCAAGGGATACCCCTGGTGGTGGTTAAAATCATTTGCATTTCCAATTGCCTTAGTTCTTAATGAAGAAGGTATTTTAACATAATTATGTTTGAGTTTAAACTTTACACACAATCTTATGTCGTGTCTTAAAAATTAAAGTATTCTCCTAAAAATCTCCATTAATTTCTTAAAACTTCAAAAATTGTCTTCCTTTTACTAAATCTTATATAACCCCTTTATACATTTTTATAATCTCGCGTCATTAAATAAAATGTATGCTTTTGTTTTGTGTTTGGTTTTTTCCCTCAATTCAATATTTAATTTCATATATTTTGCTATCCCACTAATTCATGATATTCTTTAATTTTTATATACAGAAATTATCATTAATTATTTTATTAGTAGTATGTAAAAAATAAAAAATATAATCACAGAATACCAAATTTGACTCAACTAACATGAAAATTCTTGGTATTAGAAATCGGTCTGGGTTTGCAGTTGAGTAGATTTTAGTTCAAGTTGTATAAGATTTATTTTGGGTTGGTTAGGTTTTGAAATTGCCTTATTTTTATTTTGTTTTTATTAGTAATCATAATAAAATGTCATTATTATATTTGCATCATAACGAGTTAGATCGGGAAATACATGTTTGTGTCAGACAAATGACAACTTTATTTGGAGTTGGTTCTGATTTCAGTCGAACATGTGTAGTGGTCGTGTAGGCTTGAGTTCGAATATGATCAAGTCAGATTGAGTTTGGTGAAACCCAACCCATCATGTCTAATATAAAAAATATATAATTATTTTTATATAGATGTATAATATTTAACAAAATAAAATATAATTATTTTTGTATACATAGAACATCGTATCACATAAATATATATATATATATATATATATGTATCAAAGTTAGACATGTTAGTGGGTTGGATATTGCGAGACCAGACCCGACCGTCCAGGACATAGTCAACCCAACACGGAAATTTTAAAAAAGTTGACCCAAAATGATCCAAACACATATAGATCCGATCTGAATCGTTATGACTCAAAACCAATAGAAATAATTATTATGCATAGTAACATAAAATTGAAGTAAAATTGACAGATTCAAAGCCGGATCCAACCTGGTCTATATCTAACATGATTTGAATAAACCTGAACAAAATTTGAACCAACCTAGAACCCAGAAAAACCACTAATACCCATAATTTTTGGAGTTGACTGGGCTGGATTGGGTCGGTCAGGATTGAGATTTTAAAATATCATATACTACTAAAATAATATCTAATGATAATTAATCAATATAAATAAATATTATCATATATTAATGATATAATAAAATATACAAGATTAAATATTATATCGAGAGAACAACAATGACTAAGAAATAAATAAAAGCATTCATTGTATTTCCCAACGTGCTTTGTTATGGGATGAAAGAGGGAGGTATTTCAAATTTATAAAAGAAAGATTTGTTAAAAAAATGCAGTTTTCAAAATCTCACAAGACACAAGGAAAGTTTTGAAGAAAAAAACTAAAAAGTGTCTGATCCCGTATTAGTTGCACACATTATTTGATATATTATATGGCATTACCCCCTCTCCTACAACCAGTGATGGAGTTTGATCATCCGACATATTATAGAACGCATAAGTGCATGCATACTCTCTTTCTCTTCCTCAACATGGCACATTGACCGTTTATTAACCCTACTTGTTCCTCAAACATCTATTGCGTAATATAGCTTCTTCTTGTAAGAGTTAATGTCCCTCAAAGGACTTAAATCTATTGTGACAGGTTGCTGTGATATATTGTGACAACCTGTCATGCCAAATGAGATTATTCAAAATTAAAATAAAGATTAAATACTAATTTATCATATTACAAAAAGACATATAATTAGAACCAAATAAAAAATATGTCAGAGGACATCTACATAAAGGTCCAATTTCATATATATATATATATATATATATATATATATATATATATATATATATAACCATAACATGTATCTTTACATTCTTTTCATCGCCCTATATACAATTGTCACATAATTACAATATGTACATAGAATAAGATATGCTGCCAAAAACTCAAGTTGATGTACATCATCTACTAAACTCCCTGCCTGGAACATGAGAGTACATGGATGACTCTAGGACTCCATACTAACCACACCCACCTTCTACCTCTATATATCTTCAAATTGTGCCTCCTTGTCATAATGTGTCTGACAGTGTTGCTGATCACTCAAAAAGATATGGTAACCCACAAAGGTGAGACCCATGTCCCAATGAGAGATACAACACCAAAAACATCTATTTCTTACCATGATTATATTAAGAAGTTGAAGTAGATAGTCTTACAGAGTTGAAAGACTATATAACTTGTATAAAGATCTGGATTAGCTATATTAATATGTGCATTTGATTTTTTTTATTGTATTATAAGTCATTCACAAATTAAAATAAACATATCAAGGGTAATCATGTAATATATTTCATTAAGGAACCCTAACAGTGATGCTACATAGATGAATTACATATTTTATTATGTCTTGGGTAGTTTGAGGTGTACCACTCAAACTACTAGCTGACCATTGTGAAGTTGAAATTAGCCCCCTATATGATCTAGGATGACCCGAGTCCTAAGATTTCTCCTCCTCGATCAGTACGAGTAACAACCGTAGTGGCACATCGGCCGAACTGCTAAAAGTAGCCTAGTCCACCCTGGGTACCCAGGCTACAAAACTAGAAATCAAGGTATACAATCATAAAATATGAGTTACGACCACAATCACTCTCAATTACATCATCATCTGAGACACAACCTCGACTTCTCTCCAAAACCTTGGGATCAAGAAGACATGAATATACCCTTACCTAACACCCACATATACTCAACAATATATGACTCTGAGCTCCTTTTGGATTACTTATTTCATTATCAAGCAAATTCTAACACTGGAATATCTCTACGGACTGGAGGCACTACTTGGTTAGGGTTACACTTGATTGTTTAAGTCAGTTAGTTACATTTTTACTACATCAATCAAGTTATGTATAAATACCAAAAAGATTCTTACAATGGTCATTAAGGTTAGCAACCACAAAAGATATAAACATATTTAAATAGTTCCATAACACTCCTTCACAATGAATGTAATCGTGCTTGACCATGAAAGGATTGACCATCAACTAGAGTGTATCGAGCCATAGGCATCACTATGGTCAACAAAGTATTACTTTATGTAATGGAATCATCAACATTCAATATTTATCATGAATTTGTTATTTTCTATATTAGGGTTTTGTCCAACCATTTTTGCATCACCATAATAGTATTTGAAGCAATTAATATTTTCAAAATAGGTCATAAAGATTAGTTCAATGTTCATAAGGTTTGAACTATAACTGACTTGATTGGATCATCATTCAGTCATACAAGACAACACTTATAAAGGAAATCATTTAGCATTTTAGGAGTTCTAAAGTAACATTAACAACATGCATGTAGAAATTAGGGAAGAGATGCATTCAAATATATATAACTCGCCTAGTAGAGAGTGAAAATATGAACTCCAAGGTGGAAATTTTCAAAATCAGTGCCCGCACATCAATCTCAACCAACCAAAGCTCTAATAATGTCTCCTTTTTCCATGAACAAGGTGGAACTAGATAAAGGAAGAAGAAAAAGAGAGCTTTCAACCCACATGCATAGGGTTCCAGCAAGAAAACACCAAGAAAACCATAGATCTCAGCCACATGAAAAAGGAGGGCAAAGAACAACAAGAAAACAAGTAGAAGAGCAAGAATCTTACACGAAGGAAGTAAGTAAGAATCTGATAACATCTCATTTTGAATTTTTTTATATATTTTATTCCTATTTTAGCACAACTTTTATGGATTTTTTCTGTTCATTTGAGTACCTTAGGGATAAAACCTTGATTTCATACATTCCTCACTCAATGCAAGCTCATGCCATGTCACGACTATGAGATGGGTTGCGACCGCGACATGGGTCACGACTGCGACTACACAGTCCCCAGACGTTACAACCGTGACAGAGCCATTGATCGACAACTTCACACCTCGATCGTGACCTCCATTGCAACTGAGATAACGCACCATGACCACAATGTATTGGAACTCTTCCACAACCACGATAGCTGCCACGACCATAAGAAGGAGATCATCACAACTGCACGCACGTGACCACAACTCAAGAATCATGGTCAAAACAACACAAGCCACGATCGAGACCACAACCGAGGTGAACTCCACTGAGCGTCGCGACCACAATAAAGGTCACGAGTAGCCCATGCATCACAACCGTGACTAAAAGATAATTCAGTGGGCCCCCAACTCCACCTGTCAAATCATCAGATCATCAAGGACCACAAAGTGCTGCCAAACTCTAAAGTCATTCACATTCATCCCCATTGGTCATTCCCATCAGTCTTGGAATTTTGAAGACAACAGTTGGAGGAAAGATAAGATTGGCCATCCTCTTCTTCAAAAGAACGAGTTGTCATAATCCACGTCCACTCTAGATCAAGATCTGGAGAAGTATAGTTGGTGTACCACCTTCTCCCTTCTCAAGATCTATCATCTCCCTCACGTTGTACCCTTTACCTCTTCATTATTCTTGATGTATCTGCACTTCTCTAATGACGTTATGCTTCCTGTTAACATATGTGGCTAAACATTTAACTTAGGTTTGGAGTAGCCACTAAGACTCTCCCAACATGTATATCATTGCTTCCCTTTGAATATATATATATATGCACTTGTCAAGATTATTTCCATACTCTTATTCTTAATGCTTCACTTGTATGCTTGTCTACCATCTTGTGATGTGTGATTTTTGGTGCCTCGAAAGAGTATTACTACCTTTATCTGGTGCTATGGAGTAGTATGAATGCATGTAAGTATTGGGATACTAAAGTTTATGGTCGTTTATGGTCATATGGCTTGCTTTGTGGTTGTTTGGTTGTCATCTCAAGAGGGAAACAACTTTATAATCTAAATGTATCCTAAGCTCGAGGGAGGAGGGAATAGACATATTTAATGGTTTCTTGTAATCTTTATAAAGGTATACAAAGGGGTGTGAGTATTCCATGCTGGTGAGAGATCTTAGTAAGTGAAACTCGATCTAAGTTCCCCACTATACTGTTGTTTCTTATTCCTTGTTTGACTTTATTTTCTTGTTTAATTTTCTTACTTTTGCTTTTTATCACTTTCTTGGAGTATCATCATTTCCTAGAGAACACCATATTTATCTACCTTTTGTTTGGTGTATATGAGTTTGAGGGTTCACGTTTGATAACACTATACTTTACGTACTTTCTATATATATTTTACACCACTTTTAGTATAAATTTAGTTAACTTTTCACATAATTTCTCTACCTTTTTGACTAAATCCTTGTTTAAATGATTTCATGAATCAACACAACTTAGGTCACAATTTTTGGGAACTACGACCGCGATTCCAAAGCACTAGACATCTCGAAGCCTCAGACAATAAGCGGAGACCGTGACTGCGGTTATCTAGAGACCGCGACCGTGGTTATTCAAAGACAGTGACTACGGTTATCTAGAGACCGCGACCATGGTAATTCAGAGACCATGACTGCAGATATGATAAGAATCGTGACCGCGGTTATAGGAGCACTGTGACTAAGCTGGACCGTGACCAGAGAGGAATAAGGCAGAGACCTTGATCGTGGTCTTGCCCTCACTTAATAGAAAAACCGTAACCGTGGTTCTAAGTTGGTGGAATGCACCTATAAATAGTGCACCTACTTGTCTTGTCAAGAGGAGGGGGAAGAGATCAGATCCTGAGGCCACGAAGTGCTGCTGTGCTCTAGACTCGTCTCTAACCATCCATACATCAGTCTTGGATCCCCAGGGGCAGAAGTCGAGGAGAGAGAAGATGGACGCCCACCCCTTCTTGGAGAGGAGAAGTCCATCCACGCGGTAGATCCAAATATGAAGAAGTAGTGAGTAATATCACGTTTCTTCTCTTCCAGATCTATTGTTTCATTCTGATGTACCCCTTTCCCCCCTTCGTGGTATCTTATGGATCTATCTTTTTGTAACACTGTCATGTTATCTGCAAATATGAGGGGCTAAACACCTTAACTTGGGTTGGGAGTAGCCACTAAGGCTCTCCCAACATGTATATTGTCTCTTTCTTTTGAATATACATATTCTTATCAAGATTATCTCCAAGAACCTATTTTAATGCTTCACTTATATGCTTAGCTACCATCTTGTGATGTTTGATTGTTGATATCTGGAGAGAGTAATATTGTTTTTATCCCGTGTCATGTAGTGGTATGAATGCATGAGAGTGTTGGAATGCTAAGGCTTAAAACCATATGTTATGTTATGAAGTTTACGTGTGGTCATCTCGAGAGAGAGGCTACCCTTAGACTAAGATCTTTCCTCATCTCGAGAGAGAGTGGAATGGATGCTTTTAATGGTTGCTTGTAATCTTGGTAAGAGTATGCAAGAGAGAGAGACGATGTTGCATGTTGGTGAGATGCTTAGTAGGTGAACGCCAACTCGGGTTTCCTCTCATATTCTTGTTTCATCTTATTTCTTTTGTTTCTTTTGTTCTTTTGTTCTTGTTTCTTTTGAACTACTTTAGCCTGCGTGCTACCGTTCCTTAGGGAACACCTTTTATATACCCTTTTCGGCTAGAGTATAAGAGTGTTTGATTTTGCATTCTTAACACGACCAACCTTATCCCTGTGTTTGAACCCGACCGCTACATCGGACCTCATTTATCATTTTTGGGGCATGAGAGTCGAGTTATCTCTTTAAAAGTCTGACTACTTTAATCCACTCATTTTGGACGTGCGATTTAGGCCGGTCAACTTTTTGGCGCCATTGCCGGAGACAAGGCAAAATGACACTGTTAAGAACCCGAGTCTGCTTACTATACTCCCGTGCTTCAAGCTTAGAAATAAGTTTGACAATACAATTACTTTAAGTTTGCTAACCTGGGATTGTGTAGAGTAGTTCGTTTGGACCAATTCAGTTTCCTAACTTGACTGTACGATCTATTCAGGTACCTAAGAAGAAGAAGCTTGTTCGACTTTACTCCTTTTCACCATACTGCCTCGCGTAGATGTTACCCTTTCAGGCGATGAGTGGAACGTGAGGAATGAACAACACCTACCTCCACCAGCAACAGATGAAGATAGAGGTGGTCGTTACAATGATGGGCATCAGTATCAAGAGCAAGAAGAGCATCATGAAGAGGACGATCGTCATTACGAGGAGCGTCATCATCATCGTAGGAACAGAAGAAACCATAACCTCCATGAGCGCAATCGCAGGAACAACGATAGCAAAAATGATGAGGAGGAGGAGAAGACTCTTCAGGAGTTGGCATCTATAAAAGCCAACAACTCAAGATGTCCTGTGATCATCCCAAGGTTCAATGTAGCAAATTTTGAACTGAAGCCAGCTGTAATCTCTATGATCCAGAACAAAAGCTTTCAAGGGAGTTCAAAGAATGATAACCCTTATCATGACCTCGACACTTTTAAGAATATCTATGACACCATTAAGATGCAGGGAGTTCCGTAAGAAGTCATTTATTGCAAAGGTTTCATTTTCTCCTTAGAGGACAAGGCACTATCCTAGTACCTTGGATTACTGCATCAATCTTTGAATGGATGGAACACATTGGCTGATGCTTTTGTGAACAAGTTCTACCCCATAGAAAAGATTGTTCGCAACATGCAGAAGATCACGTCTTTCACGCAGAGACCAGGTGAGAATCTACATAAAGCCTAGGAAAGGTACCACGAGTATCATAGATATTTCCCTCACCATAATTATAAGAAGGGTTTCCTAATAACGACGTTCTAAAATGGTTTAACACCATACGAGAGAGTCTCGCTAAATGCAGTAGCCGGAAGTGACTTCCTCGGTAAAAAGCCCAGTAGATCCAAGAAAATCATTGAAAACATGGCTGAGTTACAATATGGGACTTATTATGACAAGATCGACAGAGGGTGTGCCAAAAAGGCCACCAATGAAGGGTCGTCAATTGAATTAAAGGCTCTTGAGGCAATCACATCTCAGATACAAAAGATAGCCATTGATGTTCAACAGCTGAAGGAATCAAGAGGAAAGGGGAAGAAGCATGTTGAAAAAGTGATGAAATGTGTCACTTGAGGTGAAGGTGGGCACAGAATAGATAACTGCATATACACCTGACCTGAAGAATCAAGTGAAAGCGAGTCTGAAGAGGAAGAACCTAAAAATGTCTCTTATGCTAACTTTAAGAGACTGGATCACCTAGGTTTCAGTTATGGAAACAAAGACGCAGTGGATAATTCACATCAACTGAATAATCCACCAAAGCAACCACCAGGCTTCGAGAAGAGAGGCGGACAAGGTCAGTACACCAAAACAAGTACATTCTAGAGTCAGGCAAGGAACAATAGTCAACCTGACTTAGTGGACCAACTTTTGATTTCGTTAAGAGACAGGACATGATAAACAATCAACTAGCACAAAGTGCACTGTCCAACTCTGGCATCCTAAATACGATGCAGGTCCAAATGGTAGATATGCAAACACATCAACACCAGATAGACCAACAGCTCTCTTAGTTGGCCGAGCTGGTGAAGAACCCTTCAGGGAATATACCATCTAAAACCAAGTTTGCCAAGATGGCGGTCCTTAGATCGAGAAGGACGGTAGAGCGCCCTGAGGTGACAAGACTTGAAGAACTAGAGCCAGAGATTATTACAGAGAAATCATCTGAAGGAGAAAACCAATAAGCTCAAGTTAGAGAACTAAAACATGTGGAGGACATAATAGCCAAAAGGGGTCAATACTCCCCGAGATTGCCATTTCCGTACAAACTCATAAAGGCACATATCAAAAAGAGGTATGAAAAGTTTATGGAGTCGGTGAAAAAGCTCCACCTCGATGTGCCATTTCTGGAAGCTTTTGAAGAAATGCCAATATATGCCAAGTTTTTCAAGGACCTAATCACAAAGAAAAGAAGAGGAGGAAGGATTGAAACAGTGCACCTTGCCAGTATGTAAATTGCTTTTGTAAAGGCAGAATTACCTACCAAGAAGAAGGACCCTGAAGCCTTTACTATAACTTTTGTTGTAGGGGATAACATTGAAAGTAAAGTTCTCACAGACTTGGGGGCTAGCATTAGTCTTATGCCTTTAAGACTCACACAACGATTGGGACTAACTGATATGGTCAGGACCAATATGCAAATCGAGTTGGCGGACCATACCTTCAAAAGGCTTGTGGGAGTAGTTGAAGATGTTCTGATTCGCGTGGGAAGATTCTTCATCCCGTGTGATATTGTTGTCATTGACACTATTGAAGACCCTAAATGCCCTATCATCCTCGCACGTCCTTTCTTGGTGACCGGGAGGGCACTGATTGATGTCGTTGAAGGCATCATAACTCTGAGGTTCAGAAATGACCACATTGATTTCAAGGTAAAAGACCCCATGAAGGGACCATCCCTGCTTGAATCTACTTACTTCATGGATAGATACAACCAATATTGTGAAGAAGTAGAAGAAGATACAACAGTAGTAGACCCTCTTATGAGGGCGTTAAACAATCATGATTTGGAAATCAAAGACCCCGAGGTTTATGAGATCCTCGACTACCTAAATTAAGACAAAGAAGATCTGAGCGAGGAAGAGGAATTTATCGAGACAGTCAAGTATGCTTCTCTA
The DNA here is from genome assembly GCA_963693085.1 of Alisma plantago-aquatica. NCBI lineage: Eukaryota > Viridiplantae > Streptophyta > Magnoliopsida > Alismatales > Alismataceae > Alisma > Alisma plantago-aquatica. The sequence goes on from OY856410.1 coordinate 281,290,200, forward strand.
GAATTGACACCGGAGGAAAAGAAGGAACCTAAACCCAAACCAGAACTAAAACAGTTGCCGGAAGGGTTGAAGTATGAATTTCTTGATCATGAGGAGAGAAACCCTATTATAATTAATGCTAGTCTGACTGAAGAGCAATTGGAAAGACTTCTTAAGGAGATAAAGCTCCATAGGCAAGCTATAGGCTATTCAGTGGATGATATCAAGGGGCTTAATCCTGCCCTATGCATGCACCACATAACTTTGGAAGAATCGGGAAGACCTCTAGTTCAACCCCAGTGGAAGTTGAATCAAATGTTAAAAGAGGTTTTAAAGAAGGAAGTCATCAAGTTAAGAGGCACATGTATTTTTTACCCAATCAACGATAGCAATTGGGTGAGCCCTATTCATGTTGTACCAAAGAAAAGGGGATGACAGTTGTGAAGGGTGATAAAGGAGATGAATTAGCCGTCTAGACTGTCATCGAGTGGAGAATGTGTATAGATTATCGAAAGCTAAATCAGGCGACAAAGAAAAATCACTACCCGCTTCCCTTTGTCGACCAGGTTCTAGAAAGACTAGCACATCACAAATATTTTTGCTTTTTAGATGGTTATTCTGGGTTTTTCCAAGTCCCTATCCTACCCGACGACCAGGAAAAGACTACCTTCACTTGTCTATATGGTACATATGCTTTCCGAAGAATGTCATTTGAATTGTGGAATGCTCCTGCAACATTCCAATGTTGCATGATCTCAATATTTTCAGATTTTCTAGAGGTCTTTATGGATGATTTTTCTATCTATGGAAGAAATTTTGATCGTTTTTTGAAAAACCTATCATTGTTCCTGCAACACTGTGAAGACAAGTACTTGGTCCTCAACTGGGAGAAATGCCATTTCATGGTGCAAGAGGGCATAGTCCTGGGCCACAAGGTTTCAAAAAGAGGAATTGAAGTAGATGTCAGCAAGGTCGAAGCTATCTCTAGACTACCTCCACCTAAGTCCGTGACTGGAGTGTGAAGTTTTCTTGGTCACACTGGTTATTATCAAAGATTCATAAAGGACTTTTCAAAGATTTCAAAACCCTTGTCAAATCTGCTGATCAAAGATGCAAAATTTGATTTTACAAATGATTGTTTAAAGGCTTTTTAGACTTTGAAGGAAGCACTCATAACCTCATCTATTCTTCAAGCTCTGGATTGGGAGCTACCTATTGATCTGATGTGCGATGCTAGTGACTATGCCATAGGGGCAGTCCTGGGGCAGAAGAAGGACAAGAAACACCATGTCATCTGTTATTCCAGTCACACTCTTGACGAAGTGTAGGTAAATTACACAACCTTTGAGAAAGAAATGCTCTCTACCGTTTTTGCCTTCGATAAGTTCAAGTCTTATCTGATTGGGTCAAAGTTAAAGGTCTACACTAACCACAGAGCAATAAGATAACTAATACAGAAAAAGGACACTAAGCCTAGGTTGCCAAGGTGGGATTTATTACTCCAGGAGTTTGATCATGAGATCATTGATAAGAAAGGGATGGAAAACGTAGTTGTCGACTACTTGTCAAGGATTTTCATCGAAGATAAGAATGATCCACCCATCAATGATAACTATGTAGATGAGGCTTTCCTCATGATAGAAGTCAAAGAATAAAAATTGCCATGGTTCACAGATATTTGCAATTATCTTGCTTGTGGGGAGTTACCCCCAGAGATAATTTACCATCGGAAAAAGAAACTCTTTTTAGACATAAAAAATTACCATTGGGATGATCCTATGCTCTTTAAGATATGCTCAGAGAATTTGTACAGAAGATGTATTCTTGAGGAAGAGGTGCCTAACATTCTGAGGGAATTCCATTCCTCACCTTAAGGAGGACATTTGGGAAGTGAAAATATCGTCGCTAAAGTCCTACAATCAGGCTTCTACTGGCCTTCACTATTCAAAGATGTTGTTGCTTATGTCAAATCTTGCAAGGAATGATAGATGACAGGGAATATTGGGAAGAGAGATGAAATGCCTATGGCAGAATGGGTTGAAGTAGAAGTTTTTGACATATGGGGAGTCGACTACATGGGCCCATTCCTGCCATCCCAAGGGTATAAATACATCCTCGTTGTTGTCGACTATGTTTCCAAATGGGTGGAAGTTGTTGCCACCCAAACATGTGACTCCAAGTTTGTTTGAGAAAAGAATTTTCCCAAGATTTGGTGTACCATGAACTATTATTAGTGATGGAGGATCCCACTTTGGAGAAAATAAGTTTAAAAAGTTGCTAAAAAGTACGAACTCAGACACAAACTTGCTACACCCTACCACCCGCAAACTTCAAGGCAAGTGGAAGTGTCAAATAGAAACCTGAAACAAATTCTTGAAAAGACTGTTAGCAGAACAAGAAAGGATTGGGCAATGAAGTTGGATGATGCCCTTTGGGCATATAGAACCGTCTACAAAACCCCTATTGGAACTACACCCTATCGAATCTTATATGGGAAATCCTACCATCTACCTTTGGAACTCGAGCACAAATCCCTCTGGGAAATAAAGTTTCTAAATATGGATATGGAAAAGGATGGCCAAGGACGCTACTTACAACTGCAAGAATTAGAAGAATTAAGACCGCATGCCTATGAGAATGCAAGAATCTACAAATAGAGGATCAAGGTGTGGCATGACACCCACCTGAAAAACAAGGATATCCATGAAGGAGTCAAGGTACTCCTCTTCAACTCTAGCATTCGTCTATTCCCTAGAAAACTAAGAACCAGGTGATCAGGTCCCATCACTGTGGTAAAAATCTACCCATCCGGGGTAATGGAGATCCAGGGAGAGAAAATTGGACTCTTCAAGGTTAATGGACACATGGTAAAAAGGTTTTATAAAGATCAGGCCTTTGTGGGAAGATCTGAGATTGATTTAGAGGAACCAAGCCAGATAGAGGAGAGAAGCAATGAAGAGTTGACATACCCTACTACGGTGCCCAAGGAATGAAGTTTTATAAAGTCTATTTATGAGACTTTAAAGAAAGCGCTTCTTGGGAGGCAACCCAAGTTTTCACCTCTTTATTTCTTCTCTTAATCTTTATTTTCTCTTGCTTTATCTTATTAGTTTAAGTTTTTCTTCCTTTTTATGAACATATTCATTTTCATTTGGAATTTTATTAGTTTAAGTTTAATCTTTTTATTCAAAAAAAGACTCTTATTTGAACTGGTCGTGGTTATAACCACGACTGTGGTTTTGCTTTTGCTTAAGTGAAACTGCGACCGCAGTCTTCCGTGTCAATCAAAAGAATCGCGACCGCGATCATTCTCTTACAACTAAAAACCACGACCGCGGATCGCGATCATAACTGTGACCACGATCATAATCGCGACTGCGATATTTTCCCTCGGTTAGTTTTGTCACGGTCTTGATGCATATAAATACCTTTAAAACCTGAATGTTTGATTCTTTATGCTCTCATCTTAAACCCTAGACCTCCGCACCGAATCGAGACCCACAACCTACTGCCACGAGCCTACCATTTGCCGCCCACGATCTTTGTCCCCGTCGCAACCGCACCCGTCGATAAGGTAACTCCTCATTTTCTTTGTTATTCTCATCACTGAGCTATCTTTTATCTCAAAAACCCTAGTTTATCATCACCTAGTTTACGCTCCTGTCGTTGACCGACGACCTACTCTCACAGAGTAGTCGGTGATCACCCTACCACTGCTTTGTTTCCACCATGATAGCCGCAATCACATCGTCGAGGTAAACTTTCTCTTTCTCTTAGAAAGCCCTTCCGCCCTGATTCTCAGCGGCATTTGTTAATAACCTCTATGAAAACCCTAAAACCCTAAAAGTAGAATAATGGATGTTGGTATGAATGAAGAACGAACGTTCGGTCATAGAAGTTGAAGGGTCATAGGAAGATGAATCACCATTGCGGTCTTCCAAAATATGATCACTGGACCTCAAGTGTTTGCCCAAAACCCAAAACGATTGCAAGTTTAACCTTGCCTGTAGAAAAACCACGCCCATGATTAAAATCGCAGTCGCGATAATAATTATGACCACGGTCTTTCTTCAGGAATCTGCGACCGTGGTAATGTAAGGTTCACCAAAAAAATCATGACCGCGGTTGTTCTACGCCCAGACAACCACGACCGCGATTCTCCCTTATGACCTGTGACCGCGATCCCTTACAATAACTGCGACTGCAATCTATTTAAAAGACTACGCCCACGGTAATGCTCTGAAGTAACAATAACCGTAACCACGATTAAAACCATGACCGCAATTCCTATTGTCTACTTTATACAAATTGAAACCTAACTATCATGTTAATGAAGATAACCTATCAATTGATGATATTTGTACCCAGAACAATGAAGATAATCTTCAACATACCTTATCAGGACCTAATCTCCTTTAATGTTTTAAATTTGCAGAATGTCTTCTCCTACCACAAGTGACCCGATATATAAGAGAGCCACATCCTTGAAGGAAGTGGAGAAGATCATCAAGAGCTTGCCAGAAGCTCTAAAAAGGAACACCACTCTGCCAGTGCCGAAAAGAGTGGAGATGCAGCTAAAGCTAGAGCAGTATCAAAGGATATTGGGGGAGCTACCGCAAGAGGAGTCCCTGGAAGAAATAGAACAAATGCAGGAGACAGAGACCTTCGAATAGCGACCAGAAGAGTCGGGGATTCTGGTGCATGGGAAGAAGTGAAAGACTGCACCGAAGGAACCCAAGCCCAGTAAGAAAGGAAGGGTAGAAAAGGCAGTGGGAGAAACCTCTACGCAGAAAGGGGAGCCACCATTCATGCCCCGGGACCTAGTACACCAGTCTGCCTATGACTGGATATCCCTGAACAAAGAATGTAGCCCACCACATTACTTCAACATGTAGGACTTCAAGAAGATGGGGATCTATGACAGGACGGTGAAGTTCCTGTAGGGTGCAAATCTCAACACTATCTGCATGCCCGAAGAAAAGTCCTACAAGAGGATGACTCTAGAATTCTTGTCTTCACTGATGAAGGTCACCTCCAACAGCGAGACACGAGCAGCAGGAGGTGAAGACTACATGTTCCAAGTACAACTAGGGGGTGAAACCCACATGGTGATGAAGGCGGACCTAAAAAAGATATTCACAACAACAAAAGAAGAAGCCAAAGCCTATTCAGTAGCTCCAGGAGAAAGAGAAGTTGTTGAATATGATAGCAACACCATGTGGAATGAGTTGACTGGGGAGGAGAAGCACAATGCTAATAACTCCAAATCCTTCTAAATCACCTCCTACTTCATCAGAATAATGTAGAAGATCACCGCATTTACCATAGAAGCCAGATCAGAGACCGGGACAGTCAACAAGGGGGGCCTTTTCCTCATATGGTCCATGATCAATAAACGACCGGTGAATATCAGTAGAATTTTGATCAAAAGACTGTCGGAGGCAGTAGGCGATGATGTGAAAAGAAATTCTGCTTTCTGTATGGGCGGTCATATTACAATGATCGCTGATTACCTGTTGAAAGAAGGAGAAATTCAAAAATATGAAGAAATGGAGGGACAACAAAGCATCGACATCAAGTCCCTCACCATCATGGGAATCCTAGATCTGAAGGGGGAGAAGGCATATTTCAATCATAGAGGATTAAAGAAACCACTCCCCCTCCCTGAGATGGCACTCTACAACGCCCATAAGCTGCTGCCAACTCTTGATGACATTGAGAAGATGAGCTCTGGGGCACTGCATGCCATCACACTGGCAGATCCAACACCTACAACAAGGGAGAGAAGTGACCCAGCCCTAAAAATAAAGAATAAGAACCCAGAGCCGAGAAAGAAATTGGTGGTGGAGAAAAAGAAGACTGAAGCCACCATCAAGCCAATTGAAAAAGAGATGGCCGCAGAACAACCTCTAGGTGAAAAGGTTGTAGACCCCGCCTCTCCCAAGCCACAAAAGGAAACTATAGCTGTGGAGGAAGAGACATGGAAGGGCAAGGCTACAGAAGAAGCCCCACAGCCCACCAACATGCTAGAGGAAGAGCCAGAAAGACAAGGCTCTCAGGCCATACCAGAGGCAGACGCAGAGAAGGGCCAATCTAGAGAGATGCCCCCACTGTAGCCACCTAAGGAACCAGTCGTTCCGAGCTCGTCAACAACACACACGGAGTAGTAGCTGCACCAGCATCAATGGCACAGACCCTCCTTCGGAGGTGCCCCGGTACAAGGTTTCCTACAATGTGGGAACACATGCATCAAACCAATACTATAAATAAAAAAATTCTACATCTTTGTCATCCCTAACAACACAGGTATAAGCGTTGGATGACAGGACGACAACATTCCCAGACTTTATTTAAGAATTTTTAAGCAATCAGTGGAGGATGATGGGGATGCTGAAAAAGATGCAGGAGGAGATGACAATCTTGCGGAAGGAGGGGCAGGCCATCCGCACTGACAATGAAGGAATGTGTTGGGATTACAAAGCAGTGATGGCTGCCCTCAAAGAAGAGCACTAGGGCATACAAGAAGACTACCCAAAGCTCGACCAAGAGTGTGAAGAATTTGAAGCTCGACGGGAGAAAAAGAGAATGAAGCGCCCAGCCAGCCCGACGGGCAGATGTTTGTCCAGAGACAACTTCCGGAGGGTTTTCCTAAAGAAGGTGCAAGTACACAAAAGAATGTTCAAGGTACTTTGCACCACCCTCCTGAAAGAGTTCTTGCACCCAGACAAGCCACATTCGATCTTCAACATGACCACATGTCTGGCCAGTCTGCTATATAAAGTAGAATATAAGGCGGTAGAAGTGTCGGAGCTAAAAGTGACAGTCTGAAGGAAAGAGACCAGCACTGTTGTGCTACCCATCAAGAATGCAAAACATTGGGCACTAATTGTCTTCGATTTACATGAACGTAAGACGACAATGCTCAACTGCTGCACAGCTGAGATGGATAGCACTTTTCTTATATACAAAAGGAAGGATGCCAGGGCCACCCTGAAGATTCCGATACACCTACAACGAGCTATCAAAGAGGTGGGCAAAAAATTTCAAGGGTCCTGGAAGTTGTTCTCCATCAACAAAAACATTCCCTAAGAAGAAACTGGTTTGGGGGATTACACTTTCATTATTCTGTGCATGATGGAAGCCATCAACAGGGGCATTCCCCTGGAAGATCTGAACGTGGAAGACCTGCATGGATTGTGGGGTGTGTACGTCATGGAAGTCATCTAAAATCACAGGTTCTTCAATGATCCGGCAATGCCTGTAGATGCCATACCCCACAAGCTTTACATGGACATTCCTCTTCCCGAGAAGGTACCTTGGAGGAAACAACTCAAAACCATGTGTGTCGATCCGTTTGAACCAGCCAGAGCTACAGCTTGGAAGGCGGGCTGGAGTGTAGAGGCTGAAGAAGCTTTGAAGCAAACCGTCGAAGAACAAAAGCAGTCTTCACTGACAGCAACTCTTGAAGTTCAACCTACAGAAGAATAGCCCACAGAAGCAGAAGATTAAGAAGAAGAGTTGGGGAACGATGGACCAGATGAGCTGGTAGGAGAAATCACACCTTTTTCAAGAACTTTGACATATGGAGCTGCTTCAGCATGTTAATGGAAGAACTGACGATAATTATGAGTTCTCTGAAAGAAGATGACTCATCGGGAGATGTCATCTTTCAATGAGATGACATCTGCGTATTAAAAGACGACCTCCACGAAACATTGAAAATTGGAGGGTATCTTTTTGTGAACACGATGTCGGACTACTAGGCATTATTAGGGGACTCAATGCCAAACTCACACATGGCATATTTCCTACTGGTAGATGACATCCTAAAAGATAAGAAGACAAGAGAAATGGAACGGCTGTAACGACGACTTGAAGCAGCCACGCCATAGCACATCTTCTTGCCAATTCTTCACGACAACCACTGGACTTTGTTGCATGTCAACCTTCTAAAAAGGACTGAATTTCTGTATAACAGCTCCGACGCAGCCTCTGCACTCAACAAAAAGACCAACATGACAACAACAAAGTCTCGTACAGAAGAAAAGACAAATACCTACGCTGAAGCAATCGTCGAGATGATAAGGCATCACTACAAAGGGTACGTTATGACAAAAGGCAAGTACTTCAAGAAAACCCAATACTACCACAGAAGCCCTCAGTAGGTACCCCTATCCAATGACTACGGGTTCTTTTGTCTGTCGTGGATGGTAGCCATTGCCACTATCGGCTTCAAGGTGGAGAACATGCAGCACGAGCAATATCATGCACTAAGGGGTATCTACGCAAGCATGCTCCTCGAGTCCAAGTGGGCATTCACCAACAAATAAGCAAATAAAAAAGGCCCATTTATACATCTTAATCAAATTTTGACACCCCAGGACGGGGTGCAAGATAAGTTTGGGGGAGGAGTCATAAACGGGCAATAGAGGTACTTGTACCTTCCTTTTTCATTTACTTCCTTTTTCATTCACTTTCCCTTTTACTCCTTTTACACCGTCAAAAAAAATTTGAACTTTTGAAATTTTGTTACAACTAACCTTTTAGAAGCTCTCTTTCTCTCGCTAAATTTTCTAAATGTAGTGTTCCAACCCTCTGAGAGAGAAGAATATGAGAAACATACACAAGAATGTATGAGTAAAACAGTAGTCATAGCAATACTACGATATCTCATTCTTACAATAAGACATTGTAAATGTAACAACCTTAACTCATGAAACCCCTGCAAACTAGAGAACTTCAGTCATACTCCTAAACAACCACCCCCATCTGACGCTTTTATCCAAAAAAATCATTGTCTCTATAGAAAGGAAAAAGCTTCCTTATTCAAAAAGAATATCCAAAAGAGGCTTGGCCACCCAGAAAACCAATCAAACTCCTCAACCCCAAACCTAATAGGAGAAATATATATATATATATATATATATATATATATGAGGGATGTGCCTCACAAGATGCCAAAAGTTTCTGCTCGGCCGGTATATTGCTACACTCATGAATGCAGATATGTCATGCCCGTAAGTAGAAACTTGAAGCGAAGCTCACACACCTCCAATCCTGAATGGAATCTCACAAAACCACATGACTTAAAGTCAGAAGCCCAAAAAAAAGGGCAACACTGTTCTTATGATAGTTGTGGGTGAGAAGTTCAGGGGGTAGAGGAAAACACCTGAAAGCCTTAAGCCTACCTATACACATTAGCATAGGACCTACTGAAAATAAAGAATATGTGTGAAAGATACCATTCGAAAAAGATTCAACATTAGTACAGACATTAGCTAAGGGGAGAGGTGATGAGTTGAGAAGGAGAAACATTTTACAATAGAAGGTTATGACAGATAAAATGAGGTTATGCAACTCCAGTTAAAGGGGGAAGATTGAGACATAAGGGATTGAATACATACAACAAAAATTTTAATGCAAGGATGAGATATGGCAGTCATGCTATTATGCTGTCTTTTAAGCCTGTTCATTCTTTCTCTCTCTGAATTCTCAAACCTGCACTTAGCCTGAGGACAGGCTTGATTCTAAGTTTGGGGGAGTTGATAACACTATACTTTATGTACTTTCTATATATATTTTACACCACTTTTAGTATAACTTTAGTTAACTTTTCACATCATTTGTCTATCCTTTTTACTAAAGACATGTTTAAATGATTTCATGAATCAACACAACTTAGGTCGCGATTTTTGGTAACCGCGACCACGATTCCAAAGAACCAAACATCTCAAAGTCTCAGACAATAAGCGGAGACCGCGACCGTGGTTATCCAGAGATCGCGGCTGTGGTTATTCAAAGACCGCGACTACGGTTATCCAGAGACCATGACCACGGTAATTCAAAAGACCACGACCGCGACTATGATAAGAATCATGACCACTGTTATACGAGGACTGCGACCAAGTTGGATTGTGACCAAAGAGGAATAAGGTAGAGACCACGATCACGGTCTTGCCCTCATTTAATAGAAAAACCACGACCACAGTTATTAATCGGTGGAATGCGCCTATAAAAAGCGCACCCACCTATCTTATCAAGAGGAGGGGGAGAAGAGATAAGATCTTGAGGCCACGAAGTACTGTTGTGTTCTAGACTCATATTCGACCATCCATACATCAGTCTTGGATCTCCGAGGGCAGAAGATGAGGAGAGAGAAGATGGATGACCACCCCTTCTTTGAGAGGAGAAGGCCATCCACGCTGTAGATCCAGATATGAAGAAGTAGTGTGTAGTATCACGTTTCTTCTCTTCTAGATCTATCATTTCATCCTGTTGTACCCCTTTTCTCCCTTCGTGGTATCTTATGTTGTCCACAAACATGAGCAGCTAAATACCTTAACTTGGGTTGGGAGTAGCCACTAAGGCTCTCCCAACATGTATATTGTCTCTTTCTTTTGAATATAGATATTCTTATCAAGATTATCTCCACACCTATTTTAATGCTTCACTTGTATGCTTAGCTACCATCTTGTGATGTTTGATTGTTGATATCTCGAGAGAATAATATCATTTTTATCCTGTGTCATGGAGTGGTAAGAGTGCACGAGAGTGTTGGAATGCTAAGGTTTAAAATCATATGTTATGTTGCGAAGTTTACGTGTGGTCATCTCGAGAGAGAGGCTACCCTTAGACTAAGATCTTTCCTCATCTCGAGAGAGAGTGGAATGGATGCTTTTGATGGTTGCTTGTAATCTTGGTAAGAGTATGAGAGAGAGAGAGAGATGATGTTTCATGTTGGTGAGATGCTTAGTAGGTGAACCCCAACCCGGATTTCCTCCCATATTCTTGTTTCATCTTATTTCTTTTGTTCTTGTAGTTCTTGTTTCTTTTAAACTACTTTAGCTTGCGTGCTACCATTCCTTAGGGAACACCTTTTATATACCCTCTTCGACTGGAGTATACGAGTGTTTGATTTTGCATTCTTAACACGACCAACCTTGTCCCTGTGTTTGACCCTGATCGCTACATCAAACCCTGTTTATCGTTGCGGGGGCCTGAGAGTCAGGTTATCTCTTTAAAAGTCCGACTACTTTAATCCACTCCTTTTGGACTTGCAATTTTGGCCGATCAACGGTCTTAGCACTTACCATCCTTATTCCTATGGTTTGACCTTGTTCTACTACATCAGATGTTGTATAATAGTTACTGGGACCTGAGTGTCCAGTTCTAAATTTAAGAGTCTGACTACTCTACATCCGCTCCATTTTTGACATGTGATTTAGGTCAATCAACTTTTTGGCACCATTGTTGGGGGCAAGGCTAAATGGTACTGTTAAGAACATGACTCTACTCACTATACTCCCATGCTACAAGCTTATCCATAAGCTTGACTGCAAAAAAAACTTTGAATATGCTACACTACATTTACATAGAATAATTTGTTTTAACACATCTAGTTTTCTAACTCGACTGTGCACTCTATTCAAGGATCCCAGAGGAAAGTAGATTTATTCAACACTTCACTTTCACTTAAGCCATCATGCTACCTCATGTGGATGACAATCTTATTAGAGAAGATCAGAATGTAATGGTTCAATATAATCGACTACTACATGAGATGGAATGAGAAAGAGAAGACCATCACTCAGATGGTCACCGCCATGAGGAAGAGCGACACGAGGAAGATCACCATCACCACCATCACCACCGCTGTAGAAGGAACCATAGGAATCACCATGAATGTGAACGTAAACATAATGACCAGAAAAATGAGGGTGAAGATGATGAGGAAGAGAAAATTCTTAGAGAGCTAGTTGTGACTAGGGCCAACGAGTCAAGATACCCAATCATCATCCCACACTTCAATGCAGCTCCTATCATAATATCGATGATCTAGAACAAGCCCTTATAGGGAATTCGAAGAATGAGAATCCTTACCATCATCTTGACGCCTTCAAAAATATTTACGACACCATAAAAATAAGGGGAGTGCCTCAAGAAGTCATATATTGCAAGGGATTCAATTTATCTCTTGAAGATAAAGCTCTTTCTTGGTACCTTAACTTACCCCACCAATCCATAGATGGATGGAGGCCCCTTGTAGATGCCATTGTCACTAAATTTTACCCCATCGAGAAAACTATTTGAAATATGCAAAGATCACTTCCTTTGCGCAAAAACCTGGAGAGAATCTCCACGTAGCATGGGAGCAATTTCAAGAATACCAAAGTGATCGTTCCCACCATAACTACTACAAGGGATTCCTGGTGACAATGTTCTACAACGGGCTAATCCCCAAGGAACGGACTTCGTTGAGTGCAGCCTCCGGAAGTGATTTTCTTGGAAAGAAATCGAGCTGAACTATGAAAACAATTGATAACATGGCTACATTATAAGAAGACATGGAGTATGAAAGAAGTGATAGAAGTTCATCCAAGAAGGATGGCTCTGAAGGTCTATCAATCAAACATAAGGCTTTGGAAACCATTACAACTCAAATTCAGGAGATTTCCATAGATGTCAAACAACTAAAAGACACTTGAGGCAAGGGCAGAAAACACATTGAGAAAGTCATGAAATGTGTTAAGTGTGGTGAAGGAGGCCATGGAGTTGACAATGGTATCTATACACAGCCGTAAGATAGCAAATAAATTCAAAGTGAAGAAGAAATAGAAAATGTCTCTTACGTTAATTTAAGTGACCAGAACATCTGAGATTCAATTATGGCAACAAAGAAGCTGTTGAAAACTCTCATCAACTAAGTAGTTCATCTAAACCACCTCCAAGTTTTGATAAGAAAGGAGGACCGACTCAATATACTAGAACTATTAGTTATCTGACGAATAAAAATAGCAATAAAATTCAAAATAAAAATGCAAGCTGACAAGGTCAGGGACAAAACCAAGGTTAGAGTCGGACCAAGGATAGCAATCAATTGGACATGATCGCTTAGTTGTTTTATTTTGGAAAGGCAAGCTTCAATATAAGACCAGCTCACCCAAAGTTCCATCCCAATTCAGGAGTATTAACCACTATGCAAACGCAAATGGTAGATATGCAAACCCATCAAAGGAAAATTCATCAACAACTTGCACAATTGGCAGAGCTTATAAAGAACCCCTCAGGAAAGATTCTATCAAATATGGAGATAGTGAAGATGGCCACTCTCCGATCAGGGAGGAAGTTGGAAAATCCTGGTACTAACAACACAACGGAGGAAAGAGATTGTAGTGAGACACAATTTGAGCAGGTCACTATGCAAGAAGAATCTGCAAGAAAAGAATCATCCGAGAAGGACAAAGAAGAAGAAAATAAAAAAAAGAAGAAGGATGAAGGGGTCAAGAACCTAGATCCTATGGGAGAAGCTTTTACGCAGAGAAATATCTATGCTCCGAGAGTCTCATTTCCCTACAAACTGATTAAGGAACATTTAAAGAAGATATACAAGAAGTTTATGGAAGCAGTGAAGAAATTACACCTAGATATCTCATTTCTCGATGCAATTGAAGAGATGCCAATATATGCAAAGTTCTTTAAGGACTTGATCACAAAGAGAATGAGAGGAGACCATGTCTAGACTGTGCAATTGGCCAAAATTTCGAGCGCCTTTGTTTAAGATGAGCTACCTACCAAAAATAAAGATCCAAGGGCGTTCAATATCCCCTTTTGCATTGGTGACAATGTGGAAAGGAAAGGATTAGCTGACTTGGGAGAAAGAATTATCCTTACGCCCTTGACTCTGGCTCAAAGGCTTTGATTGACAGATATAGAGAAAATGGGCATGAGAATCGAACTAGCTGACCACACCTTTATGAGTCATGTAGGAATAGTAGAGGATGTTCCGATAGGGGTTGGGCGATTCCTCATACCATGTGATATAGTGGTGATCGACACAGTTGAGGACCCAAAGTGCCCATTGATATTAAGAATACCTTTTGTTGCTACTGGAAGGGCTTTAATAGACGTTGTAGAAGGAATTATTACTCCACGTGTTGGTAATGACCACATCAAATTCTGAGTACAAGACGGTATGAAAGGACCATATCTCTTTGGATCAACTTACTTCATGGATATCTATAATCAATACTATGAAGAAGTACAAGAGGATAAGGAAATTGTCAATCCACTTATGCAAGCCTTGAATAACCCTAACCCTAGTGTGGACGATGTTAAAGTTTTTGAAATTTTAGATTACCTAAATTAACCTGAAGAAGAGCTCAGTGATGATGAAGAAGAAACCCTTAAAACTGCAAAGTACGTGTCCCTCGAGCAAACCCCTAAAGAGAAGGGAGCATAGAAACCAAAGCTCAAATTAAAATCGCTTCCTCAAGGGTTGAAGTATGAATTCCTCAATGATGAGGAGAGTTATCATGTGATCGTTAACGCTAACTTAACAAATGAACAGGTAGAAAGGTTGCTAAAGGAACTCAAATTGCATAGAAAAGCTATAGGGTATTTAGTTGAGGACTTCAGAGGCCTCAGTCCAGTCTTATGTATGCACAGAATCAATCTTTAGGAAACGGCTAAACCTCTAGCTCAACCACAAAGGAAGTTTAATCAAATGCTAAAGGAAGTTGTAAAGAAAGAAGTAATTAAGATGTGGGATGTCAAAATCATATACCCCATAAGTGACAACAATTGGGTAAGCCCTATACATGCGGTTACAAGAAAAGGTAGAATGACTGTGGTATGAGCTGAGGATGGAGATGAGGTAGCAATGCGAATCGCAACAAGTTGACGTATGTGCATCGACTATCAAAAACTAAATGTTGCTATAAGAAAAGATCATTTTCCTCTGTCGTTTATTGACCAAGTCCTAGAAAGATTAGCACATCATGATTACTTCTATTTCTTAGATGGGTATGCAGGATTCTATCAAGTACTGATTCATCCCGACAATCAGGAAACGACAACCTTTACATGTATCTATGGAATGTATGCTTTCAGAAGAATGCCATTTGGTCTGTGTAATGCACCTGTAACCTTCCTACGTTTCATGATCTCTATGCTTTCAAACTTTCTAGAAGATATAGTGGAGGTCTTCATGGATGACTTCTCCATTTATGGGATAGATTTCGAGGAATGTCGGAAAAATCTATCTCTAGTCTTGCAACACTGTGAAGAAAAGCACATGGTTGTGAATTGGGAAAAATGCCATTTTATTTTCCCAGACAGCATCGTCTTAGGATATAAGGTTTCCAAGAAAGGGATAGAGGTTGACCTGAGCAAGATCGAGGCTATATCCAAGATTCCACCACCTAAATCTGTCATGGGAGTAAGGAGTTTCATAGGGCATGCAAGATACTATACATAATTCATAAAATACTTTTGAAAGATCATCAAGCCCCTTTCGAACCTAATAATTAAGGATGTTGAATTCAAATTCACCAATGAATGCTCAGAGGCCTTCAATACCCTTAATGAGGCCTTGACAATAGCTCTGATTCTACAAACACCGGATTGGGAGTTACCTTTCAAAATTATGTGTGATGCAAATGATTGTTCCATCAGAGCTGTTCTAGGACAAAAGAAGGATAAAAGGCCACATGTATTTTGTTACACAAATCGAATGTTGGATGAAGCCTAAGTGCATTATACCACCACAGAAAAGGAAATACTGTCCATCATATTTTCCTTTTATAAGTTCAAATCATACTTAGTAGGATAGAAAGTAAAAGTATACACTAATCACTAAGTTATAAAATACCTTATGCAGAAAAAGGATACAAAGTTGAGGTTGTTGTGATGGGCCTTACTTCTACAAGAATTTAACCATGATATTATTGATAAGAAAGGAAAGGATAATATGGTTTTGGACCACCTATCAAGGATAGTTTTTATGAAGAAAAACATATGCCTATAAATGACAACTACGTTGATGAAGCCCTTTTGATGGCTTAGTCAATTGAACCAGCCCTACCCTAGTTTGCAGACATTTGTAACTATCTAGCTTGTGGAGATCTACCACCTGAGATCACTTATAATCAGAAGAAGAAGTTGTTCTCTAATTTAAAAAATTACTACTAGGACGATCCTCTTTTGTTCAAAATATGCTTTGACAATTTATATCGTCGTTGTATACCAGAAGAAGAAGTACCTCAAATCCTCAAGGAATGCCATTCCTCACCTTATGGTGCTCACCACGATGGGGAAAGGACTACTACTAAGGTTTTGCACTCAGCCTTTTATTGCCCGACACTCTTCAAGGATGATATGTCATTTTTCAAGACCTACAAAGAGTGCAAACTTACATGGTACATTAGCCGAAGAAACAAAATGCTCATGGTCGATTGGTTGGAAGTTGAAATTTTTTATGTATAGGGGATTGATTATATGGGACATTTCCCATCATCAAAAGGGAACAAATATATTTTTGTCGCCGTAGACTATATCTCAAATTGGGTAGAGTTTGTAGCTACACAGACCTGTGACTCCAAAGCAGTAATCAATCTATTTGAGAAAACTATATTTTTGAGATTTGGGGTCCTACACACCGTTATAAGCAACGAGGGATCTCACTTAGGGGGGAAATAGTTTGAAGCTTTGTTGAAAAAGTATGGAGTGAAACAAAAGTCGCAACACCCTACCATCCACAAACATCAGGACAAGTCGAAGTATCTAATAGGCAGATCAAGCAGATCCTAGAGAAGACTGTAAGTCGTATAAGGAAAGATTGGTCAATGAAACTTGATGATGCGTTATGGGCCTACCACACGACGTATAAGACGCCTATAGTCACAATGCCTTATAGGCTGATTTATGGGAAATAATGCCATCTACCTCTTGATTTAGAGCACAAATCCATTTGGGCTATAAAGTTTCTGAACATGAATCTTGACAAACCAGGCAAGAAAAGGTTCCTCCAACTCCATGAACTTGAGGAATTGAGGCTACATGCTTACAAGATTGAAATGATCTATAAGAAAATTACTAAGGTATGACATGATGCCAACCTAAAGAACAAGGATATGCATGATGGCGACAAAGTTCTTCTGTTTAAATCAAGTGTCAAGTTATTTCTTTGAAAGCTCAGAACTAGATGGTACGGCCCTTTCTCCATGGTAAAGATCTACCCTTCAAGAATGATGGAAATCACAAATGATAAGACTGGCACTTTCAAGGTGAATGGACATAGGGTAAAAAGGTACTATGAGGATGAAGCTTTTGTAAGAAGGTCAGAGCTAAGTTTGGAGGACCCAGTCATGCAACAAATGAAATGTGTGAGCTGTTGTCAACATCAATTGAAGGAGTATGAGACTAGAATGAGAGAGTCCAGCTAAAAACTTTCAACTAGCACTTCTTGGGAGGCAACCCAAGCTTTTTCCTTCTCTTTTTAATTACTCAAGCTTTCCTTTATCTTATGTTTTTAGTCTAAGAGTTATGTACATAACTATCTCTGAACTCTCTATCTAGGTATTTTGTTTGGGTTTTAAATGAAATGCAATAGAGGTGTTTTAGCTTAAAAAAACTAAAATATCCATTTCTATCAAAGCACCTTTTCAGTGTATCACGATCACGACACCTGTTGTAGTCACGATTGTTGGATTGCATGTTTTGAGGTCACGATCGCGACATGCTTCACAGTTGTAGAAAAGATCGCAGTCGCTACATCTTACCTGGTCACGACGATGTCACGGTCATGATGATGTCATGGTTGTGATGTCCGCTGAGTATAATTGTTGGGAATTCTCAAAACAATGTTTCTTCATTACTCTCACTGATTCTCGAATGTGTGGGCTCTAAAGAACCCTAACTGGAGAACCGTGAGTAAGCAAAGGCATTGAAGGACGGTCACAGAGAAACAAAGTGCCACCACTGTGGTCGCGTCGTACCCACCTCTAGCTTACCTAGCCTTCTACTCTCTCACTCTCTTAACTCTGAGAAGGTACCAAACCCCTCCTCATTTATTATTTCTTTTTGTTTGATTCGCATGTATGTGTTTCTTCTCCATTGATGCTTCATTGCTCAATTTCTCTACTTTGAGAACCCTAAATAATGATTTCTCGATTGTGCGTTGGTCGCAAATCACTACCATGGTTGTTCCACATTTCCTGAAGCACTGATTGTCTCGCCGACACCCCTTTTACACGTATCTCTTTCTTCTTTTCTGTCAATCTCGATGATTTCCTTCTCATCTACCTTTGTGCCTACGTCGCAATCGTAACAGTGCTTTGGTCGAGACATCCGTCTCGACTGCGACACCCCTTTTTCTTTGACCATCTTGGTCACAAGTACCTTCCCGGTGGCAATCGTGATGATGGTTGCGGCCGCGACACCTTATCTTCCCCACCAATCATGACACCCCACCTTTCTGATGAGTTTGATCCTTAGTTGCAACAACTGCTTTCTTGCAATCTTGTTTGATATCCACTACAGTTGCGGCGATAGCCCCGAACGCCACGATCAAAACACATGCCATGGTCATGACACCCATCGCGGTCATGACATGTTTCCTTCCATGTTGCTCACCTGTTGCGTCCGCGACACCCATCGAAGTCATGCCACTCTCTTAACCTATATGTCGGGGTCACAACAATACATATGACTATACTATTTTGACATGTGATAAACATAATTATGAATGAAATGAACAATAATGTCATGAATAAGTTTGACTACAATCTCACTAACAAAATTTCAATGCAAACATTTCAAAATGTCAGCCTCAATTGAAGACACGCTGATGAAGAAGGCGACTTCCCTAAAGGGAGTTGAACAAAATCTAGAAAAGATAACCCAAGCCTAGAAAGATCACCTTGATCTTTCACCAATAAAGAAGCTTCAACTACTACTAATGAAGAAGAAGTATGAGTACATCCTGGCCCACAAGACGCCAGAGGAATCTAAAGAATCCTAGGAGACTTCACAGATAGAAACCTCTGAGTACCAACCATCTGAAGGAGAACTCAAGAAGTTGGGGAAACACAAGATGGAAACCAAGGATGCCAAGGACACCAAAAAGAGAAAGTTGGCAGCCGTGGGGACACCAAAGAGTCTGGAAAAAGAAGGCAACCCCGAGGTGGTTAGGGAAGAAGAACAAGAGTCCACTCACAAGCAGACAACAACGTTCATACCATGAGACAAAGTGTACCAATCACACTTTGACTTGGTAATGAATACCTAAATCTTCAAGCTAACACAATATCTAGATATCGATGACTTTAAGAGGATGGGAATCTATGACAGAGTGATAAAGTTCTTGGAAGGGACCGACCTGCATACTCTATGTACGTATAAAGCCCCTTCTCTCACTCAACTAACAACGTAATTCATGATGTCACTAGAGAAACTACCTGTCAGCGATGTCAAATGCAAGAAAGGTAGCAGAGAGTTCAAGCTTGAAGTGAGGATAGGGGGCAAAAGCCACATAATTACTGAAGCCATCCGCAATTCTATATTCACAAAGACAACAGAAGAAGCACATGCCTACTCACCTGCGCCAGGTGAGAAGGAAGTTGTTGGCTACAACAGCCACAAGATGTAGGAAAAGTTGATAGGAGAACACAAGCACATCTCGAAGAACTCAAAGGTGACACTCATCACCTCATGCTTCATCACAGCAATGCAGAAGATAACAACCAATACAGTCTTCATGAGATTAGAAACTAGAGGAGTTTCTAAAGGAGACTTATTCTTAATATGGTCTATGTTGAATGAGAATCCAGTGAACATCGGAAGACTACTGATAGAAAGGTTGTCAATCGTTGTAGGAAAGAAAGCAAAGCAGACTAAAGAATTCTGCATGGGAAGCCAAATCACCCACATCGCTTATCATTTCATGGATATCGAGTAGATAATGAAATATAAGCACACCAAGGGACATAACAAGATAGATCTCAAGTCCCTAACAAACACGGGTATCCTAGAACAGAGGGGCAATAAACTCTTCTAGAAACAAAGATTCTTCAAAGTCCTACTACCCCTACCTGAAATGACGTACTATGATGCCCATAAGCTACGACCTACATAAGCGGAAGTAGATAAAATGCACTCCAATGCCATCAGAAAAGTTGCAGACTCCCTACCAACTACTGGGGATGGGAGTATAAGAAATAGAATGCTAGAGCTAGAGATGTAAAAGCCAGAAGAAGGGAAGAAGCTGGCAATCAAGAAGTGTAAAGAAAAGCATATAGACATTTCTACTTTCACATCAAAAGAAGGGTTCCCAACTTTACCCTCTCTGCCCATCACGACGGAGGTTGAATATCTATTCAACTTAAAGATAAAATACGAGGGAGACACTACTGCTTCTAAAAAAGAGCAACCCACTGAGGTCAAAATTGAGCCAAGCAAAGGCCCTAAGGTAGAGGTCGAGGCCTCCAAAGTTGCACCAAGCCCTCCAAGAAAAGAAACAATGCCTAAATCATGTGAGAAACATGACACAACCACCTCTACACAAGCAACCTTTGCTGCTCCTAAGAAGGAGAAGTCAACCCCACATCACACATTCCCTAAAGCATCAAGGAAACCATTATTGACTCCTACATAGCAATAACATCAACGTCCACAGTCCTTCTGTGATGTATTAGGGCACAAATATGATGCCATGTGGGTACACATGCATCATACTTCCAAAGTTAACTTCAATATTACTTCTAGCATGTACACACTAACAACGCATGTACAAAGTTTAAACACGAGAACTGAGGCACTCTCTCAGTTCATGCAGGAAGTAATAAAAAACCATAACATGGTGATGGGAGATCTGAAGTCCTTGACATCAGAAATGATGAACCTCAAAAAAGAATGGGATGTCATGTAGGATGATAAAGAAATGATACAGAGGGGGTACGAGGAGGCATTAGAAGACTTAAAGAAAGAATGCCAACACTTAGAAAAGGAATGACAATAGCTAGCAGTAGAGTGCCAAGAGATAGACGACTGGAAACAAAGAAGAAGTCAAGGCACCTAACCAACCCCTCGACATTACAAGCTTCCTCAAGCCCCTCGAGCCCAGACAAATACGACAATGATGTGGAAGGAACGGGTGTAGCCTCAGCCTCAAAAGATGAAAGCACCAATGTAAAGCTTGCCCTGAGGGAGGAACCTTGTACAAAAGAGGCATCACAACAACTTGATGATCACCAAGGTACCGACAAGAAAAAGACAAGCACCTCAGCACAGGTGTTCGACTTGAACAGCAACCCAAAAGATGATGGGGCTATTTATGAAGAGCACCAACATAAAGTTGTATCTAGGGATGAGAGCACAGCTATAAAAGAGATCACATCAAGAGAGATGAAGGATATTAACAAAATTCTGGATGAAATGAATATTGGAATGGACATCTATGATATCTACCTACAAAATCCTACACACAATAAGAACTATGACATTGTCTATGATGAAAAGATAGCCACATCATTGGCTGCACTCAACGTAGCAGAACTAGAGCCGCCATCAGAGGAAAATAGACTCCTAGAAGAGTTGACTAGAGAAATAATTGATAACAATCTGAAGCAAGCAGCTAAACAGGTGCAAAAGGAAGTTGAATACAAATTTATACCCCAGTCGTACCACCATCACCATCGCAACCGATAGGAGACAGAACTTCAAAATACGAAAAAGGCGGTCTTGTCTCCTATTTCACAAATGAACTGGTTAGAAAGTGGAGCACACCTGTTGATACTAAAGAATTAGGTGATGCTCCTCCTCTACCCTACAAAATGGCAGACATGGACATGGCCTCCTTATCTAGTATCACATGCAGGGATGTCCATCTCTTAGCGGACATACTCGATGCCAATCTTTCAAGAAAAAGCATACTTATCACAATAAGGGTGGGTCCCTAAATAGGGACCATTTTAGAGGAATCTTCTTAAAGAAAGCACAGGTACATAAAAGACAATTTAAAGTACTCCATGCAACACTGTTGGAAGAATTTATACACCCCGAGAAAGTGCAACCTATTTTCAATAGTACTACTCATATAGCCGGGCAACATTTTGATAAAAAGTTCCAATTGTCTGATGTAAAAGAACTACAACAGGCCATGAGCAGAGATGAAACAAAGTGTGTAGTTATGCCTATATGACATGTCTAGCATTGGGCCCTCATTGATCAACCTATATAAGCGACGTACGCTGGTGTACAATTGTTGCACATCTAATTTGGATTGAAATTCCTTAATTTATATAAAAAAAGGAAGCAAGTGACATTCTAAAAGTGTCACTACATCTACAACGTGGTATCCAGGAAACAGACAACCGCCACCAAGGGATATGGAAATAGTTCTTCATCTTCAAAAAGATCCCTTAAGAAAAGGCAGGGACAAGGGATTGTGCCTTCATAGTGTTAAGAATGTTGGAGGTCATCAACAAAGGAATCCCCTGGAAGACATTTGCATTGAAGACTTACATGGCTTACATGGTGTTTATGCAATGTAAGTAATCTACGATCACCGCTTCTTCAACGACCCGGTGATTCCCACAGACGCAATACCACATAGGATTCACCTTGAAATCTCCCTACCTAAAGAGAAGACATGAAGGGAATGTTTAAGAACCATGTAGGTCGATCATGATGAACTAGCTAGGGTGGTTGATTGGAAAGAAGGATGGGTGACATGCACTCAAGATAAAGAATAACATAAACCTAAGAGCAAGCCAGAAACCATCCCCATAGTAGAAAAAGAGAAAGAATAACCTCCCATAAATGAGCCTGAAGAAGGGGAGATAAATGAAAATGATATGCCAGAAATAAAGCCTAATGGGCCATTAGGAGAGATAGTCCCCACTTTCTAGGAATTTGATAGATGGGGTTGTGAAAGCTTATCATTACGGTCTCTACAGATGATAATGAAATGCCTAAAGGAATGTGACACTATGTAAGAAGTAATCTTTAAAAGGGACAACATCTGTGTATTAAAAGACAACCTCAAAGATACTTTCAAAACAAGAGGGTATCATTCAAGAAACATTATGTCATCCTACCAATCACTGTCGAGTGACAACATGACAAACGTGCACATGGCTTATTTTCCGCTAGTCGATGATATCCTAAATGAAAAAAGGTCAGGCAAAAAAGAACACTTATAGAAACATCTGACGACCTCTCTCCCTGACTATATATACTTGCCCATCCTGTATGATAACTATTGGACTCTACTGGTAGTCAACATTATAGAAAAGATTGTAGTTTTATATAACAACTCCGATGCAGCCTTTGCACTAAAAAAACACACTAATATGACTACTACAAATACACCTACAGAAGAAAAGGAATTCACATGCACTAAAGCCATCATCGATATGATCA
This sequence comes from Alisma plantago-aquatica, assembly GCA_963693085.1. Taxonomy (NCBI): domain Eukaryota; kingdom Viridiplantae; phylum Streptophyta; class Magnoliopsida; order Alismatales; family Alismataceae; genus Alisma; species Alisma plantago-aquatica. Next base: position 281,313,378 of record OY856410.1, read on the forward strand.
TAAATCCAAGAACATGGTACAAGCACAAAGAGGGCAAAGACTTAAGAACAATGTAGTTTTTCCATAGAAGCCCACGACAAGTACCACTGTCAAATGACTATGTATTCTATTGTTTATCCTAGATGATAGCCCTTGCCACAATGAATATGAAGGTGAAGAGCATGCAACATGAACAATACCACACACTAAGCAGAGTATATGCCAGCATGCTCTTGGAATCAAAATGGGCGATAATAGAAATCCAATAGTAATAAAGAAAACTCATTCATACCTATAACTCCATTTTGGCACTCTGAGTTAGACCGAATGATAAGTTTGGGGGAGGAGTTATAAATGGGAACGAGAGCTACAATTTTGTCACAAAAATTAAATTCCCGCTTGTACATATTCTTACTCTTACTACAAGTAAGTATAGGAGATTTTGAGACAATTTTGAAAGTCCCGAACAAACTTTTACTATAGTTTATAGTTTTTACTTAGCCTCTTAGCATCCAACCTTCCCTTTGCTTAGATGTTTTACTCCTCCTGCCAACACACATAAAAGTAAAAACAAGAGGCCCAACAATGTGATTTTATCTCATTCTTGTGGCAAAATGTCATGTGTGGAACAATCCTAAATCTATGCAATCCCTGGAAACTGGAGAACTTGTACCAACCATACTCCCAACCAATCACCCCAACTTTATAGTTCTAGCTAGAAAGTCTTCACCTCCCAAGAGAAAGAAATAGCTGCCCCTTCCAGTTTTAATGATCCCCTCTTTGGGATGAAAAGAGTCTTGGCCGCCCAAAAAATCATTCAAAAGCCATTCCCCAAGCCTGAGCAGACATGAAAAGCCAAAAAGAAAAAATTTATTAGAGTTGTATCTAAAAGATGTCGAAGGATCGCACACGGCCGGTGTATTGTTGCACTCGTAAATGTAGACATGTTGTGCCCGTAAGTAGAATCCTAAAGCCAATTATACCCACCTCCATTCCCAAGCAACCCTCACGCAACCACCTGACTTAACATTAGGGCCCTTGGGACAACACTGTCTTTATGACAGCCTATGGGTGAGAGAAATTGAGGAGTGTAGGAAAAACACCTAAAGCTTGAAACCTACCTAAGCACATTAGCATAGGATCAATTAAAATAAAGGTAGGGTGTGAAAGCTACCCCTTGTGAGGACTGTACAGGTATAACTAGAAAACTAGTGTAGGGGAGGGGTTCATTAAGAGGGAGGGCCCTTTACTACAAAAGGCATTAGCAAGGACCACAAGTCATGCAACTTCGTATATGAAAGGAAGGAAATGGAATTTTAGGATTCTAGCCAAACATGTAATGAGAGCTTTTCTATAAGAATGAGACAACTATGTATTGGTGGGTTTTCTAAATATTTTTGTTATCCATAGCTCATCCCTCTATGATTTTGATCTTACCCATTCGCTTTAGGATATGCTAAGTTATAATTTTGGGGGAGTTGATAACATCTCATTTTGTGATTTTTTTGCATATATTTCATTCCTATTTTAGCACAACTGTTATGGATTTTTGTATTCATTTGAGTACCTTAGGGCTTAAACCTTAATTTTATACATTTCTCACTCAATGCAGGTTCATGCCATGTCACAACCGTGACTACACAGTCTGCATACATCACGACCGTGACAGAGCCATTGCTCGACGATTTCACACCTCGACTATGACCTCCATCGCAACCGAGATAATGTACCCTGACCGCGATGTATTGGAACTCTGTCGCGACCGCGACAGCTGCCACAACTGCAAGAAGGATACCATCGTGACCGCAGGTACACGATCACTACTCAAGAATTGCAGTCAAAGCAACACAAGCTACAAATGAGACCGCGACCAAGGCAAACTCCACCGAGCATCGCAACTGTGACAAAGGTCGTGACCAACCCATGCGTCATGACCACGACCAAAAGTTAAGTCTGTGGGAAGTTCCTATAAATAGCCCCCCGACTCCAACCATCAAATCATCAGATCATCAAGGACCATGAAGTACTGCCAAACTATAAAGTCATTCTCATTCATCCCCATCGTTCTTGGATCTCTGAAGACCAAAGTTGGAGGAGAGAGAAGATTGACCATCCTCTTCTTCGAAAAAAGGAGTTTTCATCATCCACGTCTGCTCCATATCTAGATCTGGAGAAGTAGAGTTGGTGTATCACATTCTCCCTTCCCTACATCTATCATCTCCCTCACGATGTACCCTTTACCTCTTCATTATTCTTGATGTATTTGCCCTTCTATAATGTTGTTATGCTGCCCATTAACATTTGTGGCTAAACATTTAACTTGGGTTGGGAGTATGCACTAAGGCTTTCCCAACATGTATATCCTTGCGTCCCTTTGAATATATATATATATATATATATATGCACTTGTCAAGATTATCTCCATACTCTTGTTCTTAATGCTTCACTTGTATGCTTAGCTACCATCTTCTGATGTATGTTTGTTGGTGCCTTGAAAGAGTAGTACTAACCTTATCTGATGTTATGGAGTAGTATGAATGCATGAAAGTGTTGGAATATTAAATCTTATGGTATATGGTTTTCTTTGTGGCTGTTTGGTTGTCATCTTGAGATAGAGCCAATGTTTATAATTTAGATCTATCCTAAGCCTCAGAGGGGAGGGAATAGACATATTTGATGATTGCTTGTAATCTTGATAAAGGCATACAATGGGGAATGAGTCTTTCATGTTGGTGAGAGATATTAGTAGGTGAAACCCAATCTACATACCTTTCCATACTATTGTTTCTTATTCCTTGTTTGACTTTATTCTCTTGTTTTATTTTCTTACTTTATCTTTTTATTGCTTTCCTGGAGTATCAGCGTTCCCTAGAGAAAACCATATTTATCTACCCTTTGTTTGGTGTATCTGAGTCTGAGGATTCGCGGTCTTAGAACTTACTGTCCTTGTCCCTGTGGCTCAACCCAAATCTACTACATCAGACCCCGTATAATAGTTGTGGGGACTTGAGTGTCGGGTTATAAATTCAAGAGTTTGACTCAAACTAGCACATACATCCATTAAAAGTCTATGATTGCCAACCTCGATGAATCCTCATTGACCTTTTCTCACTAGAAGTTCATGTTAGGCACTTCTGAACACAATTGAAACTCCACCAAAACAAAATTATAGGAGAGGTATAAAGGGGGTCTTTATAGGGCTAGAACCCAGAAAACTCATTGGGAAAAAACTATGTAGGCCTAGGTCTTGTCAGGCACTGAGATTTTATAGATAAGAAAAATGTGTCGATCCCTGAAATTTTGTTGATCATCCTCAAGCACGCACACACTCATCAATTTTGTCGGTCAAAGAAATCCATTGATCAACACATAAGGGCCTTGATGATTCAGAAACTATGTTGGACACTAAGACCTTGTCAGTGGATGAAAAACTCATCGATCTAGTTCAATGTGCTCGTAAAACCTCATAAGTCTGAAACTCATTGGTCACCGGAGAAAGCAAGCAACCAGCGGAAAACCATCGATTGATGAAAGCATTGCACTACTATAAAGGAGAAATAGACTTATGGAATTATTATATACATTGTGAGGCAACTCAAGAATGTGTCAGAATTATGTTGATACTACAAAGTAGGGTAATTTACATATATTTTCACAAGTTACATAAATTGGTAACTTGAGAAAACATGGTCTATTTAGATCCAAATTATAAATACAATTTCATCATCCATTGTGTCATCATAAATCATAGTTAACTTCCAATATTACGAATCAAATTATTCCAATTAGACCCAACAAATTATATTTATGAATTAAGTAGGGTTGGGGGGCTTACAACCATCCCTAACAAGGATTTTCCCCACAAAATCCTAAGCAAACTAGGATGGGTACTTGCTACACATCTTATCCTCTAACTCCCAAGTGGCTTCCTATACATCATGATGATGCCATACTACCTTAACTAAGGCTATGTCCTTCTTCTGAAACTTTTGCACTCTCCCATCTAAGATCAACACATGACCCTCTACATAGGTAACATACTCCTCCAACTCTACCTCTATGAGCTTTATAGTATTCTCCATGTTTAGATTGCACTTTCTCAACATCAAAACATGAAAACACCATTTTACTTTTGCAACTCTGATGACAACTCCCACCTGTATGCCACCTTCCCAACTCGTTCTATAATAGGGTATGGTCACATAAACCTAAGAGACAACTTACCCTTCTTACCAAACATCAGCACACCCTACCAAGGGGAAACCTTAAGATACACACAATATCCAACTTGGAACTCCTACAGTCTACGACGGTTGTCATCATAAGACTTCTGCCTATCCAATGATGTCTTCAACTATTATTGAATCATGTTGATCTTATTCGTAGTTTGTTGAACCAACTCAGGACCCAACAATTGATACTCACCTACTTCATACAACAAAATAGGTGACCTACATTTCCTACCATACAAAGCCTTATACAGTGTCATGTCTATGTTTTTTTGATAACCACTATTATAGGCAAATTCAATCAGATTAAGGTGGATATGCCAACTACCAAGAAACTATAGCATACATTCTCTTAACATATCCTCTAAGGATTGAATGGTCCTTTCTAACCGTCCATCTATTATGGGTATAAAGTTATATTAAACCTCAACTTTGTCCCCAACACTATATGTAGACATTCCCAAAACCTTCTCATAATGAGAGGAACCTTTTCAAAAATTATGGTAATTGGTATTCCATACAGATGAACTATCTCATTGACATAGATATGTGGCAACTTATCTATAGTGTAGGTGGTATTGATCGGTAAAAAGGGAGGTGACTTTGTCAACCGATCAACATCGCCCAAATGGAATCATGACCTTTGACTATCCCTGGAAGACCAACCACAAAGTCTATGGTTATGTGATCCAATTATTGACCTAACAACTATACATTGTATATATTTTGATGATGATTTAAACATCACATTCATATGTATCTAATATGTCTTTGATATTGATTCTAGGTATTAGGTACATGAAAATAATGAATTCAACCAAGCCCTAGCTTTACCAAAAACAAGCCAAATTCAATGCAAGTCCACTTTTTTGGAAAATGGTTTAAACCACTTAGAACATTTTTGTAAATAACTTGCTATAACTTGTAACTAAGCTGAGAAAAACATAAAATACACTTAAATAGAATATTTAAGCACTTTCATTGCACTTTCCAAAATTCATCACATGGACTTTTATCGACTGAGTTTCACTCACATGAAACTAGATCGTTACCCTATGTGGGTCCTATAAACTACCATGGTTGGTCTAGTTTCCCCAGGACAAACTCGATCGACACTCCTCCACATGTCAATCAATTTTACCATGAGCCAAGTTTCTTATAGGATAAACTCAACCAATAACGCAGAATTGCATTATCTCATAGTACCGTCGATTGAGTTACCTTTATTGAAACTTGACTGACAACACTGTATAGGATGTACGGAAAAAGTATTTCTAACCTTGGAGTATTACAAAACTTGAAAAAAAACTATTGCAACACCCCAAACAGCTAGAATTCATTCCTAAGTGCATCTACTGGCTAGTAGACACTCCAACTATATATAAGTGCCCTTAGAATTCATTCCAAGTTTGTTCCTTATGCTCCTAGATATATTTGAGTGGTTTTATCTACTAATATCCCCTTTTATCTCTCAAGCATACTACTTATCAACAACAATCTGAGTGAGATGGGTTATGTGTGAGAGATCTAATTCATTGTACACCATGTGGAAGCTCTCAACTTCCCTTTCCCAATCCCTTTCTCTCAAGATATGATGGTGAAAGCTTCTCTTTGGTAAAGGTGAAGTTGAAGGTTGAAAATCTAAGGGAAGGTGGGTAATTCCTTCAATGCAGAATACTTGTTACAAGAGTAGATATCCTTGACGAAGATGGCTAGATCATTGTAAAAGTGGGTAAGCCCTTGTGGAGATAGAAGACTCTTGCTCTAGGATGGGTAAGTCCTTGTAAGGTTATTGGCTCCATTGTCCTCAAAGGGAAGGCTTGGTATCTGTCGGGATATCTTTTTTATTAGCATAAATGTCAACCATTAGAGATAATCCCTAAACCTAAACCCATATTATGAAATAAAACAATGAATTCTCGACAAAGGCTATTAAACAATATACGAGAAACACACAAATAAATGTTTTTCCCTTTTTCTTTATTCACAAATTCATAAATCAATGTCACATCCAAGGCATTACATTTAGATATCACAAATCTTATTCAACTCCAATAAAACCAGAATCAAATATTGTTTCATTTGTAGTTTACTTTACATCGGATACATGTACATTGATGAACAAACTCAGTCGACAACCAATCTCGGGAAAGACAGAGTATAAGGATATTCTAATCTATCTAGATTATGCTATTTATATATTCTTTTTCACAACCCCTCCTCTAAATATCATTATACCTAAAAACATTTGAAACAACCTCATGAGACTCATATAGAGCCCCATTGAGGTACATGCATTAGCGTCATATTAAGTATAATGAATTCAAAAGAAACTTGTAAATATTGAAAAGTCTAGCAGATAGTTCTAGCATAAGTCAAATTGGGTTTACAATAATGATCTAATCAAACTGATAAGGTAATCACTTAATCCAATTATAACTTTAAAACATCTTTTAGAGCATGCCTATGAACAAGTCAATAGATACTTCTTAGTCCATATTAACAATCCTTCTACATGAGTAATGAGTCAAGATCTAAGCATTTTGAATTGATACATAATAATAACATTATCTTTGTGACACTCCAGTAGTGGGACCAAGAACACATCATGTAGTTTGTAGCTGAAGTACACATAAAACATGTCTACCAAATAATACTATCAAATATCAAGCAATCCGACTCATATTTAGAATGGATATAAATCCAAACATTTATAACTTGTCAACATAACATATCAAAATATGAAACAAATAATCTCTATAACGGCATGATTACTTTCCACAATAAGAAGCACAATCAACATTGGAAAATCATCAACTAGTAGTACGAGAAATGTAACGACCATTCAAATCATGTTCTACATGGCTTGTCATCTTTTATTCATTTTCCATGAAAGTACTTGGCTTGTATCTCACCAAGTAGAAGCTTCCACACCTGATTATCATGTTAACAACTCATTGTTACTATCTTAGGGTTTATCCGACCACCCTAACATATCAACAATAGACCCTAGCCACCTTAGGGTTGCCTAAAGAGGCTCACGTCCTCATCTCAGGTACACAAGATAGGAACCAGCAAAACAATATATCACATATCACAATGTTTCACATATTTCACATTTCACATATTTCATTTCGTCAGAGTCTATCTCTCATGGTCATAGACTTTCACATCTAGGATGTAGTGCCAGAGCCACTCCTAATGACTCACTCCTAAATCTTGGTGGTCTAACCTTAAAGGTCTCGACTCACACTCTAGAAATCCTTCTCATAATTCATCAATTACTACAAGGAGATCCGTTTTATTTCCCCCAGTGTGGTCCTCGGGGGAAACTCATGGTGTTCAGGGCACCTAACTAGATGTTTCATCATTTTACTTATTATTAATCTCTTTTACACATTTTGAAAGAATTAAAAACATCATATATCATATATGTATATTCTCGTGTAACTAGAATAACATGAAACATATTAGGCTTATCGAAAAGACTATGATTAAAGCAAGAAGCACAACAAATCTGTAGTTTGCAACACATGATTCTTTTCATTTTCTATATCATCACATAGCGGTCATCACCAGTGGGATTTCATCCCAAGACATAATCTTGTTGTATTACATTTACCCCTCAGGGTTTTATCATCATCGGTGGACTTTCATCTTGAGACATAATCTCATTGTGCAACATTTACCCCCATTAAGGTTTCTCAAATGTAAGCAATGCATATTAAATTCAATTTCAACATATTTCATATCAGTTCATTCTATATCACAATTCTTAACAAATATTCATAGAGGCATTAGAATGAGCAACAATAAAAGCATATAAACATCTTGTATCGTTCATCGTACAAGGAATATATTTATCATACAACATATACTTATTACATCCCATTTCAATAGATGCAAACAAATTGCATGCATGTATATGCATAACACACATAATTCTCTTCTTATTTTATTTAATATTATTTAGTTAGGGTTACTCATCAACACATGTTGAATATCATTTGAAGTCCATCCTCAGAGTACAAGTATTCTATCAAACAACCACAATCCAAGAACACATTCTTGAAAATCAAATCAACTATTTAAACCTCATATCTTAATTGAATTCAACTACAGTTATGTACATTCTTTAATCCCTCATTTTTTATAGTTATTCATTATCATCATATAGCTCATCATTTTAGGGTTAGAGTTGGGTTCTTAGATTTTTCTACTAATTATTATCTTTTTCCTTCATTTCATATTCATTAGTCTCCACTTCTTTCATGCCATGTTCATTACATTATTGGAACCAATAATTCTTAATTCACTTGATATACAATGATTCTCTTCTCATTAATATCCACCCAAGTCCAATTTTAGTGCATTTCATTCAATTTGGGTTAATACACATGTAATTAAAATGAAATATTAAAGACTTCATCATATAACTTCATTAGTTTCATCTTTAATGGCATCACCATTCAATACATTTTTCTTCATATCATTTCTTATATGTAGATAAGTGTACCATGTCATTGACTTCTAATGTCATTCCCATAATAAAAAATGATCTTTCTTTAACATACTACTCACTTTATCTTAAAAGAATGGTTTATGGTACATCTTCTTACATCAAAATCTCTAGTCACTCTTCCCAATTCATTATTATGTAGCTTGTATAAAAGGACCCACATCCATGAGAGGGTTTACTTATAATTTCATAAGTCATATAAAATAGATTCATTGGGCTTATATCATATAATTAAGATTCATCATCTTCAATTGAATTACTAATACATACACTTCATCATTTCATCACATTTACAATATTACATACAAGTTCTAGCTTTATCATTTATACTTGTCTTAATACTAAACTTTTAGGGTTTTCAACAAGTCATATTTAGATCAACACATCATAAGAATCATATAATTCAGTAATGTCTTTATGGTGCATAAGGTTTCATTATGGCTATTCATACACATGGAAACCCTAGTATCCATTTTCACATATTTCATTCATCAATCATACGTATACATTGATTAATTTACACATTTTATTCAATCCTTTAACACAAACCCTAAACATGTAATGTCTCCACCACATATTGATCATTATGTATATATCATATTCAATTTCAGTAAGAATCAACAAAACACTTGTATAATTCATTCTAATACAATTCAAATATGATTCTACACATGTCAATTCAATTCCTAAGCATATCGACCGTTGAGCTGATTTTTATGTAATATTTACATGAAATAGCATAGTCATCTATCTATAGGATAATCCATCGATCCATAGTCAATATATCATGAACTAAGCAAATTCCAATAATTGAGAAATAATCAAAATCAGTAAAATTTGATTCCCTGATATCTTTCAAAATCAATACCCACTCATATACAGACACAAGCAAGGTTTATGATTATTTTTTCCAAATAGAATTAGGCTTTCAACATGAATACAGAGCTTAGGAGGAAGAACAATACTCACATAAGGTGACAAATACCGTAAATACATAGGTCAAACTCTAAATTTTGGAAATCCGATTAAACTCTAGCAAATTAATCCATTTCTTCCTCCTCTCAACTCAGAAACCCTAAAAATGGAGATTAGGAGAGAAAGAGTGAGAAAAGGGGAAGATTTGATATCATTTTGAACCAAATCATAGGAGGGACAAAATTTTTTACATGTGAGAGAATATTCACCATGAAAGATTATACAAAGAAGCTAAACTTACTTGATTTCATCATATCTCAGATAGCAAAATCCTATATCAACAATTCCACCACTCTCTGATCTCAAATCCTAAGTCTCTCTCTCTCTCTAGGATTTTATTTCTCTGGATTTAATCACAAATTATGATAGCTCCTAGTGTGCTAGGTTGATCATATAGAGAAATTGAGGTGATTGTGTAATTTTCACAATGGACCCTCACTATACTTTCTCTGATTTCAGCTAAATTTTTGTAATTAAAATGTTACTATAAATTGTTTACTTAAGAGGCCAAACATCCTCCAAAAATTATGATAAATTAACATGTTGTTTATAATTATGTTTAAGAGCTTCAATTAATATTTTAAATCATTCAAAGTTACCACTAAATAAATAAAAATCAAATACTACACTTATATATTGTAGTCTATAGCATGGTCAGTTGAGTTACAAACTCGACAGACACCCCTCACTACAGAGATCAAACATCATAAAAAAATTATTAAAACTTAACTGGATGTCTACAATATAGTTTTTCAACTATAATTGACATTTGAGATCAATTCTATGAACCAATAAAAAGATAAAATTCAATTACCACACTGTTATATTTCAATTTGAATACATGATCGGCTGAGTTTGTCCTAGGAAAACTTGACCGACAAACATATCAATAAAAATATTCAAAATTTTTGATATTTTTAAAGAGTGCTCATATTTGAGTATGAAAATCATATACAAATTTAACTTAATCATAGTTTAATATCACGTAATTAAAATCATTTAGTACACCATTATACTTATCAAATTTTGTATACATATGCCATCAAGACCCTAACTTTGACCGCTTAGGGTTTTCAATTATTAAAACCTAATAATGTGAATAAAAGTATGATTAAAGATTCTTTTTATATTTAAAACATAAAAACTTAACTACCATCATTAATTGAGCTTTAAAGAATGATCAATCTGGTTAAACATACAATCATCCAAGTAAACCCTAATTAGATGACTAATTTGAAAAAGGGTCATTACAAATTCTCCCCTCCATATAGAATTTCATCTCGAGATCCAATAAAATATGTGGAAGGATATCATATCATTTAATCATTCATCTCTCTTAGCATCAAGTTAGAAAGATTTTCATTATATTTTTCTTTCATTTGACATCATCTTTTTGTTGTTGTGTGAGATGCATATTTCATCCCTTGTGATCATCATTTCCCTCCTTGAGTATTATAAACATTGACTTTACATATCTTAGTAATACATCGTTTATCAAGATTTGATTCACACCCCATTCATGTTCTTTTAATATTTGATTATGTATGTCAAAGATCCAAATTATGACTCATTCTATATTATCATCTGCATTCACCAGTTTTCTTCATAAAGAAGATTATTTAGTGTGAATCATTCCTATTTCTTAGTTTCTTCTTACATTTTTAGATTTCATATTTAGATTTTAACACATTAGAGATTATCTACATAATCCATTAGCTTTCATCTTTCTTATATGACATTTCCTGCTTGCCTTAGGTTCCTTATTGAATTATAAAATCCTTTTATCTTTCACCATTTTATCACCATTCTTTTTCTTTTTTATCATACATCTTATTATACTATCAAACTATGTTCTTCTGGATAATTCTTCAAGGCATCCAGAAGAAGTACTATCGGCAGTTCCATACTAGCTTATCTCAATACCCAAATACTTGACTAGAGTATATGAATATTGTAATATCCCCGATTCAACCACTTGATTTTCTTCCTTCAAAAATCAAGTAGATGAAACTGAGTCGTTAATATGGCACCAAGAATCAAAGCATAAGAGTGAGATAAGAAATATTTCATTTCAAATAGTATGCACTTACAAAAGGTATTTTTACATTATCTCCTACATCAATAATAAATGATACATGAGTTTTAAAATTAAGCATGATCCTATCTTTGGTTCTTGATGCCCTTCAGTATCTTTTCAAGATGAGTCTTCCATAAGGAAAGGTCCTACAAATAATAATCTGCAACTTGGAATAATATGTCGCAGCCCAAGTGGGAGAGTATGGGTTAGAAAAATGTCTAAGTATGGAAAAAAGAGATAAGCAACAAGAGACTATTAACATAACTACATTCTTCATATATTACTCGAGTATCAAAAGTTCATACCAATATTACAGACCATCCATTAGTTTGATGCATAAGGAATGTGTATGAACGTATATTCATTAAGAATTTATGAGATGGCAACTTTATCAAAATGTTAGACCGATGCAGTGGAGCATAATAAGAATTATCGGTATTTATCAAAAAATATAACAAAGTGGGAGACCTTATTCCATATATGAGTTTTACTACAACTCTCAGAGAAGGTGTCAATGCACATTAGGCAAGTGTCTTGCAACCACACAAACTTTCTTATCCAAGACATTAGTCCATTAGGGTTACCAAAACACCTGTAAGTACCCTGGCACACCTCCAACCACTCGCGCACACTACATGCTCTATACGATGAATCAGATTACCACGTGCAGCCACCAGTCACATTTCCAAGACCAGAAGAGGGTGCACCTTGCACAATATTCCACTTGGAGTATCATTAGTTAGCATGCTTAATCTTTATAGGATATTATTTCCCGTTACTACATGATCATGCCTGACTCTACTTGACCAATTCAAGTGTGGGTCTGAGTATGGTAGAGCATTATACTCATCAATCACTGACTCCAAAGGACTTAGACTCAGATCCCAAATGTATCAATCCCCATCCAAGACATGACGAATCTATTACCAACACATCTTCCAAGATGAGGTTTAGAAGCAAAAGGACATCATCAAAGATATACAATCTAATCAGATTACTATTCATAGTTAATGGGGTCAAAAGGTAGTCGTGAATAAAGGAATCACCGGTTGATTATTTCACTGTGACACCTAAAATGTAAACTTGTGGGATTGTGGAATTAAATCAGACAAATCTATGGCTAAGAGCGTGCAAGAGGTTAGGGAGTCCCCTGTGCAAACACCGAAGGGCTCTTAAGTCTATTATTACTGTAACTTTGATTATATATTTCTCTTAGACTGATCTCTTTTAACTCTGTATAGTAATGACTACTCAGACCATTGAATTGAAATCACTGATGATAATGAACTGAATGCTTAACATATTGTTTACCCCTTTCTTAGGGTTTCTCCTTACTCATGCACATATATCATTTCTCATGTATTCAAACATATATCATGTCTACTAATATAAATATTCTCATTCAACATTTCTCACATTTATGCATGGCATCGATAACATACCTATCTAGCGCATGTCATATATCTCCACTTGAAATAGAATAACAACATATGTGTTTCATGACAAGTATTTGAATTAGAAAATCTGAATCTCATTAACAAAGCATGTATGCATATAAGATAATATTTAGATAAAATCCCACAATATCACATGAATCATTTCAATCAACCATTTACTACTAAATTAGATATGTATACTTGTAAAAGCATACTAGATTGGGTTTCCATGCCATTCACTGAGATAACATGCATCAATAATAAAATTGAATAAATGAAGTCTATCATGTCAAGAAAACTCGTTCAAATGGATTTCACGATATCTATTCGCAAATATCTAAATTTCCTCGCATCTAGGGTTTCACCCTCTTTACTGAGATATCAAACAAACACTATTCACATTAAATGAAATCCAAGATAGTATCTGACATATATGTACTATGAATTCAGATAAACAATCATTCATAACCAAGGGGATCTAGATAAACAAATTTCTCTATTTAATTATACAGTAATTTCAGTCATACACAAATTCCCTATATTTCAGTTTACTATTATAACCTCTACAAATACTTAGGGAATTCTCATTAGGATGTATTTTATACATTTCTAATATGATTTTATCATTTGAAATTCATTCAAACAGAGGAAGATACCATTTCATATCATTTTGCAACAACTTAGATTAAACAGACAATTCAGGGTTTGTAGTCGCATACTAAGCAATTAAAGATTGTGGATGATTTAACCAATTTTCGTGTAATATACTATTTAAAGGAAGTTCCCACTCACCCTAAGGTGTGAAAATGCCTTTAAAACATAGTTCATCCCTGGAAATCTCAATCTCATATCAAATCCCTAGCAATTCACCCAATTCTTCTTCCTTTCAACTCGGAAACCCTAGAAATGAGGGATTATGAAGAAAGAGTGAGAAAAGGGGAAGTTTTGACACCATTTCGGATCAAATCAGAGGAGGGAAGGAATCTTGACATGTGAGATAAGATTCACCATGAAAGGCTATGCAAAGAATCTAAACTTACATGATTTCATCATTCCTCAGACCACAAAACCCTAGGTCAGCATCTCCATCACTTTCTCCTTTCAAACCATAACACTCCCTCTCTCTCTAGGATTTTGTTTCTCTAGATTGAATCACGAATTATGAGAGCTACTTGTGTGTTAGGTTGACCATATAGAGAAATTGACCTACTTGGGTCAATTGCATATTGACCGCTCACTATACTTTCTCTTATTTCAGCTGAATTTTTTGTCATAAAAATATTAATATAATTCATATACTGATAAGGTCTAAACACATCAAAAAATTGTTAAACTTTTACATGATCTTTATGATTGAGTTTCAGATCTCCAGTTAAAATTTTAGATCATTTGGAGTTACCAATAAATAAGTAAAAATAAAACACTACATTGTTGAAAAGCACTCTGTCAGCATTTTGGTCGAAGTATAGTTTGACCGAGAACCACATTCAAAGAACACTCAAATATTCTGACATTTTTCTCCAATATGCATGATTGAATTATGCATATCATATCTAAAATTAAATTAAATACACAACTTTTAGAAAATATGAAAAATCATTTACCACACTACTATCTTGATCAAATTCCATATTCATGTACTATCAAAACCCTAATTTTTGCCGATTCGGGTTTACGTTTCTCAAACCCTAATTATACAAACTAAAATAGTTTTTAGAATTTCTTCTTAGGTTTGAAACATCACAATTGATCTACTATCATTAATCAAGTATAAATGATGTTCAATCTAATCAAGCATGTAATCATTCAGGTAAACCCTAGTTTACCAATTAAGAACAAATGTGGTCATTACAGTTCTCACCCCTTAAAAAGTTTTGTTCCCGAAACATAAATACACAAACAAAGTATATTCAAAGTTATTTTAAGCTTCAAAAATCTTACATGTCATTACATTCTTGTATTTTATACTTGAATGCAGTTTTCGACGTTAAGTCCTTTATTTCTTTTCTAATCACAACATGTTTGAAATTGTTCTCAATGACAACAAACAAATTCTCTATGCCACAATCAATCCTAGTAGAGAGAGAAAGAAGAGAAACAACCATTTTAATATTTTTTTATACTCTTGAGGTGTTACCTCAACATTGATAGTCTGATCCAACTATCTCAATTCATACGGCTCAATATGTACTATTGTTATGTATTACCTCTAAGTCACAAAAGAGAATTCACCATGTTCTTTTGAATTTTACTATTGTGCTAATCAAATAGCAAAATAGTCTTGAGTTGGAAGACTAGATTCAACAGCAATTGTACAATACTACTCATGACATCCCCATTGCATCATGGATGTATAAGGTGAAGCATTACCATCACATTCCATACTATTCTCAAGTATGAACCCACACATAATTCAAGGTGTAACCATCAAGTTATAGCATACTAGGGTTTCAACAATAGTAATATAGTACTCCATGATTGTATTAGTCATTCAAAGACTATTCATACCCAATTACCATCACTTAGTTATATTAAATCTAGGTATAACAAGTTATACTCATTAGGGTTACATATCAATACAATATGGTTATCATCACTTCTATTCATATGATTGAATAGGTAAGACTTCATTTGTTCCATCATTATTCAACCTGTATCACCATACCAAAAATGTACAATACAATGATGAAATCATATTGCTTGCACATGTACACTGAAATCATATGTAGAACTAATTTATATCCCTCATTGTACCTTCAACAAATTACACTTCTAAAAACAAATTCACATATTACTGAAAGCCATTATTTTCTCTTATCTCCTCATTCATTACTACTTACTTATTGTTACTTATCCTTCTCATTTTGATGATATAGAATAAACATTCCTAAAATTGAAACATACAAGCTAAGAATAGATTATTCATCATTCTTGATATCACTGCAAGAATTTGTTTTAGATTACACTTTGCTCATGTTGCACTTCTCCTTTTATTCAAAACACACTTGTTACATTTCAAATTTATATCTTACTCTTTACTCGAATCATTTCCATATTGTTTATCTACCTTTAATATTAGCTATCTTTAAACCCTGGATTACTATCAGTGCTAGTTTACTTCTCATAGTGCAAATATCATAATCTTTTTGTTAGAGATGTTGGTATTCAAGGTCAAATCACTAGTGACATCCGTTGAACTACTACAACTATAAACATTCTTGGGTTTGGTCCTTATCAGTAGCATGATGTTATTGTGATGTGACTTTGCCCCCTTAATTTGAACTTCAAACTTTGTATCTCACAAGTTTTACTAAAGTCTTCTTTATCTTATTGATTGAATTTCCTTTCTCTTACTTTGCCATTCAGATAGATTACATTCTCAATTACCCTACTAGGGTTTCATCATCATATTGTGTGTCATTATTACATTCACTAGATGTCTCTACCACGGTGTTTATGCATCATATATGATTCATTTTCTTATCACTTCATTCCCACATTGCTCTCATTAAGGAAGATATGAAAGAGAAGATGATTTCGAGACTTAGAATTCTTATCTTCAAACATTCAATAATACATTTCTCATATGTAGGTTTAATTAATTATCAATAGGAATACTTGACTAATTAGCACTTTCTTGACTCTCGCAACCTCTTTCTTTTATAATCTATATTACTCCATTATGTTTCAAACACTTCTTTACTTTCCATAATCCCCTTACCATATACTACTATTCCACATGTAATATTTAACTTCTAGTTTTCTCTTATGATCATTTTGCTTTTTTATGTGTATAATCATGTATACCATGTTGCATATATTTCCTTTTTTCCTTCTACTAATGTGAAGTTGAAATTCTAAATCAATAATCTCTCTACTAGTATCACCTCATGTTTATTACATTAGATATCCTTCATTTTAAATCAAACAGCTCATGCCTGGGTGAAACATAGTTTCTCTTTCAATCAAGTTTTTCCTTCCTGAATATAGTCTACCTTTGTATGACTTATTCATTTATTTAGCTACACTTTTTTTCTTCTTTTAGAAACTAGTTTGTTGTTCTATAGAGACTTAGAATCCAAAGGCAGTAAGGATGAATGTATTAAACTTATTAATAAAGGTATACATTCAATGCTCTCACTTATATCAGAACCCTCATTCCTTAATCAAGCTCATTATGATTTACATGCTCATCTAGTTCTCTTCACTTTAACTCTTCTGAAGACTCTTTATTTCTATGTACTTATCGTATACTTAAGTCTTTTCTTCTATTTTCCCTTTGCTTTGGAGTACATAAAAACATTGTACTTGGTTATATAATCCATTCCTCATGATTGATTCTTACTATCTTGGCCCCTTACATACTTTTCTCATATCTGTTCCATATTTCATATTTAGAGTTCATATAATACTAATAATTAAACTTAATCTGAACCTTATGTCGTGTTCCTTTATTCCAAATTAAGGGTTTCTCATATGAGGCCCCAAAGTTGGATCTCAGATATCAGTTCCAACTGATTATTAGTTATCCTAGTCTTTTCCTTATACTTCAAAATCTTAGAGTATATACATTCATACTAGAATTTGGATCTAATCTATCCAGAATTTACTCTTTTTGTGTTACCAATTGGAGTCATTAGATCCCAGTAATGCATCCTATCAGCCAAACCAGGCCGAACCTGCAGTCCTGAAGCCAAGAGCTACCTAGGATTACTGAACTTTATTCATCTCAAATGTGTGGAAGAAAACATATCCACTTAGGAAAGCTCATTCAAAGATCATTTCTAGTCTACTTGATACAAAGAATGTAATCAATAAATGCTACAACTACATAGTGTACAACAAATCTTAAAGACCCATATATATTTCAAAATACTGAATATCTAAATTCAAACATATAAGTGATTTCCTATTCATCTTCAATAAAACAACAATACGAAATGAAAGTTCTATCTCATTTTATATTTATGCTCTTAATTCATGTTACTTATCTTGTTTCTAACCCTAATATTTCTAGGGTTCCTCTCTAGACCATCCTTCCAATGTATACCTGGCCAGGGTATACATGAAAGAATAGACAAAGTAGCTTGATACTGGTTGATCCAAGTACTCAGATATCGGGCCAGGATATCCAAATACTCAAATCCCCAGAGCTAACATCATAATATCTCTTATCTGCCACACTTATGACTCTAACTTACTAACTTAATGGTCCTCGACAATGCAACCTAAGCTCTGATACCAAGTTGTTACACCCCGATCTCACAATTACCATTAATCATGAGATTAGGGCATAAATTGAGGATTCAACGTAACACAATGATCACCCTTAACTTTTTCTTCTTTTTCAAACTCTTTGTTTTCTGACATTGAACCACATAAACTAACTTTATAAGGGAATCTAAACATTGATTTCTCAAATCTGATCTCAACAATAAAAATGCATGTATGAACATTCATTATGTTTCTCATACTTTTAAGCACATAAGACTTGTTGATTCGCATATATTGCTAAAAGAGGAAGAATGGTATACATCATTATTTACAACTCTCTCTTATTTTTTACAAGGACCTAGAGTGACAAGGACCGACTGAACTTAACTATACTCAGACTTAACTCTTGTGGCAGATCTACTCTGATGCAATGATATTTTCAATCCCCATGGTTTCCTTAAAAAATTTGAGTAGAGGGTGAGCCTACTCGCTCAGTGAATGAGTACTTCAAAGAAATAGTCTAAAGCACTGATATAATTACAGATATACTTTTGAGCAACCCATATCAATTATAATAGCAGTAAGATTTAAAAGGATTGATCATTGACAATCATAAATATGGCAGGATACTCTAAATATCAACAAGAGTAAATAAATATATGAGCATGCTTGATTAATTTTAAAGAGAACTAATAATTCAGAAACATACAAAGAATAATTGTTGGGAAATTGTAGTCAAATCTTTCTTAGCTTTTCTTACTTATAAGAAACTCTTTAAACCTATATGAACATATTTTAGTTTATGCCCTGATCATATGTAGTAATCTACATATGACATATCAACACTCGTAGTGAACTACGATCTCACTATACAAGACTTAGCTGACACACCTGGGAATGCTAAGCATGTCTACGTCACTGGTCTGCAACTGGAAAATGGCTCTCTAGCCTCAGCACACCTATTATGCCGTAAAAACTGGACTCCTCCTCTAACCTAACCACATATGCGGAGAGTCAAGCCACCTATTGGCTTTTTTGTACTCTAGTGCCACCAGGACCTCTGGTTGATGTTGGACACTACATGTTGTATATTAACGAGACTTCCACTAGGGCTTCGTCCCTCGTACCACTTGTTAGTATGTTCCGACCCCCCGTATACTGGACACTGCTAGGGTTAGTTCGTTTCATCCCTACGATGCAGACCTCTTATAAGGAATCAGCGGTGTTCATGGCTCTTAAGTCTATTATTACTGTAACTTTGATTATATCTTTCTCTTAGACTGATCTCTTTTAACACTGTATATCAATGACTACTCAGACTTTTGAATTGAAACCACTGATGATACTGAACTAAATGCTTAACATATTGTTTACCCCATTCTTAGGGTTTCTCCTTACTCATGCACATATAGCACTTCTCATATATTCAAACATATATCACGTCTACTAATATAAATATTCTCATTCAACATTTCTCACATTTATGCATGGCATCAATAACATACCTATCTAGGGCATGTCATATCTCTCCACTTGCAATAGCATAACAACATATGCATTTCATGACAAGTGTTTGAATTAGAAAATCTGAATCTCATAAACAAAGCATGTATGCATATAAGATAATATTTAGATAAAATCCCACAATATCACATGAATCATTTCAATCAGCCATTTACTACTAAATTAGATATGTATACTTGTAAAAGCATACTAGATTGGGTTTCCATGCCATTCACTGAGATAACATGCATCAATAATAAAATTGAATAAATAAAGTCTATCATGTCAAGAAAATTCATTCAAATTTATTTCACGACATCTATTCACAAATATTCAACTTTCCTCGCATCTAGGGTTTCACCCTCTTTACTGAGATATCAAACAAACACTATTCACCTTAAATGAAATCCAATATAGTATCTGACATATATGTACTATGAATTCAGATAAACAATCATTCATAACCAAGGGGATCTAGATAAACAAATTTCTCTATTTAATTATACAGTAATTTCAGTCATAGACAAATTCCCTATATTTCAGTTTACTATTATAACCTCTGTGAATACTTAGGGAATTCTCATTAGGATGTATTGTATAAATTTCTAATATGATTTTATCATCTGAAATTTATTCAAATAGAGGAAGTTTCCATTTCATATCATTTTGCAACAACTTAGATCAAACAGACAATTCAGGGTTTGTCGTTGCATACTAAGCAATTAAAGATTATGGATGATTTAACCAATTTTCGTGCATTATACTATTTAAAGGAATTTCCCACTCACCCTAAGGTGCAAAAACACCTTAAAAACGCAGTTCATCCCTGAAAATCTAGATCTCATATCAAATCCCTAGCAATTCACTCGATTCTTCTTCCTTTCAACTCGGAAACCCTAGAAATGAGGGCATAGGAAGAAAGAGTGAGAAAAGGGAAAGTTTTGACACCATTTCAGATCAAATTAGAGGAGGGACGGAATCTTAACAAGTGAGAGAAGATTCACCATGAAAGGATATGCAAAGAAGCTAAACATACATGATTTCATCATTCTTCGGACCGCAAAACCCTAGGTCAGCATCTCCATCACTTTCTCCTTTCAAACCCTAACTCTCCCTCTCTCTCTAGGATTTCATTTCTCTAGATTGAATCACGAATTATGAGAGCTCCTTGTGTGTTAGGTTGACCATATAGAGAAATTGAGCTTCTTGGGTCAATTGCACATTGATCCCTCACTATACTTTCTCTTATTTCAGTTGAATTTTCTGTCATAAAAATATTACTGTAATTCGTCTACTGATAAGGTCTAAACGCATCCAAAAATTATGAAATTTTTACATGTTTTTTATGATTGAGTTTCATATCTCCAGTTCAAATTTCAGATCATTTGGATTACCAATAAATAATTAAAAATAAAACACTACACTACTGAAAAACACTCCATTAGCATTTTGGTTGAAGTATAGTTCGACCGAGAACCACATTCAAAGAACACTCAAATATTCTGAAATTTTTCTCCAATATGCATTATTGAATTATTCATATCATTACCAAAATTCAATTAAATACAAAATTTGTATAAAATATGAAAAATCATTTGCCACACTGCTATCCTGATCAAATTCCATATTCATGTACTATCAAAACCCTAATTTTTTCCGATTAGGGTTTACATTTATCAAACCCTAATTATTCAAACTAAAATCATAGTTAGAGTTTCTTCTTAGGTTTGAAACATCATAATTGATCTACTATCATTAAGCAAGTCTAAACGATGTTCAATCTAATCAAACATGTAATCATTCAGGTAATCTCTAGTTTACCAATTAAGCACAAATGTGGTCATTACAACTTGTGTACCTAGGGAAATAAACTAAAAATTATGGAGCTACAAAGATAGTTATTGAATCATTAGAACCACATAAAAACATTCCTTCTAGAAAATATATTAATACAAATAACAAAAGCTTTGTTATAGCCATTTATGTACATTCAATGTATTCTACAAACTGAGGAATATTTTTTGTGGGCCACATATTGATGAACCCATACTTGTTATATTTGCATGAACAAGGGTCTGAAATTATCTTTGTAAGACTGAGTAATCCTTAGATTCATTATAATGGTGTGGGAATTTAGTAACATCTCATAAATTTGAGGCCTCAAATAAACTAATCTTAAAAGGAGCAATTCACTAGTACATATTTTACCTTTGGTATTACTTTTCTTAATGGTAGTTTCTACATAAAACCAACACTATAGACCTATAGTGTTGGTTGGAATAACATAAACTTTACCATTGGTGTCTTGCTGATTAGGAAGAAACATAGGTACGATTTTTACTATAATGACAGTTTCTTTGTGAAGAACCGACGTCTAAGATATCCCAAAAATTCAATTTTTTGTGAAAATTTTTGATACAATCTTATTGCGTTAATTGTAAAAACTTGATAACAAATCCCTTCTTGTAAAATAAATTTCACCTTCAAAAAGACTCTTTCATTAATTTTTACATTAAAACTAATGTCATAGGTCAAATACACCACAAAATGTTTTTCCTACAAAAATCATGTGTCGTCAGTTTTTTTCTATAAGAATCGACAAAAAAGGGTTCCCACAAAGTGTTCCATTAAAAAATATATCTCCCCAAAGTAGCTTATAACATCGATTTTTCTCCTACAACAGACACATAAAATCTTACCAAGGTTGGCATTTTTTTAGTAGGGATATGTACATGTGATGTTGGTTTTTTGTGAGAAATTGATGATATAAGTTGGCCTATAGTGTTGTTTCTTCAAAGAAACTGATGCCTAATGTCCTATTGAGGTTGGCATTTTTTAGTAGGGATAAGTACATGTGACATTGGTTATTTATTTGGAAACTGACGATATAGGTTGACTTATGTCGCCATTTCTTTCGGGAAATGTACACCTAATATCTTAGTCATTGATTTACAACAATCAATTCCTAAGTTCTACTTCACAATACCCGCGAAACAAACTTTCCCCCATCTCTATTTCATTGCAATTTCTACCCCGTTCTCTGACAATTTCTGCCCAGCTCAATGCCGCCACTCCTCCGTTGTTGTTGTTGTTGTTGTTGCTGTCATTATTGTTTTTACTGTGATTGTCGCCAACAATGTTGTTTTTGTCTCTGTCCTCATCATTTTTATTTGTCTGCTGGTCACCATCATCGATACATTTCTCACCACATCTACTGCTTGGCCTCCACCAGTGGACACTGTTGCATTGTTTCTCCACCACCAGCGTAGCCACCACCACCCACTACAACCTTCTCTGTCGCCCACCATTGGTCTGCTGCTTAAGGTTTTTTTTTTCTTATTTTTTATTTTTTTAGCTAATTTTTTTGTATAAATTCTTGTATATTTTGGTGAAATGTAACTGGAATTTTAATACTTAAATTGATATCAGTTGAATGATGAATATAATTTGGGTTTTTATTTGAAAATTGGAGAATTGATACTTGTATAGTTGGAACATGCATATTCCTTGTATGATTTGGTGTATTGTTCAATTTTAATTTGTAGGGATAAATAATCACACCTAAAAAATAATTAAACTAAATTGATATGAATAACCAAAAATAGCTTGATTTAGACAAAATGTTTTATTCACATGAATTCCAAATCGTAAACCCTAATTTAGACATAAATTTTGTGGCTGAGAAACTCGTCTGAGATTTACTCATTAGGAGTAAATCCTGGATAGTCCCCAGTGTGGGACTATTTTTGAACACTTAATCTCACATAGGATGTAAGTGTATAATGGGTATTTAGTTTTCAAGATGTTTCATCAACACTTCTCCATTTGTTCTCTAAGTACATACATAGGTGGGTATTTTCCCATCTACATCGGTGTACTTGGAGAACTACGGAGAAATATTGCTGAAATATTCTTCAAAACTGAAGACAAATTATACACTTACTAGTAAGATTAGGTGTTCAAGAATGGATAGGTGGTATACATTCATTACTAAACCCTAAAAGATAATTTCTAAACCCTAATCCTTAAATTTGTAAACCCTAAACCATAAACTGTAAATGATAAAACCTAATCTTGAAACCTTCATCTCTAAACCCCTAATCTCCAAATACATGATGCAATACTCATTTTCTTTGTGATCACTGAATGGATCGATCATAGACGTCCATTTCAAATTGCTTCACTCCAGAGTTTACTATTGGTCTTGATCAGTTTGGAAGATTTGCAAAGGAGTGTAGGAACCAGTCTGGAGATAGGTTTTATTGTCAGGAATTGTAGTAAAAATTTGAAAGTCGACGTTGTTGAAAAAATAAAAAGTCATGTTATGTGTGACGGAATTGTATAGGGATATACATAATGGTATTGGCATGGAGAGACTCCTCCGCTGAGATCAGTAGATGTCAATAGTAGTACTTGTGTTGAAAAAGAAATTGTTGATGATGATGTAGATGTGAATGAATTGATTCTGATAGACATGGTTGATGTGATGCTAGATAGTTGTGGGGTAAATCATATTGATCCACCTTCCTTATTAAGAAACATTGTGTATGATGTTGACCGATTATTATAATTAGGTTGTACTAAGTTTACAAAGCAAATTGTTGTTTCAAGATAGAGTACTCTAAAAGCTAACAATAGATGGAGGGACAAAAGCTTCGCTTCTCTATTGTCTTTGTTGAAAGAAATTATTTCTAAAGGCAGCAAGATTCCAATCTCAACATACAAATTAAAGAAATCGTTGTGTCCAATGGTAAGGGTAGCTAAGAAGATACATGCATGCCTAAATGATTGTGTAACATCCTCAAAAATTTAAACTATGCTTAAATTTAACCCTAATGTGATTGTAAGACTCAAAGGTGTTAGGCAAACCATGTTTTCTCTAAATTCATATATAATTACACATTATCAACTCAATTGTAATTTGTTTCACCAATGAACCCTAATTAGTTAATAAGTGACACATGAGAGTTCAAATTGCAATTGACCTAACTAGTATCCACAATAAAACCTAATTAAAGTTATATGAGTTTGTTTTTATAATAAGTAGCTCTCTTTAAAGTATGGGCCACTAGTTCATTTTAGGTAATCCTAAATAATTAAAGACACATTTATCCTATATTGGAAAGCATAGTTGGTTGTGACTCTCAAAATAGAAACCTATATTGATATTCAAATTACTAATAGTGTAGTTAGAAAACACACCAATTTTCATTATATTTGAACAATTCTAGATGTCCCAATTTTCTTTAGAAATTAAATACATAAATTCACTATATAATGGTAAATGTAATTTTAATTACATTAGAACATAGGTGTTGTAATGTGTTGAGTGTCATGCTGAGAAGAGTTCCACTCCACTTCGGACCCTTAGAGATTTGCAAGGTAGGGTCAACACCTTTGCCCGACACCTGCTCCCATCAGGACTTCTTAGTGTCCTTACCCCCTTGTCTCTCTCTCCTATAGAAATCATCTCCAACCAGACATAACTATGCCTTCTTCGCCTCGACCCAGGATGAGCAGTCCCAAATTCATTAGGTTTCTTCTCCCCATAGACCCAAGACCCAAGGACTCCTCTATCCCTTGCATGATCCATCAGAACTCAGCCACTAGGGAGTGACCAGAACCCTCCCCTATAAATCTAACACCCTAAAAATGTTCCCATGTTCCTTTTCTGCCCTTCTTTGGTAGAAGTGGGTTCTTTAGACTTAGGCTACCACACGCCTTCATCTTTGGCTGCCCAGTCCGGCCAAGGACGAGGAAGACAGACCATGTAGTTGTATTCTCATGTTTTTCTTTAATTTGGAGAATCATGTCTGGAGTTTGGATCTCCATGTTGCTTCTCATCATCAATGGCTTGAAGGGGGAAAGAAACTGGGCCAGGGATTGACCTTGGTACCCTCTCCATGTAAATCATCTTATTTTAGTCGCATGGGTAGTTATGGAATTTTGATGTTTCTTTCATTGGTTTACGGTATGAGTTATGAGTCAAGGTTCGGTCCCACCGAACCGCCTGCCTGGAGTTATTAGAAAAACTGAGTTATGAGTTATGGGGGATGGGCGAGTTAGCTGAGTTATGAGTTAGACAGAAGGAGTTATTAAAAATTTCAGTTAAATTTTTGGACTCATTAGCAGCCGAAAAGGTACGCCCCTCACTCCATTTTAGCTTTTTGAGAATGAAATGATCGGGGCGATTAGCAGCCAGAGAAACCAAAGAAGCAAAATCAGCCGACCCGCCTCTTTTTTAGGGGCGAGATAAATAGAGAGAGCACCGGTAGGAGCTAGCCAAAGAGTCACAAAAGACCCCAACATTTCATGAACTTGATCATGAAATGGAGGGATTCCCTTGTAGCTGCTAACCGCCCCGACCATGAAATGGAGTCAGGGGCGATTCCTTTAGTGGGCATTAGCCCTAAGAAAATTTCTCTCGTTTCCATCCTACTTTTTCCTTTAAGCTTGGAACTGGAAATCCGGTTCTCAAGCAGCAAATAGCATATATGATGCTCTTGAATTGGCCCACCCTGGCCCGCTTCGAGCATCGGGTCTTTCTTAGGTATGAGACTCAAAGGTTTGAAGCGGCTAGCAGATAGATCAGCTAGTTCAGTAGTAGAAATTCTTTCAAAAAAAGTAGGGAACTAGAGGAGAGTCAGTTCCGTTACTGACTGAAAGGTTTGGAACTAAAGGCAAAGATCTGGCTTCCTATTGCTGCCCTCGCTTACCGCTCATTTTAAACTCTGAACCCTTCCCAACCTTTCCCTACAGCTCACCCCAGCCATTTCATTCCACTAATTGGAATGGTGTTAGGGGTGAGCAACAGAGACTTAGTTGTTCCACCACGTCAAGGTAACACTCTACCACTGAGTTATATCCCTTCCCCTATCCAAAAATAAAACTGATTAATCCTAAAGCAAGGGGCCTCTATGCATATTTACTTTAGATGAATTGCATGTTATGTATGATTTAGGATTATGCTTTAAATTCCAAGTTCGGTAATGGAATTAAGATAATGATGATGCCTCAAATCATATTATTACATGTTTTTTGATATAATCATAAAGTTCTATGCTTATCACTGATGCTCATTAGTTTAATGCTCTGCTCATGAAATGGTTAAGAAAATGAAGAAAGAATCATGTAAATCATGTAATGTTAATGTCAAGATTAAGAGGGAGAAATCTCATGGTGATTAAGATAATACACTTAAGTTGTGAATTGTCCCTTTTGATGTTTTTGTCTTTATGTCATTGATGAGCGCTTTGGTGCAACTAAGATGAGCCTTAACCGGCTTGATGAGAACTTTTTTGCAATTATTGGATGAGGACAATATATGTTCATGGCAAGATAAGAACAATGATGTTAATGTTTAAGATAAGAGAATTAAGTAACTAATTGTATGTTTCTCACAATGATGGACCTTTATGGTCGTTATGGGTTTCCTAGCAATGATGGGCTTTCCGAGCATGATTTGCCCACACATGGGTAGTGATGGAGAGAATGCATACAATAATGTTTCTTAATTCATTCAGGTAATGAAAGCTAAAGTGCAATGATAATTTTTAATGTCAAGTCATGTCAAGTTTATTTCAATTTAAGTATATAGGCATATTTTTCAATTCTTATAAAATGCATAGTGTAACCTACTTATGGTGTTGCTTTGTTTTGCATGGTTATGGGATGAGATGTCCCTAGATCAAGGAGAAAGAGAGGACTAAAGCTAACCCTTCAGAGTAGCTTACATCAAAGGAGACTTTAGCATGGTAGGGTGCCATCTATCACTCAATATATTGTCTAGTCTACTTGTTATTTCTTGTTTTAGATTTCCTTAGACTACATGTATTAGGTTTGAGATCAAGATGAGATGATTTATATTTTCCCCTTCTAAGAACAATGTATAAATCTATATATTGAGTTAACACATGGTGTTTCATGTATCTTATTGCTATGAGTATCATGTTTTGTAATGTTCCTTCAAGCCAAGTGACCCATGTTATGGACAACATAGGGTTTGTTTACGCTGACATATACCAAGTTGTTACATCCTGATCTCACAATTACCATTAATCATAAGATTAGGGCATAAATTTAGGATTTAACGTAATGCAAAGATCACCCTTAACTTTTTCTTATTTTTCAAACTCTTAGTTTTCTCGTAGTGAACCACATAAACTACCTTTACAAGGGAATCTAAACATTTATTTCTCTAATCTGATTTCAACAGTACAAATGCATGTATGAACATTCATTATGTTTCTCATACTTCCATGTACATATGACATGATAATCAAATGCATTCTCTCTTATTATGGAAACGAAGATACAAACATCATTTACAACTCTCTCACATCTATACAAGGACCTAGAGTGACAGGGACCGACTGAACTTAACTATACTCAGACTTAACTCTTGTGGTAGGTCTACTCTGATGTAATGATATCTTCAATTCCATGTGATATCCCTAAAAATTTTGAGAAGAGGGGTGAGCCTACTCGCTCAGTGAATGAGTAAAACAATAATGCATTATAAAGTATTGAATCATACATTTATCATTCTTGGATATTTGAAATAAAACAATATAGTAAATTTCAAATTAAAAGACTAGATATTCAAAAACTTACTAATAACATTGAAGCCTACATCATTAGAAATAAGAAAGTATGGAAATATAATCCTCACTATATTCAATATTACATTTAAGGAACAACTGTAGCGAAACTGAAATCAAATCTTTCTTAACTCTTCTTACATATAAGAAACTCTTTAAACCAATATGAACATATTTTAGCTTATGCCCTGATCATATGCAATGTACTCTACATATGAAGACTCGTAGCGAACTACGGTCTCACCGTATAAGACTTAGCTGATACACCCGGGAATGCTAAGCCTGACTATGTCGCTAGTCTACAACAGGAAAATGGCTCTCTGGCCTCGGCACACCTATTATGCCGTAAACTGGACTCCTCCTCTAATGTGAGCACATAAGCGGAGAGTCAAGCCACCTATTGGCTTTTCTATACTCTAGTGCCACCAGGATCTCTGGTTGATGTTGGACACTACATACTGTATTTTCAAGGAGACTTCCACTAGGGCTTCGTCCCCCGTACCACATATTAGTACGATCCGACCCCCATATACTGGACACTACTAGGGTTAGGTCATTTCATCCATATGGCACAGACCTCTCATAGAGAATCTATAGTGTTCAGGGCCCCTAAGTCTATTATTTTATTATTCTTGGAAATCTCTTACTATATTTTATCTTTTCCTTACTTATACTTGACTTTGGTATCTCTATGGTACCGCGCCTATTTATCTGAAGTTTATAATTATGACATGTATCTCATCGTTAACTTGGCAGAGCAGTATATTTAAAACACTATAATATACTGAGAAGTCAACATACTATACATGCAGGCAGACTGAAATACTTAAATAAATAGAATACATGTCCACTTGGCACTTATACACTGGATTCATGCAATTAAACTTCTTAATACATTAATAAGAGTTAATTTCTTGGCATACAATAAATCATTATTAGCACCTATAAATTATTTACACTTTCTTGGAAAATGTGCACATTGACCCTAATCCTGGGTTGTGCATCTCATAACTTAATTAATAGTTATTTGCTTAACATATTGTTTACCCCTTCCTTAGGGTTTCTCCTTACTCATGCACTTATAGAACTTCTCATGTATTCAAACATATATCATGTCTACTAATATAACTATTCTCATTCAACATTTCTCACATTTATGCATGTCATCGATAACGTACCTATCTAGGGCATGCCATATCTCCACTTGTAATAGCATAACAACATATGCATTTCATGACAAGTATTTGAGTTAGAAAATTCAAATCTCATAAACAAAGCATATATGCATATAAGAAAGTATTCAGATAAAATCCCACAATATCACATGAATCATTTCAATCAGCCATTTACTACTAAATTAGATATGTATACTTGTAAAAGCATACTAGATTGGGTTTCCATCCTTGATTACTTGCTATTCACAGGATATGCATTATGAAAATCAGAAACTCTATTTGTCCATATATCAAATCAAGGGATCAAACATGTAGAATTATATGCACTAGGAAAATAAGTGCGATCATATAAACATAAATCTGAATTTCAGCTATAATGTTGTTCAAGCACCCGAATAACTTGAAAATTCATATCTTCAGAAGATTCTCAATAAACTTCTTAATTCTGTAGTATTCAAGATACATGGATATCTATATCCATGTCATCATATAAATGTTTTCAGATCATAGTTGGAACATGAATTGAAGTATCCTATAAACTGAATTCAAGAACAGTTCTTTTCATTTATTGTCATCTAAGGAGAAATTGAGAATATAAGTTAAAACCATCTAATTAAGTACAATTGACTAAAATATTATTTTACCCACTCACCCTAAGCTGTAAAACATCTTTAAAATGTATCCCATATCTAAAAATCTCGAATCCATATCAAATACCTAGCAATTCACCTGATTCTTCTTCTTTTCAACTCAGAAACCCTAGAAATGAGGAAATATGAAGAAAGAGTGAGAAAAGGGGAACTTTTGACACCATTTTAGATCAAATCATAGGAGGGATGGAATCTTTACATGTGAGAGAAGATTCACCATGAAAGGCTATGCAAATAAGCTAAACATACATGATTTCATCATTCCTCGGACCGCAAAACCCTAGGTCAGCATCTCCATCACTTTATCCTTTCAAACCCTAACTCTCCCTATCTCTCTAGGATTTCGTTTCTCTAGATTTAATCATGAAATATGAGAGATCCTTGTGTTTTAGGTTGACCATATAGAGCAATTGAGCTTCTTGGGTCAATTGCACATTGATCCCTCACTATACTTTCTCTTATTTCAGCTAAATTTTCTGTCATAAAAATATTACTGTAATTCATCTACTGATAAGGTCTAAATGCATCCAAAAATTATGAAAGTTTTACATGTTGTTTATTATTGAGTTTCAGATCTCCAGATAAAATTTTAGATCATTTGGAGTTACCAATAAATAATTTAAAAAAAACACTACACTGCTGAAAAGCGGTATGTCAGCATTTTTATCAAAGTATAGTTCGACCGAGAACCACATTCAAAGAACACTCAAATATTATAAAACTTTTCTACAATATGCATGATTGAGTTATCTATATCATAACCAAAATTCAATTAAATACAAAATTTGTAGAAAATATGAAAAATCATTTGCCACATTGCTATCCTAATCAAATTCCATATTCATGTACCATCAAAACCCTAATTTTTCCCGATTAGGGTTTACATTTCTCAAACCCTAATTCTTCAAACTAAAATCATAGTTAGAGTTTCTTCTTAGGTTTGAAACATCACAATTGATCTACTATCATTAATCAAGTCTAAACGATGTTCAATCTAATCAAGCATGTAATCATTCAGGTAAACCCTAGTTTACCAATTAAGCACAAATGTGGTCATTACAATTCTCACCCCCTTAAAATGTTTCGTCCCCGAAACATAAATTTGCAAACAAAGTATATTCAAAGTTTATTTTAAACTTCTGAAATCTTACATGTCATTACATTCTTGTATTTTATACTTGAATGTAGGTTTCAACGTTAGTTCCTTTATTTTTTTTCTAATCACAACATGTTAAAATAGTTTCTCAATGATAACTTACAAATTCTCTATGCCACAATCAATCATAGCAGATAGAGAGAGAAACAACCATTTCAATATTTTTATACTCTTGAGGTGTTACCTCAACATTAATAATCTGATCCAACTATCTCAATTCATATGGCTCAATATGTACTATTGTTATGTATTACCTCTAATCACAACATGTTAAAACAGTTCTCAATGATAACATACAAATTCTCTATGCCACAATCAATCATAGCAGAGAGAGAGAGAGAGAGAGAAACAACCATTTCAATATTTTTTATACTCTTGAGGTGTTACCTCAACATTAATAATCCGATCCAAGTATCTCAATTCATACGGCTCAATATGTACTATTGTTATGTATTACCTCTAAGTCACAAAAGAGAGTTCACCATGTTATTTTGAATTTTTCTATTGTGCTACTCAAATAGAAAAATATTCTTGAGTTGGAAGACTAGATTCAACAGCAATTGTACAATACTACTCACGGCATCCCCATTGCATCATGGATGTATAAGGTGAAGCATAACCATCACATTCCATACTATTCTCAAGTATGAACCCACACATAATTCAAGGTGTAACCATCGTATTATAGCATACTAGGGTTTCAACAACAGTAACAGAGTATTCCATGATTGTATTAATCATTCAAGGACTATTCATACCCAATTACCATCACTTAGTTATATTAAAGCTAGGTATAACAAGCTATACCTCATTAGGGTTACATATCAATACAATATGGTTATCATCCCTTCTATTCATATGAGTGAATAGGTAAGACTACCTTATTCAAGGTAACCCTCCATTTGTTTTATCATCATTTGACCCATATCGCCATACAACAATTATACAATACTAAGATGGATTATTGTATGAATGACTACAACTATCAGACATCGGAAATTAACATATTGCTTGTACATGTACACTAAAATCATACGTAGAACTAATTTACATCCCTCATTATACTTTCAACAAATTACACTTCTAAAAACAAATTCACATATTACGGAAAGCCATTGTTTTCTCTTATCTCCTCATTCATTACTACTTACTTCTTGTTACTTATCCTTCTCATTTTGATCATATAGAAAAACAACCACCCTAAAATTAACATATAAGGTAAGAAAAGATTATTCATCATTCTTGATATCACTGCAAGAATTTGTTTTATATTACACTTTGCTCATCTTACACTTTTTCTTTTATTAAAAACACACTTGTTACATTTCAAATTTATTTCTTACCCCTTGCTCTGAATAATTTTCATATTGTTCATCAACCTTTCATATTAGCAAGGATTACTATTAGTGCTAGTTTACTTTTCATAGTGCAAATCTCATGATCTTGTTTTATAGAGATGCTAGTATTCAAGGTCAACTCACTAGTGGCATCCCTTGAACTACTACAACTCTAAACATTCTAGGGTTTGGTCCTTGTCAGTAGCATGACATTATTGTGATGTGACTTTGCTCCCTAAATTTGAAATTTAAACTCTGGATCTCACAATTTTTACTAAAGTTGTCTTTATCTTATCGATTGAATTTCCTTTCTCTTACTTGGCCATTCAGATAGATTACATTCTCAATTACTCTACTAGGGTTTCATCATCATATTTTGTGTCATTATTACATTCACTAGATGTCTCTACCACGGTGGTTATGCATCATATACGATTTATTTTCTTATCACATCATTCCCACATTGCTCTCATTAAGGAAGATATGAAAGAGAATATGATTTTGAGACTTAGAATTCTTATCTTTAAACATTTAATAATACATTTCTCATATGTAGGTTTAATTAATTATCAACAAGGATACTTTACTAATTAGCACTTTCTTGAATCTCACTACCTCTTCCTTTTATAATCTATATTACTCCATTATGTTTCAAACCGTTCTTTACTTTCCATAATCCCCTTACCATATACTACTATTCCACATGTCATCTTTAACTTCTAGTTTTCTCTTATGATCATGTTGCTTCTTTTATGTGTATGATCATGTATACCATGTTGCATATACTTCCTTTTATCCTTCTACTAATGTGAAGTTGAAATTCTAAATCAATAATATCTCTACTAGTATCACCTCATGTTTAATACATTACATGTCCTTCATTTTAAATCAAACGGCTCATACATGGGCGAAACATAGTTTTTCTTGCAATCAAGTTTTTCATTCTTGAATATAGTCTACCTTTGTATGACTTATTCATTTATTTAGCTACACTTTTGTTCATCTTTTAGAAACTAGTTTGTTGTTCTATAGAGACTTAGAATCCAAAGGCAGTAAGGATGAATGTATGAAAATTATTAATAAAGGTATACATTTCATGCTCTCAATTATATCATAACCCTGATTCCTTAATCAAGCTCATTATTTCCAACATTTCTTTTTGTTTCAACTAAGTTTCTTAAACTAGTTTTATGATTTACATGCTCATCTAGTTCTCTCCACTTTAACTCTTCTGAAGACTCTTCACTTTTATGTACTTATTGTATGCTTGGCTCTTTTCTTCTATTTTCCCTTTGCTTTGGGTACATAAAAACAATGTACTCGGTTATATAATCCATTCCTCGTGATTGATTCTTACTATCTTGGCCCCTTACATACCTTTCTCATATCTTTTCCATATTTCATATTTAGAGTTCATATAATACTAATAATTAAATTTAATCTGAACCTTATGTCGTGTTCCTTTATTCCCAATTAAGGGTTTCTCATATGAGGCCCCAAAGTTGGATCTCAGATATCAGTTCCCACTGATTCTTAGTTATCCCCGTCTTTCCCTTATACTTCAAAATCTTAGAGTATATACATTCAAACTAGAATTTGGATCTAATCTATCCAGAATTTACTCTTGTTATGTTACTAATAGGAGTCATTGAATCCAAGTAATGCATCTTGCCAGCCAGACCAGGCCGAACCTGCAGTCCTGAAGCCAAGAGCTACTCAGGAATATTCAACTCCTATTCATCTCAAATGTGTGGAAGAAAACTGATCCACTTAGGAAAACTCATTCAAAGATCATTTCAAGTCTACTTGATATAAAGAATGTAATCAATAAATGCTACAACCACATAGTGTATAACAAATCTTAATGACCCATATATATTTCAAAATACATAATATATGAATTCAAAGATGTAAGATCTTTTCTATTCATCTCCAATAAAACAACAATATGAAATGAAAGTTCTATATCATTTTATATTTATGCTCTTAATTTATGTTACTTATCTTGTTTCTAGCCCTAATATTTCTAGGGTTCCTCTCTAGACCATCCTTCCACTATATATCTGGCCAGGGTATACATGAAAGAATAGAAAAAGTAGCTTGATATTGGTTGATCCAAGTACTCAGATACCGGGCCAGGATATCCAAATACTCAAATCCCCAGAGCTAACATCATAACATCTCCTATATGCCACACTTATGACTCTAACTTACTAACTTCATGGTCCCTGACAACTCAGCCTAAGCTCTGATACCAAGTTGTTACACCCCAATCTCACAATTAGCATTAATCATGAGATTAAGGCATAAATTGAGGATTTAACGTAACACAAAGATCACCCTTAACTTTTTCTTATTTTTCAAACTCTTTTTTTTTCTCGCATTGAACCACATAAACTAACTTTACAAGGGAATCTAAACATTTATTTCCCTAATATGATTTCAACAGTAAAAATATATGTATGAACATTCATTATGTTTCTCATACTTCCATGTACATATGACATGATAATCAAATGCATTCTCTCTTATTAAGGAAATGAAGATACAAACATCATTTACAACTCTCTCACATCTATACAAGGACCTAGAATGACATGGTCCGACTGAACTCAACTATACTCAGACTTAACTCTTGTGGCAGATCTACTCTGATGCCATGATATCTTCAATTCCATGTGATTTCCCTAAAAATTTTGAGTAGAGGGGTGAGCCTACTCGCTCAGTGAATGAGTAAAACAATAATGCAGTATAAAGTACTAAATCAGAAATTTATCATTCTTGGATAATTGAAATAAAACAAGATAGTAAATTTCAAATTAAAAGACTAGATATTCAAAAACTTACTAATAACATTGAAGGCTACATCATTAGAAATAAACAAGTATGGAAATATAATCCTCACTATATTCAATATTACATTTAAGGAACAACTGCAGCAAAACTAAAATCAAATCTTTCTTAACTCTTCTTAATTATAAGAAACTCTTTAAACCTATATGAACATATTTTAGCTTATGCCCTGATCATATGCAGTGTACTCTATATATGAAGACTCGTAGCGAACTACGATCTCACCGTACAAGACTTAGTTGACACACCTAAGAATGCTAAGCTTGACTACGTTGTTGGTCTGTAATAGGAAAATGGCTCTCTGGCCTCGTCACACCTATTATGCTGTAAACTAGACTCCTCCTCTAACCTAAGCACACAGGTGGAGAGTCAAGCCACATATTGGCTTTTTTGTACTCTAGTGCCAACAGGATCTCTGGTTGATGTTGGACACTACATATTGTATTTTCAAGGGGACTTCCACTAGGGCTTCGTCCCTCGTACCACCTGTTAGTACGATCCGACCCCCATATACTAGACACTGCCAGGGTTAGGTCATTTCATCCCTACGGCGCAGACCTCTCATAGGGAATCTACGGAGTTTAGGGCCCCTAAGTCTATTATTTTATTATTCTTGGAAAGCTCTTACCATATTGTATCTTTTCCTTACTTATACTTGACTCTGGTATCTCTATGGTATCGCACCTATTTATCTGAAGTTTATAAGTACGACATGTATCTCATCCTTAACTTGGCAAAGAAGTATACTCAAAACATTGTAATATACTGAGAAGTCAACATACTATACATGCAGGCTGACTGAAATACTTAAATAAACAGAATACATGTCCACTTGGCACTTATACACCAGAATCATGCAATTAAACTTCTTAATATATTGATAAGAGTTAATTACTTGGCATACAAGTAATCATCATCAACACCTATAAATTATTTGCACTTTCTTGGAAAACGTGCACATCGACCCTAATCTTGGGTTGTGCATCTCATAACTTAATTAAGAGTTAATTGCTTAACATATTTTTACCCCTTTCTTAGGGTTTCTCCTTACTCATGCACTTATATCACTACTAGTGTATTCAAACATATATCATGTCTACTAATATAACTATTCTCATTCAACATTTCTCACATTTATGCATGGCTTCGAAAACATACCTATCTAGGGCATGTCATATATTGACATGCAGAATTTATAGAATATTTTTTCATAAGAGGTGCTTGATAGAGTTGATGGAGAACAAACTTTTATTAAAACAAGGTGAAGCTATATGATTACCATGGGTATTACATTTAGATGAAGCCTGGTGTTAGAGGAACTGAGTTTAATTTTGGAAATTTTGCGTGAAGAAACGCAAAGTAATTACTAGAATAGAGGGTAAGGTATTATGAGAGGTGGAGGAAATGTGGGTTATGTTTACTTCAGGGAAAGAGGAAGAGATGCTCAAAAGTTTGGTGGAAGCCTCATCCACTAGGTCGTCTCTCTAAATTTTAGATGGTTTGGAAGTGAGTTTCTCACTTATAATATTGAGAATAGTCTTGCATCCTTTAAATAAGGTATAACTTCCTCGAAGACTATGTTGCAAAAGTAAATCTTCAATAATGAAATCCAATCAACTCAAATAGAACTTGGAAATTGGTAGCTTTGGCTCCTAGTTTGTTCTGTTGTTTGTTTTAGATGAATCTTTAAGAAGAAATTTTATGCTATAGAATAATAAATATTTATAAAACTATATTAGTTGCAAATGGTACATAGAAAGAGAGGGTTTTTCTATAAAAAATTATTATCAATATCTATCATATAGATGTGACAATTGTGTCATTAAAATATAATTTCAAGAATTTATATACATATATATAACAGTCTAAGGGTTTCGTGGGTCGTGGGATAGTGTATAAGGTACAAAGTTGTTAAATCTTTTCTTAGTATGAAATAAGCCCCTAAGTATGTCATGAAAATGTTATTCTATGATATCATATTTTGACTTCATTTCTTATGATTTTGATAGTGTGTTAACTAAAAAATATCAACAATATTCATTATCTTAATCTTTTATGTGGATATTATCATTTTTTGGTCCTATATGAAGGTAGTAATTGTGAGAAAGTCAATTTTGTGTAGCAAATTCAAGTTGAAAGATATAGTTGTCGTTGATATGATATTAAGGCTTAAACTCACTAGGTCTACATGGTAGCATTCCCTATCAGTTTTATTATATTGAGGAGATACCATCCAAGGCTTTATTCAAAAGTGATATTCTTTCATCTGCAAATGGCCAGACATTGCATTTATCATGACCAAGTTAAATAGCTACAAACTATCACTTTAGGCTACATTATAAAAGTATCATAATGTAGATAGTGATACAAACTGGATTTTCATGATTGTGTGTGAGGACACTGGGCATACATGTTTATAAATTGATGAGCAGGAATGTGAAGTGTGGGGTGAGAGAGAATGTGTGAAGTATGTGTTAAAGTTAAGGGTGAGCATTCTACTAATTTGGTATGGTTACTCGATTATGCTAAATGGTTAATTTTGAGTTTGAGATTTTAGACATTAACCTAACCAAAATAGTGTATGTTAATTTGGTTACGGTTAAACAGTTAATGGTTAATTTGGTCAGTCAATATGGCTAATCAAATAAAACTTTTGTAATAGTATTGTATGAAAATAATCATAAAATTTTAAATTATTATTATATTATTAATACTATTTCATATAACTATATTGTTATATGGTTCATAAAAGCTTCACTAGTCTATAAATGTAGAGGTTTTTTTAGATATTAGTACAACTATGTATGTATACATGTGTATAGAATATTTTTTGAATAAATTGTAGACGGTTAATTCAGTTAACTAAATTGAAAATATTTTCAACCGTCAAATACTATATACTCAATTAACCGAAAAGAACTAATCAAATTAACCGAATTAAATAAATTGTTTAAAAATTTATCATTCAGCTAACTAGTTATTAATATAATTCTGCTCGTCCCTAGTTAAGGTGAAAGAAAGTAAGAACGCGATGAGGTCACGCGGCCTCGCAGTGGTAGGGCCAGCAAAGGAAACATAGATTTTTCAAATGAGGAAGATTGGGAGCAATGCACAAGCGAAAGACTATATATATTAGTGTAGTTTTTTGTGTGCTACAAATAGTTGAGAGAACATCTAGATCGATTTAAAACAATAAAATAAAGAAATGACATTTTCATGTAGAGTGGTAATTTGAGAATCAGACTGGTTTGGTTTACGTATTGTATAAAGTCAAATCAAAATCTGAATTTATGATCCTCTAAATATTTTAAGTAATAGTAGTTATATTTGTATTATTCTGTTATGCAATTTCTTTATTTTATGTTATAAATAAAATAAATAAATTATGTGGAAGTATCAATAGCATGTGATATAATTGATTTGTTCTCTAGATTATCTGATTTTGTCAATTTGACAAAATCCGAACTAGGAACAATTCGATCTCGATTCCGACATCAACATCTAATCTTGACAAAATCCAAACCGTCAGACTATCCTCCTTATAGATTAGGACATAACTTTTATGTGTCTTATTTGTGCATGTTGATAGACTACTGCATGCCCCAGGTGGACCCTTAATTATTTTTTCTTTTCTCCCACAAGGTCAGATACATCCAAGTATACAATTGCCTCTCTTTCTCTCTAATTTTTCCTTCCCTCTATTGTACCAGTTGTAGTTTTGCTTATAGTAAAACCCATCTCATGGTTTAGTTTTCCTACCTAACTAGTTAATTTATATACACTAGATATACACTAGATAAAACCTGTGCGATGCACAGACTTAATATTAGACTCCATAAAAATGTAATAAACCTCAAACACGAGAGACTAATTTTTCAACTAGCAAGTTGCGTTCATAAAGAAAATAACAAATATAGGATATACATGTTACTCTTGATTTGTAAATTACATTGACCAGGTCTCCCATTTACAGAAGAAACCCCAAGGAGATGTTGGGCTACTTTTCTCCGGATCCATTTAACTCAACTACTGGAATGCCTTTGTTTGGCATCAAATGATCTTTTCCTATAAGCCACTTTACACAACAACAAACAGACCCAAGATAAACACCACCAGGTGTCCCCTAGCAATGGTCTCCCTCGATGAGAGTATCGAGCTCCTCTTCCTAATAAATTGCCAACTGCATATGCTTTGGAAGTTATACGCTTCACATTCATGCCCTGTTGGCATTCCCAGCCAGCTCGAGTACTACAGTGATCATGTACTCCCAAGATACCAACAGTGTACATCCCATCTGTACACACTATCAATTTCAGAAAATAGTGAACAGAACCACCGAAAAATACACAAAAAGCTTTAACTTCCACTATCCCATCTGCACACACTATCAATTTTAGAATATTTACCACAAGTAATTTTGTTGGAGGGCATACATAACCACCTCTATTAGAAAAAAAAATCTTCTCATTAGTTGGCAGTAGAAATATAGAACATAAATTGTAGATGTGGCAAGAAACTTGGCAGAGAACCCAATTGGCAGTAAGTGTAAGCTATGTTGAGACCTTCAATCCAAACTGAATAAAAACTTTGAGCACAAATGACATTACCAATAAAAACGATCCCACCATAATATAGAATACGAGCGTAGGATATTAAGTATACATGCTAGCGCACCATCATGTCTACTTATGAGTGAGCTGACTCTGTAAGTTGAGAGTTTGCACAAACTTGACAAACCCAACTAAAATGAATGTTTTAAAGTGCACACCACATGCAAACATAAATAATTGAATTTAGTAACAGTTACAAAGATGGAATGTATAGGAACCTAGCAAATACAACAACCACTACACCTAAGAGCGCTAAACCAGCAATAAGCAAAGTCAAGCTTAACAGTGTATGCACAGAGCTCAAGTGAAGGGTGGTCGTGTAGGTTTCAAACTTCTAAAACCGATGGATCAAACAAAAGTATTAGGAAAAGAATATTATAACAATACATAATGTGATATTATCATGAACTAATTTCCCAAAATTAGGGTAAGGGAAACAACCCCTCTGAGCATTTTCATACTTGAGTATGCGAATCTAATTTTGTATGGCTAGTGATTTGTTTTGGTTTATTATTTAAAAAACCCTAATAAGTATTTTCTTTTGATCTTTGTTCTATATTGACATAAGTAGCATACGTGACAACAATTATATCACATGTTAGGGATAAATATCATTTGGATTGATTTACATATGACCATGAATTTTAACGGGCTGGCAACACTATCTTGCACTTTGTTCTTTACCTCCACACTACCAAATATAATCAGTTATTAGAATATGTATCCCCCTGAGGTAACTAGTTATAATCCCCTTGTCTCCCTCACATTCTTTATAAGCATATAATGACCCCTTGTCTCCCTCACCTTCTTTATAAGCATATAAAGACAAATAAACATGTACATACATAGATATGCAGATACATAATTTCTATATACATACAATTTTGGGTTAATTTTGCCCCTATTAAGCCCAAA
The DNA here is from genome assembly GCA_963693085.1 of Alisma plantago-aquatica. NCBI lineage: Eukaryota > Viridiplantae > Streptophyta > Magnoliopsida > Alismatales > Alismataceae > Alisma > Alisma plantago-aquatica. The sequence continues at coordinate 281,354,606 of OY856410.1, forward strand.
ATAGGATAATAGTCTTCTTTTAGACACAGAGTCTGAGGCTCCTCGGCGCCTCGATACCCCTCACACAAACTGAGGCACACACCTCTCAGTAGCAGATTGAAACTTAATCCTCGAGGCGTACCGGAGACCGCTTCGAGACCTCTTGAGCCTCGAGATGGGTTTTAAAATCCATAGGTCTCTGTAATGAAAAATAGGCATCAAAGGACAAATAGAACTTTAAATCTATTATAGAGGGTGTCTATAAAGTTTAAAACATATGATAGTGATTCAAAGAAGCTCTTTTGGGTCATAAAGGTTGATTTGCCTTCACAATACAATCAAAGAGAAAAATATTAAAGTTTGAAATGGAAATCAAGAGTACAGTGTGAGGCCTATCGAAGGTCAGAAGAACCCTTGAAGACCATAAAATATCAATTAAAAAATTTCGTGACTTACCGCCCATGCAAAAAAAGAAGAGGAAGTATAGATCCGACAATTGTCCTTGTGGGATCACACAATGGTAGACCTTTAGGAATTTGATTATATAGTTTGATGAGACATTCATTCTTTAGTCTGGCTAGAAATAAATTAATTAAGAACCGCCTTGAAGAGGAAAGGTAACATATTATACATGGTAGTTTAAATAAAAAAGAAATGACATCAAAGAAACCAGACCGTATCTTTGCAGCAAGAATTAGATTAATTAACTCAAATTTGATGCCACCATCTGACAAAAACTGAATCTTCCCAGAGACTGTCAGTCTCTAGAAGGGTTAGAGGATTCTATTATCCATTTGATTAGCAAATTGGAAGTGAATTATACAGGCGATGATAAAACACAGAAGTTGATAAAAAAAATTACATCAAATGTGTCGACCTGATCGCCATGGAGAAATAGCCACAAGATGTGTGATGATCGGGAGACTTCCAACTGTAGCAGTCGAGTAAGTCAGTTAGCCAAATTAGCTCAAGATTGGCCTGAGCGTCATGGAGAAATAGCCACAGGAAGTTTTTAAACTGGAAATAGAGTTTCATTTTATCAGATAAAAAATTGTGAAAAAGATAGTTAACTACACTGCATCAAATCAATTCAACAAAGAGAACTAACATCACTACCACAATTGTAGAGCATAGTATCCACATTAAACTCTAGCAATGGACATATAAAATGGGATAAATACTTCAACTTTGTTTGACTTTTCCGACATGTTAGTTTCTTTGTATTACCATGAAGTTATGGATGCAAGCTTCTTCTTACCATTGATAGGGAAAGTAATCAGTTAAATATTTATTCCTACAATGGATATGTAGATATAATATTAAGCATCAATATAGGGCATCAGTAGATTATAAATGTGGAAATGATATTTGTGCACGTAGCTCAGAATAATCACCTAATTACTGGATGTAACAGTCAATAAAAATATTTATCTTGGTAATTTAAGAAATGGATAGATTTAATCTATGTGGGAGCACAATCATTGCATACCAATAAATGGAAAAATTCATGTCAATTCACTGACATTTCTAGGATGATGTATATTAATAGAGTATCAACCAATATAATCACTAAGCATCTTCCATCATAATTTATCAAGTAAACTCTTATATTAGTCTCATAATTTGATGGTTCTTATAAACACCAGAAAATTAGTGTATTGGCATTAAACTCCTTTATTTCCCCTTTTGAAATATACTTTACTTAACTAAACATAAATACATAAATAAAAACTAAATGTTAAGAAATTAATGTATGTGAGCAAAAAAACAGATGCATACTTGTTCTTAGCTTCAGTTTTTTTACTTTATTCTTAGTTTTTAAATTTAAGCTATCTTCTCTGTTTTTTACTTTGTTCTTACTTTTTCAGCCAACGCCACAAGAAGTCCTCTCTTTCCCCCTTAAATGATGACCAAGCATAAAACATCATCCACTTTCTCCATCAACTGAGACCAAATCGAATGAAATTAGCTCTTTAGCTTTCACGAATTACTTTTTGAGAATGACGAGACAAAAAAGATAGGTGTAGAGACCGCAATAAGTTCGTTAATACCATGACGAAAAGAGAAAAGTAAGAAGCTATGAATTGATGGGCTTCTCAGACAACAACCTATGCTGCAAGAATGAACTCTGCTCCCATGATGTCATCAGTCTGAGCCTTTGCATACAATTCCTAGTAAATCGGTTCCCAACAAAGAAGATTGGTGAAGGTAGGGAGAGTAATGAATGGAAGGCCATATAAGGTAGAGAGAGTTGCTCAGAAAATTAATGAAGCTAGACTGGCCAGGCCGACCAACATTAACCAGAACAAAGGACCCAACAAACCAAATTGTGGATGCATAAAATTGATTTTGGGCTACAACGCTCACTTGGACCTAGAAATTGATAGGGGTGACGACATCGGTTGGCGGCTTATGATTTTTCCTGACGCTGATAGCATTAAGATGCTAACAGACGACCATTTGAGAGAGAAACACGATGACAAGGAGTCACCACCGCCGTTGTTGTAGCTTTGGATTGTCATGGTCATTCACTGCTCTTCTGAGCCCTGCCTATCTCTGTGAAAGTGAGAAGTGGGCAAAGCCAGATAAAGTTATCAGGGAAAGGGAATGAAGTAAGAAATAGTGTGAAGCGTAGAAATTGGTAGAGATGAGAAACTAATCGACATGATCGAGGCAAAGATAATCAATGACAGTTTTGGAACAAAAAGAAATTCACGTGCAGGTTGTGGACGTTGTTGCTACTCCTTCACTTTTCACATTGTAACTCATCACCTGGATCCTACCCAGTCCAGAAGCTGGCACAAAAAAAGAACAATGAAAGATTGAGGGCATGAGGCACAAAATAGACAATAAGAGAGAAGAGAGGAAAATGAAAATAACTGGTCATGGCTACCTAACATGAGACTAGTTTCCACTGTCACTATCAAACGCGTACTCTTACCAAGGATTCATGTACTCTAATTTCATATCTTCATAGAGCCCCAAACGCACCGCTGACCTGGGATTTCATTGTTCGTCGAAATCCTAGCACCGAGAGGAGAACTAAGAAGGGATGAGAAATAGTAGAGATGAGTCGGACTATTGACTCTACCATAACCCCTCTTACAATTATGTGAAGATTGCAATAAACACCTACTACAAAAATGCACGCCCATGATCTAGTACACTCCCCATCCCTTTTCGTCAATTGGATTAATCAGTAAGAGAAGAGAATACAAGAACAAAGATTGATAAAGTGCGAGCAACAATATGTGACGCTTTCACTACCTTTTCCACACTACTAACTGGGTAGTCGAGCACCTCCACTTTCTTCTGCTTAGGAATCCTAGAAAGAACCCTTGCAATGAACACCCTAGCTGCGAGTGGATGAAAAATAGAGCTAGAACATTCCAGAGTCGACAGTTTGTCGAAGGTTTTTCTAATTGAAGTTGTAATTATCGCAAATAACCCCCTATAGAGATAGACTATGAACCAACAAGAGCTAAGGACCTCTTTGTAATTCTGAAAAATGAACATGAAAAATTGCAAAGAAAACCCCGAACGAGCTTTCCTATATAGTATAGATATGTACATGCTGCAAGTTGGATCATGTGTGCATCAATCATTTAGTTGTACTCAAACTTGAGATTACTTAACTAAACCATCCAGAAGAGTTCAACAAATACTCGTTAAAGTCTAAAATCTTGGCTTCATGTAATATCCATACTAGTATGTTTGTCAACATTACTATCACATATAGTGAATGAAGAAATGTGCTGCAAGTCAAGATCATGTGTGTATCAATCATTTATCTGTAATCAAACTTGTGATCAACTAATGAAACGTTCCAGCAGAGAGTATCAAGTATTTGATGAAATCAAAAGTCCTGGTTTTGTCTACTATATGTTGGGAATAGGAATATAATCCAACCCATGTCCTAGTGCGATTTGGACTTAGGAGAGGGTTGGTTTGTGCTACCAATCCTAATAAGAGTCAAATCCAAAAAGGAAAGAGGATGGTTCCCTATGTGCATCATGGAGTTGGACAAGGAGTGGGCCTAGAATTTGGACAATGATTCTCGGTTGCAACCACATGCATGGAGGCCTATAAATAGAGGCCATGTGGGAGGCCATTGAAATCATCCCACCATCCACTGGTTGAGGTGTGATCCCTCTAGTTACTTATTGGTGCCTTCTGTGGTAGAGGATGCCAGAGAACAAGAACAACTGGAGGAGCTCTCTTAGTTGAATAAGAGAGGGTCAGCGACTTTACCTTGAAGCAAAGTAGCGACTAACAGTCAATGACACATTGGGTGTACTGATAGAACAACTCTCTTGGTTGATAAGAGAGGGCCAGCGACTTTGCCTTGAAGCAAAGTAGTGGTTGGCTGTTACAGACGCAGTGTTGCCACAACAGAAACGGTTCGACCTAGTCAACGGTCACATCGGCATCAAGCAGTCCCTAAAAACAACAATGACCTCGTGAGGAGATCAAGTAAAGGGGGAGGTTATGTACACACTGGGTGTGATTCTCTTCTTCCTCATCTTTGTTCTCGTATGGGGAGGGATACCTGGATTTAGGGAGTAATTAAATCTAGGAAGTGTGAGTTGTAATCTTAATTATATAGTGCTTGTTGGCTGGTATTGTCTCGTAGTTTTTTTCTTCTTGTCTTGGGGAGAGTTTCCACTTAAAATCTGGTTTTTCTTCTTTGGGTTTACATGCTTGTTGGTAGCGCTTCCGCAATAACTTTTCATCACGTCCAGGACTATATCGGTACAACATCCCCAACAAGTGGTATCAGAGTGCATGCTGCAGATATAGGTCCATATAGGGAAAGATGAAGATGTGACGATGATAAAGTTGACAACCACAAATTGATAGATTTGAAAACCCAAGATGGAGGATATTCTCCATTGCAAAGATCTATACGATCTGATAGAGGGACAAAAGCCAGAGACTACATCTGATGCAGATTGGAAGAAGCTAAAAAGGAAAACCATCAGAATAGTATGGAAGTGGCTCGACATCTCAGTGTTCCATCACATCTCAGAAGAGACCAATCCCAAAGATATGTGGAAAAAACTCAAGAAGTTATATGAGCGGAAGACTACCACAAATAAAGTTTTCTTGATCTGAAAGTTGGTGAACCTCAAGTACCAGGATGGTACAAGCATTGTTGATCATATGAATGAATTCCAAAGCCTTGTAAATTAGTTGGGGTCCATGAATATGGTTCTTAGTGTTGAACTCCAAGCTCTACTTCTTTTAGGATCGCTACCAGACAGTTGGGAGACACTCGTAGTGACAGTCAGCAATTCTGCACAGGAAGGCAAGTTGAAACTTGACCAGGTAAAGAGAAGTTTGTTGAATGAAGAGACTTGACGACGAGCCTCAAGTGACAACAGATTAGATTTACACTTCACAGAGGGCAGGAGCGCTGACAGAGCGAGAGACTGTGGCAGATCTTAGAGCCGCGGTGAGTTTCAGGATTGCGGGAAGTCTCGGGGTATTCTTTCTTTGATAGAGAAGGTTGTCATCTTGATTTTGGTGGTGGAAAATGCAAGATCACCAAGGGGGCTTTGGTTATTGTACAGGGTAAACTATCCTGCATACTGTACAAGACCAAGCATAAAGTGCTCAGAGATGGAAGTATATATGCAGTTGAGGATAACCACATAGATCTATGGCACAGACGGTTAGGACACATGAGTAAGAAGGGCTTGAGTCTTCTCTCCAATAAGAGGTTGATTCCTTGTGGCAAGGACAGTGGTCTCAGTTCATGTGACGCATGTCAGACAGGACAGCATCAGCGAGTTTCTTTCAAGACAAGGTTTGTGGTGAAGTCAAAGCTTCTAAAGTTGGTTTATTCAGATGTCTGCGGTCCATTTGAGGTGGCTTCACTGGGTGGAAATAAGTATTTTGTCACATTCATTGATGATGCATCTAGGAAGGTGTGAGTCTACTTGCTGAAGACCAAGGATCAGGTATTTCAGTATTTCCAAAAGTTCCATGCCATGGTAGAGTGGGAGACCGATGAAAAGTTAAAGTGTCTCCGGACAGACAATGGAGGAGAGTACACCGCTAGGGAGTTCCAGGCGTATTGCATGCAGCATGGCATACAACATGAGAGAACAGAGCCCGACACACCACAACACAATGGTACAACTGAAAGGATGAACTGTACTATTGTGGAGAAATCCAGATGCATGTTGAAGATTGTACAGTTGCCAAAGACATTTTGGGGTGAGGCAGTGAGTATTGTCTTCTATCTGATAAATAGATATCCATCAGTTCCTTTGGGGTTTGATATACTTGAGAATGTATAGACAGGCAAGGATGCATCCTACTCACATCTTTGAGTATTTGGATGTAAGGCATATGCTCATGTTCCTAAGGAAAAGAGGCAAAAGTTGGATGATAAAGTGATGTCGTGTATCTTTCTTGGCTATGAAGATCACTAGTTTGGGTACAAGTTATGGGATCTAGTGAAAAAGACCATGACCATGCACAGAGATGTGACCTTCTATGAGAGTCAGACAGTGATAGAGTCTGAGGTTGATAATGCAAAGTGTAGCATCCAACTCACAAAAACATGATTAACTAATGCAGAAGCGTTCACTAAGCACGGATTATTGAAAATCACTAAAAATTAAAACCTTTTTCCCAAGAGGTCCATCAAAGGAAAACTTTCTCACATAGAACCAAAGTAACACATTTACATTCTGGTTTAAAGGTACATGTCTTGCATCATCTCTTTCTAAAAATTACAAGCATCAATTGCTCTTGTTAAACTAAACACAAGTAGTATAAAATCTCGAGGCACTGAGCCAAAATCTCAAAAGAACTAACTACTACTCCGAGGACCTGAGACTACAGAGACAACACATAGGACTTTATAGACATCTATACAAGGCATAACAGCCAGAGTCTCCACCTGAGACTTCACTGTTGTTCTTGATGATGTTGCTGCTGTCCTTCACCTACTGAAGGATTCATGCCTCCTCGTCCGTGTCCACCTAAAAATATGGTTCCCACGGGGATGAGACAATTGTAAATTTCCCCAATGAGAGTTATAACTCTCTGCCAGAAATATTATTATTGCAGCTAATAAGATAAATCTAAGCAGAGGAAACATAATTGTTTGACAATAGTTAATTTAATGTCTAACAGACTAGAACATTATTCATATCAAAAGCATTGCAGCTATAACTTAATAGAGAAACATGTCACTTATCCATTAAGGAATATGAAGAACATGTATAGCATTTATTCACTATAGAATTATAACCACAACATATACTCTCTTCAAGCTTAGATTATATATCTAATGCCTGGCATTATCTTGTAGAGTCATGGCCTGTAGCCATACTCATTTCACAAAGTATTGGGATCTTAATCCCTCATCTCATCAAGTACATTTCCATTTCCTAACAAGTTCATCATCATAACTATAGAATATGGGTATTTGAACCCTTAACTCATAATAGAGCACTTGTTACCACTTATTAGGTAACCTCATACCTTCAGGTCATATGACCAAGGACATTATGAATTTTGCTACACAAAGTATTCCACATAGTTCACAAAGATCATATCACCTTTTGTTACCCCTTAATAGGTAGCAAGGCATATTATGGTTTATAAAGCCCATAAACAATTTCAATAATTAAAACGTCATGTGGCACACATGGCTCATTACTTTTCAGATTACTTTACACTGATCAACAAAGCATATGAAGGCTTATACGGCCTATAAAACATTTTCAATATACAGAGCATCATAGTCCATACTTGGCTATGCTCATTATCTCAATATTCCTGCATGATTAATACTCATGATAACAATCATATATCAGTACCATACAATACAAGGGTCTTCTCATTATATTCATAACTCATCAATATGTTGTTGAACTTCACATAGGATTACTCTGTGTTAAGACTTCACATAGCATCATCCTGTATAAGGGTTTCACATAGAATTATCATGTATTAGGATTTCACATAGCATTACCTTGTATTAGGGTTTCACATAGCATTATCTTGTATTAGGATTTCAGATAAATAACCATATAGGTTCTCAAGATCATATTATTAATGATCAAGTCCTATTTCATTGTTTCACATATCTAGGAATCAACATGGATAACATAAGCATTCAATTATACTTATTTATTTTCATCACTCATCATTAAATGAATTGTCAACACACAGTATGAGTTTCTCTCTCATCTTTGCTAAAATATGATTATACCATAGTTTATAGGTTTGGATTAACCTTTTCATAAGGCATATTAGCCTTCATTCATCAAAGTGCATTACATCTCAGTGTAACAATTGATATGACACATTTCATGTCACTCATCCAATTATATTGGATTTAAAACACATCAAGGTATTTCAGCATTGGGGTGTTGGATATGATATCTATTATATCTTCATGTATCACTTCCCTCAACATCTTTATCTTGATTGAGTTCATCCACTTAGCTTGTATTAGGGTATTCCCCATCCTAATACTTTATGAACCAGTTCATCACATTCATCAAGTAATGTATTGATCATAAGTCACCTATTTAGAATATACAACCATTGGCAATGATATGGACTCATCCTTGAGTTAGAACCTATTAATGTAAGGATACCCATCATCAACCTCTCTAGGTGTTATATTTGTCAATACATTAATCACTATTCCATTATTAGGAATATGATTCTCCATATTTATAATTTGAGGTTCACATAGCATCTTATATATATCATATAGATTTCACATAGTATTGCTCTCCATTAGAGTTTAACATAACATCCTTCTATATTAGGGTTTCACCTAGTATTATGTGAAATAAGGATTTCACAACACATCACCCAGTGATAGGGCTTCACATAGGATTAGTAGCACTACCCTTTATTAGGGTTTCATGCACCTTTACCCCCTTTTTGGGATTAAGGTTCACCATTCACATCCAAGTAGGGTTTCATATACCTCATTACCCAAATTAGGGTTAGGATGTACAATTCCCATTATATTAGGGTTTCTTACATTGTGACACTAAGTTAGGGTTACATCATCAACCTAGATTATGGTTTCACTGAGATTTGCCCTTAAATTAGGGTTTCACATAGCCTTGTCCTAAATTAGGGTCAAGGTACATCAATATTTCCAGTAAGGATTTCATGATCTCATTATTATGGATCAAACCCTGATTACATATGTATTCCTAATGAGAGAATTAGGGCTTATTATGTAAGAAATCATCTCTCTCATTATTTCTCTCTCTCTCATCCTCTCTAGGATGTTAATTACTCCAAGGTTGATCTAGGTCAACCCTTCAATTAAGTACACACAATTAGGGTTAACTTTCATAATCACCCTCGGTTCACATCATTATTAATCAAGTAGCTAATTGACCTTTGATCATATTAGGTGTCCAAATGTTTTAACTAATTTGAACCTAAAAAGGTCTTGGTCACTTAGACTTCAAACGGTCTTGGACACTTAGACCTTAAATGGTCTTGACCAATTAAGTTCAAACGGTTTGAAACTGTTTAGTAAAGTTGGTTCTTGAAACCATTTAGACAACACATCTTGAAACCGAATGAACTTGAGTCTCCAAACGGTTTGAGACTGTTTGGTCTCATATGGTCTTGAGACCATTTGGACTCAAACGGTCTTAAGACCGTTTGGTCTAAACCCTCTCAAAACCAAATGGACCAAAAAGGGTCTTCCATCATTTAGTCGATTTAGGGTTTCAATCATTGAACCAACTATCAATTGGACCACTAATTTATTCTTCAATTGAACCATGGAATCATCCTTCAATTGGACCTCCAATTAGGGTTTTGAACCCAATTGAACTAGGATTGATAATCCAAAAACCATCACTTAGGGTTTTGAAATCGAGGATCCATCAATGGTTATCACTATGGAACTAATTCAATTGAAATCAGTGAACCATCATCATTACATGATATGACCTGACCTCAAACGGTCTTGAATGACCCCCAAACGGTCTTGAGGTCATTTGGATGATCTCCAAACGTTCTTGAGACCGTTTGCCTCAAACCACCATTGAAATCTATGACATTCACTTAGGGTTTGCATCATTGAATCAATCATCACTTGAGCTATTGATTGTAATTCAATTTGATATCTTTGGGTCTTCAAATACTCAACCATTCTCAACCCTAGACCTCCAAATGGTCTTGAGACCATTTGAGTGATTCCCAAATGGTTTTGAAACCGTTTGGGTCAATCAACCCAAAACCTCAACTTAATCAATTGCAAAATCAGCACTTAGTCAATTAGGGTTTCTATTTGAAGATTTTCCATATGTTGAACTAATCAATTGGAGCCCTTAGATCATCATCCAACACATACTAGGGTTCAGACCTCAAATGTTCAACCCATCCAAACAGTCAACTCCCCTAAACGGTTTGGGGTCCAAGTCTCCAAACGGTTTGGAAACCGTTTGGTCTCAAACGGTTTGGTGAAACCGTTTGGACCAATTTGTTGAAACCGTTTGCAAGAGATATTTGGGGAGGTGTGTGCTTATGATGATGTAATCATCTTCAAGCTCCAAAACCATGAAAACTTGTTGTGATTTCATGGTGTTTGCATCAATCAACCCAAATAAATTATGGAAATGAAGAAGGCATCGGCAATTGATAAGGAATTGAATGCAATAACAATTTCAAGGGTTCAAGTTATAAAACCCACCTCCAATTGAGCTCCAAAGCTTCAAGATCACGTCAAAAATGGTTCATGCAACTCCTTTCACTATCCTAAGGCTCGTCCTCAAGCTTTGAGTGAAAAGGAATGGTTAGAGTTGAAGAGGGGATCGAGATATGAAGAATTCATGCATTGATTTTCGATTTCCACCATGGAATCAAGGTGAATGAAGGTCAAGAAGCTTACCAACAGGTTGGGAGTCGTCCTCCTGTTTCTCCCAGATCCCTTGGTCATTTTTTCAAGCAAGAAGTGAAAGGGGTTTCGAAATTATCCCTTTACCTCAAAGATAAATGAGCTTATATATGAATTTTATTAAAAATTCATTTAAGAGAGAGAAAGTAGGAATTATTTCCTCAACTTTCTTGCCATGAACCACCTTTTCTTACGTAGGGACGAGGATATCTTATTTTCCTCTTATTATTCTCAATTATCCACATTTTAAAGGAAAACAAACTAAGCACCTTAAATCATATAATAATAATAATATCCATAAGTGAGTGGATATTACTTTTTCTTATAATAATGTGAGTTATCCACTTCCTTTGGATATCTTCGTGCCTTTGCAAGGCACATGGTCGTCCACACATATCCAAACTCAACCATTATAGTTTTGGTTGAAGGGCAATCCAATTAATGTAATTATTTTTGCATTAAATTGAATTAGGATTTCAATTATGCTTAAATCTTGATTATTTTAATATCAAGATTCTCTCTCCTTCAAAATGATTCAAATGAGGCGCCCCTATCAAATTATTTTCTCTAACCGATGCCAAGAATCATGAGGGACCCTCTTGAAGTGGTATTTTGCATATTGAACCCTAGATTTTGGGTAAATTGCACATTACACCAAAACTAGGTTTTAATGCACAAACATTGCTTTATCAGTTCTTTCTTGGTATTCAGGCTACCACAAGTCATACCTCTACATCATATTCATTCTCATGATGCTTCAACACATGAGGAACATATTACCATGTAACATTTGCAATTTAACCCCTCAACTTGGGTAATTTGCACTTTAGTCCAAAATAAGTAAAGCATTATTCAAAAAGGACTAAAATTGAAATATAAGTTCCTCTTGATCCTTAATTACTTTTCAAGAGATAATAGCAAGCATATAATCAACTTTATTAAGTAAAACATCTAGGGTTAAGAATAACCCAGGTCAGGGATGTTACAAATTATAAACCCCTAACAAGGATTTTATCCCCGAAATCTCAGGAAAAGGAGAGACAATTTTTAATCATTTATCATACCATCAAGTCTCTACATAACATCTTAATGTCATGGAGATACCATAGATCTTTAATCCACATAAAGTACATTCTATTTGTTCAACCTTATGAATGTTTATGTTTATGCAGAGCATAAACCCCTAACATATGATGTTCATATTTTTTTTTGTAACTAGATATAGTTGATCAATATAGGTAACCAGCATAAATACCTTACTTTGGTATTCATCAAATGTATTGAGAACACATCTCATCCTTATCATATTCGATTCCCTATTGTTACCACTAAGGGTACACATGCACAAAGTATTTCTTTTACTTTAGGACATTGCTTGTTCCATATATCATTATCTTGGAACCAACATCCAAAGCAAACTGATACTTTTCTAAGTATCCATCAACGAATTATTTCTAATCCAAGTACATCAACTGTCATAATGCTTACTTGATTGCCATGTTAATTGAAAGGAAGAAACATAAAGGAACATACTACTATCATCACCCAAGAGTGTTTATCAAAGGGGAAACATATATTTAACAAAGATAATCCACTCAACAATCCTTTATTTGTTTGGGAAAGTTCACTTAGCAAACCCTATGTGATTAGAAAATTTCACTTAGCAATTCATATGTAATTGGGGAAAGTTCTCTTAGCATTTCCTATTTAATTGGGAAGGTTCACTGAGAAATTTATATTTAATTAGGAAGGTAGCTCTTCCTTTTTAATTAGGAAGGTTCACTTAGAGGTTCACTGAGAAAGTTCACTGAGAAATTTATTTGGGAAAGTTCACTGAGCAATTTATTTGGAAAAATTCATTGAGAAAGTTCATTGAGCAATTTATTTGGGAAAGTTCACTGAGAAATTTATTTGGAAAAGTTCACTAAGAACGTTCACTGAGCAATTTATTTGGGAAAGTTCACTGAGAAAGTTCACTGAGCAATTTATTTGGAAAAATTCACTGAGAAAGTTCACTGAGCAATTTATTTGGGAAAGTTCACTGAGCAATTTATTTGGAAAAGTTCACTGAGAAAGTTCACTAAGCAATTTATTTGGAAAAATTCACTGAGAAAGTTCACTGAGCAATTTATTTGGGAAAGTTCACTGAGTAATTTATTTGGAAAAATTCACTGAGCAATTTATTTGGGAAAGTTCACTGAGCAATTTATTTGGAAAAGTTCATTGAGAAAGTTCACTAAGCAACTTATTTGGGAAAGTTCACTGAGCAATTTATTTGGGAAAGTTCACTGAGAAAGTTCACTGAGCAATTTATTTGGAAACGTTCACTGAGAAAGTTCCTATTTAATTGGGAAGGTTCACTTAGCTCTTCCTATTTAATTTCTTTATACTCTCTAGATTGTTTCAAAATGACTACTTGATCAGAGTAATTAGAAAGATAACAATGTAGGAGTTTCATACTTGCCTTATCTCCGATAATCATATACCTGGCCAGGGTAAACAAGTATTGAGATTAGGCAGTATGCATTTCATTTACTACCATATTCCTCACTCTTCGTATCATTATACACACAGAATTTTTTTTTCTGAATTTTTCTTCTGGCATCACTTCTATATCTCATCTTTTATCACATAGATAAGTGAGATTATAAAGCATTTTAAAGAATACTTAGAAAAATGCAAGTTCTCATCTTCCTTGTGTCCTTCTAGGACTAGTCAGAGGAAGCTCAAAACAACTACTTTCTTATTTTTAACACATAGAATCATGAAATGAAATATCAAAACAAAACTATTCCATCTGACCTGTCTGGGATGTCCGTCCACATCCTCTATTATTACTAGAAGACTATCTCCTCTGTGAGCCTTGCTGACTCTGCCCCTGGGGCTGAGTCATCATTGAATTCCCGTCTAGACAATCCTTTGCCAGATGTCCCAGTTGTCTACATTGGTAACAGATCTTGGGCGCAAAATGTTTGTGAGATCCAGTCACCGATGTTGATGCTATGTCGGGGGTTCTACTTGAAGAATTACTATGATCCCTATCCCTACTTGACGTCCATTGTGTCTGGGTATGGAATCTCGAGGGTGTTGCCGATGTAGAAAATCTCGGCTTCTTAAAACTTTCAAATCTTTGTCCTTGAGACTGAGTGTACACCTTCTTGCCACTAGTTTGTTGTTTCTCAATTTCAGAGCTCTCTATTCTTCTTACCGACTCCACAAAGGTGGCAAACCTCTCCCTATTCTCTAAAGCAGACACAGGGGTGGTCAATTCAGCATTCAACCCCTTCTCAAAATGCCGAATTCTTTCCTCATCATTAACTGCCATATGCGGACAAAACTGCAACAGCTCTATGAACTTAGCTTCATACTCGCTAACGTTCATCTGTCCTTGTTTGATCCTCCCAAATTGAGAGATCTTCTTGTCTAGATACATTTTAGGGAAGTATCTACTGACAAACTCTCGTCAGAATACCTCCCATCTGATTTCTTCACCTGGTCTCTTATCTTCCTCTATCATCCACCAATGACCAACACTCCCTTCTAGGAGGTACACAACATGTCTTACCTTTTCAGCTTCAGGAATATCAAGGATCCTGAAAGCCTTTTCCAGCTCTGTCAGCCACAAATAAGCATCTGTTGGATTAGATGTACCAGCATAATATATGGCTCCAACCCAGAGAAGTCTCTCGAAAGTCTTGTCAGCTCCATAACCCTCATGATGGGATGGTGCCCTATGTGCAGGTGGTGGCATTCTATATGCCATGTATGTCATGGTTGTTAGGAATTTATCAAATAGAGCATGGAGGGCTGGGTTTTCTATCACAGCTGGGTCAATTTGGGGTTGTTCAGGTACAAGCCCTTCCCTATTCTGGTCTCTTGCACCTTCTCCTGGTACAGTAGCGCTGCTCTTAGCACATGTTCTTCATGTGGTCCAGATATTTTCAAGTTCTTCTTCTCCTATGTGAGCAGAAGATACTATCAAATAAACTGGAAGACACTTAGAATAGACTCAACAACCTTAGTCCTATGTCTCTGTAGACTCAGTGAACCTAGAGCTCTGATACCACTTAATTGTAGCATCCAAATCACAAAAACATGATTAACTAATGCGGAAGCGTTCACTAAGCAGCGGATTATTGAAAATCACTAAAAATTAAAAAAAAATCCCAAGAGGTCCATCAAAGGAAAACTTTCTCACAGAGAACCAAAGTAACACATTTACATTCTGGTTTAAAGTTACATGTCCTGCATCATCTCTTTCTAAAAATTACAAGCATCAATTGCTCTTGTTAAACTAAACACAAGAAGTATAAAATCTCAAGGCACTGAGCCAAAATCTCGAAAGAACTAACTACTACTCCAAGGACCTGAGAGTACAGAGACGACCCATATGACTTTATATACATCTATATAAGGCATAACAGCCAGAGTCTCCACCTGAGACTTCACTGCTGTTCTTGATGTTGCTGCTGCTGTCCTTCACCTACTGAAGGATCCCTGCCTCCTCGTCCGCGTCCACCTAAAAATGTGATTCCCACGGGGGTGAGACAATTGTAAATTGCCTCAGCGAGAGTTATAACTCTCCACCAGAAACATTATTATTGCATCTAATAAGATAAATTTGAACAGAGGAAACATAATTGTTTGACAGTAGTTAATTTAATGTCTAATAGACTAGAACATTATTCATATCAAAAGCATTGCAGCTATAACTTGATAGAGCAACATGTCACTTATCCATTAAGAAATATGAAGAACATGTATAATATTTATTCACTATAGAATTATAACCACAGCATATACTCTCTTCAGGCTTAGATCACATATGGAATTATCTTGTGGAGTCATGGCATGTAGCCATACTCATTTCACAAAGTATTGGGATCTTAATCCCTCGTCTCATCAAGTACATTTCCATTTCCTAACAAGTTCATCATCATAACTATAGAATATGGATATTTGAACCCTTAACTCATCATAGAGCACTTGTTACAACTTATTAGGTAACCTCATACCTTCAGGTCATCTGACCAAGGACATTATGAATTTTTCTACACAAAGTATTCCACATAGTTCATAAAGCTCATATCACCTTTTGTTACCCCTTAATAGGCAGCAAGGCATATTATGGTTTATAAAGCCCATAAACAATTTCAATAATTAAAATGCCATGTGGCACACATGGCTCATTACTTTTCAGATTACTTTACAATGAGCAACAAAGCATATGAAGGCTTATAAGGCCTATAAAACATTTTTAATATACAGAGCATCATAGTCCATACCTGGCTATGCTCATTATCTCAATATTCCTGCATGATTAATACTCATGATAACAATCATATATCAGTACCATACAATACAAGGGTCTTCTCATTATATTCATAACTCATCAATATGTTGTTGAACTTCACATAGGATTACTCTGTGTTAAGACTTCACATAGCATCATCCTGTATAAGGGTTTCACATAGAATTATCATGTATTAGGATTTCACATAGCATTACCTTGTATTAGGGTTTCACATAGCATTATCTTGTATTAGGATTTCAGATAAATAACCATATAGGTTCTCAAGATCATATTATTAATGATCAAGTCCTATTTCATTGTTTCACATATCTAGGAATCAACATGGATAACATAAGCATTCAATTATACTTATTTATTTTCATCACTCATCATTAAATGAATTGTCAACACACAGTATGAGTTTCTCTCTCATCTTTGCTAAAATATGATTATACCATAGTTTATAGGTTTGGATTAACCTTTTCATAAGGCATATTAGCCTTCATTCATCAAAGTGCATTACATCTCAGTGTAACAATTGATATGACACATTTCATGTCACTCATCCAATTATATTGGATTTAAAACACATCAAGGTATTTCAGCATTGGGGTGTTGGATATGATATCTATTATATCTTCATGTATCACTTCCCTCAACATCTTTATCTTGATTGAGTTCATCCACTTAGCTTGTATTAGGGTATTCCCCATCCTAATACTTTATGAACCAGTTCATCACATTCATCAAGTAATGTATTGATCATAAGTCACCTATTTAGAATATACAACCATTGGCAATGATATGGACTCATCCTTGAGTTAGAACCTATTAATGTAAGGATACCCATCATCAACCTCTCTAGGTGTTATATTTGTCAATACATTAATCACTATTCCATTATTAGGAATATGATTCTCCATATTTATAATTTGAGGTTCACATAGCATCTTATATATATCATATAGATTTCACATAGTATTGCTCTCCATTAGAGTTTAACATAACATCCTTCTATATTAGGGTTTCACCTAGTATTATGTGAAATAAGGATTTCACAACACATCACCCAGTGATAGGGCTTCACATAGGATTAGTAGCACTACCCTTTATTAGGGTTTCATGCACCTTTACCCCCTTTTTGGGATTAAGGTTCACCATTCACATCCAAGTAGGGTTTCATATACCTCATTACCCAAATTAGGGTTAGGATGTACAATTCCCATTATATTAGGGTTTCTTACATTGTGACACTAAGTTAGGGTTACATCATCAACCTAGATTATGGTTTCACTGAGATTTGCCCTTAAATTAGGGTTTCACATAGCCTTGTCCTAAATTAGGGTCAAGGTACATCAATATTTCCAGTAAGGATTTCATGATCTCATTATTATGGATCAAACCCTGATTACATATGTATTCCTAATGAGAGAATTAGGGCTTATTATGTAAGAAATCATCTCTCTCATTATTTCTCTCTCTCTCATCCTCCCTAGGATGTTAGTTACTCCAAAGTTGATCTAGGTCAGCCCTTCAATTAAGTACACACAATTAGGGTTAACTTTCATAATCACCCTTGGTCCACATCATTAATAATCAAGTAGTTAATTGACCTTTGATCATATTAGGCGTCCAAATGGTTTAACCAATTTGAACCTAAAAAGGTCTTGGTCACTTAGACTTCAAACGATCTTGGACACTTAGACCTTAAACGGTCTTGACCAATTAAGTTCAAACGGTTTGAAACCGTTTAGCAAAGTTGGTTCTTGAAACCGTTTAGACAACACATCTTGAAACCGAATGAACTTGAGTCTCCAAACGGTTTGAGACTGTTTGGTCTCAAATGGTCTTGAGACCGTTTGGACTCAAACGGTCTTAAGATTGTTTGGTCCAAACCCTCTCAAAACCAAATGGACAAAAAAGGGTCTTCTATCATTTAGTCGATCATGTTGTGTCTTAATTAGGACACGACACATTTTCTCCGAGAAAACTATCAAAGATTAACCTCCTTGATTTCATGATGGAACCATCATCATTACATGATATGACCTGACCTCAAACGGTCTTGAATGACCCACAAATGGTCTTGAGGTCGTTTGGATGATCTCCAAACGTTCTTGAGACCGTTTGCCTCAAACCACCATTGAAATCTATGACATTCACTTAGGGTTTGCATCATTGAATCAATCATCACTTGAGCTATTGATTGTAATTCAATTTGATATCTTTGGGTATTCAAATACTCAAACATTCTCAACCCTAGACATCCAAATGGTCTTGAGACCGTTTGAGTGATTCCAAACAGTTTTGAAACCATTTGGGTCAATCAACCCAAAACCTCAACTTAATCAATTGCAAAATCATCACTTAGTCGATTAGGGTTTCTATTTGAAAGATTGTCCATATGTTGAACTAATCAATTGGAGCCCTTGGATCATCATCCAACACATACTAGGGTTCAGACCTCAAATGGTCAACACATACAAATGGTCAACTCCCCTAAACAGTTTGGGGTCCAAGTCTCCAAACGGTTTGGAAACTGTTTGGTCTCAAACGGTTTGGTGAAACCGTTTGGACCAATTTGTTGAAACCGTTTGCAAGAGATATTTGGGGAGGTGTGTGCTTATGATGATGTCATCATATTCAAGCTCCAAACCTATGAAAACTTGCTGTGATTTTATGGTGTTTGCATCAATCAACCAAAATAAGTTATGGAAATGAAGAAGGCATCGACAATTGATAAGGAATTGAATGCAATAAAAATTTCAAAGGTTCAAGTTATAAAACCCGCCCCCAATTGAGCTCTAAAGCTTCAAGCTCACGTCAACAATGGTGCATGCAACTCCTTTCACTATCCCAAGGCTCGTCCTCAAGCTTTAAGTGAAAAGGAATGGTTAGAATTGAAGAGGGGATCGAGATATGAAGAATTCATGCATTGATTTTTGATTTCCACCATGGAATCAAGGTGAATGAAGGTCAAGAAGCTTACCAACAGGTGGGGGTCGTCCTCCTGTTGCTTCCAGCTCCCTTGGTCGTTTTTGCAAGCAAGAAGTGAAAGGGGTTTCGAAATTATCCCTTCACCTCAAAGATAAAGGAGCTTATATATGAATTTTATTAAAAATTCATTTAAGAGAGAGAAAGTAGGAATTATTTCCTCAACTTTCTTGCCATAAACCCCCTTTTCTTCCTTAGGGACGAAGCTATCTTCTTTGCCTCTTATTCTTCTCAATTATCCACGTTTTAAAGGAAAACAAACTAAGCACCTTAAATCATATTATAATAATATCCATAAGTGAGTGGATATTACTTTTTCTTATAATAATGTGAGTGAGTTATCCACTTCCTTTGGATATCTTCGTGCCTTTGCAAGGCACATGATCGTCCACAGATAGAAAAACTCAACCATTATAGTTTTGGTTGAAGGAAAATCCAATTAATGTAATTATTTTTGCATTAAATTGAATTAGGATTTCAATTATGCTTAAATCTTGATTATTTTAATATCAAGATTCTCTCTCCTTCAAAATGATTCAAATGAGGCACTCCTCTAAAATTATTTTCTCTACCTGATGCCAAGAATCATAAGGGACGCTCTTGAGGTGGTATTTTACATATTGAACCCTAGATTTTGGGTAAATTGCACAATACACCAAAACTAGGTTTTAATGCACAAACATTGTTTTATCAACTCTTTCTTGGTATTCAGGCTACCACAAGCCATACCTCTGCATCATCTTCATTCTCATGATGCTTCAACACATGAGGAACACATTATCATGTAACATTTGCAATTTAACCCCTCAACTTGGGTAATTTGCACTTTAGTCCAAAATAAGTAAAGCATTATTAAAAAGGACTAAAATTGAAATATAAGTTCCTCTTGATCCTTAATTACTTTTCAAGAGATAAGAGAAAGTATATAATCAACTTTATTAAGTAAAACATCTAGGGTTAAGCATAACCTAGGTCAGGGATGTTACACAAAGGTTGTGGGATCAGGTTATGCTTCGACTTCTTCACAGGTGCAGTCTTCCTATGATAAAGAAGAGCAGCATAATCACCCTGAGCAGCAGCGTGATAACACATCGAGTGGTCCAGTTCCAGATGCACAAATGAGTGATTCGACTTCACATGTAGAGACTTTTGGGCAGAGGGAGCATGATCAAGATTAGTTAGAGTCCTCAGAGCAGTAGTTGAGGAGGTCTAACAGAGTTCGTCATCCTTC
Source organism: Alisma plantago-aquatica (assembly GCA_963693085.1). Taxonomy (NCBI): domain Eukaryota; kingdom Viridiplantae; phylum Streptophyta; class Magnoliopsida; order Alismatales; family Alismataceae; genus Alisma; species Alisma plantago-aquatica. The sequence continues at coordinate 281,375,006 of OY856410.1, forward strand.
ATCCAGATATCCGACATCTCAGTATATCTTGCTTACGGATCAGGGGGAGCCATAGACTTTTCAGGAGGCACAAACTCATAGAGATAAAGTACAGTGGCATCGGTCGATGCAGGAGGAGATGAATTCTTTGCAGAAGAATGACACCTATGATATTGTGATGCTTCCCAAGGGCCGGAGATCACTAAAAAATAAGTGGGTCTATAGGATGAAGAGAGATGTGCAACACGATGACTCCCAATTAGAGAAGGTCGCTCCAAATACTTCTTCGAGACAACACACATGTAAAGAAGGAGGGTAATACATTGGACATGTAGTTGCTATATCGAGACTGGAGGAACTTGATGTCGAGTTACATCGACAAGGGGGCATCATCAAAGAGTTTTTGAACCTTGGTACAGAAGGTCAGAAATATGGTTTTCATCCAGGAGGGCTCGACTGACCGATCAGGGGGAGCTAACAAAGTTTCAGGTGTAGACATGGAGAGAGAAGCGAAGAGGTTAGGATACTTTTTCTCAGTTGTCTGGGAACAATGTAAAGTCAAGGCGTTACTTCAAGAAGACAAATGGAAATAACATGATGCTATAATGTGTGAAGAGAATGGACCCATCACATGTGATGATGGGATCCACACACTACTCCACATGATCGTTGAAGACCACGTCTCCCTTGTCGGCTGGAGGGAGAGATTATTGTGATTAGGAATATAATCCAGCCCATGTCCTAGTGGGATTTGTACTTGGGAGAGGATTGGTTTGTGCTACCAATCCTAATAAGAGTCAAATCCAAGAAGAAAAGAGGATGGTTCCCTATGTGCATCATGGAGTTGGACTAGGAGTGAGTCTAGGATTTAGACAAAGATTCCTAATTGCAACCACATGCATGGAGGCCTATAAATAGAGACCCTGGGTGTAACGCTCGAGCCCACTGCCCAAGGCTCTAGTAGAGTTTCAGGAATGACGACTGTCCCCACATACCACCACTAGCCTTAACTGCGTGTTTTGTCCTCACTCATGTGCATGCCAGGATCAACTTCCCGACAGGTCACCCATCCCAGTACTACTCCAAGCTTAGCACACTTAACTATGAAGTTCTTAGTGATGGGCTCTTAGAAAAGGAGGTGCACCTTGGTGATATGGGTAGTCCAATCATTCCTTTTCAGAGTGTTTTATCCGAGGCCTCAAATCTTGGGATGTTACAATCTCTCCCACTTAGACTCTTGACGTCCTCGTCAAGGCTCAACTATAAGGCCTCATAATCGCTTCCCCATTTCAGTGCAGACCCACAATGACCCATGGACACCCAGCTCCCGATCACGGAATACCAGCACAAGGGTGACTACGTCAACCATGGACAACCCTTTCCTACATGCCTGGACCGCACAGCTCAAGACTGGCATGCCATGCCCATGTGGGCCCCACCTACTGGAGAGGAATTGGCTATGATATCATTTATAACGCCCGAGCCCACTACCCAAGGCTCTAGTAGAGTTTCAGGAATGACGATTGTCCCCACATACCACCACTAGCCTTAACTGCGTGCTTTGTCCTCACTCATGCGCATGCCAGGATCAACTTCCCGACAGGTCACCCATCCCAGTACTACTCCAAGCTTAGCACACTTAACTATGGAGTTCTTAGTGCTGGGCTCCCAGAAAAGGAGGTGTACCTTGGTGATATGGGTAGTCCAATCATTCCTTTTCAGAGTGTTTTATCCGAGGCCTCAAATCATGGGATGTTACACTGGGGGAGGCCATTGAAATCATCACACCATCCACTTGTTGAGGTGTGATCCCTTCCGTTGCTTGTTGGTGCCTTTTGTGGTAGAGGGTGCCAAAGAACAAGAACAACTACATGAGCTCTCTTAGTTGAACAAGAGAGGGTTAGCGACTTTGCCTTGAAGCAAAATAATGGTTGATAGACACATTGGGTGCACTGACAGAACATCTCTCTTGGTTGATAAGAGAGGGCCAACGACTTTGCCTTGAAGTAAAGTAGTGGTTGGTGGTTACAGATGCAGTGTTGCTACATCGGCAACGGTTCGACCCTGTCAACGGTCACAACTGCATCAAGCAGTCCCCAACAACAACAACGACCTCGTGAGGAAGTCAAGTAAAGATGGAGGTTTTGTACACACTGGGTGTGATTCTCTTCTTCCTCATTTTTATTCCCATATGGGGAGGGCTACCTAGATTTAGGGGGTAATTAAATCCAGACAATGTGAGTTGTAATCTTAATTACATAGTGCTTGTTGGCCGGTATTGCCTCGTAATTTTTTTCTCCTTATCTTGGGGAGAGTTTTCCACGTTAAATCTGATTTTTCTTCTTTGAGTTTACACGTTTGTCGGTAACGCTTCCGCAATAACTTTTCGTCACCTCCGAGACAGTATCGGTACAACATTCCCAACATTATATATTTATACCCATGTCTCTCAGCGTTATTATCAACATACTATCAACATACAGTGAACAAAGAAACACTATAATCCGTGCTGCTCATAGACAAGAAGGTAGGTTTTTCAGCCTCGAACTAGAACATTTCCTTGTCTTCATATAATAAGATGGTATTAAAAAAAAGAGGAAAATACTTTAAACTCATGGATGGAGGTGTCGATTGATTGATTCATCTTCGAGATTTTCAAACCTTGCTCGCCTTTTGAGGCTAATCAATGCTTATTGCTTTGCAGAAGAAATTAGTTTTTGTTATTTAAAAGAATGGATGGAATTTAGGATTCGGTTCGTAGGACCAGCCAAATGGAAACGAGGCTCGATCCTGCAGCTATAGAAGACACAAGTCACACAAGTTACCAATAGGATAATAGTGGGCAACCCCTGCTTTGAAATTGGGTCCAGCTAGCTGGCTGCTTTTTCTTCTTTTCGTGGTATTACACTTCCATGTGTGGGTGTGTGCAAGCAGAGACATGGCCTGAGAGATTCTTCGATAAAGGTCAACCATTCTATTCACTTTTCTCTCGCCCGGAAGATGTACCCCCTTCGGCTTTTTAGCATCTTTGCTGCTTGCTGTTATCCTTAGGAGATTTATCCCCTCGGACAAGTTGAGCTCCGGATCTGTTTGGTAGGGTGTAGTCGACGACAAAGTGTGTGTTTGATGTATATTTTTACATTATATATAAACTCACATAATTATACTTTAGTACACCCAACCAAACTAGCCCTGAACTTGCACGGTCGTTGCAAACCGGTGCCTTGTTTAATTACTTTCTAGGATCTTGCCGGGTGGAATCAAAGAGAATATATTAAGCTAGCAGGATTTCTGCTTGCGACATTCACCTCACGCACAAGCAGCGGCTCAGATTCATTCTTCACTGCTCATTTGTGTGGACATGGACAGCATGCAGTTTACTGAGGATGTTATACACCGCCTGCTTTTTGTTCAGAGCGTGGTCCAGCCCTAGCATTTGACTTTTATTGTGTGCATGCATTGTAATTCCTTAGTCAGCAATGCACACAATGGACGGTGGTCGGTGGGGTAACAGAACCCTGCTGCCATGTCGCTGCGATTGAGTGGTTTCCTCCTTTCTCTTTCTTGTTATATATTAACCAAAGGAAGCGATCCGTGATGGACTTTTGTGGATCAAATATTTTAAAAAAAACATGGGGCGAGGTACTGCGAGAGTCAACAAACACCGGCAATATTGAGTGTGTGAGAGAGAGACATAATGTGCTTAATAAATTAGGGGTTTCGTAAGTGATGCGCTTGTATGTGAGATTTAATATTATATTTATATCTAACTACTAGAATAATGTATAGCCGCAACCAAAGATTTTAGAGTTCAATAAACTATAACGACACATGCACTATGATTAAAAGTGATATTTTTTATCCTTGTCTACAACAATGTCAACGCAGGTTAAGTTCAGTGTATTCTCATGGAGATAGACAATGCCAGCACCCCAAGTCACGATGGCTTCACCAGTGCTTTCTACCAAGCAACTCAAATATCATTAAATAGTACACGACCGAGCTTATCAAAACTTCCCTTAAGGAAAACAGACCCAAAGAGGGTTCATATGTGTTATCCTAGTCGTGATATCAAACAAGGACTCTTTGACGATTTGGGTGATTTTAGACCTATTAGTGTAGAGAATGTGGCCCGTAGGATCATAGCTTGGGTCATCGTTTATCTTTCCTTTTTATCTGAAATGGTCTCACTAGAACAAACTGTCTTTGTTAGAATTGAAACATGGGTAGTTGTTTGAGAGAGAATGTTGTATATAAAGCCGATATGTCTTTAGCTTTTAATAGAGGTGGTAAGGGAGTTTTTTGAAGGTATCTTCTTTGCATTAGGCATTCAATCAAGAGGTTGTAAAGTGTATGATGAACCTAGTAAGAGGTACATGCATGGTTCTCTATTTTCCTAAATGAGTGAATGATGGGGTTATCTGGCCTCAAGAGGTCTTATAAGGTGATCCATCTTCACCTATCATATATTAGCTCGGGAAATAATTAGGACCACATTGAGAAAGAGGAGGACAATAGACAAATAATATGGTTTACCACCAAAGATGAGGGGGGAGGCACCACCTTATCTCATATTTCCATATGATATTATCTTTTTTTGCAAACCTAGAAGGGGACACAACTTAAAAATATAGGAGGTTTTGAAAAATTATGCCAAAGTCAAAAGTCAATGAATAAATTATGGAAAATCAACCATCATTTTAGGAAGCACAACTAATCATAGGACTAGAGAAATCACAATAATATGGGGATGTGTATGCAAATTAGAACCTAGAGGACCTCCAAAGCCCATGTAGAAGCATGATGTGACACTATGATGGCCTTGTGGAGAAGATCACAAGGAGAACAATCTCTTGTATTGAGAAGATATTATCCTTTTCAAGAGTACTAACTTTCATATGATTTGTTTAAACCTCAATACTATCACATTATTTCCGGATGTGCATGATGCCATTGATGATCCTTAAAACAATAGTGAGACGATGAAATCTTTTTGTTGGATTCCAGAGAAGGGGTAATTGAAGCATTGTGTGAGCTGGGATAAAATTATAGCACTGTTAGAGGAAGGAGGCTTATAAATTTTTGAGGTTGAGGGAAATATTTAATTTTTTTCTCAAGAAAGTATGTTGAGAATTTTATAAGGGGATTTCTTCTGGTCCCATTTTTTCAGGACAAATATGTAAGGATAAGTTGTGATCTTGGACAGACTACCCCATTGTTTCTAAATAAGGGGCAAGGGCACATACTTACTGGAAATGGTTTTGGGAGTCATTCCCCTTGTTATGAAGAACACAAAGTGGGAAATAACATAAAGGAAGCAACCTTTTAGGATTATGGAATGGAACTCTAGGATCACACTACATTGGAGGGTGATGATTGAGATAAAGGTCAACCCATTACTAAAACTTTATAAGTTATTATATAGGAATGGGACCAAGAAACAAGGAGTTCACGAGCAACTAGTCCCAACTAAAGGGATAGAGTGATACCCACATATGACAACATTATTCACGTAACAACCACTTCGCCTCACAATGTGAGTATTGTAGCCATGGTGACGCAGATATGAAAGACCATTATTTCCATATGAAGAAGTGACAAGGCATATACAGTTAGAGGAAAATGACATGTTGGTTATTTTCTCCTTCACTGGGAGCACATCGCTAGAGTAAGCAGTTAGGATGTATTGGGTTTTATCCAGACAACATTCATTAATAGAATTTGTCAAAGGGATATCCTCCCTCGTGGTCCTCTATTATATATGGGTGGAAATATGTGTGAGTAGGTTTGATGGGACATGAATTAAAAACAATATACTTTCATGTGAGGTAGAGTACATCTTAGGGTTATAGTATATGATTCTATCTTACAAGAACTATGGGAGCAGACGAACATCATAGAAAAATGGAGGGAGATATAAATGTTTGAGGAAGTTAGAGTTGGGCATAATGACTACATTGAATTTGAAACCACCTCATTAAACCAGTAGTTCAAAGTCAGAAAAAAGAAATAAACATGTGTGACATGGAAACATTGGGAAAAACATTTATATCTATTTATATTATTTTCATTCAAACTTAATATGAATTGTCTAATTGATGCATTGTTCTATAATATTCTAAGATAGTGACTAAAATCCAATTGAGGTGAAATTTGAAAACCAATCCAAACAAGTATGACGAATCTAATTTTCACATTAGTTTACACTTTTAAGGACTCTTGGTAATTAAGTCTATGGTTTTTATAATTATCATTGTTAGCCATTTTTATATGAAAACTATTATTTCACTCATGGTACCAATTACCTACGCTTGGGAAGGTTCTATAATCCCTATTTAAAACTAAAATATGTTATATAATAAATTTACATCATAAACCCTTACTTTAATCTAATCTAGTTAATTTACACCAAAACCTCCTATTAGTGACAATTTATCTGAACCATTATATTTATAAACTCCAATTTACCTATTATCATATAGCTTAGGGAAACAAAGGATTAACACAAACTCTATTTTAAAAAAGGGATATAAAATTAAATGGTTTAGCAATATATCTAGATTTATATACATCATTTAACTCCTTTAAAAGAAATTCCTCATCGGAATGTTTCCATCAACAACCTATTGCATTAAGTTACATCTCCTAAACATATTATACTAGGGTTCTAGATAACTCCAATAAAATTAATATAGTTAGGTTCATTGTGTACCACCCAATATCATATTGTAGTCAATTCCCTATCATGAATCCAATTTAGACTTCTCATGCTAGATATTGAGATAATAGATTTATATCTAGATGTAGGACATTCTCAACACCATAGAACTTATCAATGATAGTTACATTAATATCCTTCCACTATTGGTACCAATTCTATTATTTTTGATCAAATAACAAAACTTATACATGGGTCACTAGGGTCTATTTAAGTGTCTTACTCTACAATGTAAAAGCATGAGGCATTCTTATTCCTAAAATAGATTAACTATTAGACATATATATATATATATATATATATATATGATCCTACAAATAAGTTGAAATTCCCTTACATAGTTAGTGTTTGGTGGGATCACAAAGTTACCATCACTAAAAATTTGAGAACTAGTTTGTTCATAAACTACAACCTCATTATTTTTCTTGACCAAATAGTCTTGGTTACCCACTCTAGCAACTAACCCTACCAATGTTCACCATTCAAGATAAGTGGGACCCTATTATCTATATTTATCTCACCTATTCAATAGATATCTATGGTGGACCACTAAGTAAAGGTCTTTTTGTTTACTCTACTTACATGGTAGTAATTAAATCTTGGTACAAAATGACATTGGTCTACTATAGTATTCCTTATAAACTTAGGCAAGTTGAAAGTTGAATTATACCCATTGATACTAAAGGGTACACGACTGCAAAAACCCTATCTTCACGGACAAAATTTTCTCATTACTTGTAAATAAAAGATAAAACAATATTTGTACAATCATATAATTTGTAAGAGCGTGGAAGCTCAATTTCCTATACATGAAAACTACAAATTGAAAACCTCAATTCCTTCCTATCTTGGATCGATTGAGGATATCTCATGCATTATCTATTCTATGACATTTTGGTTAACTATCATGTCCATGCATCCCCCAAGGGAAATATGTCCATACATGAATCATAAAATCAAAATAAGTCAACAATTGTGGGTAATTTCATTATTAATATTATATTACAAAATACAAAAAGATATGAAATGCATTTCAAAAGTAGAAAGTATATGTTTGATAGTCCAATTTAATATGTTAAGGGTTTCAATTTCAAGATTAATTATGCAATAATATTGTCAAATGTTCAACTATTTCAAGATTCATGATAGAAACTAGCAAGATTGCAAATATCAAGATGTCAATTGTTCAAGATTTACAAGATTGTTTACAAGATATCAAGATGTCAACCATTCAAGATTTGCAAGATATTTTATAAGATCATTCACATGATTTCACCAATAAGTTATGCATGATTAATCACATTGAGTACGGCCCCACAAATATAGATATATACCAAACATCAATCATACATTTTGGTGGTACCGAATTAACGAATATCTTTTAGTTACCACACAATGAGTTCGTCCTATAAACATTATAGTTTTTAGTACATGGAAACGAGCCTAGACACTCCACCTAGGTATCAAGGTAAAAAAAGGTGTCATATATCTAGGAAGTTGGTTAACCATTAAGACCGTACTTGAAAATCCCAATTGTAGAACAAGGAGCTACTTCAATAGTCAGAGTCCCAAATCTGCACTAAGAGTTGCACAATGAGTTTTTTGTCTACCTATTGTTGTGAGGCCATGAACCTATTTTAACTCTAATCTTCCTCTAATCCTGATCCATTATAATAATTGTGAGATTGGCTAAGTTTTGGTACCAATTGATTAAGAGATATCTCTAATTTGGTTCAATTTTCTTTTTGGTTCCCTTAATCTCAAGATTATTCATAAGATGAGGACTTAATTGTAAATTTAACAAAGTATGAGGAATTAATTAAAAATTATGTGAAAACTATCTTGACATGAGTTGTCTCTATAATTATACTAGTTTTATCCTTTAAATCAAACTGATAAGATACAACTGCAATCTGACTTCAGTTGAACTTGTTTGCCTTGGTTTGAGGTTTCATGCACAATTGTAGACTAAAGTGCAATTTCACCATAGACAAGTACCTAATTATAAAAATGAGTCTACTTTATGTATGCACATTATTTCCTTCATAATATTACCAACTTTGATGAACTTTGAACTTGTAATGTATGACTTTTTGTCCTAGGGTTTCTAACCCTAACCTAACTAGTTGTGGTTGAGGACAACTGATGAATATCATCAACCATCGGGGTTCCTAGACCTCTAAAATGACAAACTTCCTAGACTCATCAAATGATATAAATCTTAGACTCAATCACCAATGGTTTCATGTGTATTGACTACTGATGGAAATCTAGTACATGTATACTAATGGAACCCTATCACTACCTACTGATGGGAAGTCATGCTATGACAACCGATGAGGATTTGGGGCTTGGGAACTAGTGAAGAACCTAGGTACATAAAACCTAAAAATTTCTTGAGTATCTATAACCCATAATATCACTAGGTAACCTACCAACAGAAGTTTTTGGGCTTAGAAATTGATGAAAGATCTATCTTTGTAGAGCGGTGAGGGAGTCGGTAATGTTGACCACTAACTTCTACTTATGGGATCTTTAGTCTTTTTACTACCCAACCATAAACATTACCTCTACGTCACAAAAGCCATTTTACACCCTTCCTTGCCATTTAAACATGAGTGATATCCTATTTGGTCATGGGGACCTCCAAGTAAGGTGATGACCATAAAGGGGATCTTGTGTGTGGATGCATGTCAAAGATCAAGGAACACCTTGCTATTTACTAGATTCCCAACCTTGTTTCTTGAATAAAAAATGTAAGATCATCTCTCCTTATCCATTATTCCATCTGTTATTTGAATCTTCTTCCTCCTTGGATGAATTTTGAGGTTTTTCATGGTGATAACTTTCTCATCTAGGTAAATTAGCTTGTTTTATCCTCTTTTTCCCTTGATTCCTCCAGATCCACCATGGATGACTCATCTCGAGATGGATAAGTGATCTTAACCATGGGAAGGAGGTTTCTTAGAGGTATTATTTGTGTTTCTCACCTAATATTATTCCTTTAATCGAGCCCCTTAAACTTTTATGATGGAACCTACCTCATCTAGCTAAAGAATCTTCCTTTTTCTCTCTTTGTTATAAAGGAAGCTAGATCTTAACTGGAGCTTCCATTTTGGGTCCGTTTGAGGGCTAATCTAGGATTTGGAAGATTTTTGTGGCTTTACTAGATGGAATCAAAATCATCACCATGAGAGATGATGATGTAGGAATTTTTAGCATTTTTTTCCATCTTGTACATGCAAAATCCTAAACTTGCTTTAATATGGCCAAATCTTGCTATATGACCACTAAACATGCTAAAAGATAATTTCTTGAGAACTGTTATTGATAACTGAAAGGAGAAATGCAAAATCTTATTTTCTTCCTATTTTTTAAAAGTTACCCGAACATTAATCTCATGTCCACACATATATATTTTGTTGAAATCCAAAATACATGTGAAATATTACTAAAAATGTTGTTTGTTATGGTATCTTGGTGCCATGTATGTGGAAATAATTTTACATGGTACTTTTACTTCCTAGAAAGTAGATATATAATGTTCTTAATATCCTTATTAAACTATTATGCTGTTAAAATTTCAATTGAGTCAGACCTATATTCTCAAGGTAGCTCATCTAAGCATAAGAGTTGACCTTTTTGTGTGTAATCTTGTATTGGATGCAACTCCCACATATTTTTGATTTTTAATTTGAAATTTGGTATCATGGTGTGTTATTGTCATATGAGGTGGATCAAGGATTTCATATGGTTTTGATATTCCTATACAGACTTATGCTTAGTACGATCTTATGTGGTGAAATAGTCTTTCATGGACATCAATGGTGATTTGTGCTCTAATTAGTACCTTGAGATACTTGGCAAGTTTTCTTATGTCTCTTGAATTCATGAATATTTAATGGATTCACAAATGAAGTAAAAAGTAATTATGAATCAATAATCATAGTTATATAATGTACATGTAATACATCATGGGAGTATAATTAATAAATGGATATCAATTAACTCAGAAGTTTCTTAATCCATGTGATTTTGAAACAATGATGACAGTCTTTATGGAAAAGAGATTCTAGTGGAATAAATCTCTTCCTCGTATGGTTACTTATTTCTTTCACATATCCCTTCTCTATAATCATAAGGGATTGAATAGGTATGTGAAAATTTTGACATTGTAAGATGTATATTTCAAATGAGATATATACATGTAGGCTTGATGCCTTGACGTTAATACCTTGAGTGAAATGATACAAGTTTCATAGTTGGGATGATGGAGGGACCCAATAGTCAAGGTTAGTCCATGATTGAACATGGATGAAATATAAGATGATGAATGAGATCGTGAAGTGATTTCAATGTGAAAAATGATGATGTGCATTTGTTGTAACCAAGTAGTATCTTAAAGACACATGTAATCAAAATTTGTTGACTTGAACTAATGTTACAATATAATATGAAATTTTCTCATGATACCACACTTGAGTAGTGATGAATGATCATGTTCTATGATTGTGTCTTATCCTAGTTGATGAATATGAGAATTGCTAAGTAATGCATAATGACCTATCTTTTGTGTTTCTATTTTCACATTGGAAAGGAAATAGTGGAGGATGAGATGTCCCTTGTTATGCCTTGATAAGGCTGATGTTCTTTTAGTTGATATATTGGGCCTTGTTATGGATAAAATTGGTATGTTGGGCCTTTCTGTGGCCAAAGATGATAACTTGTATCCCGATCTAATGGTTTTATTTATGTGAATGTGTATCATATATAGTTGTTAAACTTGATTAATATGTTAATTATATATTTTTGCATTGGTCATAAATGTTTGATATAATAAAAATATGAGTAATTGTCTTAACTAATCAAGTGAAACTCTAATCACATAGTGCCTTGAGTCTGTAGATTTATTTTCCTAGGTTGTTAGAGGAAAAAGTGAAATGTGTTGATCTTATAAAAATCTACAGGTTGTGAGAAAATGCTCAAATCATATATCTTTTAATATATGAGGGTGTGTGGGTTGGTGTACTCTAACATCCATAAGCTTTGCGTTGGATCTCTAGAGGGGGTGAATAGAGATAATGTAACACTTATGAAATATTAAAACAAAATGGAGGTTAAATCATGACTTGCTTAAGAATATATGGCAACAAAAAATAACACAAGTAATTTGGAAAAAATAGAAGAAACTACAAGAGACACATAATGCAGAATGGTTCCCTCAAGTGATGTCAATTCACTACCTGGTTGTTCCCAGCCAAGATTTTAAAACATGTATTTTGTTTCTTTTCTGAACTGATAAAAAATACAAAAAGTAATGAATGCATATTGTGGCTCAAGACAATCATCCTTTTCAAGCTCAAGGAGAACTATCAACTTAGAGTAGATCGCAGTCTGCCTCCACGCATTGGTCACAACCTTCTCACAAAAAGTAGCTCCAAGTAGCTTCTCGACAACCTTCTCGTAAGAAGTGGTTGGAAAGAATCCAGAACAAATAACCATAATGAGAAAGGAAGAAGTATGTTACAACTCTCTCATAATACAAAATATGAATCTCTCTATGAATAGGTTCTGATCAACTCTCCACAAGGACATGCAAGGCTATTTTGTTGGAGTAGGACACTAGCTTAGATCTGAAGATAGAAATATTAAATTCTATGATTTGAGAAAGATAGCATGTAATGGATTTACTTAAGTGTGTGTCCTAAGTGTTCATAGGCAGTCCTATATATAAGAAACACTTAGGAATGATCAATATATAGGAGTGTCTAGACTAACTCAAACTCATAACTAGTCATTAAGATATCAAAAATTGAGTTGCGACAAATAGAAAACAACAACTACTTCCTGATTCTCGGTCCAATAATGTTTGACCACAATAATTCAGATCCAAAAAGAATTCGTATGAGTGTCAGAATCTTCGCAAAAATTATGACTCTTTTTATACAACGACTAATACTCGGTCCAAGAAGAATTTGACCGTCATTAACTCGATCCAAGTAAAGTTTGACCAAAATAGTGTTTGTAAAGTCATTTTTAAAAATTAGAAAACATATCAAATGATATTTCTAATGACAACTAACTATCCTAAAGACTAGATGTAAGTGCGGAAAATGATTATAGATAGGATATGGTTGATCATCACTTGCTCTTACATCATTCCTAGTAAGTTTTATAAAAAGCACTTGTACGTAGTATATACATGATATACCTTGACCTACAAACACACAAACACACACACATATATAGAATATTATTTTTTGTTATATTTTATTTAAGTTCCTTGATCACCTATAATACTACACATATTAGTGACACAAATGGGAAATATTTGTATCATTAAAATTAGAACACAACATGTCTAAAAAGCCAACAATCTCCCCCTTTTGATGATGGAAAATATTTCCATAAGATAATTTGAAAATAGACAGTTTAGATCATCATATATTTAAACTATTGTAGATAGAGAAATATACCTTCATGGATTTTTCTCCCCCTTTGTCGAAGTCAATCAAAAAGGGATTATACTTACCAATGCTCCCCCTCAAGGAGGCACTCACCCTCAACAGTATAGTTATTTTGGAGAGAAAAATATATATCCAACAAAAAAGGATGTAGCAATTGAAATGAGAAACCATTTATTGGAAATATCAATTAGAAGTAGATAGAATTCATCGTAAGGTGTATAGATAAAAAGTCATATTTGATCAAGGAACATAAAAAAGTTATATAATTACCACTGAAAGGAATGTTAAGTCCTCCGTGATAAAAAGTTCCCATTAAGCATAACTCATTAAAAAATACTCTAAGCCAATCGTATGGAATGCTAAGTCCACCATTAATATAGAGATTCCAAAATGTTGATTTTCTAAAGAATATCTCAATATTAATTCAATGAATGTGAATTCCTCATGCTATAGAGAATCCATTAAGAAAAAATGAGGTCAACCAAGAATCCCTTGACCAAAAATAAGGGATTTTAAGCCCATAATTGATAGAGAATAGCCAAAAAACAATGATATAGATATGGAAGTTATATCATATAACTTTGAGCACCCCCTTAATATCTTGCTCTTAAAAACTGAGCTTAAACAAAGGAACTAACTACAAGGAAAAAAAGGATATCCTAATTAAGAGCAAAACTGCATTTGCAACATAAAACAAAAACATTTAAAGATATACCCATTTGAAATAAAATATATCATGATAAAAAAAATTTGGCATCCAATGAAGCCCAAAATTGTTCAAACCTCATCTTAAAATAGTTCTAGGTACCAAATAATGTTACTATCCTTTTTCTTTCTAAATGGACATGTGATTTCATAATGCCTAAATTCCCCACAATTATCGCAAGTAACATGATTAATAGGAATATAAGAACTTGGTTTAACAAAAATAGGATCTTTGTTTTCTTTTCTTTTATCATTTTTAGGAATATAACCAACTATATGAGTACCAACATGGTTATGAGAATGCAACATACTATTCCACATATTTCCACTATTTGAAAACTTGCATAAATCTATTTTCAACTTTTTATTTTCTTTAGCAAGAAATAAAGTGTCTTTAGTAGTAGAAATTAAACATTTTCTTGTACTGACAATATTTTCTTCAAGAATATCAATTTTGTCATTTAACTCATCATTTATTTCAAGTATAAGAGTCATTATCAAAATACAATCAATCAATTGGTTGTTTCTCTATATTACTCAATTTATCTAAAAGATTAGTCACTTGAGTTTGCAAGCAAACGTTTTGAGAAATAACTTCATCTATCTTTTTATTTTTAGTTTCATATTGATCGTTCAACTATCAATTTCTTCATTTAAAGAATCAACAATATTTGCCAATTATTTTTCTTTTTCTTATACTTTTCAATGTTATATGAAGTAAGATCAACAAGTTTAATGAGTTCAAATTTTGAAAAATTAGAGGGATATACCTTATCGTCACTACCTTGTGCACCTTCTTTTCATCATTATCTTGAGCACTTTCTTCTTATTGTTCATCATTGTCATCATATTAGGCAATAAACCATTCAACCGCATGATGTCATATTTCTTCAACATTTGCCTCTGAGTTGGAAGAGTCATCCCAAGTAGCATGATAAGCCTTCTTATTTTTGTACTTCTTCTTGAATTTTTGGCAATCATCCTTCTAATGTCCTTTCTTACCACATATGCAACAACAACATCATCATCATCATCATCACCATCATCATCATTAACAACAATAACAATTGTGCCTCAATCCCAACTATGTTGGGGTCACCACATATGCAACATCTAGTGGAAAAATATCTAATATTTTTATTAGAAGAAGAATGTATATATTTCTTACCTTTATGTTATATTTTTTTCTTCACCACTAGATGAATCAGTGGTGACTTGAAAGCTCTTGCTTTGAATGCCACACCCTTTTTCTTAGCAAGATTTTCTTCTTCTTCTATTCTGACCTCTTCTTGAAGCTTCACTTCATGTGTTTCCAAGTTCCCTTTGAGATGATCCATTAATAACTTTGATAGGTTGATGAATTCTTTTATATCCATGACATTATCTTTGAATCTTGATGGCAAGGACCCAAGAATCATGGAATCATATTCTTCTTCACTTATATTCTTTCGTAAATAACTTAACCTATTTATAAGAGTACAAAATCTAGCATATATTTTAGAAAAATCTCATTATTTTGCATACACAATAATTCATATTTATATTTTAACATGTTTATGTTTTCACTCTTAACATGACTAGTTCCTTCATGTATAATCAAAAGCTTTTTCCATATATCATATTCAATTTCACAAGAAGGGATTCTACTAAATTCACTAGGAGATATATAGGAGTATAACATACTTATTGCTTTGGCATTTACAATTTTCATTTTTATCGTGTTTGCATTCCATTCCTCCATCTCTACTATTGGAGGTTTATTAGGTAAATCAATCATCTTTCAAAGGTCAAAGTTGATGCTTTGAAAGTGATATTGCATCATTCTCTTCCAATATGTGTAGTTTGTCTTGTCTAACACTAGTGGTAGGCTTATATATGTTCCTTCAAGGTTGAGCTGGCTGACCACCTCTTCCCCCATCCTTCAAGACTTGTGATGTTTCCTTGAAGACCCTCTCTGATACTACTTGTTGGATCTCTAAAGGGGGTGAATAGAGATAGTAACACTTGTAAAATTTTAAAGACAAAGGAGATTAGATTGCAACTTGTTTAAGTATATATGGAAGCAGAAAAATAGAGCAAGTAATTTGGACAAAGTAGAAATAGCCACAAGAGACACACAATGTAGAGTGGTTTTGTCAAATGATGACAGTCCACTACCTAGTTGTTCCCAACTAGAATTTTCAAACATGTATTTTGTTTCTTTTATGAACTGATACAATATACAAAAATCAATGGGTATCTTTTGAGGCTCAAGACAACCCTCCTTTTTAAGCTCAAGGAGAACTATCAACTTAGATTTGATTGCAATCTGCCTATACATCTTGGTCGCAACCTTCCCGCAAAAAGTAGCTCCAAGTAGCTTCCCGACAACCTTCTCGCAAGAAGTAGTTGGAAGTAATCCAGAATAAATAATTAGAATGAGAAAGGAAAAAGAATGTTACAACTCTATCAAGATACACAATATGAATCTCTCTATGAACAAGTAATGATCAAATCTCCACAAGGATATCCAAGGATGTTTTGATGGAGTAGGACACTATCTTCGATGTGAAGATAGAAATATGAAATTCTAAAATTTAATAAAGAAACATGTAATAGACTTGCTTAAGTGTGTGTCCTAAGTGTTCATAGGCACTCCTATATATAGTAAGTACTTAGGAATGGTCAATATAGTTGTTGGGAGTGTTTGGGCCAAATTGAAATCAAACTAGTCATTAGGATATCAAAAATCAAGTTGCAACGAAAAGAAAACAACTATTGTTGACTAATTATCAATCAATACAAGTTCAACCAAAATAAATTCAATCCAGAAAGAGTTTGACTGAGTGTTGAACTCTTCACAAAATTATAATGGCTATTTTCTACAATTACTCTTTTTATACAGTAGCTATTTCTCAACCCAAGAAGAGCTTGACCAAAATTAATTTAATCTAAGAAAAGTTCAATCGAGATAGTGTCTGTAAAGTCATTTTTAAAAACTAGAAAATATATTAAATGATATTTCTAATGATAACTAACTATCCTAAAGACTATTAGCTATGGAAAAGGATTAGAATATGATAAGGTTGATCATCACTTATTCTTTATGTCATTCTTAGCAAGTTGTATGAACAACACTTGTACATAGCATATACATGGTACAACTTGACCTACAAACGTCCAAACACATATATAGCATATTATTTGATGTTGGATTTTGTCTAAGTTTCTTGATCACCTGAAATACTAAATACACATATTAATGACATAAATGGAAAATATTTGTATTATCAAAATTAGAGCGTAGAATATCCAAAAAGCCAACACTTTATCGGTATTCTTTTGTGACAAGTGGTTCAGTGATATGTGATGGAGATATATTACAGTTGTGTCTCAATTTGTTGGGTTTTATGCCTTTTTTGTGATGATGCTACATGTGTACCCAAGGTGAGCCCGAGTTTGGTGGATTCATCTATGAATAATTTTACAGTAAATCTTCCTATGAGCACTCTACCATTTATTACCCTCAATTTGAATCGAGGTGTGTCAAGAGAGCTAACATAATCTAGTAATCTTTAGATCTTATATGAGGTTGATTGTGACTTCACATCGGTCGGCTAGTAGTTTGAGTTGTACACCTCAAACTACACATTACATATTAAAAGGTGTAACTCAACTTTGTAGTATATTTGTTTAGGTTTAATTGACAAATTACATTAATGTGCAGTTGTATACCTTTCTTTATTACAAGTATTATATCTATTTCCTTCTCTATATATCTAAGAGTATGGTTCAAGTATATTTATAATGCATCCCTTTTCCACTTGTTAAGTATACATACACCTAAAAAGAATAAGTACTTGATGCATATATCTTGTATATAGATATTTAGCTGTTGAATTGTCTACTTTTTAGTAATATAATCATCATATGCCTATAAATAATAAGTATTCTAGCCTTTGCTATATCATATCACTGGGACTTGGGGTCTCACCCCTTAGTTATCTATATTTGTTAGGTATGCTACAGCTATAGAAAGGACATGTTGACCAAGATGTAACACAAACTAACATACATAAGTCAAGAGTGTCCTTGTACTCTCATTTTCCTGAATTGGGTGGGTAGTTGATGATGTATTTGTTAAGTCATTTCTCTTGGTGTTTCTTTATGATCATGACTATTAAATTGGCCATATCATGTCGCTATAGTTTCATAATCATGGAAAAGACTTGTAATCATTTGATGAAATAAATAAATACAAGTTTTGGTTGGTTCTCTATATGTATTTGCGCGGGGTCATTTGGATGTATAGAAATAGTTTCATGCATTATTTGTAAGGTTTTTATGGAAGTTTCTCATTCCGAATCTCTACGTGGATAATTTTAGTTAGATTTTTTCAACTCAATTTTTGACGGATTGTCATTTTAGTTGAATTTTGTCTAAGGATTTTCCCTAATGATTTATTAGGATTTGATCAACCGTACTAACCTGGCACTATCACATAGTGTGGCATAATCATGTTGGGTTCAAGAGTATTGTAAACATAATAAAAGTAAACTAATTCATAGCCAGTTAATTTAAGATATCAATTGTTTCATTTCATTCAAAGGATAAAACTTAATATGAGTGTATTCTCTATTTTCCTTAATCAGAACTATGTAATTGCTTTAGTTGAATTGTAATTACCATGATATTTTTTTATTGTGGTTAATTTCAGCTAATATAATCAAATGGACTGCGTATATTATTATGATTATTTATGATGTTTTGATTATGCTAAGATAGTATAAAAAGTTTTTTGCATTATTATAGCTATTTTTAGTTTACTATGCACTAATCCAGTGCTAAAGAACATTTTGAGGTTGAGGTCAACAAGAACAAGAAAATTTAAGACAGGGTTACCAACATGCGTAAATGAGTAAACATGGTTAAGAGGATAAATAGATGACATGTAGTTATATGGTATGTTTTTTTACTCACGATCTTGGGAATGAAAGGAAAGAGTGAGAGTACAATAGTTGAATGCAAATGAGGTCCCTTATTTTGTATCATGATAATGAGAGGTTTTAATAAATAGTTTCATGGTTTTGAAAGAACCAAGCGTAGTATTTCCAATATTGAAAAAATAAATTACTCATTCTTTATTTTATCTGCATATTAATTTTTTTGAATATTATTCAAAGGAAAAACTCAAGATCGATCCTATTTAAAAGTGAATGACTAGTTATTAATCTCAACTTGACATGGCTTCAATCTTAGGTAGTGGAATTGGGTTGCAACCAAGTAGGCATACTTCACTAGAATAATTTCTCAATATGTGGCTTCCATTTAGATTTTTCTATTTTTTCCAAACTTATCGGTATTAATCTGATAGTGCCAAATTAACTTTGAATATAATCTACTTATGAAATTCTACTTATTCTAACTACTTAACAATCCCACTTGCACAATTTTGTAAACAAGCATGTTTTATCTCTTGTCGGGTAGTTTATTAATCATTGATCTGCCTCATATTAGAGGTTCTAATACTTTTAGGTATATTCAAAGGAAGTATAAAGGATGAGTTAAATTAAGTTTAGAAAGAGAAATCAATTCAGAATATATGTCTTTATTCTGGTGTTGATGTGGGTGTTTTTGTATAAATAGTTTCCTTTTGGTACAAACAATGTTTGCAAACTACACTATATAAACCTGGTAGGATTGAATCTATTTCACTGAGTTCTAATACAAATTTTGTAGCTAGTGATTAATACATGCATCACGTGGCCCATGACTTCAAGAATGTAGGATGTGCGCTTAGTTAGGTTGGCACGACTATACATGTATAGTCGTGGTATGCTAATGTTAGACAATGAAACCATATTTGATCTTGGGTGGGACACCAAATTCATGTATCCACCGATTTAAGCAGTTGTTCGATGCTAAAATGGACCCAAAAGAGATACCTCTTCTTCGTCTATGTATCTTAAATTAGGGTCTTTTGGTTCAACTCTATTCAAATTTTGTTGAGGGAGCGACCTCATTTTTTACCTTGAATTGGTCAAAACATGTAAATTTTCTTACATTTTATGGGGGATTAGATCCAATAATAGGGGGTCTATGGCTAAGCCATATTGCCCATCATCATTTGACTATTGCAATTCTTTTCCTGATAGACGATCATATGTATATGACCATATGGGGTACTAGTCATGGTCTAAAATATTTTTAGAGGCTCATATAGGTCTATTTACAGTAAGAGTTATAAAGGCCTTTATGAAATTCGAACAACGTTATGGGCATGCTTAATTAGCTCTTAACCTGATTATGCTTGGTTATTTAACCATTATAGTAGCTCACCATATATATGTTTTCGTCCTCATATCCATACCTAGCTATTGACTATGTACACAACTTTCCTTATTCGACTTAATATCTAGTCTTTAACTTTTAAGAAAAAGGAAAAACTTACACATATTGTGTGATTGTTGATTGATGTACGTTTATTTAGTTTATAAAATTTGTTAGACTCACGCTTACTGATATAAAAAAAAAAAATTTGTTAGACTAAGCTGGGTTTAGTGTAAGAGCATCGTCATGGTTGTCAATACAATTAACCTAAAGGGTGAACCCTCTAAAAATGACCATAGAATCATAACAACCAACGTCATCAGAGGAATGCATGACGACGTATCCAGTGTTACCGTGAGATTGCACACGGCGATCTAGCTGGTGTATACGTGGAATTATCTGTGGATTGCACAAATGACTGCCCATAACCCTCAAATAAGACAAGGGTAAATCCGCCTCGAAGTAGACATAGTTTGTGCGGATAAGAGGCTTTGAGACTGGATTGAACCCGGACCGAAGCTCAATTCTGGATTGTCTTTTTCTAATAAGTACAATGATATGACTGTTGCCTGGGGTCCGGCAATGTAAATGCGAAAATGGACTAACTCGGTCCATTTTAGGTTTTACTTCTCATTCTAACTTCAACCCAAACCAACAAAATTACTTTTGATGTGGGTTTTCGGTAGGGCTGTAAATGGACATGTTTGTACCTATATACTTGAAACGACCCATTTCAAGTTTCACTTCTCATTCTAACTTGAACCCAAACCAACAAAATTACGTTCGATGTGGGTTTTCATTAGGACTGTAAATAGACATGGGTATAGTCGTGTACCTTGAAACTCATATCTTCTATATCCATCATGGGTATATATTTTTATAACCATACAACTGCTTACTCTTATACCCACGTATTCGTTGCCCACTGGGTACGACTATGGTTATGACCTATATCCTGTATACCGATATACCTATTTATTATATTTTTGATATATAGATAAATCATATTAAGATGCAAATATACATATTGTAACACTCATATATGACAAGTATATGCACTTTAGATTAGTAAACATTTATATTAGGACGTAATGATCCATATGATAATACTCAGATATAGTAAATATAGGTACCTTACAATAGTAAAATAAATAAAATTATTGAACCTCAAGCACCTTCATAGACACACATGCACATTTCATCAAATTAGGTACATAAATTCATACTTTCATTCATCTTATCTTTCTTCACTGTCTTGAATGATATTTTTCCATAATATGTTTACAGATGTATTACATATTGTTGACTGCACTTGTTGTCCCAATCTTAAGACAAGCCAACATAATTGTCAAGGTCAACATTGAGCGTTTAATGTCTATTTATCGTATAGTCAATCCATACAATATTTACCAACAAAGATAGCAATTATTATTTTCGTTTTGTATTTTGGTTTAGATATATCAACATGCTAGTCTTGGTTGACCATTTTAAGATGACATATTATTTATTTATCAAATGTTATTGCAAAAAAAAGAATATATTGACGTCATAATACTACCAATATCACCCATTTAATGTGGTAGTTAGTTGTATATATCCTTAAGTTTGTAGTTGTTGAAAACTACTAGAGGGGGGGTGAATAGAGTTTTAAACAATTTTAAACAATTATTTAACTCAAACAACCAATCACAAAAATATTGGACAAGGGGACAAGGATTTAGAGTGGTTCCTACCTTAGCAAATACTAAGGCAGTCAGTCCACTACCCGGTTGCTTACCCAACCGGGATTTGGAAAGAATTTAATTTTATTACCTCGCAAGGACTTTACATAAAATTACAATTCTCTCCCTAAACCCTTCAAGCAGCCTTCACCTCGAAGTAATCGCACCAACCTTGAAGCAGCCTTCACCTAGAAGCAATTGCACCAACCTTGAAGCAGCCTTCCTCCTGAAGTAGCTTCCCGTTGCAATAACCTTCTTGAAGTAGCTTCCCGTTGCGATAGCCTTCTTGAAGTAGCTTGAAGTCCACCTTCTCCTCCGAGAAGAACCTTCTCCAATCCGCAGCCTCCAACCCTAGGAGTAGCAAGGAGAATACAAAAGATACAAAGGAACAAGAAAGAAAACAGAAATTACAATACCACTTGTAGCTCAAGGCTTGATTTCCTATATCAAGCGTTTTGATCTCCTAACCAATGTATGTAGAAGTGTAAGTGTTGTGGATAGGAGATACTAGCCTATAGGACACGAAGTTGGAGCAATGGGAATGAATAGCCAATGTAGGAATTGCTCTATTGCTCAAAACAGATTGCCAATGAGTTTTCAATCTCAAGTGTAGCACACGTGTATCTTAGGTGTGTTTAGGTGTCCTAAGGCATGTCCTATTTATAGGAATGACCTATAAGTGCTTAAGGACATTCTAGACACTTTCTAGGGGGTTCTTAGTGCTCAACTAGCCGTTATGTGTCCACTAATTGCATTTGCAACGGCTAATTAATTGACCCTGAAAAGTGCAGACAGAACTTTTCTCGATCGATAATTTGTCGACCGAGAGTCCTTCTCGGTCGAAGATTTGTCGACCGAGGGACCTCCTGGAGCAAGTGTTTACAACGTTCATTTCCAACTCCCAACCACTTTGTCTGCTGGGTCTAACGGCTACTAGGGTCTATTCTCGATCGAAGATTTTGTCGACCGAGAGTTTCTCGGTCGAAGATTTGTCGACCGATATTTTCTCGATCGACGATTTGTCGACCGAGAATATTACTGACTCAATGTATTCATTTACTAAGTGTGTGTATCAATGTGCAATTGTGATACTATCTTGGGGAATGGCCTATCTAAGTGTTGTGAGTGGATAGGGAAGATCTAAACGCTTGATTTTACATGATATCTAATTACTTATACATTATATACTTGTACAAGCATTTACATTTGATTACAATCATGAAAATAAAGCGATTTTATCAAATTGTTTCTTCCAAGTCTTTGTTATCCACCACCTTATATGCTTATTCCTGAAATACTCAAATAGCACGTTAAAACCACAAGAATGAAATGTTTGTCATTATCAAAACAAAAGAGATTATGCTAATGTCAATTTAGCCAACAATCTCCCCCTTTTTGAAGATGACAAACATTTCCTAAATATAAAATAAAGAAATATAAATCATGTGAGTTTCATACCTGAAGATTACCTTTTGTAGCCATTCTTGTTTTGCAAGTGGATGTTGGCCGAGATATTATGAAACTCATATTTTTATTTTATGTTTTTGATTTTATATTATTTCTCCCCCTTTGTCATTTCAAAAAGATATCCAATATAATAGATTTTATTTCTCCCCCTTAATTTTATGCTATGCTCCCCCTTAAAGAGATATTCAATTAGAAAACAAGGGATCAAAGCAAAGCAATGATTGTTAAATTTAGCCATAATTTATTTCTCACTCATTTGCAATGTATGTTAAGCCTTGAAATGATATGAGTTCCTTTTAGGTTCATGGCATTTGTGTATTGATTTCACATCCATTTTACAAGGGATGTTAAGCCCTAAAAATGAAATGAGAATTCTTTAATCTTAGAGTACATAAAATTTCTCTAGCCAAATGCACGGGATGTTAACCCCTAATTTGTCTAGAGAATTCCTTTAAGAACAAGATATGAAATTTGTTGATTTCTTCATAACCAAGAGTAAAAATACTAAGGTCATAATAGGCTTCAAATGATGTTTACAATATTTTTGTACGCTTCTTAATCAAATAATCAAATTTGTTTTTATGAGCTCCCCCTTAATCTTACAATTTAAGGCTTCTAAGGTCACAAATGATTTTGACCTTTATCAAACGTATACTAAGATTAAGTACAATAAAATGATGTCAATATAAGCATTTTGTCATAGCTTATTTTAGGTCGCCCTTGACTACGACCATAGCGCCCCTTGGTCAATTTTAATTTTAACCAAGAGGCAAATTCTGCAGATTTTCAATTTAAACATTCATATGTGAAGTATAATTTCTGCATATAGCTTTAAATAAATATCTATTTGAAGCATATTAAGATATACCTATTATGAAGACTTAATATGGGCATCATAGTGAAGTCTTTGTCCTTGATTTTTCTAGAACGCATGTTTTACATTCATTGTGAATGATGTTTTCATAAGCTTTGCTATGGGTACATATTAAATCACATTTCTTCTTATACCCTTATTTTCATATTAATCATAAGATTCTTTAGAGACATATATTTTGAAAGCAAGATTAATATCTTAAAGTCAAGATTTTTGCTTTTGATTTCTTAGAACAAACAAATAGATAAAAACATTAATATTTTTGTTCTAAGAGGCACCGTTTGGCTTGTCATAGCAACATCATTATTTTATCACAAGCTATGTCCACAATCATTGTTTATTATGTCAAGATGCTTTTATGCTAATGGCATTTTCAATTTATCTGAATCACAATGATCAAGAATAATAACCATTCATGGTTTGTATATATGAATCAAAGATTATTTTAGACAAACCAATGAAACATAATGATCATGATGAAGCATATCCATGGTGTAATGATAGAACAATTGAAGCATATACAATGATCAACATATAAATGCAATAATTATGATCATTTAAAACAAATTTCAATACACACATGGTTCATGTATAGATATTCCAAGGGTTACCATGAAAACAGTAATTTTCCCTTAACTTAAATCAAATATGATTCATAGATAAAAATGATCTCATATAAGTGTTCCAAAGATGATTTCCATAATTTGTGCATGTAAAACAGTTATTAACAGCAAATAAATAGCACATTGATCCTTTGTAGAATTATTCAGCATACTTATTTCAGACTGACATCAGTAACCTGCTCGGTCGATGATTTCTCGACCGACTGACTGCTCGGTCGAAGATTTCTCGACCGATCAGGTTTCTGTATTGTTTTCAGAACCATTTTCAGTAATTGTTTATAAGTAAATCATGAATGGTTATTTACTCAATTAAACAATTTGAAGACTCAGTTTAGTTGAGATAGAATTTATGAACATCAAAGGAACTTTTAGATCAAATCCCAACTAATTGTATCCAAATCTTTATTAACAATTTAGCTATGAGTAAGGCAAAATTTTATTTTTGCAATTTGAAAGATTTTGTATATATCCAAGTTAGATGTTTAAAAAACTTGAATTAATTTATTATCCCATTATGTTGAGTTGAGATAGATATAGAAATATGCAACTAAGGTCCTTGGTCATATCTCAACTTAATTCCGTTCATTTAGTTTGGAGGTTTTGGAACCCATACCAACTCAACATCCTTTTTCTTGTATGGGCATGAAAAGGAGTAATGTCCAAGACGTAAGCAATAATGGCAACATATAGAATCAACCTCAAGTCTCTTTCTATGTTTTTGTTCTAGGTTGTTCTTTGGTACATATGTATATTTGCCTCTAGGTACATACATGGATTGACTCTCTAGTGCTTGTGTCCTTCTCCAACTAGGTTTTTGATGAGATTTTCCTTTAGGCTTATAACCTAGTCCTCTCCTTCCAATTTGACGATAAGGATCACTTAAGATTTTATCGAGAATATCATTGTTACTCAAGCTACTGATTTCTTGTTGTAACTTAACAATTTCATCCATTCTCTTCTTGATATCCATCTTCGCTTGATCTAGATTAGATAATAAAGAATCTCTTTCTTTCACAATAATATCATAATCTAGATGTGTACACAAAATAGGTTGTTTTTGAAGATCATTTACTTGAGTTTGCAAATTTAACTTTTCTAGGGAAAGAAGATTGCAATTTGCTTCTACAGATTTTAGCTTAATATCATGATCTTCAATAACCTTTTTGAGATCTTCATTTTCAGATGTAAGAGCAAGAAGTCTAGCATTCAACTCATCATTTGTTTTATTAGATTTCTTTAATTTCTTCTTGCACTCAATATACTTATTATGTGTTTCTTCAAGACTAGAAATTAGCTCTTCTTTTGATAAATCAAGAAGGCTTACCTCTTCTTCTTCTTCATTGGTTGTAGCAATGAGACAATTTTTGTGGACCTCTTTCTTCTTTTCTCTCCAAGGACAACCGATTGTTGTGTGACTTGTTCCTAAACACCAATTGCAACTTGTTGAAGGTTGGTCCAAGTTGCTCCTTTGCTTGCGGTTGTAGTCACCACCACCCTTCATTCTTCAAGACCTGGTTAGGGTTCCTTGAAGCCTGCTCTGATACCAATTGAAAACTACTAGAGGGGGGTGAATAGAGTTTTAAACAATTTTAAACAATTATTTAACTCAAACAACCAATCACAAAAATATTGGACAAGGGGACAAGGATTTAGAGTGGTTCCTACCTTAGCAAATACTAAGGCAGTCAGTCCACTACCCGGTTGCTTACCCAACCGGGATTTGGAAATAATTTAATTTTATTACCTCGCAAGGACTTTACATAAAATTACAATTCTCTCCCTAAACCCTTCAAGCAGCCTTCACCTCGAAGTAATCGCACCAACCTTGAAGCAGCCTTCACCTAGAAGCAATTGCACCAACCTTGAAGCAGCCTTCCTCCTGAAGTAGCTTCCCGTTGCAATAACCTTCTTGAAGTAGCTTCCCGTTGCGATAGCCTTCTTGAAGTAGCTTGAAGTCCACCTTCTCCTCCGAGAAGAACCTTCTCCAATCCGCAGCCTCCAACCCTAGGAGTAGCAAGGAGAATACAAAAGATACAAAGGAACAAGAAAGAAAACAGAAATTACAATACCACTTGTAGCTCAAGGCTTGATTTCCTATATCAAGCATTTTGATCTCCTAACCAATGTATGTAGAAGTGTAAGTGTTGTGGATGGGAGATACTAGCCTATAGGACACGAAGTTGGAGCAATGGGAATGAATAGCCAATGTAGGAATTGCTCTATTGCTCAAAACAGATTGCCAATGAGTTTTCAATCTCAAGTGTAGCACACGTGTAGCTTAGGTGTGTTTAGGTGTCCTAAGGCATGTCCTATTTATAGGAATGACCTACAAGTGCTTAAGGACATTCTAGACACTTTCTAGGGGGTTCTTAGTGCTCAACTAGCCGTTATGTGTCCACTAATTGCATTTGCAACGGCTAATTAATTGACCCTGAAAAGTGCAGACAGAACTTTTCTCGATCGACAATTTGTCGACCGAGAGTCCTTCTCGGTCGAAGATTTGTCGACCGAGGGACCTCCTGGAGCAAGTGTTTACAACGTTCATTTCCAACTCCCAACCACTTTGTCTGCTGGGTCTAACGGCTACTAGGGTCTATTCTCGATCGAAGATTTTGTCGACCGAGAGTTTCTCGGTCGAAGATTTGTCGACCGATATTTTCTCGATCGACGATTTGCCGACCGAGAATATTACTGACTCAATGTATTCATTTACTAAGTGTGTGTATCAATGTGCAATTGTGATACTATCTTGGGGAATGGCCTATCTAAGTGTTGTGAGTGGATAGGGAAGATCTAAACGCTTGATTTTACATGATATCTAATTACTTGTACATTATATACTTGTACAAGCATTTACATTTGATTATAATCATGAAAATAAAGCGATTTTATCAAATTGTTTCTTCCAAGTCTTTGTTATCCACCACCTTATATGCTTGTTCCTGAAATACTCAAATAGCACGTTAAAACCACAAGAATGAAATGTTTGTCATTATCAAAACAAAAGGGATTATGCTAATGTCAATTTAGCCAACAGTTGTTATTGTAACAAGTCTATCCTATAATCGTTATATACCTTGCGGTTATGCAGATATGTATATGTTGCGGGTATAGCTTTTAAAAATGATATAAATCCACATACATACCCGCTTAACAAAATGATTACAGTTATAGATATGACCACAACTACATCATATCCTGCCCATTTACAACCTTAGTTTTCGGATCCATTCTATATTCATTTTCTCTAATTTGAAATTTATGGGACGTAGCACTATAATCAGAATTCAGAACTAGATTGAGTTCTGAAAACAACCTCTTACTGAAATGCAGATTGCTCCAATCCCAATCCGAAGAGCAGCCAAGCTGGGATTTCAACAACGCAAATCATGCCCTATGTAGGAGAGCCATCAAATATCAATAAACATTAGCTTCATCTAAGCGGTCGATGGGCCAAAACAGATGCAAAATGTGCTAATATGACATACGTATGGAGCACAATTCCGCTCCAATCTCAAAAGAAACAGAAGTTGAAAATAAAAGGGTGGAAAAATAAAGGGAAATAAAAAGAAAACGACATATCAAACTAGATCGAGTCCTCAAACAGTTTTTTAGTAGAATCTGATTTGCTGCTATCCCCATTTCCTAGAACATTCAATTTGGATTGCATAATAATCCCATATCATTCCCAAACAGGAGGCATGCTATTTCCATCCCAACCAACTTCATCTAATCAGCCGATGGGCCAAGACATGTTACAAAATGTGTTGAAATGGCACAAAAAATGAGTTGAAATGGCACAAAGGGACAGAACCTATTAGGCTCCAGTCTCAAACGAAACAAGTGCTAAATAATCAAAAGGATAAAGAAATGGGAGTGGGAAGAAAGAAAAAGGATATATCAAACTAGATTGGGTTCTCAAGAAAATACCTTACGGCAATCTTAAACCAAAGCCCGTCAATTTAGACTCAATCAACTCAAATTCCATCCGAAATGAGGTCCTTCTAGTTCCGAATGGGTCCAACTTCATCTAAACAGCCAATGGGGCGAAATTGGTTACATATGTGGTAAAATGGTAAAAAGGACAACCTAGTTTGGTTTCGATCTCAAACTAAACAAGGGCTTACCTAATCAAAGGACTGCGAAAGAAGAAGGAAGAAAAAAGGAAAATTTTTATATATATGTGTGAAGGATTGATTTGTTTGTGTTTTTTCTTTTGAGGAAATGACACAATTTATGCGAAAGTCCATCCGAAATGAGGTCCTTCTAGTTCCGAATGTGCCCAACTTCATCCAAACGGCTAATGGCGCAAAATTGGTTACATATGTGGTAAAATGGTAAAAAGGACAGCCTTAGTTTGGTTTCGATCTCAAACTAAACAAGGGCTTATAATATAACTAGTGAACATACATGTGCACATGTACGTGATATATAAAATTTGTTGGAAATGTGCGGGGAGATGACTCGTCTGTGAAAGAGTCCTTATGATAAAAGATATTTGTGTTGGTTGTTTGAAAGGAGAGAATCAAGAAACCGTTTCTGTAGGATAGAGAGAGAAATATAGAATTTAAGATAATAAAAGTTAATAGGAGTGTGAGAATAAATATTTGTAGGAGCAAAATTTTTTGAAAAAAAGAGAAAGAGAGTGAATCAAGGAGAGTGCAACATCAAATTCGTTCTTTTTATATTTATAGTAGTATAGACTAATCAAAGAAATGAGAAAAGAGGAGAGAAAAAATAAAATTTTTTATATATTTGTGTGAAGGATTGATTTGTTTGTCTTTTTGCTTTTGAGGAAATGACACAATTAATGCGAAAGGTTAAAAAATAGTTAACATATGTTAATAAATAATAAAATTCAAATTATATATTTGTTTAGTTGAAATGTCAACAGAAATTATTCCCCACACCTGCAAATAGTTGAGAGTGTATATCCGCAATAAAGAACGATTGGACTTGACAGGTAGATCAGTGTCAGCGGCTGTGTCACATGCACTTCCTTCCGGTACTGCTCCAGCTGGGAAGGCCCCAAACAAAGCACCCAACTCCCAAACTTCCACCCCCCCCCCCCCCCCCCCCCCCCCCAACCCTCCTCTCCTACCTCGCTTTCCCTGCTATATAGAGCTTTTCTGCTGTGATTTCAACCCCATCACCTGTTGTTCTTCCACCACTGCACTGCAGCGACGCTCACAACTCACAAGCCCACTTCCCATTCACCCTCTCTGCAAGAACGCAGCCAAAAAGAGCTCCCCAGGAAGTTTCCTACCGGCTCCCTCCTCTTCGTCCTATAGTCCACCACCCTTCCCACCTTCACTTTTATCTCCCCAAATTTACAAAAGGGCTCCAACTTCAGCTCAGCCCCAGGACGATACGCCATATCTCATCGGCCTCTCCACCGCTTCGGCCTTCCCCACCCCTGTCGTTTCCTGTTCCAGTGGAAGGCGCCATCATTCCAGCACTGCTGACAGGTGTGTGCTAGTGTGGTGTGTGTGTCTTTCAGGTCCTTTCGCTGTTTTCTGTAGATCGGATTTTGTTGGTGGGTTTTCTGCGTAGTGGATTCCACTCGGAGCAGCGGATAGGGTGTTGAGATTATCCGTTTGGTCTTTGAATCTATTTGCTTGTGATGATTTTCCATCGGAAAGGTGGCGTCTTTACTTCGACTGCGAGTGCGCATGTTGCGTTTGAGCTGGGGATAGAACGGCATTACAGAAGCGAATCGCAATCGTCCGGATTAGAAATTCTTTGTTATATGTCATCTGGGTACTAGTCAGTTGAAGAGTTTTGGAATTTTGCCCAACTCCGTTGATTTCCGCTTTCTCAATTTCTGCTCATTTCAACTCGATTTTTCATCTATTTCTGGGTATTTTGGCCGGATAGTCACTGAAACTTACTGCCCACTGTGTTCATTTCCTCCTTGCTTGAAACTTACCTGTTGTTCATTCATCTTTGCAGTTGCTCTGTAATCATGGACCAAAACCAGCTGAAAGCATCCTTGTCGGACACCCGAAAAAGGAAGAGACCAGCAGAGGATGCCACCAATGGCCCCTCCATGCCCTTGGACGAGCTCAACCAAGACCTTCTCGAGAAGGTGCTCTCTCGGCTCCCGCCGTCGTCCTTCTTCCGCCTCCGTTCGGTGTGCAAGAGATGGAGGTCCGCCGCGTCCTCGGCGACATTCCAAGTCGCCTGCTCCCAAGTTCCTTCCAGGGAGCCGTGGTTCTATATGGTCGGCTCCGATCTACGCCAGTCCATCGTCTTCGACACAAGTGAAACCAACTGGAAGAACCTCAACTACCCGAACAATCTCCTGGTCCAGCATCAGGGTGACGATTCGAGACCCATTCCGGTTGCTTCGACAGGCGGGTTGGTATGCTTCCGGGCCGCTCAGGGCAGCCTCATTGTCTGCAACCCTGTCACGGGTGCTTGCCGCCAACTCCCTCCGACCAGGTCGACGGCCGAGTCGACCAACTCGCCCATCCACGCCATTGCCATGAGATCGTCTCCAAAAGATCCGCTCTCGTACAGGCTGGTGATTGTTCTCGGGGAGTTCCCGGTCCTCACCGCGAGGGTATATGACTCCGCAAAGGATATTTGGGAAGACGACATTTCAGTCCGAAGACCGAACGGCTTGGTTGAACATGATGTTTCAGGGGAGGATGAGCCAGTCTACTTCCTCAGCAAAGCTGGAGATGTGGTGGCGACTGGCATGCAACGGAGCCCATCCAAGCAGTACTCCTCGGTAATGACCGTTGAGGACGGCGAGGAAGTGGTTTACTTCCTCAGCCCGTCGGGGGCGGTGGTGTCCTGCAACCTCGCCAAGAGCACTTTTATCGAGTATCCGAGGCTGCTGCCCGTGTACTGCGAGTACTCCATCGACATCGTGGAGTGCAGCAGCGGAGGGGTTCTGGTCCTGGTACTGTCGGAGTTCCTCGAGAGCGCGAGTCTCAGAGTGTGGAGGTTCTCCAAAGCGGACCAGTCATGGCGGCAACTCGCCGCCATGCCCCCGGCGATGTCACACGAGTTCTACGGCAAGAAGGCTGACATAAACTGCGTCGGGTTCGGTGACACAGTCTTCGCGTGCGTCAACTCCACGGAATTCAACGGCAGCTTCATCTGCGATCTGGCGTCAGATAGCTGGGTGGAGCTTCCCAAGTGCTTAGTAAACGGGAACGCGACGGATCTAATGTCAGCGTTCAGTTTCGAGCCGAGGATTGAAGCTCGTGTTTGAGAAGGGAAAAGTCAAGCCTAATTGCTTTGTATTCTAACCGGCCGCCGGAGGACTTCTTCGGTTCCTCCTGTGTGTGTATATCTCCTTGCCGCCGCCGCCGGATTTAAGGATTGATGTAACCATTCAATTGTGTATCAGTTCCATAATGTGCATTTTCTTTTCAGAAATCTTTGGGCAGTTCTCCAACAATAAAACCTTTTGTTGGGGTTTCTATGAAGATTGCTCTACACAGTGGTTTCGTGACTCTCGTCGTGCTGTCTCGCAGTAGCGCGCTGAGTAAAGCTAGAAAGGGGAAAGTCGTGATCAGAATCGACATGTGAATCTCTCTAATGTGCAATCGTCTCAGCAGGTGGGGTCGAAGTTGCCTGTGGAGGCAGCAGGATTAGGATAAAGCAGTGAGTGATAAGCTCTGTAATCTGGCTGAGTTCAGTGTTGGGCAGCAGTAAGTGAACCTCAAAGCTTAACATGCAGACAAGTAATTGTTGCTTTTTGCTTTAAAGAAGTGAAGAAATTCCGGATAATGATCTAAGTCATTGGGGTTTGGCATCAGGTAATTTCGACTCCATTTCGGATCAGGTGTATTCTGAACTGTCAGAATTTAGGCTTCAACGAGAAAAAAAGTTAGCATATCAAAGAAATTAGGTTTTATATATAATACAGATTTTCAGATTTATCGGGCAACAACCTAGTATTGGTGCATTGGATAAAGAGCAATCAATGGAAGCAGTAGTTGTGATGATTGAATCTAAACCCAAAGCAAGAATCAACTACAAAAAGAAAGGCATCTTGCTCATCTTATTTCATTTTACTCAAAATTTGATCAAATACATCACCGAATAAAAAAAATATATGTTACACCGCCACAATAGGATATCTCGACCAACTGCATATGTTCAAGCCGCAATGGAGGCGAACCACCATTGTAATCCATCATTGGTTCGTGATGTCTTTTAAAACATTTCAGGCCTAGACTACCATAAAGAAGAGTCCTACAAAGCCACAACTCTACCGCATGAAAGGATATATCACAACCGGGTCACACATGTCTAGGCATGACCTCCAAGAGATTGACCTTGTTAATTTTAATTATGTTGTTACATGTAGCAGCAAGCAGTTGCAATTGAGTTAACGTGTCAGTGTAAGGTAGATCCATATAAGAAGCATAGAATAAACGAATGTAGGAGACCAAAACAAATGTTAGGAACTTTGACCGGGTCGTTCTTTGAGAAACAAATGTGATATTTAAAGAAATTAGTGGCCCGCAATCTTTTTGGGCATGTGTCGTTCTTCTAATCGACCCTGTCATGAACTTGAAGAAATTGTCGTCTCGCTCGTGCTTGATAACGGCCGGTTGCACTACCACTGGAGCGCAACGATCATATGAACCACCACTTGACAAATCACATCTTTGAGTAGATGAAGGACGAACTTGCTACGCTCAGGAGAAGATCTCCACACAACAAGTGGAAGCCACAAATTAAGACTCCGTTTTAGGGTTTACAAAACACATATTGGAACGGTTGACGGGTGATGTTTGTGAGATGTACTTAACCTTAATGAATGAAGGCTTATTTATATCCTTACACACACCGAAATCCTATTTCTATTAGACGCGATCACTCGATCACTCTTGTACATGTTACGGAAAAAATTGTAAGGAAAATACTTTTCAATTAGGATTAATAAATCCGGTTCAGAAAGAAATAATTTATTAAATTAGTAATTAATTATGTAGTTGTGTCCCAGTACAAAAAGAAGACGGAAGACATTCTCACAATCCACAAGCCACAAGTCCGAGCCCGTACCCAGCCCGGTCAGGCCAAGTGTGGCGTGACGCGTGCGTGTGTGTTGTGGTCACCATACCCACCAAAGAGGTGAGCACACTCTTCCCTAGGACCCTTTGAACACTACTGTCACATTTGATCTTACATATAAGGACCATAAAAATTCTAGGAGTGAGCAATGTGGGATAAAACTCTTCCCCATTTGCACTAGATACAAAACTACATTTCCTCCATGTACTAGCTGCACTACATTGGGCTTAACTCATGCTATATACATGGCTAACCTTGTTGGACTTGTGTACAGTGGTTCAAAAATAGAAAGAATTCCAGGTTTTATCGATACGTACCAATCATTGAGGTTCAAGGATATAGTCATCATGTTGACCACAACCTCCTCAGTTGCAGATGTGACAACTTTCTTTGCCCTCTTTAAATGACATTCCTTGTTTCAGTGGCCAACCTGTTCACAAGTCCAATAAAGTTTGTTCTTCGAATTCTTCTAGATCTTAGCCTTATGTTTAAGTGAATTCTTTGATTTTTTTATCAATGTTCTTAGCAGTAGTAAGATTGACACTAGGATTAACACCAGTGGTTACCTTGACAAACTTCTCTTTCAGGTGCTCTTCCAGTATCTTTATGTCCATCATGAGGTCGTTCATTGACATATCTCCTTTGTGATGCTTAAGAGACATTCCATACAACTGCCAAGTTTTTGAAAATTTCTCAGTGATTGACATGGCAATAAATTTTACAGGAAGTACCATGCCCACATCTGCGAGCTCTTTCATCAAGAGTTGAAAATCGTGTGTTTGATCAGACATAGACTTACCCTGAACCATATGAAATTTTTAAAAATTCCGAGACACAATATTTTCCAGTTCTCTAATTTTTCATATTGTATTTCTTTTCTAACACCTCCCACAAAACCTTAAATATAGTAACAAGCAGATTTGAGTATGAGTCATACAGTTTGTTATTTAATACAAATAGAATCAACCCTCAACACGCCTTATCACCATTCTTCTAGGTTGTAATATTATCAGGGATAGTTTTATTTGGTTTGGATGTGTCTTCTTTAATATGGATCAAACAATACCATGTTAAGTCAAATTTACATCCTACTTTGCCAATAAGTAAAATTAGTTCCAGTAAAATTTTCAGGCATACTACACATATCAATTTTCATGTCAGAACCTTGAGCAGACATAGTTAACTAACTACAAATAATGATTTTATTCAGACAATTCTTGATTTTAATTATGTCGTTACATGCAGCAGCAAGTAGTTGCAATTAAGCTAACATATTCAGGAAGATCCAGATAAGAAATGTAGAATAAATCAATGCAGGAGACCAGAAACAAAGGTTAGAGACTCAAACCGGATCATTCTTTGAGAAACAAACATGATACTTAAAGAAATCAACTACCCACATTCCTTGTCGATAGGCGTCGTTCTTCTAGTCGACCCGATCACGTACCTAAAGAATATTATCAACTCACTCGCGCTTGACGACAGTCGGTTGTACTACCTGTACATCTCAACGATCACATGAACCACTATCTGACAGATCATGTCTCTGAGGTGAGGAATGAAGAACTTACTATGCGCAGGAGAAGATCTCCACGCAACAACTTGAAGAAATAGATGAAGACTTTCCTTTAGGATTTGTGAAACACATACTTGAACGACTGGCGACTGATGTTTGTGAGATATGTTTAATTCTAATGACTGAAGGCTTATTTATAGCCTTACTTGCACCGAAATCCTATTCCCATTAAGGCGCGATCACTCGATCGCTCTTGTAGATGTTACGAAAAAGGAAAATACTTTCTAATTAGGATTAATAGATCCAGTTCAGAAAGAAAAATTTAATTTAATTAATAATTAATTATGTTGTCGTGTCCTTGTACAAGAAGAAGATGGAAGACATTCTCACAATCGACAATCCACAATCCAAAAGCCAAAGCCTGTGCCCGGTCATGCCAGGCATGATGTGGCCAGCACACATGCGTGTGTGTTGTGATCACCATACCGACAAAGGAGGTCATCATACTCTCTCCTACGACCTTTTAAACACTAGTGTCACATGTGATCCTACATATAAAAACCATGAACGTTTTAAGAGTGAACAATGTAGGATACAACTCTCCCCCATTTACAATAGACACAAAATTACATTTCCTCGATGTACTAGCCGCACTATATTGAGCTTAACCCATACTATATACATGACTAACAACCATATATCTAACATGTATTTTACTAATATACTAGTAAAGGCATACATGCACATGCACATGTCACATTAAATCTAATTATTCATATTAGATAAATTAATACATTAGAATACATGCATCTATAACCGAGAACAAAAAAGTGATGTATGCATTTAACTTGTTAAGTAATATAAGATGTATTATGTTTCCTTAATTGAGAAATTATACTAAAGTAAAAATTTGATATAATGTTTTATTATGTTGAATGCAATATCGTCTTATAAAGGACAAAGTAATATTGTCTTATACTATTACAAATGTATAAGAAGAGAAAAATTCAGTAAGATTTAATCTTATCTTTTGTTCTTGACGGCTTTCAAGACCTTTCAGGCCGAGACTATCATAAGGAAGAGTCCTACAAAGCCACAAGTCTATCGCATGAAAGGATATGTTACAACAAAACCCCAGTGGGAGAGTGTGGGTCGCATAGATGTCTAAGCATGACATATAGAGAATGTAGCAGCAAGAAGCCATAAAAGAGCATATACATAATTTACGTCACGATTTATACAAAACCGAAGAACAGATCAAAACGTAACTAACAGTATTGGCATTTCACGTTTTTAAAAAATGCTACATAAAGGAGTGGGAGAAAATAAACATGTCAAAAATTTAGCATCGGCAAAATGATATGCAACTATAAAAATGATTAGTCATTGAAACTTTAGAGGTCAGTAGAGTGTTCTGGGACATGTAATCACACCCACAACCAGTCGCAGATCCAAAAACTCACAAAATTGGGGGCTGAATTAAACGGATCATAGCTAACAAATAAAATAGAAGAATGTCATAAAGTTATGTAAACGTAAAGACTGAATCTTTCAATGTTGATTTAATTTTATAATGTGACATATATGTTTTATATACTAGCCACCTCATCTCCAAACTCACTGCCATATGTGAGCCCATTTTTAAGTTACTAAAGAAGAGGTTCGATTCCGTATAAACAGTGCGAAGAGGTGCTTCAAGATCTGAAAGTCAGCCTCGCAAGGTCACATGTTTTGAAACATATAGTTTTAGGATATCCTCTCACGCTTCGATTATCTTCCTGTGAAACAATGACAGATGTCGAGCATTCCATTTATCATCTTTGTAAGAAATTCAATGACATCGAGGCATGATGCACTATCGCCCGAAAGTATTGGCTGGCCTTGACATATGCAATAAGGAATCTACGTCACTATCTAATGACATATTCACTACAACTAACGTCACTATCTAATGACATATTCACTACAACTAATAGCAAAACATGATTCACTTTTCTACTTGTTGAAAGACCTACCCTCATCAAACAATGCACATAAATGGAAGTGTTGTTGTATGAGTTTGACATCACTTATCTATCAATGTAAACGGTCAAAACACAAAGTTTGATATATAATCTCAGGTCGACATCCACTTCTTAAAGAGCAAACACATGCATATGAGTTTCCTGACGAAGATATCATAATGATATGCTCACGCTACAATATTATACTCTCAGGTCCAGACTATGAACAATCTTCTTCAATGGAGCTGTCAATCACAATGTAGTCGAGATCAATGCAGTCCTTCAAGACCCCACAACAAACATGTGCTTGTTCTAAAATGACTTGAGTTCAGAATCACTAATAATGTGTTGAATATGAAGAATGTATCTTGGGAATCCAACTTGCAAAACAACAAGGGGCACGTCACCTTCAAGTTCATGACATTTCTCTTCCCATGATCTTTCAATTCAACAAAAACTAGAGAACATGTCATCAAAATTTGATCCCATACCAAGATATTTGCTCTCCTGCTTGTGATTTCAAACAAATCTCCTTCAACTCCATGAGATGAGAGAACAATGCCTTTGTTTGATTCTTTGTCCACACTTTTCTCATACATAAACATCCAAGGTGACCAAAGCTTTGCTCTTGAAGTTCAACAATTTCTCAACTAACCTAGGGAATGGTCATAGACAATGGAGTTGTCAACGAATAAAGGACTTGGTTACATGATATCAAAGCATATCTAGAGAGCTAAGTCTTCCCTAAGAATCACTCAATAAGAGAACAACAATCTGTTAAATGACAAGCCATGCAATACATCCTAGGATCATGACATCTTTAACATGGATCGTACAATCAAACCCTCCTCAGGTACATTGAAAGGACAGGGGCCTAAGCTCCTATGAAGGAGGTCCATGGAGGATCATCTGGTACACACATGAGTGGAGTCATGCTTTCAAAGAAGATATAATTATTGGGATATTACTAGAACTCTATGGAGACATATTGTTGTCCATACCTACAAAAATTTTGAGCCTTCTAGATTCATGGCAATTACATACATGCACCATCTACCCGACTTTACAACATGGTCATGCCTTAGTCCTTTTCTTGGGGAATAGACATGATAAAAAAGAGACATAATAAAGCTTAAAATTAGTATTTCTTCATTTTGGTTGCATTATATTACTTCACCAAATGGTTGGAAGGTATCATTATACCAACACTTCAACTCAACAACTAATCAATTTCATCATGAAAAACCTTATTAGATGGTATGGAGTGACGTATAAAATCATCTATGACAGTCAAATATGTCAAGGAGTATCTTAGCTCATTGGGAAACAAAAATTTCCCAACATTGTCATACCGACCCTAGATAAACAAAATTGTGGAGGCTGCAAATGAGAACCTGATAAAAATCTTCAAGAAGAAAATAAACTCACATGCTGATTGGAACAAGCACCTTCTGATGGTTCTATGTGCATATGAATCATCTATCAGAAATTCCATATGAGCCACATCTTACTTCCTTGTATGGGTATGAAGGCCAAACTACCAATGGAGGTCAAAATCCCATCCCTCAATGTTTTACAAGCACCTAAAATACTTGATAAATAATGGGTCAAAGATTGAATGTACTGCCTTGATACACTTGAAGGAAAATGTGTGAGACCTATGTATTACGCAAAATTCTATCAGTCAAGATCAGTTGAGCACTCAACAATTTTGTTTGTCTCCATAATCGTCAAAAAGGTGATCTAGTACTGCATATTATTTAGTATGTTGATGCCAGGGGCAAGTTCAACCCATATGGAAGGGACCCTACATCATCCATGATATATAAAACTGTGGTGGCCTATGCCTAAAGGATATGGTGGGAAAATTTGTAATGGCCCAGATTCAACTTAGCCATATAAATATGGATTACTTGGATGATTACATGCTAAACTAGAGTGATTAATGATTAAGCTCAATTAATAATAAGAGTCTAATTATAATTTTTTAAACCTAATGTGAAACTCTAAGAATGCTCTTATTTTGAAGAATTAGGGTTTGAGAAGTATAAACCCTAGTCCGTCAAAATTAAAGTTTGATAGTATATAA
Organism: Alisma plantago-aquatica; assembly: GCA_963693085.1. Classification (NCBI taxonomy): domain Eukaryota; kingdom Viridiplantae; phylum Streptophyta; class Magnoliopsida; order Alismatales; family Alismataceae; genus Alisma; species Alisma plantago-aquatica. The sequence continues at coordinate 281,414,516 of OY856410.1, forward strand.
ATACAAAATTTGATAGGTATAGCAGTATAGTAAATGGTTTCTAGCATTTTCTCTATAGCATTGATTTAATTTAAATTTAGGTATTATTTGAATAACTAAATTAATTTTTTATTATAAAATTGGAAAATATCAAACGTTCTTTGAATCTGTTGATCGGTTGAATTGCAATTCAACCGATCATACTGCAGACTATAATATAGTAATGCAATGTTTGTTTCTTAGTTATTTATTGGTACTTTTGAATGACCTGGAATTATTTTGGAGCTCTAAAACAATATTTTAGGAAGCATACTATTTTTCATAATTTTCTGGAGTAGTTTTGATTTATTCAGATGACATTTGTTAGTGACTCTTTATGCCAAAAAATTCTGTGGAAATAAAATAAAATATAAGGTAGGGTTAATATACAATAGTCCCAAGTACCTTAATTTCTCTATATGAGTAGGCTAATGCACATGTAGCACCTATATTTCATGATTCATTCCAAATAAACAAAGTTCTAGAGAGAGAGGGATTTAGGTTTTGAAAGGAGAAAGAGGCGAAGATGGTGATCCAGGTTTTTCTCTTCCTAGAATTTATGGAATCAATAACCTAATCTTCTTTAGATAACTTTTCTCAGTGATTCTTATCTTACATGTATAGATTTCATCCCTCCTCTGATCTAAGTAAAGATGGTATCCAATCACCCTCTTTTCTCACTCTTTCTCTACAATTATCCATTCCTAGGGTTTTTGAGCGGGAAGAAAGAAGAAACATGTTGATTGCTTGAAGTTTGATATGGATTCAAGAATTTTAGATGTTGGTCTATGAAACTTAAGGTGTGTTTTATACTTTAGGTGAGTAAGTACTTCCATTTAACAGTAAATTACACTGAAATGGATCAAATCCACTAGTATATTCCATTTTTTCTATATGCAACAATGAACCCAAAATTTTCCTTTTAGTTCTAGCTTTCACAAGATGATTTAGAAATTATTTATTTCCTAATATGATGAATTTATAATGATGAAATCCTTATAGAAATGGATACAAAGGATATAGAATAGAAATCCTAAAGTTACGGAAAAAGTTAGAAGAAAATACCCAAACCTAGGGTTTCCAGATTATATATGAATTTGCGGTATGACAAAGTACATAATATTGTCGATCTAAATCTTCTTGTATATTATTCAATTGTTTTACATGAGTGTTTAGTACAAATAAATCAAATATTATCTAGGGTTTTAATTGAAAATTTCAATGTTTGCTTGATATCTCAGTATATAGGGTGAAACTATAGATGAATGATAACTTGGTAGTTAGTGAATAAACCAAATATATCATAGTAAAGATGATTTATTTTAAGATTTTTAGTTTATCTCATCAATTTATTCTTGATGCATGATTTTTTAGTGAATGGTGTGGAAAACCTAGTTCAATTTTATGCCAGGGTTTCATATACATGTTTAGTTGTATATGAGTTAGTAGAAGTAGTCTTTTTTTACCAACTAAAGTTCATGATGCAGTAAATTCTTATGCATGCCATGTTATTTTTGAAAGAATCCAATGAAACCCTAATAATACGGTATTCCATAAATCAAGTGTTTGCATTTCAATATTTCTTGGTATGGTAAGTCAAATAGATCAATAGCTTCGCTTAAGTGCAAATTACTAAAAAATTATGAAAAGAACTTAATACAAGGTTAAGCTAAAAAAAGTTGATTAGAGGAGTGTTTAGAAAAAATAAAGTGTGTTTTGGACATTGTGTTCCCTACATTTTGCAGATTCCCTACGGAGGCCTGCACCATAATGGAGGAAATGACTTACCCACTGGTAGTATCTAGCAGAGGAAGCCAGAGCGTACCAGAGGGGTACGGGAGTCTAGGTACAGTCTGGAAAGATTCCTTAAAATATAGAGACATCCAACATTAATTGAAGATTCTGGTGATACTTGTTTCATTTTAGTACAATTTCATTTAGGTACTTAACATTTATCGAAAACCCTAATGGTATCTAGTTCAGTTATTACTCAGTGAGTTAGCCTTTGTAGAACTATTGGAGTAGACAGTTTATCCAGAGGACTTTGGACTCTCCTCCTGAGTACCCAAGTAGAGAGGAGGATTTCTATAATGACCCACCATCAAATCGACAACCAAATCACCATCAATAATTACACGAAATAACCATAAGCAGCGGATTAACAAAAATCACCAAAAATTAAAATCATTTTGCAAAGAGATCTATTTTTAGGAAACTCTTAAAGAAAGAACCAAAACAGTATATACATCATGGCTCACATTGTGCACACATTGTACCATCTCATCTCGAGGATAACATATACCAGTTGCTTTGCCCAAACATATACATAAGCAATATAAAACCTCGAGGCAAACAAGCCAAAATCTCAGATCGTTCATAAAACCATTAACTACTAACTCCCAATGACCTAAGAGTATAGAGATGACACATATGACTTCTATATACAAGACATAACAGACAGTACACTCAACATGAGCTGTTATTGTTGTCCCTATTGTGGTTGTCCTTCTTGTGCAGTACAGTCTCTACCTCCTCGTGCACGTCCACCTAAAAATTGTGGAACCCATGAGGTGAGACAATTGTCCTAGCGAGAGATATAACTCTCCGCCAATAATATTATTATCATAGGTAAATAGTATAAAACTGAGCAAATGATCTTTTATGTAAATAAGCATGTTTAATCATCGTTTAAACAGTTCAACCATCCATAACAGATCTATAGATCATCTATTTGCTTTATACAGAATATGAAGAACATGTATAACATTTATCAACTAAGATGTATAAAAGTAATGTAACATCAACCAATGTTTTCGTATTCAATCCTTAAGCAGACATGCTACACCGCTGATTACACATTTACAATCACACTTATGCCCAGAGGAGATGAGGTATACCGCTCATGCTCCAACCAACCATGGCTACATAAAGCATCGATACCATACAAGGTCAATGGAAGAGCCAACTGCCAAGACCTCACCGGTCTCGGTAAGTTTAAGACCACTGGCAGTGACATCATGTCAAACTACAACTAGCTTGCCAGGGTATAGCGACATCTTCGCTAAAGAGCTACAGCCGCAACTTGCACTCTCTTCGGGGAGATATCACATCAATCCCCGCACTACTACAGAAATAACCTTTAGTGTCGGTTATTTAAGGCCTAAGGCATCGATTTCCAAGTGACACCCAAGTGGGCACCGCTAAAAGTCGACACCTTCAATGTCGGTCCCCCAACCGATACTATAAACCTTCCTGCCACCAAAAATGCGCCAGCAAGGGGACTATCAACGACGGTTTTTAAAGAAGCCGACACGATAACCTTATTAAAAACATCTTATATTAAGTAACAACCGACGCCATACTCCTTCCCGCCACCAAAAAGGCGCCAGCAAGGGCATCATCAACGTCAGATTTATATATGTAATCGACACCATATCCACAGCCACAATGGACGTGCTACCTAACACAGCCGTGGTACCTGGCCATAATCTACTAATAATCGACACCATTAGCGTTAGTTTTTATACTAATAACTGACATCATATCCCCTACCACCACGACTGTGCATCGGTTTCACAGATAACCGACGCTAGAAGGGGATAAAGACGTCGGTTTTACATTAACAACTGATGCCTATGTGTTTTGTTGTCGATTTTACACAAATAACTGACGCCTATGTTCTAATTTTTTTTTCTTATTAGTGTGCAGGCCTGCTGTATGGTTGGTCAGCAGGATGCAGAACCTACAGTTTAGTTCTGCACTGCAGATTTACAACATCCATTGATATCAGCCAACAACATGCCACAAACCTACAAAATTAACAAGATAGACAATATTATATATTTATCATGTGATTCACACATATGTATAAGCACATTTAATTCATATTATTTTTCATCACACATATGTAGAAACTAGTAGTTTCATTTCAAATTTCCTCCATTTTCACACATATTTAGCAACCTGCAGTTCCATTCATTTCATCTCTTTTCACATTCAGACACATGTAGAAACATTCATGTATTGATCATCTTCACATTCACACATGGAAATTCATAAAAAGTCATTCACATTCACACAAAAATAATTATGAGAACAAAGTTTAGAAATATCATTCTTTATTCATCATTGTCATTATCCCAATTATATTTAAAAATTCCCACTAATTGTAGGGCTTCTGCCCATTGTTCTCTTACATCATTTAACTTGTGGCAACACATCCCATTATCATATAGATAACGAGGTGTTACACAAAAATGTGTGAAAATCACCATAACCACATATTATCAAAACACGGGTTAATTAAAACTGATTGTGGAAAACTGATAAACTATGAAGCTATTGCATTCCGGTCCTCATCCTGCAAGGAAAACAGGTCATATATATATACATATACCAGATCTGATATGTGTCCACAGCTTACAGAAGCCGCTGTCTATCCATCACATGAGTTCACCACCTATTCATATACGTAAAGGCCCACATCCGGCCAACCGCAGGATATACAAAACTTCAACAATCGTACATCGTGAAACAATGCCAAAACATTACCAAGGACCTGAGAGTACATGGATGACTCTAAACTCTAAAACTCCCAAAACAGTAGCATATCCATCGCTTGCCTTCTACTGCTCGTCTAGCTTCTCTATCGCAACACTGCGACCACCACCACGTCTAGCTCGACCACCTGAAAACCAGCGGAGTGAGACAATTGAACATTGTCCTAGCGGGAGGCATAAATCCCCGCCAAAACTACAAAACCTCAGATATATGTAAAACAGCTAAAAGTATAACAAGAGCATACTATCAAGCTTACCAAAGGTACTCATTTATTTATCCCACTACTCCTTATTAAACAAGGTCAACCAGATAAGATGCATAAAGCTTACCACCTATGAGAAATGTATAAACAACTGCAAGATACAAATAAAGTTAACTACACAAACAAGGCCTCAACCAATGTTTCGTATTTGTCCGAAGCAATAAATACTATTCGGTTGATTTACGTATTATTATGCCCTGAGGAAGTGAACCATACCGTTCAAATCCAACCTTCAGTTGCGAAGCCCAAGCCGGTGCCATACAAGGTCAATGGAAGAGCCGGACTCCACAACCTTCCCCCTGGTAGTCAGTGTACGAGAACAACACAAGCAGGACCGCAGTCTCATGCTCAAGTGGCCTCAGCCACAGGGTCAGCTCCTCAGGCTACCCTTCCTCTAGCCCGCCTCGGTACAGGTCATGGCGCTAGTATATCTGAGCCACGGGCCGGATCACCGTGCTCTGAGACATGAACGCATTCATGCTCTTCATATCTCATATTTGGAGCCATGGGCCTGTTCACCATGCTCATCACATATCCGAGTCTACAACCGAAGTTGCACTCTTACCTCCTCACTTTAGGCTAGGAGAAACCTCACATATTCAACAATATGCGCTCCGGGTTAACCCGCAGGAGAACCCATTTCACCATCACCAAATCCTGATGATGATGGATCTATGGCTAGGGCAAACTACATGATATAATTCCACTGTGATTATTTAGTATATTTTAGATGGATTGCAAGATTCAACCAAGTTGTATAACATGCAAGATGTAACAGAAAGTAAACACTATAACTCAACATTATGTTATTATTGTAATCACATCAACCTGATCCATCTCAAGGATCATCACATACCATGGGATCTCAATCCCTCATCATGTACTACCAATGCCTCTTCAAGGCTCACATCAATATCAAAGTGATGTTACTCACCACATATGTCTCATAGCCTTTTCATGGCTAATCATCACCTGCATGGTTAGGGAACACAGTAATCATAGTTTCAACATAAGGACTATACTTACTATCACAAGATGATATTTGAGATGCTATACTTATTATTCTTACACTATTTGGTGATCAAGTGTAATAAGCACATCATTAACAAACCATATCCATGCTTATCCTCATCTCAGACTTATACTAATAATCAAGGTGTTCACTTCATACAAGAAGTCATGATGAGTATACAGAACAAGCACTATTATTACCATTAGCATTATTGTCACCATTCGTTATGTAAACCACTTACCACTATCATTACTATTATCATTATTATTATCATTAAGCAAACCATTAGTGTAACTACCACTATTCTTCTTAACAGATAAGCATGATGATCTCTTAATGCATATCATTACCACTGCCTTTCTCATTATCATTACTTCTACCATTAACATTATTGTTTCTACTAGCAAAAGGGTCACCATCGTTTGGAAGCAAGGATATATGTTTGTGCATAATCATTTCCATAATACAAGGAACTGTCACTGAAGGATTACAAGGCTCTCACTATTACTCACCACAACCCTCACTAGAAGATGGATACAACAGCCACCTACCCTCACCCATACTTAAGCATAGAGGCTGGTGTACATAGCAGCAACGCTGCATTGCCACAAAGGCAACCGGCGCACGCGACGCAACGTCACAGGGAGGAGTAACGCGCGTCAAAGGGGGCGTGTCAGGCACTTTCTATCGGGCAACGCCCGTCTCGCCCAACATATCGTCTGACACAAACCCAAGAGGGTGTCGCCCGTCACCAAACCATCTTGCCCAACACAAACCTATCGGTCAACACTCACCATACTTAGCCTATCGCCCAACACAAGAGAAAGGATGTCGTCCATCAAGGCAAGAACATGGTATGTGATGCCCAACACAACAATGAAGGATAACGCCCAACACACTAGCCTATCGCCCAACAAGCTAGGTCAGGAGGGCTGTCGGGCAGTACCTTCCCACTCTCAAAACGACCCAAAAGCATCACTCACAAAGCCATCTTCTTCCTCATGCACAATGGCACTCGAAACCCTAGGAAAGAGTCACCACTTACCGAGCTCACCTTCTAGCCCATGGTGAGAAGAGGGTCTTGCTCAAGCAATTAGGACACAAGCTCACCTCAATCGACTAAGAAGGAGGGGTGTTGCTCATGGCACTAGAAGCTCAAGCTCACTCTTCTAGACCAAGGGGAGAAAGAAGTGTTGCTCCCTACAAACCCTAGATCACAAAGAACACTAGACCACATGGTGATCGGCCAACAAGGGTACTAAGCAAGAAACTAAGCTACTATCACATGAACAAGATCATATCAAGAGATAAAGGAGTTAGGGTTAGAAGTTATGCAACCCGCCTTAGGCTCCAAGCTCCAAGGAAGAAGAAGAACTCCAAGCTTCAAGGGATGTCGACCACCACTTGCTCCTCTAGGGTGTGTCGGCCACCAAGATTCTCTTCTTCAAGGGTGTATCGGCCACCACTAGCAAGGAAGGAGGGTTGTGTCGTGCACAAGATGGAGAGGAACCAAAGAGACCTTAAGCTAGGGAAAGGCCACGCCTATATAGAATGAAAGTGAGGAGAAAACAAGGCTGATCCATGCAAGGTGTCACTTTCCTAGGGACACTTGTCCTAGAGCACAAGCCATCACTCTAGCAAGCTCCATCCACATGGCCAAGATATGCACCAAGTGTCCACTTAAGCAAGGTCAAGGCTAGGTCAAAGAGCATGGGTGACACACATGTTGATCCATGGGCGACACACTCAACTTGGCCAACACAAACACCATCTTGGGCGACACAAGCATCACTTGGGCGAAACAAGGCTCAACCAAGCCCAAACAAGGCACCTCAAGGCCCAAACAAGCTCAACTAAGGCCCAAAGAACTCAAGCAACAAGCCCAAGCCTTCCTCTCAATCCTAGAGGAAGCAAAGAGAGGAAAACACCTCACAAGATGGCAAACTTGCACACAAAACCCTAAACTTGGGTTATTTGCAAGTAGCCCCTCCAACTCCCAACAAAGCACAACCAAACTTTAATCACCACTAAAGGTGATTAACAAGCATCAAACCACCAAGGTTAAGCAAAACAAACAGGGTAAACCCTAAACGAAGGTCAGGGTCCTTACAAGCTAACCCCCTTTAAGGGATTTCGACCCCGAAATCCGAAGAGAAAAGCGAGGGATACTTCCTCCTCATCTCTTCCTCAAGCTCCCACGTGGCTTCCTCAACGCCATGACGCTGCCAAAGAACCTTCACAAGAGCCAGGTCCTTCCTCTTCAGCTTCTTGATCCTTCTATCAAGGATCACCACAGGACCTTCCTCGTAGGTCACATATGCATCAAGCTCCACCTCAACTGGCTGTATCACTGTACCTGAATCTGGATGACTTTTCTTCAGCATACTGACATGAAACACTGGATGCAATCTGTGCAACTCTGGAGGCAACTCTAACTCGTAAGCTACCTTGCCAACTCGTGCTATGACTGAGTAAGGCCCCATATACCTGGCTGCTAACTTACCCTTCCGTCCAAACCTTAGCACACCCTTCCACGGCGAGACCTTAAGATATACTTTGTCTCCTACCTGGAACTCCAAAGGTCGTCGACGATTGTCTGCATAAGACTTCTGCCTGTCCTGTGCCACTTTCAACTGTTGATGTATTACTTTGATCTTATCTGTTGTCTGTTGTACTAACTCAGGACCCAAAAGCTGATACTCACCAGACTCATACCAACACAAAGGAGATCTGCACTTCCTTCCATACAAAGCCTCATAAGGAGCCATGTCAATGCTCTGCTGATAACTGTTGTTGTAGGCAAACTCTATCAAACTTAGATGTACATCCCAGTTGCCTAGAAACTGCAAATCACAAGCTCGAAGGAGATCTTCCAAAATCTGAATAGTCCTTTCAGACTGTCCATCTGTCTGCGGGTGAAAGGTTGTACTGAACCTCAACTGTGTTCCCAACGCTTTGTGCAACTGTTCCCAAAAATGACTCGTAAACTGAGGACCTCTGTCAGAAACTATTGTTGCTGGCACACCATGCAGACGTACTATCTCATCAACATATACTCGAGAGAGTTTCTCGGCTGTATACATCATCTTCACTGGTAGGAAATGGGCAGACTTAGTCAATCTGTCCACTATCACCCAAATGGAATCATGATTCCTAGTTGTCCGGGGTAGACCAACTACGAAATCCATGGTTATATGATCCCATTTCCACTGCGGTATCAGCAAAGGTTGCAACATACCTGCCGACTTCTGATGCTCAGCCTTCACTTGCTAACAAACCGCACATCTCACCACGAACTCAACTACATCTCTCTTCAAACTGGGCCACCAATACAAGTCCTTCAGACTATGATACATCTTGGTGACACCTGGATGCGTAGCATACATCGACGTGTGTGCTTCCTCAAGCACCAACTTCCTCAGATCATCGACATCTGGAACCATCATCCTATCACGATAGCAAACTAGTCCATCCTCAGACTCATGAAACCCATCACGCTTGTCGCTGCCAAACTCTGATCTGATCAACTGTACCGTATCATCTATCTGTTGTGCATCCTTGATCTGCTGCCTCAATGTAGGCTTAACTTGCATCTGTGCGAAAAGACCAAACAACAAAGAAACTTCCATCTGCACATTCATTTGTCGCAGAGAAACAAACATATCTCACTTATGGCATACCAGAGAACTCAACTGTACCTTCTTTGAAGAAAGAGAAGAAGACTTTCTGCTAAGCGCATCATCTACCACATTCACCTTACCAGGATGATACTCGATAGTGCATTCGTAATCATTGATCAACTCCATCCATCGTCGCTGTCGCATGTTCAACTCTTGCTGTGTACAGATATACTTCAGATTCTTATGATCCGTAAAGATTTGACACACTTCCCCATACAGATAGTGTCTCCAAATCTTTAACGTGTGAACTACTGCCGCCAACTCCAAGTCATGAGTCGGATAGTTCTCCTCATGTTTCTTGAGCTATCGCGAGGCAAAGGAAACCACATGATCTTCCTGCATCAACACACAACCTAAACCCTTCTTGGAAGCATCACAGAAAACAACATAACCTTTCCCAGGCTCTGGCAAGATCAACATTGGAGCACTGGTCAGCTTCTTCTTCAAACTCTGGAAAGCTTGCTGACATCGATCATCCCAAACAAAAGGTACATCCTTCCTGGTCAACTTCGTCATCGGCAACACGATCACACTGAAGTCCTTGATAAACCTCCGGTAGTATCCTACCAAACCAAGGAAACTACGAACTTCTGTCGGTGTCTTCGATTGTTCCCAATCTGCAACGGATTCCACCTTCTTGGGATCTACTTTGACTCCTTCGACAGATATCACGTGACCTAAGAAAGTCACTTCCTCCAACCAGAACTCACACTTACTGAACTTGGCATACAACTGATGTTGATGAAGAAGAGTCAACGCTCGACGAAGATGTTGCTCATGTTCTAGCTTGTCCCGACTATAGATTAAGATGTCGTCTATAAAGACTACAATAAACTGATCTAAGAACGGACGGAACACTCTGTTCATCAGATCCATGAAAGCTGCAGGTGCATTGGTTAGCCCAAACGGCATAACCACGAACTCGAAATGACCATACCTCGTCCTGAAAGCTGACTTTGGTATGTCATCCGCCTTAATCCTCAACTGATGATATCCAGACCGTAGATCGATCTTTGAAAACACTGTAGCACCACACAACTGATCAAACAGATCATCAATCCTCGGCAACAGGTACTTATTCTTGATCGTGACCTTATTCAACTACCGGTAATCTATACACAACCGTATCAAACCAACCTTTTTCTTGACAAACAACACTGGAGCACCCCAAGGCGACGTACTCGGTCTGATAAAACCTTTCTCCAACAACTCTTGCAACTGTTTCTTCAACTCTGCCATCTCTACTGGAGCCATCCTGTATGGTGTCTGTGCAACTGGCTGCGTTCCTGGGACCAGATTGATCTCGAAATCAATCTCTCGGGGTGGAGGAACACCAGGAAACTCATCAGGGAACACATCCGCAAACTCTTGGACAACTGTCACCTCCTCAAGACTAGGACCTTTCACCTTGGTAACCACAACGGTATCCACCACGTGAGCTAAGAATGCCTCACATCCTTGTCGTAACAACCTATCTGCCACCATAGCTGATACTAGACATGTCGGAAGAATCTTCCTATCTCCCTGGAAGATCCACTTCTCTCCATCGCCATCGAACACTGCCTGCTTGGAATCACAGTCTAAAACAACCTTATACTTCTCTAAGGTATCCATCCCAAGGATAACATCAAAACCATGCATATCAAGTGGTATAAGATCCACTTGGATGTGATGTCCCGAGAAAGACAAGACACAATGTGGACACTCTTCTTGAAGCAAAGAGGAACCATCAAGAGGGGTTTCTAACAACAAGCTATCCTTCTTACAGCTAACATGTAAACAACAGTTTTCAAGCATACTATAGGCGATAAAAGAGTGTGTAGCACCCGGGTCAACCAAAACGGATATAAAGAAAGAAGAAGACATATCAGAATGAAATAACTCCATCTGACCTGTCACTACTCGCGGGTTGACTATCGCCTCCAACTAACTCATAGCATAGAATCGAGCCGTTGCTTGCTATCCACGACCTCTGCTTCCTTGAGCAGACGATCCAACATGAGACGCTTGACCGCGTCCACATCCTATGCTACCACTAGGTTGTGGTCTCTCTGACCCCTGAAGGTTCTGTCTCGGCTTCTGTGTCACTTCATCATCTCTGTAGGGACAACCCGACTTGACATGCCCTATCTGATTGCAGGCATAGCATGTCCTAACATCAACTCGTGGTCTGGATGGCCCTGTCACTGCCACAGAAGCTGTACTATGTGCCTTGGACGGCGAAGAAACATAACCTTTCCCCTTACTCGGAGACCACTGAGATGGTACACTAGAACTTCTCATCACTGCCGGCGATGAAAACCTAGGCTTCTTTAAGCCACCAAACCTCCATCCCTGAAACTGAGCAGGTGTCACACCCCAGTCTCACACTAACCACAGACCACGAGATTAAGGTGCGACAAAGGACTTTACGCACAAGCCAAACCATCCATCACTTTTTAAAAACATCTTAAAGACATTAAAAAGATAACCTGATTTAGGCTGTAAACTAAACCAAATAAACTGCAGAAGCATTTCTATTTAAACTGACAGGAGATATAAACAAACTCTACAGCAAATTACATTGTTCAACATAAAGTAAACATAATAGTTAATTTACATCTTTATACACATTACACATACACACTCTCTCTCACCCACACCATGTCCCAAGGATCGAGGGGAAAGACTAAGAGACCTCTAACTAGACTAACTACAAACCTTCTATAGACTAGGCGTTAGGATGAAACGATCCTTCCGATTCCTGATGCTGATGCTGACATGAAAATGTTTTGAGTAGAGGTATGAGCCTACTCGCTCAGTGAATAGCCTTTCATTTAGCTATCACTAAACAACTCATCAGTTTTATAGAATTGAAATAAACATAATTACAGTACAAACAGGGCAGTTCTAATGACATAACAAATTTACAGATAACAATTTCATTTCTATGCAACATCAGATAATTTAAACAAATAAACAATTATAGAGAATTGATACAGCAGTGCAAATCTCTTAACATATTAAATTTACTGTGTTCCTATATGATTACACTTTTATATTATTATTATTATTATGCCCTAATCATATGCAGTGTACTCTGCATATGAAGATCCGTAGCGAACTACGATCTCACCGTTCAAGACTTAGCGACACACCCGGGAAATGCTAAGTCTGACGCCAGCCCTGCTCTGCCACAGGACCACAGGCTCTCCGGCCTACAGGCTCTCCGGCCTCAATGCACTACTCCAAGTGCTCTAGACTCCTCCTCTAACCTGAGTACACAGGCGGAGAGTCTCACGGGGTTACCTCCATGACTCCGCACGGATCTTGTTGCAATAACCCCCAATTTTTTTTCTCCAGTGCCACCGTGACTCCGCACGCGTTGTTGTTGGACACTGCCTCTCTGTCCTCGTGTCTCCATGACTCCGCACGGATAATGTTGCAACACGAGTTTCACCCCTAAGAAGTAGATCTGTCAAAGGGGTTCTACGGTGTTAGGGCACCTAAGTCTATTAACTGATTAACATATAACCATTTAAACGGGAAAATCACATTTACTGATTTCATATCAGATCACAATACACTGTCATTCTAAACTGACAGAGCAATATATTTCAAATCATTGTAATTTCTGAGAAATTCTCATACCATGCATTCAGACAATTTAGAAATGCATAAATAACCCAACTTATTTCAATCTGGCACATACATAGCAAATTTACGCAATTGAACATCTTATTGCACAAATTAAAGAAATTTACTTCACATATGAGAATCATACTCAACAATTATCAATTCTCTAAATTTCTCGAAAAACGTGCACATTAACCCAAATCCTGGTTTGTGCATCACTTAACTCAATTAAGAGTTAATTACATATCAAAACACAATTTAATAACAATACTTGAGAATTTCTGGTAATATTTCAGAGAAATGTGCCATTTCATGTAAATATCAATTTACACATATTAACGTCAAAAGATATATGCAATTAAGGTTTTCATGCATATTTTATTTATTCATATCAACTTTGAAATCGTACATCTGATAATTTATCAGAAATCTTCATTGTCTGGGTTCATACCCAAATCATACCATTTTTAGACATGAATTTCTAATTTCAACATTCAAACAAGCAATTTAGGTTCCAATGAACCATATAAATCTACCAATTCAATCCACACTGATCAATTGCTAAATTTAATCATATAACAGCGTCTAGAAGCAATTTATGAAATAAAAAGTCGGGCGACGCCAAACGCCACCCTACGCCTGATAACGCCTGTTATCAGCGTAATTCGCGCACAAAACAGCAAATATTCAAACGCCTGAGTTTATTAATGATAAATAAATGAAATTCTACTCACAGCGATTTGGACTGTCCGGATTCGTCCGGAGATGCGTCCAAGGCCTGATTCCGGGAAAATTGGATCGTCTTCAACCTTGGTATTTGCCCAATTTTCGAACCTGTTGAAATGAAATAGTAATTTCTATTCTTCACGTCCAGGCTGGAATCAAGCTAAGTTGGTGCTGATACTTGGCTATTGGCTTCAGATTCTCGATTTGGAACTCAAGCCGAAGTTGGGGCGGCGTTTTGGAGTGATGGATCACACCCAACTGTTCCTGGCTGCTGCTGCAAATCACGCAGTAGATCTACCTCACGTACAGATGGAGGAAATGAGCTAGGAATGCAGCTAGGGCTGCGGATTTCTGGTTAGGCACCATGGCCGGACTCGAGGCAGTTGGTTCGAGGTGTTTCTCACACCAATCGAGCTCGTAGCAAGCTCCTTGCTGAGCGCGGAGCAGCAGCTGCGGCTGTCCGGCGCCGACGCCCTAGCTGCTGGTCGGCCGCGGTTAGGGCAAGGGAGAAGAAGGGGAAGGAAAGATGGAGGTGGAGAGAGCTTGGTTACTCGCTAAATCGTCCTAACTCACCCTGCTCCTCTCCCATCTGCTACGGATGATCAAGCGCAGCTGTGCGCTGTTTGGGCGCCGCTTTAGGCGTTCTGTTCTATCGGTCGGGGAGAAGAGAAGATAAGTTACAGGAAAAGAAAAATCAACCGACCCACTAAAAAGGAAAATAATTTGGAAAAATTACATTTCCAACCCTAAAACTTTAAATTCTCGTATCTTTTGCCTCGAATATCCGATTCAAATGATTTCTTTTGCGAAACTTCAAGAATGAGGCCCACTACAAACCCAAGGCATGAAAACATGCTAATCACATTGTTTTACTGATTCAACATTCCAATTGCATCCAATTATTACTTTACTCAAATTAATCATCTTAATTATGCACCAATTGATCTTATGTGCTTGATTCAACTAAATCAAGTTAATGATTCACTAACCACATCATAAGCACATATGTTAACTCAGATAACTTTAATTAGGCTCAACTTATAAAGCTTACCAATAGGCTTTAAAACGGGTCATAACAATCTCCCTCCCTTATAAGAATTTCGTCCCGAAATTCCTAAAAGAGAAAAGGAAACTTGCTACGCATCTCAGATTCAAGCTCCCACGTAGCTTCTTCAAGGTTATGATTCCTCCACAGAACCTTTACCAATGGTATCTCATGGTTCTTAAGCTTCTTGATCCTCTGATCAACTATCTGGATTGGTCCCTCAACATAGGACACATCTGATCTAAGCTGTGTAGGTTTTGGGTCAACTATCGTTTCCGTACCAGGGTAACATTTCTTAAGCATAGACACATGAAACACATCATGAAGATTAGCTAACTCAGATGGCAAATCCAACTTATAGGCTACAGGTCCAATCCTCTCAATGATAGGATATGGGCCCATAAACCTAGGAGTCAATTTGCCTCTCTTACCAAACCTCAACACTCCCTTCCACGGTGAAACTTTCAGATAAACCTCGTCACCAACCTCAAACTCAAGAGGTCGACGTCGTCTCTCTGCATAACTTTTCTGCCTGTCCTGTGCAGCTTTCAACTGCTCCCTGATCACGGATATCTTCTCTGTAGTTATATCAACTATCTCAGGTCCAAGAATTTCTTTCTCACCAACCTCGTACCAACAAACTGGTGATCTACACTTTCTACCATATAGAGCTTCATATGGGGCCATTCCAAGACTAGAATGATAGCTGTTGTTATATGCAAACTCCATCAGGCTTAAGTGTTCTTCCCAGTTACATCTGAACTGCAGAACGCATGCTCTCAGCATGTCTTCAAGAGTCTGAATGGTCCTCTCAGACTGACCATCTGTCTGCGGGTGAAACGCTGTACTGAACCTCAGCTTTGTGCCCAACGCACGATGTAACTGATTCCAGAATCTGGATGTAAACTTAGGATCTCTGTCAGAAATAATGGAAACTGGAATCCCATGTAATCTGATTACCTCATCCACATAAATCTTGGCCAGCTTTGGAACATCAAAGGTTGATTTGACAGGGAGAAAGTAAGCAGACTTAGTTAGTCTATCCACAATCACCCATATCGAGTCTGAACCTCTAGACGTCCTGGGTAATCCTACCACAAAATCCATCGTGATGTGTTCCCATTTCCATTCAGGTATAGGAAGCGACTGTAAGGTACCAGTAGGTTTCTAATGCTCAGCTTTAACCTGCTGACACACTCCACATCTAGCCACGTACTCCGCCACATCTCTTTTCATACCAGACCACCAGTACAACTCTCTGAGATTCCTGTACATTTTCGTGTTACCAGGATGCATAGCATACATAGAAGCATGCGCTTCTTCAAGAATTTGCTCTTTCAGCTCACTGTTCCCAGGTACACACAACCTGTCATGAAGATACAACACACCATCATCCGAGAACCTGAATTCTGACCTTTTACCTTCCGACATATCCTGCATAATTTGCCTCAACTCATTATTACTCTGTTGCAATTCCTTAATCTGATCATAGAAAGTAGGTTTGACCTGCATTTGAGCAATCAACCCACTCTGTCCAGTCACATCCAAGTCTAAGTTCAACTTTCGCATATCTACAAGCAAGTCTCTTTTGAAACATGCCATAGAAAATGCATTTGCTGTTGAACTTGACTTTCTACTCAAGGCATCTGCCACAACATTCGCTTTACCAGGATGGTAATCGATTGTCACCTCATAATCTTTAATTAGCTCAAGCCATCTGCGCTGTCTCAGATTCAAATCCTTCTGAGTAAGGATATACTTCAGGCTCTTATGATCCGTAAACACCTGACATGTCTCACCATACAAATAGTGACGCCATGTCTTAAGAGCGTGAACTATAGCAGCTAATTCGAGATCATGAGTAGGATAGTTCTCTTCATTCTTCTTAAGCTGTCTAGATGCATAAGCCACAACTTTGCCTTCCTGCATCAGCACACAGCCCAAACCTCTTGGAAGCATCGCAGAACACTTTATAACCTTTATCTGCCTCAGGCAACACTAACACTGGCGCTGTGGTCAACTTCCTCTTCAAAATCTGAAAACTCTTCTCGCAGTTATCAGACCAAACAAACGGTGCATTCTTCCTTGTCAAGCGTGTCAAAGGTGATGCTAACACACTAAAGTTCTGTATGAACCTTCTGTAATAACCTGCTAATCCCAAGAAACTTATGATCTCAGTAGGAGTCTTAGGCTTTTCCCACTGAAGTACAGAATCAACTTTCTTAGGGTCAACGCTAACTCCATCTCTCGAGATAACATGTCCAAGAAATGCTACCTCAGCCAACCAGAACTCACACTTGGTAAATTTAGCATACAGCTGATGCTGCCTCAACAACTGCAACGCTACTCTCAAGTGTTGCTCATGCTGTACAACATCTCTGGAGTAGATCAGTATATCATCTATAAAGACTACAATAAACTGATCCAAGAACGGTTTGAAAATCCGATTCATCATATCCATAAAGGCTGCTGGGGCATTGGTCAGCCCAAATGACATGACCAAAAACTCATAATGCCCATACCTGGTTCTAAAAGCTGTCTTGGGAATATCAGGAGCCTTTATTCTAAGCTGATGGTATCCAGATCTCAAATCTATTTTAGAGAAAACCGTTGCTCCATGCAACTGATCAAACAGATCGTCTATTCTCGGCAAAGGATACTTATTCTTAATAGTGATCTTATTCAGTTTCCTGTAATCTATACAGAGACGCATGGTACCATCCTTCTTCTTAACAAACAGGACTGGAGCACCCCACGGTGAAGAACTGGGTCTAATGAAACCCTTATCCAGCAACTCCTGCAACTGCACCTTGAGTTCCTTCAACTCTGCAGGTGCCATTCTATAGGCCGACAGTGCTACTGGATGACTACCTGGATATATCTGAATCTCAAAATCAATGTCTCTGATAGGAGGTAAGCCTGACAACTCTTCTGGAAAAACATCAGAAAACTCACGAACCACAGGTATATCATAAACACTGGCGGTGCTCTTTTCTGCTCTAGTGTCAAACACATGAGCAAGGAACGCTTCACATCCTTTCTGTAGCATCTTATCAGCTACAACAGTTGATATTATGCACGTAGGCAGAACTTTCCTGTCTCCAGTAAAGACACAAGAAAATTCACCTAGTTGAAAGGTAGCTTCCTTCTTCCAACAATCGAGTTGCACTCGATATGTCTCAAGACAATCCATACCCAGGATGACTTGAAAAGTATTGACATCCAGGGGTATGAGATTAGCAGCAAAGGTGTAACCTTCAAAAGATAGCAAACATCCGGGACAGAACTCAGTCAGAACTGTTGGTCCACCTAGTGGAACCCTCAACACTAACTCATCTATCAACTCTTGAGTTAACAGATTAAGTTCACCAACTAAATAACGTCGTATAAAAGAGTGAGTAGCACCTGGATCTATCAAAACTGAAACTGGTATACTATTAAACAAAAACATCTCTCCTGTAACGACTTGTGAAGAGATTATACCTTCTTGAGGTGTCAAAGAGAAGAAACGTGCTGAAGCTCTCCCTCTGACATGCCGTCCTCTCTGACCACTTCTGCCACTGGCCACTCCACCACCTCTGGAACCAGAAGCCACAAAAGAACTCGGAACATCATGGTACTGGGGCTGTAAAGCTTGTGATGCTACTTGCTGGAGCTGAGGACATTCCCTTTTTAGGTGTCCTACTTGTCCACAGACAAAACAACTTGGACCCCAACACTGACCAGTGTGTGGTCTTCCACATTTGTCACATGGCGGTATCTCTTGTCTCTGGGGACCTGTCACTGACCTTGACGACCCAGAAGACTGTCCACTAGAGGCACTGCCCCATCTCCCTGGGTAGTATCTCCCTCTGCCTCTAGAAGAAGAAACATCCTCAGATCTCTGTCTACTGAAACAGCTAAAGCCACGCCCGAGTTTAGAAAAGAAACCTCTACCTCCACCTCTGTATCCACTACTGGACTATCCTCTATTGAAATCTGCAGATCTCTTCTTAGACTCAGGCACCTTGTCAGCATTCACAGATTCTTCAACCTGTCTAGCAGCTTCAACAAATTCACCAAAGTTCTCCCTGTTCCTTCTGCTAGTAGCAGAAACTGTATGCCGAATTTCTGGCCTTAGCCCTTCTTGAAACCTTCTGCATCTTTCTATATTGTCAGGAACAAGCTGCGGATAGAAGTTCACTAACCGGGTGAAAAGCGCTTCATACTCAGTAACTGACATGTTCCCCTGCTTAATGTTCTGTAACTGCCTAATTTTCTCATTAAGGAAGGTAGGTGGATAAAACTTAAGATGAAACTCTTCAGAGAAATCCTGCCATGAGAGCTCTGTACCCCTCCTCTTTTCCTCCACACTATGCCACCACAGCTCTGCATCGCCTGTCAAAAGATAAACTGCGTGATTAATCTTCTTCTCTTCTGGAAGATCCATCAAGCGAAAGACCTTCTCTATCTGTCTCGACCACTTATCATCCTCGGCGGGATCTGTAGTGCCACTAAACTCTGTGCCACCAAGCTTCTTCACAAGCTCATAAGATCGCATCAGATCCTTATTGCTGGTAGAAGTAGAAGCTCGTCTATCAGCTTTGTATCTCTCTCTGGTCTCTAGAAACATCCTGTACATACGGGACGCTTCATCCACGTGGTCACCACCACCTGGACCCAAGTACAAAGGATCAGGGCCAACATGGCTCTCAGCCTGATCATCACGATCAAAGCCTCTTTCTGCCATCTACAATGATATAACAGAATATTTCCTGTTAGAAAACTACAGATAGAAAAAAGACACCTAAACCTTAATCCTATTGGTCTCTTATCGTCCCCTGACCTGGACTTTGAGTATTCATATACCCAACCTACGCTCTGATACCAAAAGATGTCACACCCCAATCTCACACTAACCACAGACCACAAGATTAAGGTGCGACAAAGGAATTTACGCACAAGCCAAACCATCCATCACTTTTTAAAAACATCTTAAAGACATTAAAAAGATAACCTGATTTAGGCTGTAAACTAAACCAAATAAAATGCAGAAGCATTTCTATTTAAACTGACAGGAGATATAAACAAAGTCTACAGCAAATTACATTGTTCAACATAAAGTAAACATAACAGTTAATTTACATCTTTATACACATTACACATACACACTCTCTCTCACCCACACCATGTCCCAAGGATCGAGGGGAAAGACTAAGAGACCTCTAACTAGACTAACTACAAACCTTCTATAGACTAGGCGTTAGGATGAAACGATCCTTCCGATTCCTGATGCTGATGCTGACCTGAAAATGTTTTGAGTAGAGGTATGAGCCTACTCGCTCAGTGAATAACCTTTCATTTAGCTATCACTAAACAACTCATCAGTTTTATAGAATTGAAATAAACATAATTACAGTACAAACAGGGCAGTTCTAATGACATAAAAAATTTACAGATAACAATTTCATTTCTATGCAACATCAGATAATTTAAACAAATAAACAATTATAGAGAATTGATACAGCAGTGCAAATCTCTTAACATATTAAATTTACTGTGTTCCTATATGATTACACTTTTATATTATTATTATTATTATGCCCTAATCATATGCAGTGTACTCTGCATATGAAGATCCGTAGCAAACTACGATCTCACCGTACAAGACTTAGCGACACACCCGGGAAATGCTAAGTCTGATGCCAGCCCTGCTCTGCCACAGGACCACATGCTCTCCGGCCTCAATGCACTACTCCGAGTGATCTAGACTCCTCCTCTAACCTGAGTACACAGGCAGAGAGTCTCACGGGGTTACCTCCATGACTCCGCACGGATCTTGTTGCAATAACCCCCAATTTTTTTTCTCCAGTGCCACCGTGACTCCGCACGCGTTGTTGTTGGACACTGCCTCTCTGTCCTTGTGTCTCCATGACTCCGCACGGATAATGTTGCAACACGAGTTTCACCCCTAAGAAGCAGATCTGTCAAAGGGGTTCTACGGTGTTAGGGCACCTAAGTCTATTAACTGATTAACATATAACCATTTAAACAGGAAAATCACATTTACTGATTTCATATCAGATCACAATACACTGTCATTCTAAACTGACAGAGCAATATATTTCAAATCATTGTAATTTCTGAGAAATTCTCATACCATGCATTCAAACAATTTAGAAATTCATGAATAACCCAACTTATTTCAATCTGGCACATACATAGCGAATTTACACAATTGAACATCTTATTGCACAAATTAAAGAAATTTACTTCACATATGAGAATCATACTCAACAATTATCAATTCTCTAAATTTCTCGAAAAACGTGCACATTAACCCAAATCCTGGTTTGTGCATCACTTAACTCAATTAAGAGTTAATTACATATCACAACACAATTTAATAACAATACTTGAGAATTTCTGGTAATATTTCAGAGAAATGTGCCATTTCATGTAAATATCAATTTACACATATTAACGTCAAAAGATATATGCAATTAAGGTTTTCATGCATATTTTATTTATTCATATCAACTTTGAAATCGTACATCTGATAATTTATCAGAAATCTTCATTGTCTGGGTTCATACCCAAATCATACCATTTTCAGACATGAATTTCTAATTTCAACATTCAAACAAGCAATTTAGGTTCCAATGAACCATATAAATCTACCGATTCAATCCACACTGATCAATTGCTAAATTTAATCATATAACAGCGTCTAGAAGCAATTTATGAAATAAAAAGTCGGGTGACGCCAAACGCCACCCTACGCCTGATAACGCCTGTTATCAGCATAATTCGCGCACAAAACAACAAATATTCAAACGCCTGAGTTTATTAATGATAAATAAATGAAATTCTACTCACAGTGATTTGGACTGTCCGGATTCGTCCGGAGATGCGTCCAAGGCCTGATTCCGGGCAAATTGGATCGTCTTCAACCTTGGTATTTGCCCAATTTTCGAACCTGTTGAAATGAAATAGTAATTTCTATTCTTCACGTCCAGGCTGGAATCAAGCTAAGTTGGTGCTGATACTTGGCTATTGGCTTCAGATTCTCGATCTGGAACTCAAGCCGAAGTTGGGGTGGCGTTTTGGAGTGATGGATCACACCCAACTGTTCCTGGCTGCTGCTGCAAATCACGCAGTAGATCTACCTCACGTACAGATGGAGGAAATGAGCTAGGAATGCAGCTAGGGCTGCGGATTTCTGGTTAGGCACCATGGCCGGACTCGAGGCAGTTGGTTCGAGGTGTTTCTCACACCAATCGAGCTCGTAGCAAGCTCCTTGCTGAGCGTGGAGCAGCAGCTGCGGTTGGCCGGCGCCGACGCCCTAGCTACCGGTCGGCCGCGGTTAGGGCAAGGGAGAAGAAGGGGAAGGAAAGATGGAGGTGGAGAGAGCTTGGTTACTCGCTAAATCGTCCTAACTCACCCTGCTCCTCTCCCATCTGCTACGGATGATCAAGCGCAGCTGTGCGCTGTTCGGGCGCCGCTTTAGGTGTTCTGTTCTATCGGTCGGGGAGAAGAGAAGATAAGTTACAGGAAAAGAAAAATCAACCGACCCACTAAAAAGGAAAATAATTTGGAAAAATTACATTTCCAACCCTAAAACTTTAAATTCTCGTATCTTTTGCCTCGAATATCCGATTCAAATGATTTCTTTTGCGAAACTTCAAGAATGAGGCCCACTACAAACCCAAGGCATGAAAACATGCTAATCACATTGTTTTACTGATTCAACATTCCAATTGCATCCAATTATTACTTTACTCAAATTAATCATCTTAATTATGCACCAATTGATCTTATGTGCTTGATTCAACTAAATCAAGTTAATGATTCACTAACCACATCATAAGCACATATGTTAACTCAGATAACTTTAATTAGGCTCAACTTATAAAGCTTACCAATAGGCTTTAAAACGGGTCATAACAGCAGGTCTTTTGTGAGACATGGATTCTCTTTTCTCCCTTACTGACCTTTCAATCCTTCGAACAGATTCCAAAAATGTAGCAAACCGTTCTCGGTTCTCCAACGCAGACACAGGGGTTGTCAACTCAGCACTCAAACCCTTCTCGAAATGTCTGATCCGTTCCTCATCTGTTGCTGCCATGTGAGGATAAAACCTCAACAGATCCATAAACCTGGCCTCGTACTCGGTGATGTTCATCGTTCCTTGTCGCAGCTTCTCAAACTGACTGATCTTCTCATCCAGGTATGTCTTGGGAAAGTATCTGGTGACAAACTCGCGTCGAAACACTTCCCAACAGATCACCTCACTAGGCCTCTTTTCTTCTTCGATGGTCCACCAGTGACCAGCACTACCTTTCAGAAGGTAGACAACATGCTTTACCTTGTCTGCTTCGGGGATGTCAAGGATCCGGAAAGCCTTCTCGAGACTTGTCAGCCACAGATCTGCATCCGCTGGGTCAGCCGTTCTAGCATACTCCAAAGCTCCAACTCGGCGAAGCCGCTCGAAGGTCTTCCCAATACCCGATGCTTCTCCATGGGGAACCTGTGCTCGCGGAGGAGGCACTGGTAATCGCTCGACCATGAGATTCATCGTAGCCATTAACTGCCCCATAAGTTGTTGGTAAGCAGGATGTTCAAGAATGGCTGGGTCAGGTTGGGGGACCTCAGGCACCCGATCTCCATGTGCCTATCCAGCTACTCCATCAACCGATGCAGCATCACTGTACTCATCAGAGTGTTCTTCATGGTTTCCAGACATCTTGACTTTTCTTCCGCTGAGGGCAGAAGATATTGTAAGAAAACCTAGAACACTCATAAGAACAAACACAACCTAGTCCTAGATCCCTGTAGACTTAGCGAACCTAAAGCTCTGATACCAAAACTTGTGGCAACACATCCCATTATCATATAGATAACGAGGTGTTACGCGAAAATGTGCGGAAATCACCATAACCACAGATTATCAAAACACGGGTTAATTAAAACCGATAGCGTAAAATTGATAAACTATGAAGCTATTGCATTCCGGTCCTCATCCTGCAAGGAAAACAGGTCATATATATACATATACCAGATCTGATACGTGTCCACAGCTTACAGAAGTCGCCGTCTATCCATCACATGAGTTCACCACCTATTCATATACGTAAAGGCCCACATCTGGCCAACCGCAGGATATACAAAACATCAACGATCGTACATCATGAAACAATGCCAAAACATTGCCAAGGACCTGAGAGTACAGGGATGACTCTAAACTCTAAAACTCCCAAAACAGCAACATATCCATCGCTTGCCTTCTATTGCTCGTCTAGCTGCTCGGCCGCAACACCGTGACCACCACCACGTCTAGCTTGACCACCTGAAAACCAGCGGAGTGAGACAATTGAACATTGTCCCAGTAGGAGGCATAACTCCCCGCCAAAACTACAAAACCTCAGATATATGTAAAGTAGCTAAAAGTATAACAAGAGCATACTATCAAGCTTACCAAAGGTACTCATTTATTTATCCCACTACTCCTTATGAAACAAGGTCAACAAGATAAGATGTATAAAGGTTACCACCTATGAGAAATGTATAAACAACTGCAAGATACAAATAAAGTTAACTACACAAACAAGGCCTCAACCAATGTTTCGTATTTGTCCTAAGCAATAAATACTATTCGGCTGATTGACATATTATTATGCCCTGAGGAAGTGAACCGTACTGTTCAAATCCAACCTTCGGCTGCGAAGCCCAAGCCGGTGCCATACAAGGTCAATGGAAGAGCTGGACTCCACAACCTTCCCCCTCGTAGTCAGTGTACAAGAACAACACAAACAGGATTGCAGTCTCATGCTCAAGTGGCCTCAGCCATACGGTCAGCTCCTCAGGCTACCCTTCCTCTAGCCTGCCTCGGTACAGGTCATGGCGCTAGTGTATCTGAGCTACAGGCTTGATCACCGTGCTCTGAGCCATGGACGCATTCATGCTCGTCATATCTCATATCTGGAGCCATGGTCCTGCTCACCATGCTCATCACATATCCGAGTCTACAACTGAAGTTGCACTCTTACCTCCTCACTTTAGGCTAGGAGAAACCTCGCATATTCAACAATATGTGCTCCGGGTTAACCCGCAGGAGAACCCGTTTCACCATCACCAAATCTTGACGATGATGGATCTATGGCCAGGGCAAACTACATGATATAATTCCACTGTGATTATTTAGTATCTTTTAGATGGATTGCAAGATTCAACCAAGTTGTATAACATGAAATATGTAACTGAGAGTAAACAGTATAACTCAACATTATGTTATTATTGTAATCACATCAACCTGATCCATCTCAAGGATTATCACATACCATGGGATCTCAATCCCTCATCATGTACTGCCAATGCCTCTTCAAGGCTCACATCAATATCAAAGTGATGTTACTCACCACATATGTCTCATAGCCTTTTCATGGCTAATCATCACCTGCATGGTTAGGGAATTCAATAATCATAGTTTCAACATAAGGACTATACTTACTATCACAAGATGATATTCGAGATGCTATACTTATTATTCTTACACTATTTGGTGATCAAGTGTAATAAGCACATCATTAACAAACCATATCCATGCTTATCCTCATCTCAGACTTATACTAATAATCAAGGTGTTCACTTCATACAAGAAGTCATGATGAGTATACAGAACAATCACTAATATTACCATTAGCATTACTGTCACCATTCGTTATGTAAACCACTTACCACTATCATTACTATTATCATTATTATTATCATTAAGCAAACGATTAGTGTAACTACCACTATTCTTCTTAACAGATAAGCATGATGATCTCTTAATGCATATCATTACCACTGCCTTTCTCATTATCATTACTTCTACCATTAACATTATTGTTTTTACTAGCAAAAGGGTCACCATCGTTTGGAAGCAAGGATATATGTTTGTGCATAATCATTTCCATAATACAAGGAACCGTCACTGAAGGATTACAAGGCTCTCACTATTACTCACCACAACCCTCACTAGAAGATGGATACAACAGTCACCTACCCTCACCCATACTTAAGCATAGAGGCTGGTGTACATAGCAGCAATGCTGCGTTGCCACAAAGGTAACCAGTGCGCGTGACGCAACGTCACAGGGAGGAGTACCACACGTCAAAGGGGGTGTGTCAGGCACTTTCTATCGGGAAACGCCCGTCTCGCCCAGCATATCGTCTGACACAAACCCAAGAGGGTGTCGCCCGTCACCAAACCATCTTGCCCAACACAAACCTATCGGCCAACACTCACCATACTTAGCCTATCACCCAACACAAGAGAAAGGATGTCGTCCAGCAAGGCAAGAACATGGTATGTGATGCCCAACACAACAATGAAGGATAACGCCCAACACACTAGCATATCGCCCAACAAGCTAGGTCAGGAGGGCTGTCGGGCAACACCTTCCCACTCTCAAAATGACCCAAAAGCATCACTCACAAAGCCATCTTCTTCCTCATGCACAAAGGCACTCGAAACCCTAGGAAAGAGTCACCACTAACCGAGCTCACCTTCTAGCCCATGGTGAGAAGAGGGTCTTGCTCAATCAATTAGGACACAAGCTCACCTTAATCGACTAAGAAGGAGGGGTGTTGCTCATGGCACTATAAGCTCAAGCTCACTCTTCTAGACCAAGGGGAGAAAGGAGTGTTTCTCCCTACAAACCCTAGATCACAAAGAACACTAGACCACATGGTGATCGGCCAAAAAGGGTACTAAGCAAGAAACTAAGCTACTATCACATGAACAAGATCATATCAAGAGATAAAGGAGTTAGGGTTAGAAGTTATGCAACCCGCCTTAGGCTCGAAGCTCCAAGGAAGAAGAAGAACTCCAAGCTTCAAGGGATGTCGACCACCACTTGCTCCTCTAGGGTGTGTCGGCCACCAAGCTTCTCTTCTTCAAGGGTGTATCAACCACCACTAGCAAGGAAGGAGGGTTGTGTCGTGCACAAGATGGAGAGGAACCAAAGAGACCTTAAGCTAGGGAAAGACCACACCTATATAGAAGGAAAGGGAGGAGAAAACAAGGCTGGTCCACGCAAGGTGTCACTTGCCTAGGGACACTTGTCTTAGAGCACAAGCCATCACTCTAGCAAGCTCCATCCACATGGCCAAGATATGCACCAAGTGTCCACTTAAGCAAGGTCAAGGCTAGGTCAAAGAGCATGGGCGACACACATGTTGCTCCATCGGCGACACACTCAACTTGGCTGACACAAACACCATCTTATGTGACACAAGCATCACTTGGGCAACACAAGGCTCAACCAAGCCCAAACAAGGCACCTCAAGGCCCAAACAAGCTCAACCAAGGCCCAAAGAACTCAAGCAACAAGCCCAAGCCTTCCTCTCAACCCTAGAGGAAGCAAAGAGAGGAAAACACCTCACAAGATGGCAAACTTGCACACAAAACCCTAAGCTTGGGTTATTTGCAAGTAGCCCCTCCAACTCCCAACAAAGCACAACCAAACCCTAATCACCACTAAAGGTGATTAGCAAGCATCAAACCACCAAGGTTAAGCAAAACAAATAGGGTAAACCCTAAACGAAGGTCAGGGTCCTTACATAACTCATCCATCATATAGGGAGTATGCACATATAATAACTTTTCACCTGTAGTGAAGTCAGTTTTAAACACCTACAAAGAGAATGATGTATATATATAATTAATAATATATAATAAGATTGATATATTTCATATTATCTAATGAGACTACATATAATACCTGATGTATGGTATCGATTTCCATTACGGCATGTTCGATAATTATGCTCATAAATTACATCACACAATATCCACATGCCCATCCGTTGTCTTGTGTAGCACATTATAAATTGAAACATACAAAATATTCAAAAATACAAATAAGCACAATTCACATACATAATATATACATTGGAGTCGGGAAATTACTTTCAAATTCTGCCAAGTTAGTGGTTGGTTCTTTTTCTTGGGGACCTTTCCTCCAGCTTTGGCGTACTCTTGTAAAGCCCTACATGTTAATGTAACACATTAAATTGCATAATTAATAGTAATGTAATAAGAGATGTTAACGAATATAAAAATATGAAATATTTCTCATGGGAATAATAGCCTTTTCATAGCGTGTCCATATATATTCAATTCCTTCCCCGCAAGATCTAGATAATAGATAGTGAACGTATCCGGGACAATAACTAGTAACTCCCAATGCTTACCACTAGAGGTAAGAAAGTTATAAATTAATAACTCAAAAGTCACAATAAAAATGTAATTTTCTTGAGTCCAAATTATAAGCAAAGTAAACTTACCTGATATTGAATGAAGCTATTATCATCATCTTCTTATTTTTACCAAAATATTTAAAAACATCATAGCAGTATGAAGTAACTAACCTAGGGTTTTTAATTATAAAACTAATCAAATATGGAACCAAAAATCCCACATGGAGAAATGAAAAATATTTACATATTGTGTGTAAGTGGCCACAAAACATGTATTACATATGCATTAATATATAAGAAACCAGATCACCATATATAAAACAAGGTATATTGATGTATAAATAAGATCTCACCATATCCACAACTCTATCATAGATGTGTTTGTCCAATCATAACGAAACAACTCCAAAATATCTTGTATAAATATTTTGTTATCGTATGACTGACCTGCATTAATATGTATGCAAAACTTGTATTATGTATGCATTGATACGTATACAAACTTGTATAAATAGATTGTTATCATATGATTGACCTACAACTTCCTCCGGAATAGTAACATTTATAGGGCAATTTGGATCATGTTCTCATATCCAATATGCCATACCCCTACAATTAGGACCTAACAAGGTGTGTAGGTCCTTTGGAAGCCAACTTGGTACTTCAGGAGGTAGAGGTGGAGGTCGAGATGTAGCGGATGTCTTCCTTTTGACCTGTATATATAAATTCATATCAATTGACTCATATATACGTACACACTAACAAATTAACATAATGTAAATTTAGCATACAATATTAGTATAGACGACATCCGCTTTGGGCCATAATATCACTCTGCCTTCTGCCTCACCAAGCGTTTCAGAATCTAGGTGGGCATATGGCAATATAAGATCCCTCCATTTTGGGACTACACTTATCAGGCTCACACGAACCGCACCATCTGGTACTGGAGTCCCATGAAACATTTCTCCTAGAAGGGGTGGGTAAGCCGACGCCTCTGCAATGAGATATTCTTGACTTTTTAGACGACATGACTTCAACCCCTACAAATTTACGTAAAGAATGTTATATGCATATATACACAAACTCCCAACCTCTACAAAGACTAGCTACTATGTCATAAAAATACTTACAGAGGATGTACTAGGTAGTAGGTCTACATGATTACTCCCAACCTCTGCAATAGGAGTAATAGAAGTGCGACACGTCACAGACACCGTCTGAGTGGCCGTCTGAGATGCATGCCACTTCACCATTGCTTCTTGAACTTTCCTCTCAATTAATTCATCTAACTATACATGGATAAAAGAAATGCTAGATATTGATTATTGAATTCCCTTTTGTAATAACATTCTAAAAAACAATAGGTTACCTCAACTTGTGAAAGTTCCGCTTTTGGACAGTTTTGCGCTGGGATGGCCCAAAGAATGCTTTGATGCCCACACCAGTGCCTGCACCCCTAACACATCCAAGATGCTCTGGGTTACCTAGAACAACTACCAATTCATCCCTTGTGCCCTCAGGGATGAACTTGCCTTCGTTCTTCTACTCATGCAGCTCCCACTAATTGTCATCAACAGAAATTGGTAAGTAAAAATAACAATAATCAATATCGATCAATTGCTCTAAGAGTTGAATTTTACCATTTTTGTAGCTGCCTCAACAGTTTCGGGCTTCGCCCTTCTTGTTTTGCCTCCCAACTATCCACATAGCATGGTGAGACAGAGGTGCGAGACCAATAGTAGAGGACTCCTGAGTAGCGGCAGACTGAGCAATATACTCAGCCTGTAGTCTTTGGCCAATGCCTGCATAGCCTCTTGGACCCATTATGTGGTCATGCACATTCAATGCACGCCTTGCTCTTTGAGCATCACTGATAGCCTTGTTAGTAAGCACATTGATTTGGTTAGTAACACTAAAGGTTAATCTTGAATAAGTGAATACATAAGAACACATATTTTTTTGGATAAGGTAAAATATTACTAACCATCAAAAGAGCTTATAAAAGAGCATATAGGAGTATAACCCACTCCGTATACTATACAAAGTCAAACCAGACCCCACATCAACCTGACCTCGGGTTTGACCCTAACCAAGGTACCCGAGTTCGCTTTACAAAACCAAGCCAAGTTATTTACAATATCATCAAAAAGATGGAACTTGTCCTTTTACCTTTTGTCGTTGAACCTGTTAACACCTCCAAGATGCTTTGATGCCCCTCACTTTCTCAATTTTTTTTACTGCTCATCAAGTGCCCCGATTTCTTTATGGGGTATATCACCAACCTAAAATTTGACAAAAAAACACAATTATATGATATAACTATAAATGTGAGGCATGATATATTTTAAAACTTACATTGTGAGGCGGCGCATTGACGTCCTCACCCTCACGGTAATCATCAACATGGTCATCATATGAATGCTCAGCCATCTGAAAGTTCACATTCAGATTGTAAAGTTCACATTGTAAAGTAATTCACATTGTAAAGTTCACATTCACTTTGTAAAGTAATTCACATTGTAAGGTAATTCACATTGTAAAGTTCATATTCACATTATAAAGTTCACATTCAGAAAAATAAAACATATAAAAAAATATAAACATGTATGCCTCTAATATTGCAATCTTTTATCAATTAACAATCCTTCATTGTGATCTCCATGCCAGTGCCATTATGTATAGCCTTGTACAATCTCATTGCACATGACATGAATTTTGATTTCGTCACCAGTGCTGACTTTCAAGTTGTTATCGCAGTGCCCACATGGACAGTAGAACCTATCTCCATGTTGTTTCCCATGTTCCTCGGAAAATCTAATAAACTGATCAAGACCAGAAATAAACTCTGGGGTGCAACAATTTGGAATGGACATCCATGATCTATCCATTCTATGATCAAAGAGAAAACAAGTATATATTTAAACAATATTAGGGTCTATGGTTAACATATTAGAGTTTATGGTTAAAACTTTAGGGTTTAAAGTCTTATATATAATTAATGGTTAAAACATCCTAAGTGAGATTAGGTGTTCAAGAACAGTCCCAAACTGGGGACTATCCAAGATTTACTCCTAATGAGTAAATCTTGGATGGGTTTTTAGGCCAACAAATACAAGTGCTATCATTCTTATATATAATAAATGTGTACCACCTATTCCATTCTTGAACACCTAATCTCACTAGTAAGTGTATAATGTGTATTGGGTTTTCAAGAAAATTTTGGCAGCATTTCCCCACTGTTCTCCAAGTACATATGTACTTAGAGAACAAACGGGGAAATGCTATCAAAATTTTCTTGAAAACCCAATACACATTATACATTTACATCCTAAGTGATATTAGGTGTTCAAGAACAGTCCTAAACTGGGGACTATGCAAGATTTACTCCTAATGAGTAAATCTTAGATGGGTTTCTAGGCCAACAAATACATGTGCTGTCATTCTTATGTATAATAAATGTGTACCACCTATCCCATTCTTGAACACCTAATCTCACTAGTAAGTGTATAATGTGTATTGGGTTTTCAAGAAAATTTCGACAACATTTTCCCGCTGTTCTCCAAGTACATATGTACTTAGAGAACAAACGGGGAAATGCTACCGAAATTTTCTTGAAAACCCAATACACATTATACACTTACATCATAAGTGAGATTAGGTGTTCAAGAATAGTCCCAAACCGGGGACTATCCAAGATTTACTCCTAATGAGTAAATCTTGGATGGGTTTCTAGGCCAACAAATACATGCACTGTCATTCTTATATATAATAAATGTGTACCACCTATCCCATTCTTGAACACCTAACCTCACTAGTAAGTGTATAATGTGTATTGGGTTTTCAAGAAAATTTTGGCAGCATTACCCTAATGTTCTCCAAGTACATATGTACTTAGAGAACAAACGGGTAAATGCTACCGAAATTTTCTTGAAAACCCAATACACAATATACACTTACATCCTAACTGGGATTAGGTGTTCAAGAACAGTCCTAAACTGGGGACTATCCAAGATTTACTCCTAATGAGTAAATCTTGGACGGGTTTCTAGGCCAACAAAATATAACACCAGTCCCTTGTTCACAACCCCATTCAATACATAATTTTATTATAAAAACACTTGTGGATAGCCATAACAAAATATCAATGCTTCCTAAATTAATCAATGTCTTATTTTATATATAACACAGATCTGGTGGGTATAACATAGCAAAAAACTCAACATGTCACAACAGAAACATGTCCTTAACCTAATATACAAATATTTGTAACATAACTCATTAGGAAGAGAGACCATGAAACACCATGCATTGATTTGAAGTTTTCTTTCCCATCTAAGGTTATTTGCAATTTCATGCTCGTTTCATTATCTTTCTTTCTAGTATTTCTACTTGAATTGCATATATAATCAATTTCATATAGATAACCACAACATTATGTTACTAATCATTACTTCATATTATGTCCTATGTAATTTTTACTTAAATAGGAATATGTCCATTTCTCTCCAAGTGACACATTAATAGCTTATGAATGTTTAGATGCATTTATACTATCAGTTCCTAGGGTTTACTTTTTTACAGTAGAAAAATATAATAGGGGTTATTTTGATCATTTTGTTACTAAAAATTGCATGTCTCTATGTAACTTCCATAAATAAACTATTATATATTAATATGATACTTTAATTGGTTGTGTTCATAGAGTCCACTTTAGGGTCTGGACAAAGGTCGACAGTTCTACCAAATAGATCTTCTATTTTAGAGGCAATACATATAGTATAAAGGTGAAAAAAGCAGATTGAAGATATAATCATTTTAGAAATAGAAGACCCACATGTGAGTTAAGTTTGAGATATCAATGTATTTTTAATACGCATGTTTCAAGGTTCAAAGCACATAATCAAATCCAATTAGGATGCTAGAATGGACAAGTTTGAATCTTATTTCAACATGCATCAAAATTTATCGAATTAGGTCAAGCATGAGGATTAGAAGAACAAATATATGCAAGCACAAGATTTGTTCATATCCTAGGTTGATTTACAATAGCAACATCTAAATAAGTAAACTCAAATCATTAGGAGCAAGCAGAGGGTAGGGAGCTGGGGGGGCTGAGCTTGGGCGGTGGAGGGCAGGCGGAGGTGGACGAGCATGTCACAGCTGGGAGACAGCGACGACGAGTAGGGACCCGGTGAGCAAGGAGAAGGGCGGTGGCGAGCACAGCGCCGCCGACGGCAAGCAGGGAGAAGGGCGGCGACGAGCAAGGAGAAGGAGAGGCATGACGGCGGTGAGCACAGATCAGCAAGGAGCGGCGGGTGGCAGCGTACAAGGAATTGCCAGACCTATTCTCACGGGGATGAAATAGAGAAAGGGGAAGAGTCAGCTTCACGCAGATACTATTAAGTTAACCATCAACATCGGTTATTAAAAACACTGGCGCTTATAACAATAGGCGTCGGTTACCAAAAAAACTGACACATCTTCTCAATGATAGTCGTCAGTTTCAAAATGAAAAACCGATGTCTATATACATATGCTGACAAAAAAAATGTTCTCGAATTCTGACCATAGTCGTCGGTTGTCGTAGAAAATCGACGCCAAAGGGGGTGAAAATTTTTGCAGGGACAATGCACAAAAACACATAGGCGTCGGTTATTGCAAGAAAAATGACGATAAAAATGGGCCCAATTTCTGTCTCGCGAAAAACCTTTAGTCGTCGGTTGGTTTGTTAACAACTGATGTCGTATGTTAAATTTTGGAGGTAATTTTTTCATTGAAAAATTTAGATTTGGCAGTCGATTTTGGGCGTCGATTTATTATTGAGGAACCGACGCTAAATAAAAAGCGATACCCGTGTCTGGCCACTCCCCACAGATTTATGTCAGTTTTTGTATTCAACCGACGTTGTAGGTTTTAGGCGTTGGGTTTTGTTAACAAACGATGCCTGTAAATGTGACATTATAAGCCATTTCTATAGTAGTGCCGATACATTTTCATCAGGGCGATCACACGACAATCCTGTCATTTATCAGGAAATCGCACAAAAATCCCTATCTGGAGGTTAGGATATGTTCGTCCACCACCCCCAAGTTTTAAAAATATGCTCTCCGAGTTCAGCAAATCCTGACACCGAATGGATCTATGGCCTGGGAAACTACATGATAAGATTCCACTTGATTAATTAGGTGTATTACAATATCATTTAGCATCAATCAAGTTACAAGAAAGAATTATAACAGATGCTACAAGGAAAGGTGTAATACATTTATCAAGTACTTTTATAATCTTTGGAACACATTGAAGGCATAACACTCGGGATCTCAGTCCCTTATCACATTACTAGGAATTCTCATCCCTTAACATTATCATCATCATGATTTCTAGATCTGGGTATTCAAACCCTTAGTTCATCACTAAACATTGTTACCTCTTATCAGGTAACTATTACCTCTAGGTACTCAGACCCTGGTATACATAATACTTTCTGCACAAGTATTTCACATGGCTCACAAGGCCCATTTAATTTATATCATATGAAACATCATAGCTCATACCTGGCTATGCTCATCATATCATGATACCTGCATGGTTAGTATTTCATGATACAAGCAATATCAAGTACATATCATTACCATGCTACATAGCAGAAATACAACCTTTCCACTATTAGGGTTAGGGTTTTCCTCTTTAACCGATTAGGGTTAGGATTTCCCTCTTTAACAGATTGGGTTTCAAGTTCATATTGTCAAGAATCAATGCCCTAATTCATATTATTAAGAATCAAAACCCCAATGCATAGCTCTATAAATATAGGGGTATCAATGTATGCTCATTGAATGATTAACACACAATGTATGAGTTTCTCTCTCATCCTCACTAGGATAGTGATTATATCAGACTTTATTAAGTTGGATCAATCCTTCTCTCAAGGTACATTGGCCTACATTATCAAAATGCATTGAAATCTATACATCAATGTATCATTTGACATAACACACTTCATGTGTTACTCAATCAAGTATATTGAATTGAGGGGTGCTTCAACCATATCAGGCATAGAGGTGTGTGTGTGCTTCACACCATATCGGACATAAAGGTGTGTGTGTGCTTCACACCATATCGGACATAGAGGTGTGTGTGTGCTTCAAACCATATTAGGCATAGAGGTGTGTGTATGCTTCACACCATATTAGGCATAGAGGTGTGTGTGTGCTTCACACCATATGAGGTTACTCAAAATTAGGGTTTGCATATCGGGTTAGACCCTTATGCTCATACCTCTTCAAACCTTCATGGTATCAGCCTATCCTTCACCATGTGATAAGTGACAAACTAGAAAACATGTTGTTTTAAACCAAACCAAGTGTACAAACCAATAGGGGTGTGGGGTTCCAAGGTATATCAGGTTTCATATTACCATGTTGGGTTTCAACACCATATCGGGTTAGAGGAATATACTTGACACCATATCGTGCATAAGGTGTGTGCTTGACACCATATCACGTATGAGATGTGTGAATGTGTCACACATATCATCCATGAGGTGTAAACTCATCACTATATCATGCATGAGGTAGGTACTTAGATCATTTATATCAGGTTGCTCATAATTTAGGGTTTACATATCGGGTTAGAGGTACTTCAACCCGATATCGAGTTGAGCCATGATGATGTCATCATCTTCAAGCTCAAGACCTTCATTCTTACTATTCTAATTCATGGAAAATAGTTCTATGTCACTAATAGAAATCATGGATTCATCAATTATACAAGAAAACTCGAAGTTGAAAGTAGATCATCAATTACGGGAAGATTGATGATGAGTAATAACATGATTGGGTTCAAGTCATATAAACCGCCTCGAGAACAACTATAAAGATCCAAGATCCAAAGCTTCACAATCCCAAGGTTGAAGATGAACTTATCACAGATCCGTTCACAACTCCTCTACATGTTAGGAATCACCATAGTTAAGAACTTGGTGAAGAAGAAAAGAAAGAAAGAATCACAACCCGAGATTCATGCTTCAACCAAGGTTGAAGGTGACCATGGCTTCACCTTTAAGATTAATGGCTCGAGCTCCTCCTTTATCCTTAATACTATTCACGATATTTAAGAGAAATGGAGTGATAAGGTTCGAAAAATTCACTAGTAGGTGAAAGGAGTGGTATATATAGTTGAGGTTCATGAGAGAGAGGGAGTGTATAAGAGGTCTCATTATTTTACACTACTAGGTGCCATGTGTCCATGCATGGTTGACACTTGTACATGCACACATATTTATATTAACATTAAAATCTCTTGAGGATAATCTAGGGATACGATTTTGGCCATTAGTTATCTTATTGAGCAAGATATTTCAACTCAACATCACTTTGTTCACAAACTGATACACTTTTTCTAAGGAAAGTTGCAAACCAATATCCATCACCTCCTTGAGGTTCTTAACCCATCATGGCAAATTCCAAGAGTTGAAAAAACGATATGGGACCTTCTCTATGGCTCCTTGGCCGATAGACATTCCCATATAAGCTCTACAACTCGATACAACTCATATAATGGCTTCAAGTATACATCTTTTCTTGGTCTTTTCATCACCAAGAATGCTACTACTCAAAGATGATTCAAACATGGTGCCTCCTTCTTTATTTATTATATATATGATTCTAAAATATATTAGGGACACTTTAGAGGTGGTAATTTGCATATCAACCCTACATTTTGGCTAAATTGCAAATTGCACCAAAACTGGTACATAAGGCACAAGCATTATTCAAACAAGTTCTAACTTGAAGCTTAGGATTTCCACAAGACACCCCTTATCATCATTCTATCTATTATGATGCTAAAGACCTTGAAGCATGTAAAAATGTGACATATTGCACTATAACCCCTCATCTTGGGTAAATTACAATTTTCACGCAAACTATCATATAATGCACAAACAGTTTGCAAATAAGCTCAAACTTGAAAATTAAACTCAAAGAGAATCTTAATTACTTTTCAAAAGATTAATACAAGTTTATAATTAAATTACTTAAGCAAAACATCCAGGTTTATGGCATAACCCAGGTCAGGGATGTTACAAGTTTAATTTATTTGGCCACTGACATTAGTCACTGAGGCCAAATGTGGTGAGGCCCATTGTAGATCAGGTAGCTAGCTAGTAGACGTAGAGTCCTGAGTGTATGCTATTTCTTATACAGTGAGATTGTATCTTGCTATGATGATTTCACATGTCTTGGTATACTTCATGTGAGTTCAAGGCATAAGAAGATGAATAAGAGATTAATTAAGTATGTTCAATTATTTATTTACGTTATAGTTATTTGGAGTAACATGCCTTTATATGATTTTTAATGACTAGTTCCCTTTGAGATTAATCAAGAATGTCTAGATATTGATTTACACCTTGTAGTTATCTAGAGAAATCCAACCATTTATATGTTTGTGAATAACTATTTTTTTATAGTTCTTTAAAGTCCTACTTTCAATTCAGTTTTAAGCTCAAATCCTTTGACTATTTAAGTTCTTTAATCTATTTGTTAGAAGTACTCATTCACTGCATGAGTAGCTCATCACTCTACTTATACAACTTTTAGGTACACCCGGATCATATGGAGATATTAATGTATATTAGAAGTCCTAACACAAATTAGATGCTAGAGAGGTTCAAAAAGTTGATCCTTGTAACTCTAAGTCCTTTTTCAGAAGTACAAAGTGATGTATATGAATAATCATTGTAATAATTTTTGATGATGGAAATGTTTGTGTTTGATAGTGAAGCCAATAGTCATGTAATATTGAATGATAGTATGGATAACTTATTCTATTCTCTTATGTTGTAATAAGACCAAAGAGTAAAGGTTTTGTATCCTATACAAGTTGATTCATGCGGTTGTGTTTTAGATACAAGTAAATTTTTAGAAAGAAAAAGAAAAATAAAGAAAGATTAAGAGAGGAATTTCGTTTACTTGAACCCTTTTTATGCCCTAATTCCATGATCTATTAGTGATTGTGGAATTGAGATTAAAGCTTGGTATCAAAGCTTAGGCTAAGCTATCAAGGACCATTAATAAGTCAGAGTCATAAGTGTGGCAATGAAGAGGTTATGAGGCTATATCTCTAGGAGGTGTGACTATTTGGATACCCTGGCCAGATATTTGAATACTTAGGTTGACTAGTATCTATTCTTCTCTTGATGCCCTGACTAGGTATGTGAAGGAAGGATGGTCTAGAAACCCTAGAAGTATTAGAATTAGAAGACCAGAAAGTAAGAAAGAATAAGAGCATAAAGAGAGAATATGATACCACTTCAGTTTTATAATGTTGTTTTGATTTGAGATGAACAAAAATGTATCTATATATATGAATCCATATATTCAATTTTCAGAGTATAATAAGTAGTTCTTTAAGATTGTTTTCCACTATGAAGTTAGTTTAGTCATTGTTTATATTCTTTCCATCATGTAGACAAAAAATTATGTTTAAATGAGTTTTCCTTAATTCAATATTCTTTTCACACATTTAAGATATATAGGAGTTGGTTAATCTTAAGTAGCACTTGGCTTCAAGATTGCATGTTCAACCTGGTTCAATTGACATGTTGCATTACTAGGATCTAGTGACTCCTATTAACAATATAATAAGAATGAAATCTAGATAAGTTAAACCCAAAATGCAATGAGAATGTACATACCTTAAGATATTGAAAACAATGGAATGACTGGAAATACTAAGAATTAGTTGGAACTAATACATACATTTCATGTTTTGGGCATTAGGTAAGAAAAATGAATTTGAGAATGGGAGTAGGAATACATATTCAAGACACATATTAGTATATAGCACACAAAATGAAGAAGAAATAGATAAAGAGAACTGAATCATACAATTGATTGAGACATTTTATTCAATATGAAACAAAAGAAAGTAAAGAAGAAAGGAGTTTAGAATATTGAAAGACACGCAAGATATGGATCAATTGTTAAAAACATTACAATAGTAAATGTATGTCAAATAAAGAAATGTAATAGAAAGAAATAAAAAGGAAATGATATAGGGTTGGGATTATGGCTTAATGATAAATACTACATGAAGTATCTAAATATGAAATATGGACAAGTTAAAAGAAAAGTACTTATAGGGCCAAGGTATAAATAATAAATTATGACAAATGGATGACATAGTTGAGTAAAATGGATTTATGTACTCTGAAACAAAGAAAAAATACAAGAACGAGTTAAAGTGAACAATAAGTACATAGAAGTGGAAAAGTTTCAGAAGAATTAAAGCAAGAGAACTAGATGAACATGTAAATTCTAAGATTAGGATAAGAAACTCAGATGAAACAAAACAAAATGTTGGAAATGATGAGCTTGATTAAGGAAAGAGGGTTACATGATATAGTTGGGAGAATGGAATTTGTTTTATATTATTAACTATATTTCATTCATCCTTACTATCATTTGATTCAAAGTCTTTATAGAGTAACGCCTTAGTTTCAATTGGATGCACTCAATAACTTCCTTGTGATGAAATGAAACTGATTTTCAATAGAAGAATAAAGGTGAAGCTAAACAATGAACAAGTCATATAAATGTGAATTATATGCAGAACTAGAAATTTTGGCTTAAAGAAAAACTATGTTTGACCCATGCATGAGCCGTCTGATTTGTAATGAAGGACATGTCTTGGATCAAACATAAGATGAAACTAGTAGGGAAATTTTTTATTTTGAATTTCAACTTGATGACAACACAAGTATAATAAGAAATGTACATTTTATGAAACATGAAATCATACAAAATAGTAAGAAACATGATCATTGATATGACTAGAAGTTAAAGATGATAGATGGAAGAAAATCACATCGACAGAGAATGACAAAAAATAAAGGAAGGTGTTTGAAACATGAGGAAGTAATATAGATCTAAAAAAGAGAGGAAGAAACAGACCGTGAGATGTAAGAAAATGGTATATAATCAAGTTTCCACAGTGATAGCTAATCAATCCTAGATCCGATAAATGTGTTAAATGAATACATAAAAAATATAAAATTCTAAATCTCAAAATAATTTTCTCAATGTATTTTCTTTAATAAGTTATCACGGGGATGAAGTGACAAGAGAATGAATTTTAAATGATGCATAACCAACATGATAAACACATCTATTGAATGTACAAATGACACATATATGATGATAAACCCCAATGGGGTAAAGAACGTAACCTAACAAAAGTGTAAAATAAGAGAAAATAAATTCAGTGATAAAGTTAAGGAGGACTATAGTAAACTTCAAGAGAACTAAGGTTTTAACCTCCAATTAGGGGAGGTAAAAGTATGTTACTATGAGGTAAAGTTGCAAATAAGGATAACATATTGGAATGCTTGGGGTTATAATAGTTCAAGAGATCTAACTAGTGATTTGACCTACTGATGATATTATTTTTTTTTGCTCTGCAAGCATGTGCCCCTTTTTATTGATTTTGGTAAAAAGAGTCTATAACAAAAGTAAAGAGAACAGAAAAGGAAAGGGAAAAAACAAAAATAGCTTTGTCAGACAAGATCATAACAAAGCTTCAGAAAACAACTCGAATAGCAGCTATCTTTTCAAAGCTTTCAGATCTGAAGAGATTTTCCCCCAGCAACTATCAGGTTCTTTGGCAGCATTTAAGAAAACCCTTCTGTTCCGTTCTTGTCAAACATGATAAAAAATAGCAAGGCAAGTAATCATAGAGTTCCATTCAGTGAACAAGTGCCTGCATTCCTCTTTATTTGAAGCCCGACTAGCAATCTTTCCATTCTGTACAGTAGAATCCCACACGCCAATAGTATATTTACAGAAGAAAAAAATATGAGAAGTATCTTCGTATGCTTCACTGCATAAGTAGAACCTCAAAACAATAGTCATCCCAAGTCTTCTAAGAACATCCTGCATGGCAAGCTTACCAAGAAAGAGCTTCCAACCAACCAGACCAAAGGACCTAGGAACATTAGCTTTCCAAAGATAATTTGCCCAGAAAGGTTCATCATATTTAGTTCTAACCAGGTTCCACCAATCCTTAATAGTAGGATTCTCCATCCCCTTCATAAGGATATCTCCTTTATCTTCGATTTTGTAATTATTAGTAGAAATAAACCTCTTAAACTCTCCAAATCTTCTCTTATCAGGAATATTCCAATTCCTATCATTCAAGAACTGCTACAGGTCACCATACAAACCACCGCCTAAGCGAAGAACATTATTAACACTAATCACTTCTTTCAGAAACTTCCCTCCAGGGATCCAGGTATCTCTCCATAATTTGATGGTGATACCCTTACCAATGACGTACGAGATGTGAGGCAAAGAAATATGTCTATATCTCAACAATTATCTGCACATCCAAGATCCATTAGGATCATAATTAACAGACCAGAAAGAATCCTTTCTCAGATACTTCCCATCCACCCACTTCACCCACAAAGCATCCTTCTTAGCTACAATGTTCCAAATATTTTGAAGAATACCCGTAGTATTCATATCACTAATCCTTCTAACTCCCAGACCCCTTCCTTTCTTGGGAGACACACATTAGACCATTTAACATAATGCACCTTCTTTTCCAAATCAACGCCTCCCCAAATGAACCTCCTACAAATATATTCAATGTCCTTCATAACTTCTGATGGAAGAGGGAAAGTCGAGGACCAAAAGAGGTGAAGCGACAAGAGAGTAGATGAAGTAAGTTTGACTCTACCAGAGAAGGACAGAGATTTATGTTTCCAACCCTCCAGCTTTCTATTCACTTTATCAATAAGAGGAGCACATTGCGTCTTGTTTAGCTTGCAACAAAAAAGAGGGAGACCAAGGTATCTCATAGGAAAAACACCCATAGGGATTTCTAGCGCATCACTGATCTTTTTCTTATCAACAGAGCAACTGCAAAAGACATTACTCTTGGCATTACTAATCGTCAGACCCGAGATCTCCCCAAATATTTTGAAAATACTTTTCATCTCATAGGCATTATCATCAGTTACATCAAGGAAATCATAACATCATCAGCGAAAAGCAAGTGGGAGACATGCATAGACTGATTTCTGATAGGAGAGATGATATTCTGACTAACATCATGATTCATAATAGATGAGAAACCTTCCATAGCAAGAACAAAAAGATACAGGGCAATGGGATCCCCTTGACGAATCCCATTTGACGGATAAATAGCAGGAGAGGGCTCTTCATCAACAAGGACATGATAGCTACTGGTATGCATAAGAACATGCAACCAGTTCAGCCAATAGTAAGGAAAATTCATATGCTCCAAGATACAGAAAAGGAAGTCCCATCTGATGGCATCATAAGCTTTAACCAGATCAGCTTTAATACACATCTTAGGTCCCGACGTTCTCTTATTGAAGTTACTAATCAGCTCATTAGTAAGCAAAAGAGCATCCAAGATCTTTCTCCCTTTAATGAAAGCCACTTGATTACTGCTAATCAGACCATGAAGGATGGGCTGAAGCCTGTTAGCAAGGATCTTAGTGATGATCTTATACAGAAAATTGCAAAGGGCAATTAGTCTCCAATCCTTGATATGAACATCACCCTTAACTTTGGGAATCAAGGTAATATAAGATTTATTCAACTCTTTAATGATCTTTCTGCTCTTAAAGAAATTTTGAACGGCAACAATGACATCTTTACTAATAATACTCCAAGTAGCTTTGAAAAAATGGTCATTGAACCCGTCAGGCCCATGTGCCTTATCCCCATCAGCTTCATTAATGACCTTCTCAATCTCCTCTTTTGTAACAAAAGCACAAAGATTAGCAATTTGCTCATTACTAAGCGAGGGGAGGCGCCAGTTAGAATCCCAACTCCATTTCTCATCAGTGTCTCTATATTGGTTGAAAAGATTATCATAATAATAATAGGCATGATTCTTTATGATGTCTTCATTATATTCCATACTACCATCTATCATAAGATCTTTCATAGAATTGCGATTGGCTCTGACCTTGATAGAGTTGTAGAAAAAACTTGTATTCTTATCACCCAATTTCAACCAATTAACTCTAGAAATCTGTCTAGCATAGTCTTCTTCAATCTCCACATTCAACATAACAATCTTCCTTTTATCATCAGCTACATTTCTAAGATTAAGGTTATCAGGATGTTCATCCGATTTCCTTTGGGCTTCAATAGCATCAAGCTCA
Source organism: Alisma plantago-aquatica (assembly GCA_963693085.1). Taxonomy (NCBI): domain Eukaryota; kingdom Viridiplantae; phylum Streptophyta; class Magnoliopsida; order Alismatales; family Alismataceae; genus Alisma; species Alisma plantago-aquatica. The sequence goes on from OY856410.1 coordinate 281,457,866, forward strand.
GAGATTTTGGCTTTATCACAGAAATCACCAACTTTCTCCTTATTCCAGGCAATGAGATTCTTTTTAACATTTTTAAGCTTTGAAATGACTTTATACATATCATTACCTTTCACTTCAATGCTCCATGCATCTTCTACTAACTTTAGAAAATCTTCTCTCTTAGTCCAAGAATTGATGAATTTAAAGTAACCTTTTCTCTTTTTAACCACATTACTGAACATGATAAGGACTTGTCTATGATCACTCACAATGGTATTAATAACCTCTCATCTGACTTCCTTAAACATTGAAAAGAACTGTAGATTATAGAGAAACCTGTCAATCTTAGACAAAACCAGATCATCACCTTTTTCTCTATTGTCCCAGGTATAATAAGGGCCCTTCAAATCAAGATCTACAAGACATAAATCTGAAATTGTATTATTAAATTCTCTCATGGCAGAAAAAGAATAGCACCCTTTCCCCTTCTTCTCATTCGAGCATCTAATGGCATTGAAATCTCCAATAAGAATCCATGCCTCACTATTAGAAGGCTTCCATTTCAAAAGATCTTCCCACAGAAGGCGTCTTTTCCTTTCATCATTATGGCCATAGATGGCCGTAAGCAAGAAAGAAGTACCTTCACAAGAAATATTACAGTGTATAAATTTCTCACTTTCAGCAATCTTACTAATACGAACACAATTTGAGTCCCATAAAACGATGATCCTTCCAAGCAGATGAGCAGAGTGATTAGACAACCAAGAATTCCCTTGCCAAATCTTATTCATAGCTTTGTACATTTTATTATATCTGAGCTTTTACTCTACCAGAACATTAATTGGGCATTCATTACTAGCAAGGATTGCCCTGACTTTCTCCTGGTGCCCTAACCTATTAAGGCCTCAGACATTCCAGGAGAAGATCCCAATTTTTTCAGCCATTAGAGATATTAGTGACTGGTAATCTACCAGTCTCAGTAACTGAACCATCTTCACCCCCGACTTCAATTAATTTCTCAAACATGTTAGTGGCCATGCAATTCAGATCAGTATCAGGTCTTTTAATAAAAGCATTATTCCTAGAATGTAGCCTTGGTGGAGAGGACCGATTTTTGTACCTGACAACTTGGAAACCATCATCAGTAACCGGGGTTCCCAATTTTATTTTCTCATCCAGAATGGGCTGCATACTCTGAGGTACATTCCAACTTCTTGTAGAAAGAATAGATTCCACGTTTTCCACAATTCTACTCATGAAAGGTGTAGACGAATTACATCTCTATTTATGAGAAGTGACTTTAGATCCTTGAGAACTGTCCCCTTGATGCCCTTAAGCAACCGACAAATTGCCTTGTGCTAGATTTCCATTCACTAATAGTTGTACCAGATTATTCACAACAGGGGTGCTTTGAGCAGGTTTTAGAGGGATATCAACATTTGTAGTTTCAGAAGCCCATGTCGTAGAAGCCACCGCTATAGGAGTATTAGGTTTCTGCACATGAATCCAAACCTTCTTTGCCTCCACACTGTCCAGATTAACCTTACATATATCATCCTCATGTCCAAAACAACCAAAGGTCTTACAGATTTCTGGGATCCATTCATAATGAACCTGGATCACATCCCTATCACCACAATCACTTCTCAAGACAATTTCCTTAGGTAGAACCAAATCGACAGAGATAAGAACCTGAATACAAGCATAGTCCAACCTCCTCATAGACTTGGTAGCATAATCAGAGAAAATAGGCGTACCGATATAGCTTCCCAAGATTCCTAGCATTTCATCATCCCAGAATTCCAAAGGCAAAATCTGGAAATCTGATCCATATCAGGATATTGGTGAGGTGTTACTTCTCAAGAGGTTCCCCTAGCTCCCATTTCTTGATAATAAGGGGTTTTCCCCCGACAAAGCATGGCCCCCCTTCCACAATAGCTTTTAGATCCTCCAAATTCTCAAACTTGACAATAAAGAAGCTTCTATTTCGTGGAATGATTTCGAAGGAGGCTTTAGGTTTCCAGACTACCTCGAAATGTCGGACGAGCGTCGGCCAGTGTGGTTTCATCCCTACGAAATAGCCTGAAGCCGCATTCTCCCACTTCCTGGCAATCTCCATTGCTTTTCTCTCTGGTACAGGATCTCTCCATTGACGATCTCCGACGGCGTGTATTTCAACTTCGTGTACTCCAAATTCTGCTCGTTCGTGAAGATATCCATCCATTTCTTGGCGTCTGGAGCAGAGACGACTTCCGATCTCTGCTTGTTAGGGCCGGAGAAGCTCGAAACTGGATGCTGGAAGGGCCAAGATGACGAAAACTACAAGAATCCTCCTCCATGGTCTCTCCCCCCCGTCACCACCCTCGTCGCCCTTCCGCGGTTCAAAGCTCCCGCCATCTCGACTGCATTCAACTCCAATACATTAGATTACTGGCGATATTATAAAACAAAGTCATGATATTTTCAATATAAACAGTAAACTAGTAGTGATACTAATCTCGGGTTTAAAGATAGTAAATCATAAAGATAAATGATCTACATGGAAATGATTAAGAATGAAAGATAAGAAATAAATTTGAAATGTATGAAGTGTGATTTGAACAAAAAGGAGAAATGTGATACAAGAAATGTGTGATCCAAAATAAATTCTTATAGTAATAGCAAGACTAATGGGTAATCAGTTTTGACCTCAGATATTTTGATATTAGAGACATTTAATTTATATGATGTAAGGGAGAATGATAAATAAGAAGAAGTAACCAATAAATAATAAGAAAGTAGTAGGAGAAAACAAGTGGTTTTTGATAACCCATGAATTTATTTCTAGAAGTATACATTGTTGAAGGCATACCAACATATTTTAATTTCTTACAAATTTGATTTTTTGTTGTACATGTGCAAGAAATATATTTAATTGAAAAGATAGTTATGATTCTAATCATTTGTACTATTATTCTAACCAATATTGTACAGTTGTTGTTAATCTTAGTCTTGCATAGTATGAGTGCTCCAATATTGGAGTAACATAATAGTATACTTCAAAATAATAAAGTGAACTTACTTTAGTAACTCAGATGTGATGCAAAACAATAATGCATATTGAACTATAGAAATTGACGTTGTTAGATTAGATTACCAGTAGTGAGGTAACACCTTGAGAGAGTATGACAAGTTTCAAGATGGTGCATTTTCTTTCTCTTTCCTACTAATTGATTGTGACATAGAAATTCTGTTTTTTGTTATTGAAAAGCTTTATTTTAAACCTATTGTGATTTGAGGATAAAAAAATGACTTGGTGTGAATGCACTATTCAAATAAGAAACACAAGGCTAACTAAAATATCATTTTTTAGATTTTTTTTGAAATCTTGAATTGTTATTTTCTTAGATATTTATGTTTCAAGGATGAAGCCTTTTAAGGAGAAGAGATTGTAATGGCCCAGTTTCAACTTATCCATCAAGTTAAGTTTACTTGGATGATTACATGCTTAACTAGATTGATTATTGATTAAGATCGATAAATAATAGGAGTCCAATTATGATGTTTTAAACCTAATGAGTAACTCTAAGTATGATATTTTTTCAAAGAATTAGTATTTGAGAAGTGAAACACCAATCAACCAAAATGTGGGTTTGATAGTATAAAAATAGAAAATTTGATAGGTATATCATTGTAATAAATCATTTTTATATTTTATCTATAATTCTAATTTAATTAAAATTCAGCTATTATTTGGATATGCCAATTATGCATATTATAATATTTTGATGTTCTGTGAATCTGTTGGTCGGTCAAATTGCAATTCGACCGATCATGCTACAGACTATAGTATGTCAAAATAGTGTTTGAATGTTTTCTATTTTTTGGTGATTCTAAATTATCTGAATTTTTTACTAGAGCTCTAAAACTATATTTTAGATGGCTTACTAATTTTTTAGAATTTTCTAGAGGAGTTTTGAACTATTCATAAAGTAATTTTCACTAACATTTTATAAAAGAAACTACTACTGAAATAAAGGAAAATGTAAGTAGGGTTAATTTTCAATGTTCCAAGCACCTTGATTACTCTAAATGAGTAAACTAACACACAAGTAGCTCCCATAGTTTGTATTTCATTCTATAGAAATGAAATTCTATAAAGAGATAGGGAGAGTTAGGGTTTGAGAGGAGAAAGAGGTGAAGACAACAATCTAGGGTTTTCTCTTGCTAGATTTGATGTAATCAAGTAAGTTGATGTTCTTGAGATAGATTTTTTTGTTGATTATTCTATTGCATGAATAGATTTCTTCCCTCCCTTGATTGATTCCATATGGTTTGAAATTACACTCTTTTTGCACTCTTTCTCTACAATTCTCCATGCCTAGGGTTCCTAAGTTGGAAGGAAGAAGAAAACGATGGATTTCTTGAAGTTTGATATGGATTCAATAATTTTAGATGTTGGGCTATGAAATTTAAGGTGTTTTACACCTTAGGTGAGTGGGTACTTCCATTTAATAGTAGATTGCACTAAATTCATTAGAAATCTTTAGTTCTTTATATATACAACAATATACCTAGAATTTACCGTTTAGTTCTAGATTTAACAAGAAAATTTAGAAATGATTTTTTTTCCGATGCAATGAATTTAAGATGATAAAATCATAATAGAAATGTATACAAATTATCTATATTAAAAATTCTAAAGTTACGACACAAGTTAAAAGAAAATACATAAACTTAGGGGTTTCCAAGTTACATCTAAACTTGCAGTATGACTAAGTAAAGAACATCGCCGATCTAAATATTTGGATATATTATTTTTTAACTAAATGTTTATTACAAATACATAAAATATTAGTTAGGGTTTTAATCGATGTTTTCAATGTTTACTTGATATCTCAGTAAAGAGGTGAAACCCCAAATGAGCGATACATTTGGGGGTTTAACAGAATGGAAGTCAATAAATAGGATTCGTTTGAAGTATTTTAGTTTATGTCATCAATTTATTCTTCATGCATGATATTTTAGTGAATTGTGTGGAAACCCTAGTTCAATTTCATTTTAGGGTTTCATATACATGATTAGTTGTATATGAGCTAGTAGAAGTACTCTTTTTAACAATTAAAGTTTATGATGCAATATATTCTTATGCGTGTCAGTTATTTATAATGAAGCCAATGAAACCCTAAGAATATGGTATTCAATTAATCAAGTATTTTTATTTTAGTATTTCTTAGTATGATAAGTGAAGTAGCTCAGTAGCTCAATCTACATTATTTATTATAGAAATGATATGCAAAGAACTAATTACAAGGTTAGTCTAAGAAATGTTAACTAGAAGATTGTATCGTGAGATTAAAGATCTAATTAGACATTAGATGGCCTAAAAATCTTAGATTCCATGCAGAGGTCTACACCACAGTCGATGAAATGGTTTACCCACTGGCTATGTCTAAGAGAGAAGCCAGAGCACACCGAAGGGGTACATGTGTCTAGGCCTAGCATGGAAGGACTCCTTTAGACACAGGGGTATCCAACATTGATTGAAGATTCTAGTGATACTCATGTTTGTTCAACATAGCTTCAGTTAGGTACCCAACATTTACTAAAGAGACTGATGGTACCCTATTTAGTTATTACTTGATGAGTCAACCCTTGTGGAACCATTGGAGTAGACAGTTTATCTAGAGTGTTTTTGACTCTCTTCTTAAGTAGCCATGTTTAGATGAGCAATCCAGTTTATTTAGTCATCAACATTAGCTTATGAGGCCATACGTGGCGAGACCCACTATAAAATGTGTAGCTAGTTAGCAAACTTAGTGTCAGTCTCTACTGTAAGTCTTATATGGTGAGATCATGGCTTACTACGATGCTCTCACATGTCTTGGTGCACTTTATGTGGGTTCATGACATAATATGATGAATAATGATTAATAAAGTATGTTCAATTATTGATTTAATCTTGTTGTAGTTATTTCGAATAACCTGTCATTTGTATGTTTTTGAATGAGTAGTTCCCATTGAGATTAATCAAGTATGTCCAGTATTGATTTACTACTTGTAGTTATCTAGAGAAATCCTTCCATTTATATGTTTGTGAATGACTAGTTTCCTTATAGCTCTTTACTATCCGACTTTAGATTCAGCTGCTTAAGATTATGTCCTTTGACTATTTAGTGCTTTAATATGTTTCTTATAAGTACTCACTGATCACTCTACTCACAAATATTTTTTATACACCATGAGCATATGGAGATCTAAATGTATATTAGAAGTCCTGCCACAAGTCAGATGCTAGAGAGGTTCAAATAGTCAGTCCATGTCACTCTATGTCCTAGTTCAGAAGTAAAAAGTGTTGTATATGAATGATGATTGTAAAATGTTTGTTCATGATAGTGTTTGTGTTTATTGGTCTTCTATTGAACATTCCAAATTTGATGGCTTCCTCCCCATTTATTTTGACCTTCTTGAGTGTGGCGAAGAACTGCTGAGTCAACTCTACGTATGTGGTTTCTTCCATGAAAAGCACCTTCCACAAACCTAATCTTTTCAACTTGTTTTCTACCTATGCTTTAATGCCCAAGTCTTTAGTCACCTTCTTGCACCCATACCTTGTGGAGATGACTCTCCTTGACAAGCATTTAGAATATATGGGTGTGATTTGCATTTTCCTTTACCCTCTTCCATAAGAACTCCCCTCAAGAGCTTTTTCAAATCCTTTCAATCTGTCTGCCTCCAGGTAGGCCAAGGTATCCTCTGGCTCAAAATCTTGATCTTCCTCATTAATGCCATCTTCTTCTTCATCATCCTAGTAGGATCTTGACCCCGAGATCATGTCAAGATTGAGCGGTACCCATTGCTCTAGGATTTGTTATGGGTGATCCTCCTCTTCAATCATTAATTATTGCCTTACCTACGGTTGCTATTGTGGTCTCTCCCCCAATGAAGAGGTAGAGTGCCATGCTGGCATTACCCGTGGAGGTAATCTCGATGAAGATGGGGTTGAAGCCCCCTTGCCCCACTTTTGTTGAGTAGTGACCTCTGGCTCAACCTCGTCAATCATGGTATTGAGGTTCTAATCAGACGCCTCTTCCTCCTCCTCCCAATATGTCTCATCAGTGATATGGTGGCTATCTGACGACCAGGTGCGGGAGGCACTCACAGAAGCTGAATGGTGGAGTGATTGGGCAATGGAGTTTGATAGTGATGGAGTGTGGGATGGCATGAAGACTTGAGGGAAGGCTCTCTTGGTGCACATTTTCCTCCAATGATCACCTCAAGGCTCTTTTGAGTCCCCTTCTTCACAGCCTTGGTAATCCCCTTCATTGTATGGAGGTGGTGGTGGTAGTAGAGCTGTGATTTTTGGATTTTTTAGGAGAAGGCAAAATGGAGGTTGAGAGATGGGTAAAAGGGGTTAGAATGGTTGCTGTGATGGTGGAGGGTGGATTGGTTGAAGGTTTTGGGCTAAAATGGGTGGATTTTCATGGTTTTTTGTGTGGGGGCGCTGTAGGTGGGGTGTAGGACAAAAATGGAGATGGTGGCAAGATTGATGGAGGATTTGGGGTGGAAATGGAAGTGGGAGATGTGGTGGAGGTGTAGGAAGTGATTTGAGGTCGATTGGTTGGAGGATATAGGTTGGAGAAGCAAGATTGGTGTTGCTGGGGGTGACGTAGGTCACCACGGCCATTGGGAGCTTACAAAAGTGAGTTAGAATGTGGTGGGGGTCATGGTGTCTTTGGGAGTTTAAGTGAAAAATAGGTGGGGTCGGGCCCAGCCACATCTGTGGTGGGCCGCCAAGATCATGGTGGGGGTTTGGCGACATGAACATGGTGGGTGCCACGATCGTGGTGGTTGATGAAGGTGGCAGTAGTTCGACCCTTGCCATCGTGGTGGTTGTTGAAGGCGGCTATAGTTCGACCCTCGCATGGTCGTGGTGGGTGCCACGATCCCAGTGTCCTCCTCTCACCACAATCATGGTGATCACCATGACCATGACCATTCACATATAAAATAACCTCCATCACTGTAACTTCCTTGAATTTTTGCAATTAATCGCCATGGCCATGGCGAGCACCACGACCGTGTTGCTTTCATGTGGCCACGAACATGTTATCCTTCATGTGACACGACCATTTTTAGCTCCATGGCCATGGCCATTCTTTCACAAATTGGCCATGTTACTGTAACTTTTTCAAACAAATCCACCACCACCGTTTTGAAGCACCACGACTGTGGTGGGTCTTCATTCTACACTTCATCAATTCAATTTCAAAAACTTTGATATTTTTGCACTATTTTGACTCTTTGCCACATTTTATCTTTAAGAACATGTCTTTCCCTCTTTTTCTCTCTCTTAAAACTATCACCTACATCTCATCAAAATTAAAAAAAACTATCAAGAAGAAGTGTATGTGTGTATTTAATTAAAAAAGAAAGATAAATTATCAAAAAGTGAAGGTTGCGTGCAAAATTTCCCAAACCTAGTTGGGTTGCCTCCCACTAGTGCTAAATTTTACACCTTCAACCGAGCTTATTGATTCTTGAACTGTTTCATCCTCTCAGAACTCTCAAAGCATCTTTGTAGTAAATATCCTTCTTATTTGCATTCAATTACACCTCTTCATCAAATTGGTGTTCCTCAAATAACATCACAATATTGAAACTTTGATTGGCTCTATGCGGACCTACTTCAATGTCTGCTTTCAATCTTTGTCCATTCATGGTAAACTCTCTTGCTCCATCCTTCTCACATATCACAACAACTCTAGATGGATATACATTCTTGATTAGATAAGGTCCTTCCCATCTAGATCAAAGTTTTTTAGGAAATAACTTCATCCTAGAGTTGAACAACCATACCCATTTCCCAGGTTCAAAATCCTTCTTTTTGATCAACTTGTCATGAACAAACTTTGTTCTTTCCTTGTAGCTTTTAGACAATTCATAGGCCTCATGTCTCATCTCCTCAAGCTCATGCAACTACAATTTTCTTTTAAATTCAGTAGTGTCTCCATCCATATCCATGACCTTCAAAGCCCACAAAGCCTTGTGTTGCATTTCTATGGGTAAATGACAGATTTTTTACATAAACAAGCTAAAATGGTGTGGTTCCAATCGAGACTTTTTATGCAGTCTTATATGCCCACCAATCCTCATTAAGATGTAAAGACCAATCCTTGTAGTCCAACCTCACCGTCTTCTCAAGAATGAGCTTTATCTCCCGATTAGGTAACTTGAATTGACCACTCATTTGAGGGTGGTAAGGAGTAGCCACACGATGATTTACTCCATGTCTTTTTAGCGACCCTTCAAATGTGAGATGGATGAAATGGCTTCCTCCATCACCAATCATGGCTCTCGGCACACTGAATTGACTGAAGATGTGCGACTTCACAAAATTTCAAACCACTTTATGATCATTTATTCTAGTAGCAATAGATTCAATCCATGTTGACACATAATTGATGCCTCAAAAATATACACATACCCAAAGTAGGGAGGAAACTGATCCATAAAATCAATTCCCCAAACATCAGACACCTCAACCACAAGAATGGGTGATAGAGGCATCATATCCCTCTTGGAGATAGTACCCACCTTTTGCCACTTCAAACTTCATTTGCAAAACTCATGCACATCTTTGAATGAGGTTGGCCAATAAAATCCACTTTGAAGAATCTTGGTGGCTGTACATTTCCCACTGAAATGACCTCCACATGCACTGTAGTGGCACATGTCTAGGATCTCTTACTGCTCATTTTCTGGAACACACCTTCTAATGAGTTTTCTGGGACAATATTTGAAAAGATGTGGGTCATCCCAAGCATAGCTCTTCACCATGGAAATCAGTCTCATCCTCTCCTCCCTTGTCCAAGTACTCAATATCCTTCCACTAGCTAAGAAGTTAGCTAGTGCTTATACCACAGTCTTTGTGTGGATGAAAGTAAGAAGAGCTTCTCATGTGGCATTATTTCTTTGATGTGGTTCCTATCATCATACTATGCTTTAGTGTGGGAGATATGGTCGACTGTAGAATTTTCTACTGCCTTTTTATCAACAATCTCTAGATCAAACTCCTGGAGTAATAAAATCCATCAGACCAATCTTAGCTTAGAATATTTCGTAGTCATAAGGTACTTCAAGGCTGCATGATCTGTATAAACCACCACCTTGTTTTGCAAGAGATAAGAGTGAAACTTGTCAAGAGCAAAAATCACGACAAACAACTCTTTTTCTATTACAGTGTAGTTCCTTTGAGCTTCATCAGGAGTCTTACTTGCATAGTAAATGGCATGTGGAATCCAACCAATCCTTTGCCCCAACACATCCCCCACTGCCATATTCGACGCATCGATCATGATCTCAAATGGCAAGGATAAATCTAAGGTCTGCATGATAGGACCATAGACGATCTTGTTGTTCAAGTGGTTGAAAGATTCAACACACTTGTCATTGAAATTAAATTCCACATCTTTTTCAAGCAAATGACAAAGTGGCCTCAAGATTTTTCTAAAGTCTTAAATGAAGTGACGATATAAAACTGCATGCCCCAAAAAAGATTAGACATGTCTTACAGTGGAAGGAATAGTGAGAGTGGAAATCAGGCCCACTTTGGCCTTATCAACCTCAATTCTAGCCTTGGAAACTCGATGACCCAAAATAATTCCTTCAAGAACCATGAAATGACTTTTCTCACAAGATAGAACCACATGAACTTTGACACACTTTTCAAGCACGGCTGCAAGGTGGAGCCAACACTCATCAAACATCTTACCAAACACAGAAAAGTCATCCATGAAGACTTCAGGCAATGAATCAAGTATATCAACAAAGATGGATGTTACACATCTTTGAAATGTCAAAGGCACATTGCACAACCGAAATGACATCCTCCTATAAGAAAAAGTACCACTTAGACAAGTGAATGTCATCTTCTCTTGATCAACAATTTGAACAACTATTTGGAAGTAGTCAGATTACCCATCAAGAAAGCAATTGAAACTATGTCCAACTTATCTCTCCAAGATCTGATCAAGGAATGGGAGAGGGTAATGATCTTTCTTGGTCTTTTCATTAATTTTTTTGTAATCCACACACATCCTGCACTTGGATTTCTCCCTCATGGGCATCAATTCCATCTTCTTTCTCGGCGACTATGATCCCACCCTTCTTGGGTAAAACTTGGATGGGACTCACCCAGGGACTATCAGAAATGGGATACATGATTCCAACATCAAGTAGCTTCACGACCTCACTTGCTGCAACTTCTTTCAATTTTGGATTCAATCATCTTTGCATTTGATGGGTTGGTCTAGCACCATCATCATGATAGATTCTATGGGCACAAATAGAGGGGTCAATATCCCTCAAATCAGTAATGGACCATCTAATGGCCTGGATGTTCTTCTTCAAAACTTCCATCAATGCATCTTTTTGCTTAAGAGAAAGAATAGAAGAAAGGATCACTGGGAGAGTGTGATTGGAGCCTAAGAAAGCATAATTCAGCCCTTCGGGAAGAGGCTTGAGCTCAAGAATGGGAGGCTCTTTAACCGATTTATTCAATGGTTTAGAAATGGACGGGAGGTCCTCACTTGCAGCCACTAAGGCTAACTCTTCTTCCTCATCCTCATCATCATTGGGAAATTCCACAATGGGCTCCAGACCTCTACCTTTTGTGGCAGTTTGAATCCATGTAGGTAGACACTCTTCTACAATTTCATCTAGAAACTCAATCATATAACAATCCTCTTTTGTAGTACCTATCACCTCGGCCTTAGCAAAAGACTTGAAGATGTCTAGCCAGATCTTCATGTGCATGAAAGTGACATACATGGTGCTGGTCCTCACATGGATCACTACAACAACCATAGCAAAGAAGGGTTTCCCCAAGATAATAGGAACTTTCCTCAAATTTGTTTCCATGTCCAAAATAATGAAATCAGTAGGGATGAACATGGAGGTCTCATCATCAAGTCTAACCAACACATCATCAACAAGCCCTCTAGGCATTTTCATAGATCTTCAGCCAATTGCACAGTGTAGTGAGCTAGACCCAGTTGACCCATTTGCAGTTCAACAAACACATCATACGACATCATATTTACATTAGAACCCAAGTCAAGAAGAGCTTGGTATATGGGATGTGCTCCAATGTAGAATGAGATGATGGGAGTACCATGATATTTCCTCTTTTTTGGCATAGTGTATTGTAGAATTGAGCTCACTTACTCAGTGAGCTTGACTTTCCTCAGTGTCCTTCCTATTTTCTTCCTCTTGAATGTTCACAAGTCTTTTAAGAACATAGCATAAGATGAAATTTTCTTGATCGCATGACCTGCTTAAAAGAATCCATGATGTCCTCAATATGTTTCTTCTTCCATTTTTCAGTGGATGGATCTTTAAGTGCATAGAGGAATGGAGAGAGTTGTACTCCCAACTGACTTGAGTCAACAGTATCATCAAGTAGTATCACATGAATCATGGTATCATCTCTTGGTATCACTGTATCATCCTGGGTTCCTGTCACAATATCATCAGCCTGAATCTCAGTATCAACATCCCTGATCATAGTATCAACCTTGTCATCACTGGCTGCACTATCAATAGAAATACCTTGTGGCTTCTCTAAGGTCCTATCACTCCTAAAAATTGTCACTGTCTTCACATGCTCACGGGTAGTGGAAGAGGAGGCTTGTGGAGGTGGTTGTGGCTGTTGAGGTGGTGGCCTTGAGTGTGGTGGATTTGGGTTTTGGAGGATAAATTGTGGTTATAGTTGTGGTGGTTGTGGTGCATGGGGTGATATTGTGGAGGGGGTTGTTGGTATGAGTGAGGTGGAGGGTATTGGTAGTTATAATGGGGTTTTTGAGGTGGAGGAGAATATGGATTTGGTGGTCCTTGGTACTGGTGAAGTGGGGGTACTTGGCCTTGTGGTGGGACATAATCACCTTGAGTAGTTCTCACATAACTCCCATCATTGTTTGGGTTGGCCATGGGTTGAGACGGGAGCCCAAGTGAAAGGGAAATTTGATCAATTCTTTATTCAAGATGGCTAATGTTTTGTCCTTGAGAGGACACCTCTTTATTCACTTCATCAAGGCTCCTTAGCCTTCCTAGAACTTCTTCCTCAAACTTGGAGCTATAATTGGGCCCTTGATGTTGCCTTGGTTGCCCTTGCCCCTCCTTATTTTGTTGTTTCCATGAGAAGTCTAGATGATTCCTCCACTTGGGAGTATAGGAGTTGGACATCGGACCTTGGTTGCTTCAGTTGACAAAGGAATGCAAAGCATGCATTTCTTCCTCAACATCAACTGTCATAGTGGATTGGCTAGAAGAACCACCAGTTTGGTTCTTAATCATGTTCATCATATCCGCCATCATCTTAAGCATTTGTGGGTTGCCTTTAGTATGAGTTGTAACTATAGGAGGAGGTGGAGGGATGTAGTTCCGATCAAAATGCTCCCCTTTAGTTGAAGCCTGGTGGTGAGAATTCTTAGCAAGGTGCCCAAACAAGGGCCAATACTCCTCCGGTAGCTTTTCCATGAAGGTGCCTCCACATGAAGAATCAACATTGTTTTGGCTCAACTCAACTAGCTTAGTGTAGAATGCTTGAACAAGCTGCCACAAAGGTACCTTATGATGCAGGAAGTCACGTAGGAGCTTTTGGAACCTTTCCCATGCCTTATGAAATGGTTCATTCTCTTTTTTGGAGAAGGAGGTAATAGATCTTCACATCTGGGTCAAGTTATTTCCCCCCAATATGGTATCAAAGTCACATTTTAATCCCAAACAACCCATCACTACATGCTTAGCTAGACATGCTCAAACAAAAGAGAAAAGAAATGAGAAGAAGGGGGTAGGAATCCATGGAGCTCAGAGTAGCTTCTTCTTCTTCACCTCCTAGATGTTGTAGGGCGTGGATCCTCCTCTAAGGTGGGTGAAAAGCATGGAGATATGGGGGATTATGGTAGGGAACATAGAAAACTAGGTTTGTATGGTGGAAATGGAGTGGAATATGGAATGGGAGGTAAGTGAGTGGAGTAAATGCAAGATGATGATGAAGGAGCTCTAGAGTGTCTAGGGAGAGGCTAAGGGAATCTAAACTTTGTGTTGTGGCCACCACCTATGTATGTATAGGTGCTGGGGAAACACTAGGGTAAGTAGGGGCAAAACGGGAAAAATAATGGAGAAAATGGGTAGGTTTAGGTGGTCACCACGACTGTGGTGAGGTGTCCCAACCATGGTGGGGGTTGCATGACACAATCGTGGGCAGTGGACTGGTTGAGGTGGAATGTGGGGTTGAAGTGTAAGTGTGTATGGTGTCCACAGGCATGGTAGGGTGCCACGGTCATGTTGGGTAGAGGGTACCACAACCATGTGGAGGACCAAGGCCATACTAGATGAGGTAGCCATGGGCTTGGTCACTCTAAGGTCATTTTGTCTTCAGCTCGCCACGGTCGTGGTATTCACCACGGATGAGGTGGCCTTCAAGGGCTGCGATCATGCTAACCACGATTGTGATCATTCACATGTAAATTGAGTGAAGTCTCTGTTGATTTTTGGGGTCTTAATGGATAAATCACCACAGTCATTTTGCTGACCACAGGCGAGTTGGATAGAGTCGGCCACAACTGTTCTGAGAACCATTGCCGTTGGGTCTTCAGTGACCACGGACATTTTTCTTACCACAACCATGGTCATTCATGCACAATTTTGGTGACTTCCCTATTACTTTTGGAGCTTAATTTCCCACGATTGTGGTGATTTTCCACGACTGTTTTTGGGGCATCTTGTTGCTGATCTTCACTTCAACATCTTCATTTAACCTCCTCTTACTTTGAATTGGCTCTTGTGCATCCAAAGAGAGCTCAAGGAAGAGGTAGGTCCAATCTTAGGGTGAAATGACCCAAAGATGTTCATCATCTCTCTCCCATACATCAATGCATGCATAAGTGTCTTGAAATACACACAAAAGGAGGCATAAGTGAATTTACCATAAAAGATCATATTGGAGGAAATAGATTGTAATTTAAACTATTTAGATGTGATTATAATGCAAAAAGGCACAAGATGAAGCCCTAAAATAGGGCTAAATCACTCTTTTCCAATATAGAATAATAGGAGTTTTTGGAACTCTTTTCCAGTTGATAGAGGAGAAGGTGCTTCATGAATTGGGATCACATAGAGTGAAGGAAGATTCTCTGGTATTTGTCTGTGATGATGTTTTAGAGTGATAGGAATGGGCTGAGGGATTTTGTGTATGTGTTTTAGGAAGCTGATGTGTTACAAGTATGTCACTTCATGTATCCTAGGTTGTAGGGATTCCTATATAGGATAAGAGCAAGGTTCTTGGGATATGATTGGTATCTAATGTCCTGGATTATTGGGGATGGAGTTAATGGTGGTTTAGAGTTGTCCAGAAGGAGATGAATAATGTCTACCACAGTCATTTCCTAGAGAGGAGGATGATGTGAGGCGGTGGTTGCTTTAAGGTTGTCTTTAGCCATTGGGGACAACAACTTCAAGTGAAAATAACATGGGGTTTTCGAGACCAATGTTGGGGAGAAAGGTGCAAGGAGAGAGTATCCATTCTCTTGTAACTTTTGTAGGTGGTGGTATTACATGGAGAAGTAGTAGGTGACCCTAGTCATTCTATTGATTAGGACTTGCTGTAAATGAAACTAACACTACCCTTAATATAACTTCCAAATTATATATATCTTAAAGAATATATTTTCTAAGAAATTTTGACCAAGACTGTGATTCATATTAAAGAAGATTTAAAAAGTTAATAACTCTCTTGATTATTCTCTAACCTAGTATTATAAATTTTCTATCATTAATCACTAATAGGTCAACACATATTGATTTGGCCAATATCTTTAAATGATTCCAAGTCACTAGTTAACATAGGAGTGCACTATTAAACTAAAAGGATTTATCCAAATATTAGAGCATCATAATTTTGAATTGCACCAAACATGTTGAAAATATAAAGTAATAGATTACTTTATAAATATTACTCAACAAACAATGCACTTACTATGACATAAGAAATTCAATAGGTAAGAAATTAGTATCAAAGACCAAGAAATTATCAAAATAACCATATGAGTCTTAGAAAGAAGGAATAAGTTCAAGTTAAGAAAAATAATGAATTATAGATAAAGATAGATCTTGTATCCAAAATTGAGTATGTTACAACACTTCACCCCTTAAAGAGGATTTCATCCTTGAGATCAACATATCCTTGGTCTAGTCAAGTACTACTCTCCACCCCTTAGAGGATTCAACTAAAATTTAAGAGGTCTCAAGAGTATATCAACTAATATATAGTATTCTTCTCTTTCTCTTAATCATTACCATACACAAAATTTTTTGTTTCTCTTATAGGGTATTTCTCATACCTTCTTGTTGGAGACTTCATTTAAGAAATAATTGACAAAATTACAAAAAGATGTTCCTTGCTTTGTACATATAGTATTATATAGTAATAAATCTTGATGGGAAAAGTTTTCAATGTAAAACTTAAAATGGCCAAAGTAAATGATAGAACTAAGTCACAATCACCTCTTACCAACATTCACCATACTAACTACTTGACCCATTTGTGAAAACAATATTTTGTGAAACCTACATGGTCACTAAGGTACTTTCACTTATATTATAGGGAAGAAGGATATTATCCTCTACCAAATGAGAATTCACAAATTCAAACTCTAGGATTCTAGTAGCATTGTTCACTTTCCACACTAGGTTCTTCAATCGTTATAATCACACATTCTATCATTTTTTTTTTCTTTTTGACATATTGATTTGGAATAATGAATTTGTTCAAGATTTTTGGTTTCCCCAAGTAGTGGAAATTGCCTTGTATCGGTTGATATGTAAAGTGAGGAAACCCCAACACCATCTATGTGGATTGGGAGTAATTAATCCAAAACTTCCTTAAACATACTTCCTTATACACTTCATCTCACATCCACTAATTTTTGTGTGTTAATATTTTTTGAGTAAGAATAATTTCACATAACTTTCTATTTCTAACTTAGGTAGACAAGTTAGTTTTGGTAAAACCAGGATCAGTTGTAAACTATTTTTCTAAGTTCTAGGAGTACTAGTTGTTTAACCCTAATTTCAATGACACATGTATCAATGCCCACTATTTATACTTTGATTCCATGTTAAAGAACTGATCATTATAGTCATACTATTACAAGATGTATCAAAATATACAAACAAATCTTGTGTACATTCATGCTTTATGTCTGAGTGTTCATGAAAGACTATACAAAATGACTACATAATGAAAGTATACTTGAGTCCTATCTAATCTTCAACATAGAACACATCCTACATGTCTGTTCTAGGGTTTTCTTTTGTATCACGTTCATGAATTCCCATTAGAAATGAATTCACACATGGACGAAAATAAGGATTTGGGCCAGCAAAGTTGGTACTAATTCTTTATTATTAAGCTATTTTTTTAAATAAATATGAACAAAAGGAGATAAAAAGGATTTTACAAATTAGGTAAGGACTATTTGGTGGACTAGGGTCAACAAGTATGGATTTCAAGGATGAAAATTGTATGGTAGAGTTCATAAGGCTTTTTAGAATATCGAATTTGCAATATTGTTCACAAAATAAGATGTACTCAAGAGCATAAATAATTCCAAGTATCAAAATATTTAGTAATCAAAATTCGTTGATTTATCTATTAGCAGATTCTATCTAATATCTTGTGTTCTCTAGGGCTAGGTATATAGTATTCTCCCCCTATAAGAGAACAAAACTTTTTCCTATGGAAGTAACCAATATTGGGGGACCTCAAATTGTCCATTATCCACTATGCAAGGTTGGGGGATATAACACACTGAATCTATGATCTAGAGTCTAGTCAATATTCCATTTTTTCCCAATGTACAAACTTAGTCGGATTTAATCATTCAACAATATTCAATATTCAAACTGAATGTGGTGACCTTAAAGAGAAGAGAAAAGGAAAATAAACAAGTTTGGGTTCACCACCTATAACAATCATATGCGGGAGCATTACATGGAGTGGACAGGGGTGACCCTGGTCATTCAATTTATTAAGACTTATTATAAATTAAAATGCCACTACTCTTAATAAAACTTCTTAGTTTTATATCTCTTAGCATATATCTCAAATTTTAATGAAATTTTGACCATGAATGTGATTTGTATTAAATTATATTTTAAAAATTCTAATTCTCAGCATTATGATCTAACTAGTCAACTGATTTTCTATCTTTTATAACAAAAATATCAACAAATGCTAATTTGATGAATATCTTTAAAGAATTCCAAGGCACCATTTGTAGAGGAGTGTATTATTGGACTACAAGGCTTCATCCAAGTATTATAACATCTTAAATTCAAATTGCACCAGATGTGTTGAAAATAATTCATAAATATGAGGTAATAGATACTAAACTAGGAAGAAATGCACTTATTGTAACATAAGAAATTTAATTGGTGAGAAACTAGTACCAAAGAACAAGAAAATGATCAAAATAGCCAAATGAGTATTGGATGAGGAAGAAAGTTCAAGTAAATAAAAATGATTGATTATAGCTCAAAATAGACTTAGTATCCAAAATTGAGTACTTTGCAACACTCCAACCCTTAAAGAGGATTTTATCCTCATAATTTACATATTTGTAGTCTAGTTAGGTACTAATCTCCATCCCTTGAAAGATTCAACTAGAAATCTAAAGAGGTGTAAAGAGTATGTCCACTAATACCTAGTATTCTTCTCTTTCTCTCTCTCTCTCTCTCTCTCTCTTAATCATTACCATACAACAAACCTAGATTTCTCTTCCATGGTTTTTCTCATACCTTCTTAATTGTGACTTACCTCAGGAAATCATTGACTAAATTCCAAAAAAGTTTTCTTTTCTTACAAATAGTCTTGTAAAGAAAAATAATTTTTTGATGGGAAAAAATTCTAATGCGAAATTGAAAAATTGCAAAATCAAAATGTGGGAAGTAAGTCCCAATAACTTCTTAGTAGAATTCACCATACGAACTGCTTGACTCAATTGTGAAAAAAAAGTTTTCCATGGAACTTAGAGGGTCACTAGATTACTTTGATTTATGGTATATGGAAGAAGGATATTGCTCTCTACGAAAGGGGAATTCACAAATTCAAACTCTTGGCTTCTAGTCTCACTATTCACCTTCCAACTACTAGGTTTTTCAAAAGTAATAATAAAATGTTATATCATTTTTTTTCTTTTTGACAGATTGATTTGAATTCATGACTTTTGTTAGGATTTTGGGTTTTACCAACTAGTAGGTATTTCCTTTGCCATGCTGGTATATAAAGTGAGGAAACCCACCACCCCTAAGTAGATTGGGAGTAATTAAGTTGGGACCTTCACTAGAATCCTTCCTTAGACACCTCGGCTCATGTCCAGTAACATGGTGATGGTTCAGATTCACTAGATTTTGTGTGTTAGAGAATTTTGAGTAAAAATAGTCTCCCTAATTTTCAATTTTATCTTAGGTAGATAGGGCTAGAAAAACTAGGATTTGTTGTAAACTATTTGTCGACGTTCTAGGTATACTAGCTATTTAACCCTAATTTTCATGAGACATGTATTAGTATCAACTGTGTATAGCTCTAACACCATGTTGTAAAGACTCGATAATTATGATCAAATTTTTATAAGAAATATCAGAAAACAAATCTTATGTACATTCACTCTTTACATTAGAGTATTAACGGAATCCTATAGAAAATGACTACAAAATTAAAATATACATGAGTCTTATCTACTTTTCAATAGAGGACATACCTTGAACACCTCTTATAGGTCTTATTTGTATCACCTGCCCATGAATCACTATAGGGAATGAATCCACACATGAACTGAAACAAATATTTGGGTCAACAAATCTAGTAATGTATACTTATTATTGAGCTATATAGTAAATATGAACAAAAGGAGATTTGAAGTATTTTACAAATTAGGTAGGGACTATTTGGTGGACTAGGGCCAACAAGTATGGATTTCAAGAATGCAAATTTTATGATAGAGTTCACAAGACTATTCAAAATAGTACATTTGCAATATTATTCATAAAACAAGTTGTAGTTGAGAGCACCAATAATTCCAAACACCAAAATATTCAATAATTATAGTTTAATGATTTATCCATTGACACATGCTATCTAATATTTTGTCTTTTCCAAGGCTATGTGCCTAGTGTTCTTCCCTCTATGATAGATCAACACTTTATCCTATAGAGGTAACCAGTACTAGTGTACCTCTAGTTGGTCGTTATCCAATGCATATGGTTGGGGGATCTGACCCACCCAATCTAGGATCCAAAAGGTCTATCCAATATTGTTTTTCCAATGTACGAATAAAAAATTTTCAATTATTCAACAATATTGTAAATTAATTGTGGTGAACTTCAAGAGAATAGTCAAGGTTAATAAACAAGTTTGGGTTCACCACTTGTTATAATGAAGTTGAAGAAATATGAAATAAAGGAATTATTGAAACATATAAGTAGTACCTAAGACACAAAATATTGAACAAGAACCAAATCAAGTGGCTCCAGTGATTGATGAAGATATATCTACAAGGTATGAAAATCTTGTTACTATTTGGATCAGAATCAATTATTAAATTTTACTATTCATAATTTGGGTCTCCTATTTTGAATTATTAATTAAAAATACTAGTATATTGTCTTCCATTTGGGATTTTAGCTTCATTACGATCCATCTTTGCCCCCATAAGTTTATATTTGTTGTAAGTTACCCATACTTAATATCGGAAAACATTTTTCCTTATATGAATTATTCTCTCTGTTGACACACAATTTTTGCCCACTCATTAGAAGATCACGATTCATGTTGATGCTTTGGGTAATGATGGACCAAATTCCACCTATTTCCCACGTATATCATTTTCCCACATTTTCCAACATTTTTTGCATTTTTAATTCACTTGTTTTCATCCCCTTTTACCCAGTTTGGGGTTTTTTGTGAGAAAAGCTTCCTTTTAGACCAAAAGTGCAATTTGTTCTTCAATTCTTCTTTTTATAAACTCTTTTTCATGAAGTACCCAGTTGAATATATCCAAAATAAAAACATTCTATTTTCCTATGGATATTAAATTGCTTTTCATTATAAATCTGAGACATAATCATCAATAAAAAAAGAATGGAAAATGTAGTAGCTGATCACTTGTCACAAATCATCGTAGATGATGAAAACTCACTACAAAACAATGACAATTACCTAGAAGAATATCTAGTGATGGCAAAGACCATCAATCCTATCGTAATTTGGTTTGTCGATATGCAACTACCTGGCTTGCCAAAAATTGCCACCAGAAATCACTTACAATGAGAAGAAAAAATTGTTTTATGATTTGAAAAACTATTACTAGGATACTCACTCTTATTTAAGAAGTGTGCCGACAAACTATACCGTCATTGCATTCCAGAGGAAGAAGTACCAAAAATCCTATATGAGTGCCACTATTTGCCTTATGGTGGGCACTTAGGTGGAGACAAGACAACTGCCAAGATTTTACAATCTGGATTTTATTGGCCTATAATATTCAAGGACGCCCATGCCTATGCAAAATGCTTAAAGGAGTGTCAACATATGGGGAACATATAAAGGAGGAATGATATGCCATGTCTAACTAGATAGCAGTAGACATTTATGATGTTTGGGGCAATGACTATATGGGACCTTTCCCATTTTTAAAGGAAATCAATACATCTTGGTAATAGTTGATTACTTGTCCAAATGGGTAGAAGCAAACCCAATCTTGTGGTTCAAAAACTATGATGGGATTATTTGAAAAGGTTATCTTTCATAGATATGGAGTCCCACACACTATAGTTAGTGAATGGGGATCCCATTTTTTGGAAAGACAATTTGAAGCATTATTGTAAATGTATGGGGAAAACACAAGGTTGCCACTCCCTATTACCCATAGACCTTTATCAAGTGGAAGTTTTGAACCTACAAAACTCGATAATGCTCTATGGGACTACCGTACTGGATACAAGACTCATATGGGGACTACATCTTACAGATTGATCTATGGCAAGGCATGTAATTTGCTGGTTGAGATCGAGCATAAAACATTTTGGTCAATGAATTCTTAAATATGGACCTAGAGTTAGATACTTCTTCTCATATGTATAGTTCTTGTGTTGTAAATTCATGTAATTTCTTATAGGAGTATCATTGTATAACTTGTAAACAATATTTGTAAATTAATAGAAGTTATTTGCTATTATTGATTTTTTTGTTAAAATCTAGATATTGGGAATTTTGGGTAATGGATCTCAAATTTAAGGTATTTCCTTAATTAGGGTATGCTAAAAGTGAGGTATTTATGTTTGATATCTGTAACGTCTCCCTCCCTTTGTTATCCCCTATTCAGACAGTTTGAGAGGACAAGGGCCAATACCATAATTACATGACCAATGGTTTAACAAATAACCAAAATTAATTAATAATTTTCACTAAATCAAATTGAATTTTGTACAAGATAAATTTCACATACATGATATGGATTTTCTAAAGCTACAACATAAAGAATAACTAGCTATAACCTCCATGATTACATTAATGTCGGTTCTTGTTGATGTCTTCTTTTCTTGGATGTCTTTTTTCATCGTACTTGCATAATAATAGCAGATTACGCTAACCATGAAACAAAACACGGTCACTATGAAAAGTTATACTAGTATGTGGGGGAAAAGATTGTATCTAAGTGTAACAACATATCCACAACAATTACTGTTACATAATCAAAATTATCATTTTATTGATAACTTCTCAACCCATTTTTACTCAACCTCTGGGATAGCCTTTCATGCTATTGTCCCTGTAGTGGATGAAAAGACCACCTTCTCAATCTGGAGATAAAATGCCATGTTGGTCTTCCCAATCTGGGGCCTGACCTCATATGACCTTACCAATCTGGGGCCTAGTCTGACCTTCCCAATCTAGGGCCTGGTTTTTTTCGTCACAATGACTCTTTCAAACTTCCAAAGTTGGTATGAGGGGTTTGAGAAGGTTACAAGCATATAATGTGATATATGTAGTGACTTTATAGATTGTAGAAAATAAAAAACCAAGCAACCATTTATTTTCTAGCAATCTGAAAAACCTTGAGAAACACTGACAAACTAAAGCGTTTAGTCATTGGCGTAACCACATACCTTGATCAATACTATTGTAGGTCTAGGAAAAAAGGATAATCAATGCAGTCAACCAGGCAACTATCATGAAAGTTAATGCATAACACCCATGTATCGTTATTTTATTCAAATTTTATCATTAAGGCTGACTTGTGTCTCAAGTTAGGGTTTCATTAGTGCTTTGACTTCCTAAAACCTAATTATCACTTTTCACGTCTTTTGGGTTGACAGACCCTAATCTTATCATTATTTGCACTTTTCATTTCAAGGAAACCCTAATTCATCAAATCATGGGCTATTAAACTCAAATTAGATCCAAGTTTCCCTTTTTATCGAAAAAGACCCATCTTTGATTATTAAGATCAATTGAACACACTAAAATCATCAATAACATATAAATTAGGGTTTTCATTCATTTGACACATTAAAGATAGAAACTCTGGGTACTATATGAAATAGAGGAAGAGTCTAGGCCATGATTATATTTTTATTGAATTCCTCATGTTTTTCTGAGTAAGAATCATATATTACATGTTACTATTGGACAATCCTATGATTTATTATAACTTTTACAAAATAAATCTATTCTAGCCAATGAGGTCTTGCCACCTAGGCAAAGAGCTATAAACCTTGCCCTACCAACTCGGTTGGGCTGACCTATAAGATTTTGCAAACTCAACAGTCTTCCCATGTGGCGACTTTGTTGGTTAAGACAAAAAAAGGAGAAAAGATCGTGCTACCCTTACCTCTTCAACACAGGGCCACATGTAGGTGAGTAATTTCCTCATATCCCTTCTTCAACCTCCTAATGGCTAGCTTCTATCTCAGGCCGAGTCAACCAACTAGTTGACTCTAGGAGAGAAAAACTTAGAGCGACGAGCAGAGGTGTGATCCCTCCGTCTAGCTCTGAGGAACTCCACCCGAGCTTTAATTGACCCGAAGATGTCTGAAGAAGTTAGGACAGAGTGATGGTAGTTCTACCGAGATCCAAGGTAGACTAGAGGTGGAGGAGGACATTTACACTTGAATTGGATGTATGGATAACATCAAAGAATCAAGCTTAATCTTGCAGATGGGTTTGTATCTTTGTTGGGGGTCAAAAAACCCCTTTTATAGGTGGGACTCTTGGGGTTGGTCTCTTGCTTCAGGTGGTGTGGGTGAAATCCCTAGAGACCTCCATCTTAGGCAAAACCAGGGATGGTTAAGTACGTCTTGTTCTCACAATTTCAATGGACTATTTTCCTGATCTGATCATCCAATGAAAAGGGAGAAAGGAGAGGAATAATGGTTGATGTTTCCTTTTCTATTTCCTATACTGACCGAGGGTAGGTGATGAGTGTGTCACTATCGGATCATAGATCCAACTTTCATCATTACATGCACATAATAAAAGGGCTGAAAATGAATTTTCTTAACTAGAAATATATCATGGAATTTAAGAAATTAACTCATCAATCCATTCACTTTAGAATTTCTATAAAAATCCATAACTTTTATTCCATTAATCCTTTTGATCCCAAATTTTGGAGGATAGTCTTCAATGAATTTATCTTGACGTGAGTGAGGTTTGAGTCAAAAACTCAAAAAAATATATGCTTTTCTTAATATGCAAGTCTTCCTCTTATAAGGCATACATTAAGCATTAACTCAATCCTTTTCCCTTTCTCATATTTTCTATTTTCTTGGTTTTGATTACTTTCTTATTAGCAACCATGTGAAACTGAAATCTAATCATTAGTGATCATCTATGCCACTTTATAGATAATTCTACATAATTCTCATAAGTATATTACTTTTTATTTATTATCCTTTGCCTTTTTATTAATATTGGATTTTCTTCTATTCCTTCTCCTCATATTTCATTATTGGATTAACAAAATAGTAGAAACCACACATTTTTCCACAAAGGGGAATTTGCAAAAGAAAGGCATACTTTTCAAACAAAGCTTCACATTTTTCTAATATGCCCTTTTTGTTCAAATAATTGCATATGAATATATATATATATATATATATATATATATATATATATATATATATATATATATATATATATATATATATATATATATATATATATATATATATATATATATGTGTGTGTGTGTGTGTGTGTGTGTGTGTGCGCGCGCGTGTGTGTGTGTGTGTGTGAAAAAGCAAGTTATAAAATCCTTCCCCTCTTATAGGAATTTTGTCCTCAAAATTTGACGAATCATACATACAATTTAGGATAAGACTTTTCGATGTCCATCTTTGGCTCCCATGTGGCTTCATCCTCCCCATGTTGCTTCCAGAGAACCTTTACAATCTATATCTTTTTATTCATGAGCTCTTTAAATTTGATATCCATTACCCTTATAGGTGACTCAGGGTATGTCAGTCTCCCTTGGAGTTCAATAGGCTCAATGATCAACACATGGCAAGGATCCTTCACATAGAGCTTCATATTGGACATATAGAACACATCATACATCATACTATATTGAGGGGGTAAGGCTAAATGAGAAGTATCTTCACCAATCTGTTCTAAAATCTCAAACGGACCTAGGTATCGGGGACTCAACTTTCCTCTATTCTTAACTATAACTCAAAGGGGTTGGATTATTAGAAATACATGTTCACCCATAGTGAAGTGCAAGTCAATCCGCTTCTCATCAGCATACAACTTCTATCTATCCTAGGCTCTCTTTAGCCTTTTCTTGATCAAAGTGAATTTATCTACATACAACTCTAGTTCTTCTAACCTCAACAAGGTCCTCTCATCAACATCATCCCAGTAAAGTGGTGACCGACACAACCTCCCATAAAGAGCTTCGTACAGAGGCATCCTGATATGGGCTTGGTAGCTATTATTATAAGCAAACTCAGCTAAGGGCAAGTACTGGTCCCACGATCCACCCCAATCGAGCACACTTGCTCTCAACAAGTCTTCTAAAGTGTAGATCATTCTCTCTGATTATCCATTACTCTAGGGGTGATAGGTTGTGCTAAATTTCAACCTCATATTGAGTTCCTCATGCACTTGCTTCCACAACTTGGAGGTGAACTTAGGGTCACGATCAGAAATAATTAAATCCAAAACACCATGCATACATACTATTTCTCTAATTTACATTTCAACTAATAATGACACCTTGACAATGATCATTAAGGTGAGGAAATGTGCTGACTTGGTTAGGCGATCCACCACAACCCATATTGCATCATGACCTTTCTTTGTCTAGGGGAGACCTACCACAAAGTCTATATCGATAAGTTCCCATTTCCACTCAGGAATCTCAATGGATTGCAGTAATCCACTAGGTCACTAGTGTTTAGTCTTTACCTTCTGACTTGTGAGACAATTAGCCACAATACTTCTATGTCTCTCTTCATTCCAGGCCACCAAAAGTATCACTGCAAGTCCTTAAACATCTTGGTAGTGTCAGGGTGTACCATATACTTAGAACCATGAGTTTCTTGCAAGACATTAGTCTTCAAGGGAGAATTTTTAGGAACACAAATACCACTCTTGTATCAGATTCCACCATCCACTCCCACTGAGAGATGTGTTCGAGGTTTCTCAAAAAAAACCTTTCTCTGGTCAAGCTCTGGACTGGCTAACTGGGCAGCTACCAACTCAGTCAACATGTTTGGTTTCTTATGAATGTTAGCCAAATGAATTCCGTCTTCCAATGGTTGTGGATCCCATCTTGCAAACTCCTTCAAGTCTCTCCACTGGGTAGACAAGACAATCTCACATCTCAGTTATTTTTGACTGAGGGCATCTGCTACAACATTAGCCTTTCCTGGGTGGTAGGCAATGTTGAAATCATAGTCCTTCATATAATCCATCCATCATCTTTGTCTTATGTTTAGGTCCTTCTGAGTCAGGGGGTACTTTAGGTTCTTGGGTCAGTGATGATTTCAAAGGTAGCTAATGTGGAATATTATCACACTAACAAACTCACCCAGGGCTGAAATCCCTAAGTTTTTAACCAAAACCTTGTGCAATAATACTACCCACAAGCGGACGGGTCTTATCACAGTATAGTTGAGGATCAAATCCCAAGAGATAAAATTTTTAAGAATCTTTTACTAGTCGAATCTTTTTGAATCAAGACAAATATTTACAACAAGGTTGGTTGATTTGAGTTTAATTAGACTAAATGCAAGGAAAGTAAAGAGCAAGATTAAAAGTTAATTAAATATTAATGATATGGAATCGTTGGGATGGTCCCAGGTTTCACCACTACTACACATGCAAACACGTCCAATCACAAAAATCCAGTCAAGATATAACTATCCAGATAGAGCTGCTGTAAAACCCCCCATATGGGCATCATGTTCGCATAAGCATCATCATAGGTATCAGATGTCTCGTCACCATATAGATCACATACTTACTGCTCCGAAGATACAAATATCCAACTGAAGTTGCGGCCCCCCCCTGTACGGGCGTCAGACACACAAAAGTGTCACCGTGGGATAGATGACTCGTCACCTCACGAATCACACACTTACGACCTCAGGGAATCCCTTTCTATTTCTAGTCAGGGAGTCAACCGCGTTAACCGACATTCAAATCCTACATATTGAAGTTCTCGCAACATAGGAAAAGAACAAGATAAATGCAAGCAAGTGATCAGTCCACAAGCACACATCGACGATTAACAACAAAATGAAAAGTTATATACATTTCCATGGAATGTTTAGTAAAAGGACATGTAAGCATGGGCTGCGCGGCTAGTCCCCGCACCCCAGCAAGAGCAAACTACTCGCTCATGATGAGAAAAATAAGAAAACCAAGAGAGAGAGAAGATTACGCCATGAGCATGGTGAAGAAGCTGATCACAACTCGGTGGAGAAACGGCCTTCTACACAACATCGGGGCAGATATGGACATGGAGGGCAGAACACCATGGCAGACAGGGCAGATCTTCTCTCTCCACCTTCTCTTTCTTCTCATAGTCCTCGCTCGCAGCAGGAGGAGCAGCTCGTGGACGTGGTGGCGGCATAGAAATGGTGTAGATGCAATAGATCAAGATCCAGATCTAGATCTAGATCTAAAATGGAGTGGCTTGCAGATCCGGGTTTGCACCTTAGATCTAGATGAACGAGGCGCAAGACCACCACGGAGGCAGGCTCTTGGATGTGGAGATCATCTCCCTAGGCTCAGGACAGACCTGTAGCCTAATGATGTTTAGAGATCATGTCCAAATGGCTGGGGGTCGCGTTCTATTTATAGGCTGGATGGCACCAACTTTCTTTCGTGATCATAGTTGTTTGAAAACATGTCATAGTTTTCTAGTCACAATTTCCCTTTAGCCTGGTCCCGGTTATTTGGCAGCAGGTCGTGATCTTTGGTCGCGATTCTTTGGTCACGATCTTCTCTGTCTTGGCCAGCAGAGGAGGTCGCGGTTGTTTTTCCGCAGTCGCGGTTAGTTGATATCGCGGTTGCGGTTAGCATTAATCGCGGTCGCGATTTTCATGCCGCGGTCGCTATTCTTCTCTTTTTGACTGCGGTCGCGGTTCTCATGCTGCGGTCGCGGATCTCATAGATCAAACCCACCACCGCGGGGGGGGGGGGAGGGGGGGCAATTGGTGAGGGTCGAATGGCCTGCATCGATGAATCCTCTGACTGATGAGGATGCTTTCTGATGAAGGATTTGGCCATCGAAAAAGGGTACAAAATATTGAAAGTTTTTTGGGGTAGCAGGACCACCATCTCCTACACCTCCCACACTGGCACACATAGTGCGATGTTCAATCCTGCAATGGAGGCGAAATAGATTTGATCAATACTCTAGACAATGATATGGAGTTGAGGAAAATTATATATGAGCATATTCAAGGGGTGAATGTGAGGTTTCAGTGCAAAACTAGGCCAAAAGTGGTGACTAAAACTAAGATGAAAATGCGTTCATGCGTAGCCCCATATAGATAGTGTTGGTAGATCTTTAGGGCATGAATAATTACTTCTAGTTCCAGATCATGTGTTGGGTAGTTCACTTCATTTGGCTGTCTAAAGGCATAAGCAAAAACATGTCTATTTTTCTCTAGCATGCATCCAAGCCCATCTTCGATGTGTCGGTAAAGATCATAAAAGCTTCATTTCCTGATGGTAGAGTCAACATGAGAGTTGTGGTCAACTTCTCCTCACACAAGTCGAACCATACAAACTTCTTGTCCTTTTAGGTGATCTTGGTTAGAGGCAGAACAATCTTTGAAAAAATCTTAATGAAGTGTCAATAATACCCAACTAATCCCAGGAAGCTGTGAATCTCGGAAGTGTTCTTCAGTGCTGGCCAATCGCGTACGGCCGACACTTTAGCGTGATGCATTGAGATTGTCCCTCCAGATATAATGTGTCTAAGAAACATGACATGATTTATCCAAAACTCGCACTTCAAAAATTTCCCATAGAATTTCTTCTTTCTCAGGATATCAAGGACTCTAGCAAGGTGGTCACGGTGGTGCTTTAAGTCATCAGAGTAAATCAAGATGTCATCTATGAACACTATGACAAAAGAGTCTAGGGAAGGTTAGAATACACTATTCATGAGGTTCATAAACACAATCGAGGTATTGGACTACCCGAACAACATAACCACAAACTCATAGTGGTCATAACAGGTTAGAAAAGAGATTTTTGGTATATCCTCACTCTTGACTCTCAGATGATGCCTGGATGTTAGATCAATATTTGAAAAGACTAGTTCAAACTTGAGCTGGTCAAATAGGTCATCTATACAGGGTAAATGATACTTGTTCTTAATGGTAGCCTGATTTATCATCTTATAGTGTATGCACATACAGAGCGGTCTATCATTCTTCTTCTCAAAGAGGTCCAGAGTTCCCCATGGAGCAGTGACGAAGCCAGGTTTTTCAATCAGGGAGGGCACTATACTAACTTACCCATGAAAGATAGCTTGATCTAGAAGTAAAAATTTACAATAATCTTGATATTGATATGAGGAGGCATGTAAAACGATGGATATTTATGAATACTAATTGAATATTGTGGATACGATAACCAAAAATAAGATGCATATACTTAAA
The DNA here is from genome assembly GCA_963693085.1 of Alisma plantago-aquatica. Lineage (NCBI taxonomy): Eukaryota > Viridiplantae > Streptophyta > Magnoliopsida > Alismatales > Alismataceae > Alisma > Alisma plantago-aquatica. Next base: position 281,488,073 of record OY856410.1, read on the forward strand.
TAAGCTTTATTTGTTTTACAAAATTTAAACTAAACAAAGTATGTCGTTAGGTCAAATTTTGGTAGACTATGAATAGATACGTGCAACTTCTTTCCTAGCTTAGGCCCAGTTTATGCATCAATGAATAGAAGAAGTTGGGTATTGTACGGATGGGTTGCGACATGAAAAACAACTTTGTGCACAGTGCACTGCCGAAGAAACATCAATAACTTCAATAAGCACAGTTAAACATTTAATAAGAACACTATGGATTCCAGGATTACTTGTGATTGTCGTAACCAATTGTTAGAAAAAAGTAGATTTTTTGCAACTAAAGCGTCGTCATCACAACTTTTATTGTTTTCAGTCTACTAGATAATCTTATCTAATTTCTGAAATAAATGAAATAACTCAAGCACTTTCCTTGTATACCAGACAATATCATGCAGAGAGATGTATGAATATAGTCATATAATGTATAGAAATGTATGTGAATATATTTGGCGTGTGTATATAGTATTATGTCTCAAACAATTTTCAAATTACAACCCAACAGACGATTTACCGAGGACTGAAAAGCATTTTCGACGAGTAATGGGATCCATTGAAATTTGAGATTGATGTTTATGGCACAAACGCTGCTTCCATAAAGACAAATCACTTCTTATCGCAGGCTGCAATCTCTGAGAGGAAAGATGCTAAAGGAAATTACGGTGCTCCAGCCTAAGGATGTTGTGGATGAAGGGGCCAATCAGGACTAATAGGAACTGCTGGTATAAATTGGTCAATAGTTAACGGCACCACTGCTCCGCCTACGGAAACAGACACACAATCTGTTTGTTTCTTTATATGGCAAATAGTGTACATAGTTTCTATTTTAGAAAATTCGCAACGTTACTTCCAAATTAGAAAATGAATATTGTTATTATATTAGCAGAAAACAAGTCGATAGCTAGTTACGAAATGCCGCACCAAGTACGCAGTTCGTAATGGCGAGATAGGGCACTATTATATAGAAGTTTACGGAATGCATGCTGCCTTGTTTACGAGTACCAGTTTTGGGCGATGAAGGGTCGGGCATGTGCCACCGCGTGTCCAAAGGTAGCTTCGTCACTGTCATTGAGAAATGCTAGGTTGGATGAAGTCTTAGTCTAGCAATTCTTATTGTTACTTTTTCAGTTCAAGCAGTTCAAGGGGGGCCATCCAGTAAGGTGTCTTGGAAATAAGATTGGTCTTGAGAGCTAACTCTATCAAGAAGTTCACTTCTCTCTCTAGAGGTATGCTAGGAAAATCATCCGGAAATACATCTGCATACTCTTTGACCACTTCTATTTCCTCTAAATGCTGCACCTTATGCTCCGGCTTGGTGACTACTGCTGGAATGTCTCACAACCCTTGGCTGTCATCTGCTCTGCCTTCAAGACTGACACATATAGACTAGTGATTTCATCCTTCCTACCTCCGATGGTAAAAGGTGAGTGACATGGTCTCTCTATTCTAATTTTCTTTTCCCTATAATCTGTCTGCTCTCTATAAGTATACAACCAATCCATGCCAATGGTCACATCAAAGTCATTCATGTCAAGGAGGATAAAATCTATAGGGAGTTCATAATTCATGTTTAACAGATATAACTGGGGTTTTCAAGAGAGACATAAAGATTTGACTACACAAGGTAATGAAATCCAAAACATATCCTAAATCCTTAATATTCAAACCAAGTCTAGTTGCAAGATTTCTCAAAATAAAAGTATTGGTAGAGCCAGAGTCAAACAGAGCTATTACATTTCGTCCCATGATCTCAAGCATGCCTACACAGTTTTCATGACAGTCAAACTACCATTGTATTTTAATTCTAAAGATAGAGAAAAAGAACTCTAAGGTGATTATCCTCTATCAGACAGTTAGTATTGGTCTGTGCCTCTTCATTGCCAACGGAAAAAACTCAAGCCAACCTCCGCTCTCCTATAGGTAGGGTTGCAGCTGGTGCGACTCCTGCTACTGGTGGTGCTATTGCCACAGGCTAGACTTGCTGGGTTTTAAGAAAGACAGAGATGATAGTGGAAATAAAAATTTTCTCCCCAAATCCAAAACCCAAAGAGATCTCGTCAACATCTATATGGTAGGAAGGGTGGTTTGTAGAGGCGTACCTTGTCCCGAGACTTACTTAGCGACGTTACCTCGTGGCTAACGTGGTCTTCACCTCAGGTTTTGGACGGCGTCTGTACAACTCCTGGTCGCACCCGGACTGACGGCTCCTGGTCGCACCAGGACTGACAGATTGACAGTTGTCCTCCGAGCGGTAGAAATCTCCCGCCTCTATAGTAGTCCACACGGACCAACGAGAACTCTAGTCATCCTGTCCCACAGGACACTGGAAGGAGTCGTCCTCTTCTATCAGCGTACTAGTCACCGATGTGCTCTCTCGACACCAGTTGTTATCTTACAGTTGTCTTTTCCTCATTGTGCCTCCCTAGTCGGGTAACACTTGCTTGGGCTCTCTCGGTTACCACAACCAGAGAGGACAACTTTGCAGAGCAACTGATGTTCTGAGTTGTGCTATGAGAAGCCCCCAATACCCCTCTATATATAGGAGGGGTTAGGGTCAGGGTTCTCAACCGTAGGCAATGCAGGACTAAAGCGTGAGTAGAAGGGTCTGGAATTTCCACAAATTGATACACTGCAGTAGGTGAACCGGTCGTTTCACAAATGAACCGATCGTTTCACAAATGAACCGATCGTTTGGGGACTGAACCAATTGGTTCATTCATGAACCGGTCGTTTCACTTCCCAGGGTAGTTCCCAATTGACTTTCTTCTTTCTGTTTCTAATTAATCCAAAGATCAATACTTGTCCCAATCAAATTGTACAAGTGAAATAAAAATATTTTCTCACCAACCTAACTTTCCCAAACTGGCTCGTTTGGTCCAGCTGAACTGATCAGTTCAACACTTGAACTAGGCATCTCACTTGACCCTGAGCCGATCGGTTCAACAGTTTGAATTGGTCAGTTGGCAGTCCAAGTTGTGTAGAAATCGGTCAATGCAGTTCTCAATCAATCTGACATCCAAATCAGTTAGTCCAACACATGAACTTCATGATTATGAGTCAAGTCAATTGATTGAATGTTTAACTGAACTACTAAACACATTTAGTAAATAAATTAAACATCATTCATGGATACTCCTCTTCCAGGTTAAATCGTATGTGTGTGACCCTATAGGCCCATTTCACGTTAGCAGTGAAAGTCCATAACACTTATGACTTCACAAGCAATGAGCGGTGCCTAGTCACACATCAGTGCTACCCAAGTGAAAAGGAAAGTTGGAGAAAAACTTTCAATCCTACAATCCATGACTGGTATTATAGTGAATGTATAATTCCTTTGTCACTGATATCCCAAATGAACTCAAGGCATGGAACATTCATCCTTTCAACGTTCATTCACTTCCTTGATCTCAGAGCAGGCTGGGTGAGATATGTGTGACATCAATATCACATATTGATTCACACATGCATACACATGCCTTTCTCAGTCCTACTCATCAAGTGGCCATGGACATCAAACTCCCTCACACCCCTCAAAAGCCCCATGTGTCAAAGTCACCCAATCATCACCTTTATAACAATCTATATTTCAGGACTGCGTTTGATGATGTCAAAGTGTTCCCAATGACATGTGTTGAGTGTAGTGATTTCAGGTCAAAGAATCACACTCACCAAAATCACTGTGAGAGTTGACTGTGACTACCAAGTCATGGTTCCATGTGTCACTTTCACGGTGGGTCTGTACGATATACTTGTTCTCTAACAAGTACCTATGTGCTTGGTTTGATATCACTATATCATGACTAATGAGATTCTATCATCAACAACCACACAATCTAGTCTTGTGTGTCATTGTTGTCTATCAACCTTCAACATTGACATCTGACTAGGGATAAAACAAGAATGTATACTCTTAACATCTGTATGATCTCATCGTTTAGGTCCTTAACCTAAAAGCATACGTCATTGAGTAAAACAATTCTTTAGACATTCAATCTATTCTATCATTATCTCATAACCGACTGAACCCGAATGAATTGGAAGCTTGCCTTTGATATTTATCAAATCAATCTTAATGTATACCACCAATCATCCCATGATCGACTCTTAGGGCATACACACAAACAGACTCCCACTTGCACTGCGAGCCAATCACCCCAGAATCATATTCTTAGTGATCTTCAAACATGTCCCACATGTTACTGTGCTCTACTCCTAATGTAGTGAGTTATGGAAACACTTTGCCTAAGTCAGTATTATTGCATGTCTCACATATCTTCGATGTACGTCTTACGTATGAGATGGAGTTGTCGTAATATGCAATCCAATATTCCTTTGCTAACCTCATTGCATGACCAAGAACTCCTTACTTGTCATCAATGACCGGAATATCTATAAGTTCATCTCCATGAACTCCCAGATCCATATAGTATCCACTACTATTCTCTAACACACAGATACTCGACATTTCCTTTTAAAACCTCTTTATTGAAACATTTCCATTTTTCAACTCATATTCACTTTTATATATCTTATATATTTTGCGATCAATTTTCTATCTTTTTTGAAAGTCCGCATCAATGTAACTCTTTACAGTGAATCCTTCCTTATTTCCCTAAAACTAGTACTTCTCAATTACTTATCAAGTTCTCATGGTATTCCAGTAACCTTTACTGGAACTAGACAAACATCCACTCATCATGTCCCACATATGAGTTATCAGGATGAGCATATCATATTGTCATGTCCTACATACAAGATGATAAATGCATTTTATTCTTGCTATGTCCATACATGTAAGATAACTGGATGATTAAATACATGATAGATCCATATCTATTCTTTGTGTTCCCATTCTTCATAAGAATTGGGACACTTGGCTCTGGGATACTCACTCCATGTAACATGGACAGGTTTTCTCCCACTGAATCTATGCATATTGAACCCTTCAATACAGTTTGCCAATGTATGCTCTCTCTTTTCTAGGTCAAGAGGTTTTCGAGAACTATCTCTATATGTCTATATTTCTATCACATAGGAAACATCTCTATCTTCCCTAAAGATAATTTCCACAAAGGATTCCATTCTTGAACATCTCGTTCTTCATCAACATGTGGAATGCAAATACGCTCCCACTGAATCACATATCCCTTCTTTATCTTTGATATATCAGTCAAACCCTTTGACTATATTATCAAAGTAAAGATTTCCAATTTTGAGTTTCTTGCACACAATCAATCACATTGATTAGTCCATTGTAACTCATAGACTTCATTTGCTTTAATGGATTCATAAACCTTATAGGTTGTGTCACATACACATCCTTGTTTTATTCCTCCCCGGAATGTAGTTTTAGTATCCATATAACAAATCTCTTAGTCATTAAGTTGTAATCGACAAGCATGATCCTTCTCAAAATGTCATCCATGCGTTGTAAGGATCCTGACCTTCGTTTAGGGTTTACCCTGTTTGCTTTGCTTAACCTTGGTGGTTTGATGCTTGCAAATCACCTTTAGTGGTGATTAGGGTTTGGTTGTGCTTTGTTGAGAGTTGGAGGGGCTACTTGAAAATAACCCAAGTCTAGGGTTTTGCGAGCAAGTTTGCCACCTTGTGAGGTGTTCCTCCCTCTCTTTGCTTCCTCTAGGGTTGAGAGGAAGGCTTGGGCTCGCTGCTTGAGTTCTTTGGGCCTTGGTTGATCTTGTTTTGGCCTTGAGGTGCCTTGTTTTGGCTTGGTTGAGCCTTGTGTCGCCCAAGAGGTGAGTGTATCGGCCTAGGAGTGTTTGTGTCGACCAAGTTGAGTGTGTGTCATCCATGGCAATGGAGTGTGTCACCCAAGGAGCAACATGTTGTGTTGCCCATGGTGCATGTGCTTTGTGTCGCCCATGATGCTTGACCTAGCTTTGACCTTGTTTAGTGGACACTTGGAGCATACCTTGGACATGTGGATGGAGGCTTTCTAGAGTAGGTGGCTTGAGCTATAGGACAAGTGTCCCTAGGCAAGTGACACCTTGCTTGAACCAACCTTGTTTTCTCCTCCCTTTCCTTCTATATAGGCGTGTCCTTTCCTTAGCTTAGGATCCCTTTGGTCCTTTAGTTTCTCCCCACCTTGAGTGCACGACACTCCCTCTTTTCCTTGCTTGTGTTGGCTGATACACCCCTTGAAGGAGCAGCTTGGTGGCTGACACACCTTGGAGAAGCAAGTGGTGGCCAATAACCTTGAAGTCTCCATCTTCCTTGCTTGGTGGTGCGTGGATCTTGGAGCTCTTCTTCTTCCTTGGAGTTTGGAGCTTAAGGCGGGTTGCATAACTTCTAACCCTAACTCCATTATCTCTTACAATGATCTTGTTTACATGTTAGTAGCTTAGTTCTTACTTAGCCTTCATGTTGGCCGATCCTTGTGATCTAGGGTTTTGAGCACCTTGTGTTTGAGGAAGAACATGACCTTGCTGGATGATATCTCTTGTCTTAGGGTGTTGGGCGACATGTTTGCTCTTGTGTTGAGCGATAGACCTAGATGAGGTGTGTGTTGGCCGACAGGCCTTGTCGTGCGATAGGTTGAGGTGTCGGGCGACACCCCTGGCTCTTGTGACAGGCGTCACAACCCCTTGCTTTGCTTGGTGTCGGCCGTTAAGGCCTTGACCATGTTGTAGCACGTTTTGTGGATATGCTCTCGCTTTCTCTCTCCTGGTTGTTAGTGTTTGGTGGTGACCTGGCCGAGATAGGTTTTGTAGCAGGCGTTGCTGTGTGGTGTGTGACGGGCGTCACACCCCTTGCATCGGATGACAGGCTGATGGTAACGGGCGTTGCCCGATATGTGAGGAATGCACGACACCCCACTCCTGACACGCGTTGCTCCCTCTCCTTGAGACGCGGTGTCGCGCAACGCAGCGTTGCTGCATATATACCTATCATTATGAGTTGAGTATGGGTGAGGGCAGGTGGCCGTTATATCCTCCCTTTTAGTGAGGGTTGTGGTGATCTATAGTGAGGGCTCTTGTTATCTTTTGTGACGGATCCTCGTATCATGAAAAAAACTAGTTGTATATATGTCCATGCTTCTGAACAATGGTGACTCCTTGCTAATAGTAATGATAATGATGATGATAGTAGTAATGATAATGATGATGCTAATAGTAATGATAATGATGATGATAGTAGTAATGATAATGATGATGGTAGTAGTAATGATAATGATAATGGTAGTGGTAATGATAATGTTTACTCTGTATATCCCACATGACTACATGTATGAAGTAATCATCTTGATTATTTGTATAATACTGAGATGAGGATAAGCATAGATAGGGTCTGCTTAATGATGTGCTTTATACACTTGATCACCAGATAATGTAAGATTGATAAGTATAGCATCTCGAACGTCGTCTCATGATAGTAAGCATAGTCCTTATGTTGAAACTATGATTATTGAGTATACTAACCATGCAGGCGATGATTAGCCATGAAAAGGCTATGAGAAATACGTGATGAGTAACATCACTTTGATAATTACTCTGATTGATGAAATTGCATGTATGATGTGTTTGTTCCATGATGATGATGCGAGCCTTGAGAGACAGTGGTAATACATGATGAGGGAATGAGATCCCATGGTATGTGATGATCCTTGAGATGGATCTGGATGGTTGGCAAGAGGCTAAGTGATAACATGTGATGTTGAATCCTTGAGATGGATTAGGTTGATGTGATTACAGTAATAATATAATGCTGAGTTTATGTTATTTACTTTCTATTATATCTTGCATGTTACACAACTTGGTTGAATCTTGCAATCCATCTAAAAGATACTAATAATCACAGTGAAATATATCATGTAGTTTGCCCTGGCCATAGATCCATCATCGTCAGGACTTGGTGATGGTGAAACGGGTTCTCCTGTGGGTTAACCTGGAGCGCATATTTTTGAATATGCGAGGTTTCTCCTAGCCTCAAATAGAGAGGTAAATGAGTGCAGCTGCGGTTGTAGACTCAGATATGTGATGAGCATGGTGAACATGCCCATGACTCTGAATATGTGATATGATGAGCATGAATGCATTCATGGCTCAGAGCACGGTGATTAGGCCCGTGACTCAGTTTTACTAGCGCCGTGACCTGTACCAAGGCGGGCTAGGAAAAGGGTAGCCTGAAGAGCTGACCCTGTGACTAAAGGCCACTTGAGCATGAGACTGCGGTCCTGCTTTGTTTCTCGTGTACTAACCACGAGGGGTGAGGTCGTGGATTCTGGCTCTTCCATTGACCTTGTATGGCACCAGTTATGGGCTTCACAGCCGAAGGTTGGATTTGAACGGTACGGTTCACTTCCTCAGGGCATAATAAAATGTAATCCAGCCGTTTAGTTATTACTGCTTAGGACAAACATGAAACATTGGTTGAGGCCTTGTTTGTGTAATTAACTTTATTTGTATCTTGCAGTTGCTTATACATTTCTCCTACGTGGTAAGATTTATACATCCTATCTTGTTATTCATGTTTCATAAGGAATAGTTGGATAAGTGACTGAGTACTTTTGGTAATCTCGATAGTATGAACAGTCTTATCTTATAATTGTCCTTGTTACACTTTTTATCTGCTTTACATATATATGAGGTTTTGTAGTTTTGGCAGGGAGTTATGCCTCCCGCTGGGACAATGTTCAATTGTCTCACCCCACTGGTTTACACCCTTTTTAGGTGGTCGCGGAGTTGCGGCTGAGCAGCAAGAAGATCAGTAGAAGGCAAGCGTTGGACATGCTGCTGTATTGGATGTTTGTGATAGAGTCTAGATTCATCCCTGTACTCTCAGGTCCTTGGCGGTGTTTCGACGTTGTTTCACGATGTACAACTGTAGATGTTTTGTATATCCTGCTGTTGTTCGGATGTGGGCCTTTATGTATATGAGCAGGTGGTGAACTCATGTGATGGATGAACACCTATTCCTTTAAGCCGTGGACACATATCAGATCTTGTATATGTATATATATGACCTATTTCTGTGCAGGATGAGGACTTGAATGTAATAGCTTCTCAGTTTATCAGTTTTCTGCAATCAGTTTTAATTAAATCGTGTTTTTGGTAATCTGTGGTTATGGTGGTTTCCGCACATTTTCGCGTAACACCTCACTGTATGTGTGATAGTGGGATTTGTTGCCACAAGTTTTGGTATCAGAGCCTTAGGTTCGCCGAGTCTACAAGGATTTAGGACTAGGTCGTCAGTTCTTGAGTATTGTCCAGATTTTCTTACAACTGTCTTCTGCCCTTAGCGGAAGAAAAGTCAAGATGTCTGGAAACCATGAAGAACACTCAACTGAGTACAGCGATGCTGCTTCATCTGAAGGGCAGGAACATAAAGATCGGGTTCCTGAGGTCCCCCAACCTAACCCAGCCATACTTGAACATCCTGCCTACCAACAACTTATGGGGCAGATGATGGCTACGATGAATCTCATGGTTGAGCGATTACCAGTGCCTCCTCCGTGAGCACATGTTCCCTATGGAGAAGCATCGGGCATTGGGAAGACCTTCGAGCAGCTTCGCCGAGTCAGAGCTTCGGATTATGATGGAACGGCTGATCCAGCAGATGCGGATCTGTGGCTGACAAGTCTTGAGAAGGCTTTCTGGATCCTTGACATCCCCGAAGTAGACAAAGTAAAGCACGCTGTCTACCTTCTGAAAGGTAGTGCTGGACACTGGTGGACCATCGAGGAAGAGAAGCAGCCTAGTGAGGTGATCTGTTGGGAGGTGTTCTGGTGCGAGTTCATCAGTAGATACTTTCCCAAGACGTATCTGGACGAGAAGATCAGTCAGTTCGAGAGTTTGCGACAAGGAATGATGAACATCACTGAGTACGAAGCCAAGTTTATGGATTTGTTAAGGTTTTGCCCTCACATGGAGGTGACAGATGAGGAACAGATCAGACGTTTCGAGAAGGGTCTGAGTGATGAGCTGACGACACCTGTGTCTGCGTTGGAGAACCGAGAACGGTTTGCGACGTTTGTGGAGTCTGTCCGGAGGATCGAATGATCAGTTAGGGAGAAGAGAGAATCTATGGCTAAGAAGAGACCTTCTCAGTTCCAGGGTCATAGGTTTGGCGGCTTCAAGAAGCCCATGTTTTCAGCACCGTCAGTGATGAGAGGTTTTGGTGGACCGTCTCAGTGGTCTCCGAGTAAAGGAAGAGGTCATGTATCTTCACCATCTAAGGCACAAAGTTCGGCTTCTGTGGCAGTGACAGGGCCATCCAGGCCACAAGTTGATGTTAGGACATGCTATTCCTGCGGTCAGATAGGGCATGTTAAGTCGAGTTGTCCCTATAGAGATGATGAGGTGATGCAGCAGCCGTGACAAAATATTCAGGGATCGGACCGTCAATATCCTAGTGGTGGCAAAGGATGAGGACGCGGTCAAGCGTCTCAGGCTGGATCATCTACTCAAGGAAGCAGGGGTCGTGGACAGCAAGCAACGGCTCAATTCTACGCCATGAGTCAGCTGGAGGCGATAGTCAACCCGTGAGTAGTGACAGGTCAGATGGATTTATTTCATTCTGATATGTCTTCATCTTACCTTATATCTATTCTGGTTGACCCGGGTGCTACACACTCTTTTATCGCCTATAGTATGCTTGAAAACTGTCGTTTACCAGTTAGCTGTAAAAAGGATAGCTTGTTGTTAGAAACCCCTCTTGATGGTTCCTCTTTGCTTCGAGAAGAGTGTCCATCTTGTGTCTTGTCTTTCTCAGGACACTGCATCCAAGTGGATCTTATACCACTTGATATGCATGGGTTCGATTTTATCCTTGGGATGGATACCTTAGAGAAGTATAAGGTTGTTTTGGACTGTGGTTCCAAGCAGGCAGTGTTTGATGATGATCGAGAGAAGTGGATCTTCCAGGGAGATAGGAAGATTCTTCCGACGTGTCTGGTATCAGCTATGGTGGCAGAGAAGTTGTTACGACAAGGATGTGAGGCGTTCTTAGCTCACGTAGTGGATACCATTGTGGTTACCAAGGCAAAAGGTCCTAGCCTTGAGGAGGTGTCTGTTGTTCGAGAGTTTGCGGATGTGTTTCCTAAAGAGTTTCCTGGTGTTCCTCCACCCCGAGAGATTGATTTCGAGATCAATCTAGTACCAGGAAAGCAACCAGTTGTGCAAACACCGTATAGGATGGCTCCAGTGGAGATGGCAGAGTTGAAGAAGTAGTTGCAAGAGTTGCTGGATAAAGGTTTTATCCGACAGAGTACGTCACCTTGGGGTGCTCCCGTGTTGTTCATTAAGAAGAAGGATGGTTCGATGCGGTTGTGTATAGACTACCGACAGTTGAACAAGGTTACGATCAAGAACAAGTACCCATTGCCGAGGATAGACGATCTATTTGATCAGTTGCGTGGTGCTACAGTGTTTTCGAAGATCGATCTACGGTCTAGATATCATCAGTTGAGGATCAAGGCGGATGACATACCAAAGTCATCTTTCAGGATGAGGTATGGTCATTATGAGTTCGTGGTTATTCCGTTTGGATTAACCAATGCACCTGCTGCTTTCATGCACTTGATGAACAGAGTGTTCCGTCCATTCTTAGATCAGTTTGTTGTAGTCTTTATAGATGACATCTTGATCTATAGTCGGGACAGGCAAGAGCATGAGCAACATCTTCGTCGAGCGTTGACTCTTCTTCACCAACATCAGTTGTATGCCAAGTTCAGCAAGTGTGAGTTTTGGTTGGAGGAAGTGACTTCCTTGGGTCATGTGATATCTGCTGAAGGAGTCAAAGTAGACCCGAAAAAGGTGGAATCTGTCGCAGATTGGGAACAACTGAAGACACCGACAGAAGTTCATATTTTCCTTGGTTTAGCAGGATACTACCGAAGGTTTATCAAGGACTTCAGTGCGATTGCTTTGTTGATGACAAAGTTGATGAGAAAGGACGTATCTTTTGTCTGGGATGAATGATGTCAGCGAGTTTTCCAAAGTTTGAAGGAGAAGCTGACCAGTGCTCCAGTGTTGATCCTACCAGAGCCTGGGAAGGGATATGTTGTTTTCTGTGATGCTTCCAAGAAAGGTTTAGGATGTGTGCTGATGCAGGAGGATCATGTGGTTTCTTTTGCTTCGCATCAACTCAAGAAACACGAGGAGAACTATCCGACTCACGACTTGGAGCTGGCAGCTGTGGTTCATGTGCTAAAGATATGGAGACACTATCTGTATGGGGAAGTGTGTTAGATCTTTACGGATCATAAGAATCTGAAGTACATCTTTACACAACAAGAGTTGAACATGCGACAACGGCGATGGATGGAGCTGATCAATGACTATGACTGCACTATCAAGTATCATCCTGGTAAGGCGAATGTGGTAGCTGATGCGCTTAGTCGAAAGTCTTCTTTTTCTTCCAAGAAGGCACAGTTGAGTTCCCTGGTATTCCATAGACAAGATATGTTTGTCTCCTTGCGGTAGATGAATGTGCAGATGGAGGTTTCCTCGTTAGCTGGACTTCTAGCACAGATGCAAGTCAAGCCTACATTGAGACAACAGATCAAAGATGCACAAAAGACAGATGATGCGGTACAGTTGATCAGATCAGAGTTTGGCAGCAAAAAGCATGATGGGTTTCATGAGTCCGAGGATGGGCTGGTCTGCTATCGTAATAGGATGGTGGTTCCGGATGTTGATGAGCTGAGAAAGTTGGTGCTCGAGGAAGCGCACACGTCGATGTATGCTATGCATCCAGGTGTCACTAAGATGTACCATAGTCTGAAGGACTTGTATTGGTGGCCCAGCCTGAAGAAAGATGTAGCTGAATTCATGGCTAAATATGCGGTGTGTCAGCAAGTGAAGGCTGAACATCAGAAACCGGCAGGTACGTTGCAACCTTTTCTGATACCGCAATGGAAATGGGATCATATAACCATGGATTTTGTAGTTGGTCTACCCAGGACAACTAGGAATCATGATTTCGTTTGGGTGATAGTAGACAGATTGACTAAGTCTGACCATTTCCTACCAGTGAAGACGACGTATACAGCTGAGAAACTCGCTCAAGTATATGTGGATGAGATAGTACGTTTGCATAGTGTGCCAGCAACGATAGTTTCTGACAGAGGTCCTCAGTTTACCAGTCATTTTTGGGAACAGTTGCACAGAGCGTTGGGAACACAGTTGAGGTTCAGTACAACCTTTCACCCGCAGACAGATGGATAGTCTGAAAGGACTATTCAGACTTTGGAAGATCTCCTTCGAGCTTGTGCTTTGTAGTTTCTAGGCAACTGGGATGTACATCTTAGTTTGATAAAGTTTGCCTACAACAACAGTTATCAGCGGAGCATTGACATGGCTCCTTATGAGGCTTTGTATGGAAGGAAGTGCAGATCTCCCTTGTGTCAGTATGCTGAAGAAAAGTCATCTGGATTCGGGTATAATGATACAGCCAGTTGAGATTGAGCTTGATGCAGGTGTGACCTACGAGGAAGGTCCTGTGGCGATCCTTGACAGAAGAGTCAAGAATCTGAAGAGGAAGGATCTGGTTCTTGTGAAGGTTCTTTGGCAGCGCCGTGGTGTTGAGGAAGCCATGTGGGAGCTTAAGGAAGAGATGAGGAAGAAGTATCCCTCGCTTTTCTCTTCAGATTTCGGGGACAAAATCCCTTAAAGGGGGTTATCTTGTAAGGACCCTAACCTTCTTTTAGGGTTTACCCTGTTTGCTTTGCTTAACCTTGGTGGTTTGATGCTTGCTAATCACCTTTAGTGGTGATTAGGGTTTGGTTGTGCTATTTTGAGAGTTGGAGGGGCTACTTGCAAATAACCCAAGTCTAGGGTTTTGCGAGCAAGTTTGCCACCTTGTGAGGTGTTCCTCCCTCTCTTTGCTTCCTCTAGGGTTGAGAGGAAGGCTTGGGCTCACTGCTTGAGTTCTTTGGGCCTTGGTTGAGCTTGTTTGGGCCTTGAGGTGCCTTGTTTTGGCTTGGTTGAGCCTTGTGTCACCCAAGAGGTGAGTGTATCGGCCTAGGAGTGTTTGTGTCGGCCAAGTTGAGTGTGTGTCGCCCATGGCAATGGAGTGTGTCGCCCAAGGAGCAACATGTTGTGTCGCCCATGGTGCATGTGCTTTATGTCGCCCATGATGCTTGACCTAGCTTTGACCTTGTTTAGTGGACACTTGGAGCATACCTTGGACATGTGGATGGAGGCTTGCTAGAGTAGGTGGCTTGAGCTCTAGGACAAGTGTCCCTAGGCAAGTGACACCTTTCTTGAACCAACCTTGTTTTCTCCTCCCTTTCCTTCTATATAGGCGTGTCCTTTCCTTAGCTTAGGGTCCCTTTGGTCCTTTAGTTTCTCCCCACCTTGAGTGCACGACACTCCCTCCTTTCCTTGCTTGTGTCGGCCGATACACCCCTTGAAGGAGCAGCTTGGTGGCCGACACACCTTGGAGAAGCAAGTGGTGGCCGATAACCTCGAAGTCTCCATCTTCCTTGCTTGGTGGTGTGTGGAGCTTGGAGCTCTTCTTCTTCCTTGGAGTTTGGAGCTTAAGGCGGGTTGCATAACTTCTAACCCTAACTCCATTATCTCTTGCTATGATCTTGTTTACATGTTAGTAGCTTAGTTCTTGCTTAGCTTTCATGTTGGCCGATCCTTGTGATCTAGGGTTTTGAGCACCTTGTGTTTGAGGAAGAACATGACCTTGTTGGACGATATCTCTTATCTTAGGGTGTTGGGAGACATGTTTGCTCCTGTGTTGAGCGATAGACCTAGATGAGGTGTGTGTTGGCCGACAGCCTGTGTTGGGCGATAGGTTGAGGTGTCAGGCGACACCCCTGGCTCTTGTGACGGGCGTCACAACCCCTTACTTTGCTTGGTGTCGGCCGTTAAGGCCTTGACCATGTTGTGGCACGTTTTGTGGATATGCTCTCTCTTTCTCTCTCCTAGTTGTTAGTGTTTGGTGGTGACCTGGACGAGATAGGTTTTATAGTAGGCGTTGCTGTGTGGTGTGTGAAAGGCGTCACACCCCTTGCGTCGGCCGACAGGCTGATGGTAACGGGTGTTGCCCAATATGTGAGGGATGCCCGACACCCCACTCCTGACGCACGTTGCTCCCTCTCCTTGAGACGCGATGTCACACAACGCAACGTTGCTTCTTATATACCTATCGTTATGAGTTGAGTATGGGTGAGGGCAGGTGGCCGTTATATCCTCCCTTTTAGTGAGGGTTGTGGTGATCTATAATGAGGGCTCTTGTTATCTTTTGTGACGGATCCTCGTATCATGAAAACAACTAGTTGTATATATGTCCATGCTTCCAAAAAATGGTGACTCCTTGCTAATAGTAATAATAATGATGATGATAGCAGTAATGACAACAATGATGCTAATAGTAATGATAATGATGATGATAGTAGTAATGATAATGATGATGGTAGTAGTAATGATAATGATGATGGTAGTAGTAATGATAATGATAATGGTAGTGGTAATGATAACGTTTACTCTATATATCCCACATGACTACATGCATGAAGTAATCATCTTGATTATTTGTATAATACTGAGATGAGGATAAGCATATGTAGGGTCTGCTTAATGATGTGCTTTATACACTTGATCACCAGATAATGTAAGATTGATAAGTATAGCTTCTCGAATGTAGTCTCATGATAGTAAGCATAGTCCTTATGTTGAAACTATGATTATTAAGTATACTAACCATGCAGGCGATGATTAGCCATGAAAAGGCTATGAGAAATACGTGATGAGTAACATCACTTTGATAATTACTCTGATTGATGAGATTGCATGTATGATGTGTTTGTTCCATGATGATGATGCGAGCCTCGAGAGACAGTGGTAATAGACGATGAGGGATTGAGATCCCATGGTATGTGATGATCCTTGAGATGGATCTGGATGGTTGGCAAGAGGCCAAGTGATAACATTTGATGTTGAATCCTTGAGATGGATCAGGTTGATGTGATTACAGTAATAATATAATGTTGAGTTTATGTTATTTACTTTCTGTTATATCTTACATGTTACACAACTTGGTTGAATCTTGCAATCCATCTAAAAGATACTAATAATCACAGTGAAATATATCATGTAGTTTGCCCTGGCCATAGATCCATCATCGTCAGGACTTGGTGATGGTGAAACGAGTTCTCCTGCGGGTTAACCCTGAGCGCATATTTTTTAATATGCTAGGTTTCTCCTAGCCTCAAATAGAGAGGTAAATGAGTGCAGCTGCGGTTGTAGACTCGGATATGTGATGAGCATGGTGAACAGACCCATGGCTCCGGATATGTGATATGATGAGCATGAATGTGTTCATGGCTCAGAGCACGATGATTAGGCCCGTGACTCAGGTTTACTAGTGCCGTGACCTGTACCAAGGCGGGCTAGGCAGAGGGTAGCCTGAGGAGCTGACCCTGTGGCTAAAGGCCACTTGAGCATGAGACTGCGGTCCTACTTTGTTTCTCATGTACTGACCACGAGGGGTGAGGTCGTGGATTATAGCTCTTCCATTGACCTTGTATGGCACCGGTTATGGGCTTCGCAGCCGAAGGTTGGATTTGAACGGTACGGTTCACTTCCTCAGAGCATAATAAAACGTAATCCATCCGTTTAGTTATTACTGCTTAGGACAAACATGAAACATTGGTTGAGGCATTGTTTGTGTAATTAACTTTATTTGTATCTTGCAGTTTCTTATACATTTCTCCTACGTGGTAAGATTTATACATCCTATTTTGTTATTCATGTTTCATAAGGAATAGTTGGATAAGTGACTGAGTACTTTTGGTAAGCTCGATAGTATGAATAGTCTTATCTTATAACTGTCCTTGTTACACTTTTTATCTGCTTTACATATATCTGAGGTTTTGTAGTTTTGGCGGGGAGTTATGCCTCCCACTGGGACAATGTTCAATTGTCTCACCCCACTGGTTTACATCCTTTTTAGGTGGTCGAGCTAGACGTGGTGGTGGTCGCGGAGTTGCAGCCGAGCAACAAGAAGATCAATAGAAGGCAAGCGTTGGACATGCTATTGTTTTGGATGTTTGTGATAGAGTCTAGAGTCATCCCTGTACTCTCAGGTCCTTGGCGGTGTTTCGACGTTGTTTCATGATGTACAGTTGTAGATGTTTTGTATATCCTGGTGTTGGCTGGATGTGGGCCTTTATGTATATGAACATGTGGTGAACTCATGTGATGGATGAAAAGCTGTTCCTTTAAGCTGTGGACACGTATTAGATCTTGTATATGTATATATATGACCTGTTTCTGTGCAGGATGAGGACTTGAATGTAATAGCTTCTCAGTTTATCAGTTTTCTGCAATCGGTTTTAATTAACTCGTGTTTTTGGTAATCTATGGTTATGGTGGTTTCCGCATGTTTTCGCGTAACACCTCGCTGTCTGTGTGATAGTGGGATGTGTTGCCACATGCGTCTTAACGCTTAAGACTCATTCACACTTATGGATTTTATCCCAATGGGTGCTACCACTAAGGTCATACCTTATGGTTCACATGGAAGTCATTTAGGATCTTATGGTCATAAACCATATCTAAAAATTCGGTTCCTCAATATCATCTAGATTGTTGACTCATCATATGACCAACTCATCATATAGATATTTGAGGTGTATCTGTTAAGGTATTTTAGTACTCACAACACTTTGTGATTCTGAATATCCTTTATTAGTGTAAGATATTCTCTATTTAAGAGGAATTTAGTTATTTGATAATCATCCTCTAACTCCTTAGAGTGTGACTCCTTTTTTATTTCGACATTACTATGCCTTAATCATGAGTTCTCTATGATACACTATCATCATCACTCATAAGGTTCTCAAACATTTGGTTTAAGTATCTCATTCATTGATCACATCAATAATTATTACTTTTACCAAATTTGTACTTCATTCATGATCTTCTTGAACACTTCAAGATATTCATATTGGTATTTCTCTAAACACCATTTGAAGTATTAGCATTTATTCCAATAGATATGTAAATATAGTATATGTATTATACCTAATAGGATAATCATTCTCCCACAACCACTAGTGAAAATTGATTTATCATGTCTAAGATATTCATGTCTCTTAATGGTTTACAACCAAAAGAGTCTAGCTTATCCATCAACATGGAAACTAGAGATGAATTTCTCATGATAATGCTAATTCGTTATTTGAGTTATCAATAAATTTTAGGTATCATTTTATCTTACTCATACCAAGTACCACAAGATAAATAAGGTATTTCCACAAAGATCACATATTTGAAATTGAAACATCAACTTTATTGATAGTCATCCTTGTCACAACAAGATGCAACAATAAACTGTTTCTATTGGAAAACTGAAATAGCAGTTCTCAACTCTATTTCATGCCTTTAGGCTGAAATAAACTGAAAGGTGCTCCTATCTATGGTAGCAACACTTGCTCCAACGATGAGTGCTCTTTCTTGGACCTTTCACAAAGGTCATCACTTCTTTGTTAGATCATACATATCATATATGTCAGATCTATATCTTGGTATCACATACCTCAGATAAAGAAGTATTTATTTCTTGATACCTACGGTGGAGATCTCTATCCCCTCCTTTCATCTTCTTTTGTTCTTCTAGATATATAGGGAAATTTCTCCTCCCTCGTGTACCCTTCCCATATGCCTTGAGGCTGAAGATGGCTTGGGTTGCTGGCTAGCATCAGAACACTTCTTTGATTTTCCCTTGACCTTGCCTTTACGACTTCCCCTTCATTGATCATATCAAAGATTAGGGTTTGCCTTTCTTCATATTTGCCTCTACTGTCCTCAACATTTCCAACAACTCTGTCAATGACTTGTCAAGGTTGTTCATGTTGTAGTTCATCATGAACTGTATGATTCTTGCAACATTTGCAATATCATACCAATAGACAACTCTTGACTTAGAGGGAATCCCAATCTAGTTAGGTTTTCCACATACCCAATCACATTGAGTGTGTGAGAACCAACTAAATCTCCTTCTGTCATGACATACTAGGATAGTGCCTTGGTGACATCATATGTCTCATGTTGTCTCTGCAACTCATAGTTCAGAGAATACAACATTTAAGCACTACACATCATTGGCATCCTGAGTATGCTTCCAGTAAGCATCCCTTTCATCCTTTGGTTTGGTGGGAGCGAGTTCATCTGGTTTTTGGTATAACTAGGACTTAGAGCTTTCACTCTTCGATTGAGAACACTTCTCAACTTCCTAACCAGTCATGGAAATTATTCCTATTTAGTTTGTCCTTCTCAAGGGCCAATCGCAAAGATAAGTAATTGTTGTGTGTGGCCATTTGTACTAAAAAAGGAAATATATGCAATTTAGTCCAAAAACTCATTTTTGACTTATTTGATTGATTTGAAAAACTTTTAGGATATAATTAGGACTTTAATTAATTATCGCTCCCACTATTTTTGTTTAAATTGATAGCCCTCACCATCAATTCAGAAGATTGCAATGTACAACCTTCTAGTGGGTCAAGATCCCAAAATCCTCTCAGTCATGGACCAGCTAGGACTGTCACCGCCAACTTAGATCTTCCAGGTAGGCAACTCTTGCCAATTGCATCATATGCAACTCTTGAAAGATCTCATGCACAACTCCTTACCATGATCACCTCCATGCCTCATGGTGCTAGATCCTATATAGGTCACCTTGTTAAGTCCGACCCAAAACCAACACAATGAATATGTACCCTACTAGGGCAGACCCACATATCCAACCTTCACGCTTCCACTAGATAGACAGTGCACCACGCTAGGACATGCCCACACTTGGTCGATCAATCTTATCATGTGTGTCACATTTGAAAGTCATCTAAAACTTAATATTTATTGAGGGATTTGGTTTTATAGGTACATATACATATCCAATCACCACAATATATAATATGTACCATATACATGCTATATCCCACAAAAAATACGCGAAATGATAAAAGAGATGATTATGGCCATCCTAATGTGATTCCTCAAGAAAAGAGGAATCACGGTCATCTAGATCCACATCACATGCAACCTGTACATGATGAACTCTATGCTTTTCCATTCTGGGTTTGATCAACTCATCTCCATGATTGATCGGCTCGCCATCAGGCCGGTCGGTTGGGTGCCACCTGCCGACCGACTGGCGCCTCTAGCTGATCGGTTCACTAGTCGTCATGCATCTCCTCAGGTTGCCACCCGCTCATCTTGCTCTAGGAACCAGCCGCCTTGGTTCACCAGCCGATCGTCTCATGCCCGAGACGATCGTCTTGATCCTCCAGGTGTGTGCTGTTCTTTGACATAACAAGAAATAAACCAATCCTATTTACAGTTGCGTTGGGAAACCCTGAGTTACATTCGGGGGGAAGCAAAGGTAAGAAAGAATCTTGAGTTATTTCAAGTTACATCAGGAATAGGAGGTAGGGAATCGGTACACAGACCGAGATGCAAGCAACAACAATCAACCACACACATATTTATGGTTTATGGCCACAGTCACGCTACAATCACCACATAAACTGTTTAAGGGTGACACGTATCGAATGCATTTATATACCATATCATATATGTATATGTGGAGATTTTTTGGATTTATATTAGACATGCATAAAGCCAATTAATTATTCGCATCGAATGCAATAAATAAAAGGCAAAAAACCAAAAAACCAATCACATCAATTATCCTAAAGTATAGAATGTTGACGTGGCTCTGATACCAATTTTGGGTTTTAGGGGAGGCAGATATGGTAGCGGAAACAAAAATGTTCTCCCCAAACCCAGAACCCAAAGAGATCTCATCAACATCTATATGGTAGGAATGCTGGTTTGTATAGGCATACCTTGTCCTGAGGCTTGCTTGGCGACGTTACCTTCTGGCTAGTGCGGTCTTCACCTCTGGTCTTGGACGGCATCTGTGCAGCTCCTGGTTGCACCCAGACAGATGGATCCTGGTCGCACCTGGACTGACAAATTGACAGTTGTCCTCCGATCGGCAGAAATCTCCCACCTCTATAGTAGTCCACACAGACCACTGAGAACTCCAGTCATCCTATCCTACAGGACACTGGAAGGGGTCATCCCCTTCTGTCAGTGTACTAATCATCGACGTGCTCTCCCATCACTAGTTGTCACCCTACAATTGTCTTTCCCTCATTGTGCCTCTCTAGTCGGATAGCAGTTGCTTGAGCTCTCTTAGTTACCACAACCAGAGAGGACAACTTTTCATAGCAACTGATGTTCTGAGTTGTTCTATGAGAAGCCCCCAGTACCCCTCTATAAATAGGAGGGGTTAGGGTCAGGGTTCTCATCCCCGTGCAATGTGGGACTAAAGTGGGAGTAGAATGGTCCGAAATTTCCATGAATTGATACATTATGGCAAGTGAACCGATCGTTTCATAAATGAACTGATCATTTGGGGACTAAATCGATCGGTTCATCCATGAACCATTCTTTTAGGGAGATGAACCAATCAGTTCATTCATGAATTGGTCGTTTCACTTCCCAGGGCAGTTCCCAATTGACTTTCTTCTTTCCATTTCCAATTAATCCAAAGATCAATACTTGTCCCAATCGAATTGTACAAGTGAAATGAAAATGTTTTAGCACCAACCCAACTTTCCCAAACTGGCTCGTTTGGTCCAGCTGAACCGATCGGTTCAACACTTGAACCAGTCGTCTCACTTGACCCTGAGCCGATCGGTTCAACAGTTTAAACCGATCGGTTGGCAGTCCAGGTTGAGTAGAAATTGGTCAATGCAATTCTCAATCAATCTGACATCCAAATCAGTTAGTCCAACACTTGAACTTGGTGATTCTGAGTCAATTCAATTGATTGAATGTTTGATTGATCTACTAAACACATTTAGTAAACAATCTAAACATCATTCGTGGATAAACTCCTCTTCCAAGTTAAATCCTATGTGTGTGACCCTGCATGCCCATTTCACGTTGGCAGTGTAAGTCCATAACACTTATGACTTCACAAGCAAAGAGCGGTTCCTAGTCGCACATCAGTGCTACCGAAATGAAAAGGAAAGTTAAGGAACAACTTTCAATCCTACAATCTATGACTGGTGTTATAGTGAATGTATAATTCCTTTGTCACTGATATCCCGAATGAACTCAAGGCATGGAACAATAATCCTTTCAATGTTCATTCACTTCCTTGATCTTAGAGCAGACTGGATGAGATATGTTTGACATCAATATCACATATTGATTCACACATGCATGCACATGACTTTCTCACTCCTACTCATCAAGTGGCCATGGACATCAAACTCCCTCACGAGGGAAAAATCCCATATCTATCACTCACCCCTCAAAAGCCCCATGTGTCAAAGTCACCCTATCATCACCTTTATAACAATCTATATTTCAAGACTGGGTTTACCCAACAACATGTGTTGAGTGTAGTGATTTCAGGTCAAAGAATCACACTCACCACCATCACTATGAGGGATGATTGTGACTACCAAGTCATGGCTCCATGTGTCACTCTCACGGTGGGTTTGTCCGATACACTTGTTCTCTAACAAGTACCTATGTGCTTGGTTTGATATCACTATATCATGACTAATGAGATTTTGTCATCAACCAACACACAATCTAGTCTTATGTGTCATTGTTGTCTATCAACCTTCCACAATGACATCCGACTAGGGACTAAACAACAATGTATACTCTTAACATCTGTATGATCTCATCATTTAGGTCCTTAACCTAAATGCATATGTCATTGAGTAAAACAATTCT
Organism: Alisma plantago-aquatica; assembly: GCA_963693085.1. Taxonomy (NCBI): domain Eukaryota; kingdom Viridiplantae; phylum Streptophyta; class Magnoliopsida; order Alismatales; family Alismataceae; genus Alisma; species Alisma plantago-aquatica. Next base: position 281,510,839 of record OY856410.1, read on the forward strand.
TTAGACATTCAATCTATTGTATCATTATCTCATAACTGACTAAACTGGAATGAATTGGAAGCTTGCCTTTGATGTTTATCAAATCAATCTTAATGTATCCCACCAATCATCCCATGATTGTCTCTCAGGGCATACATACCAACAAGACTGCCACGGTGCCCATGCCTCTCAAATCAGGGAGAGGACAATTGGTGTAACATCCTAATTCTTTTAGTAACATAAGTTCATGCCTTAATAAATGATTTACAAATAAAATTCAAATGTTGGACTATAATGAAAATAACCCAATTAAATAACTTTTCCCGTTGGTATTATAAAAGGGGAGTCACATAATTCATCTATATTTCCTTGTTTTGATGATAGTTGATTCAATATCCTTTTATATTGAAATAAGTTCATATGAGTCAAAACTTCAATATAATAAATCTTCTCTCTCCTTAGTGGAGCCACATTTCCATTAATATACATACTAACCTAATTGACCTAACTTTATCTTGTGCACCCAATACAACTAAAATGAACCCTTAGTAGCCATAAAAAAATTACATCTTTTAGGGGATCAACCATATTCATTAAATGTACCTAAGTGATACTAATAACAATCTGGTAATAACTCATATTTTGATCATCAAAGTTGGAAAACAACTACTTAAGAATGTTCTAGACTCTATTATACATCAATGGTCGAAATTTGAGATGAATTTGACATACTTTGACCCTAAAACAATATAGGAAGGTTTCCATATAGTTTAGGGCTTAAATAATAATGATATTTGATTTAAATGGTTTGATTTCATATAGTTTTAAGTTTTATCACTATCACACATAGGTTTCTCACTTTTAATGTGTCACAGTATGCTCTATATTTTGTGGATCTAATCTAGTGGCCCTGTCTTCTATGGGGATCTACGGATCCATCTAATGGAAAATTGACCATCTCCTCCACCCGTCCTATTACAAGTATGACTCCTATTCACGAAAAAAATGAGTGTGACTTCCATCCTTGCTACTCTCTTTCTCCATTAAGTCTCTGTCCAAGAAAATCTCTCCAATAGATTTGTCTCATTTTCCCAGTCTCCACATCTCAGATTTGTGGGACTCTAATGACCTAGAACCCTGGTTCAAAAAAAGTGTCTCATTTCCCTTCGTGACTCGATCTATTCCAACCTCTATCAGGTTCTTGGGCATCACATTAAAAGTAAACCCCTTTTCTCCATCTGGGATCATCTAGAGACGTATCACCATCGTCACTTTTCCTCAAACTTATTCCTTCCCTCTAACCACGAGACACCTTTTTCTACCTCTCGGTGACCTAGTCACCATGACATCTTGGGCCATTATGACCACCACTGGAGTCACCAGACATCTCCATTAGCCTTCACAAAGCTTTGACAACTTTCAATTTTTCCAGATAGGTACTCATCCAAAATTCTCTCTTTTGCTTACTCGTCAACATCTAGGCCGATGTTAGGGTTTTTGGCCGCCATTTTTCCCAAGCTTGGGCTCATCTTCTTCATTCAAGCACGGGAAACTTGTCCCTGACCTTGGTTTCTTATAGGGGTCTTGGTTTGATCAATCTATAGGCAAGGATCTCACATCTGTACCTTGCCTTCTTCATTTGAGAATGATGAATCAAGGTTTTGTTTTCTCAATTTAGCCCCAAAATATGTTTCATTGTGTCACGCACTGCTGGGGTATTAGGGTCTTTTTTAAGCTTTCTCCTTGTTGCCCAGCTGTGTAGGCTACAAGAATGATTCAGGCCATGTGGCCATTTCTAAATAGTCTAGCTAAGAATGGGCCCATATCTGAATAACACACTTTGTATTTATAAAATTGTTTTCTTGAATTCATGATTGGTCAGAACTTTAATAAATCACAGTAAATTAATGACTCATAAAAAAAATTCACAAATTTTTTTGTTAGAAAGGATTTTGAATAAGGAATCCAATTTTCTAGTTTGTAAGACCTAATTTAATAACCATAAACCATGTTTTCTTATAAGAACCCATTAGGGTTTATATGATAATGAAGAGAAAGAATAATTGAAACTATGTTAAATTTTAGGACATTAGGGTTTCATCAATGAAAAGAACACTTAGGGAGATTCTTATCTCATCGGTAAGTGGATTCATGCACTCTGAGTAATAAGTATGGGTAAAGGGTTTCATATTTTCTTATATTTATGGAATTCAAGTATACTGATATCAAGTACATGTTTTAATGAATGCATCCGAGGAAACTTATTATGAATCATATTATGATTTTTCATTATGTCTTTTTAACAAATGCTATCATCATGACAAGAGCATGCTTTCTAAGTCAAGTTTAATGCTTCAAGATATTATGATCAAGATCAATGTGAAGATAAAGATAGTTGAATTATGATTGTTCCTTCCAAGATAAAGAGGCCTTTTTGGCATAAGCTTTGTGTGAGCAATGAGAATTTGGGTGCATAAGCTCTATGTGAGCAATGAGCTCTTGGGAGCATAAGCTCTGTGTGAGCAAGAACTAGATTAAAGAAAACATATTCAACCCAAGATAATGATTAAGATAATTAAAGATGAGGTCATATGACATGCCAAGAATTCAAAGTTTATCATGTTTAGTTTATGCTTTCTCAAAAGTATAGTATAATTTTAGTTCTCATAATGTTACTCATTGAAACTTACTCTAACTAAATATCCATATTGCCTTGCATGGCTGGGGACGTGATGTCTGTAGGATAGAAAGGCTCATGAGCTTAGACAAGGAGCACACATCTCGAGGACAAATCTAGAAGACAAAACTTGGTGGGGTGCTAACTATAGTAGAATATTAGTTTAGATTTACTTTCAACTTAAGATAACCATGCATTAGTACAAAGTGTAAGTGTTGTTTTAAGGACTTGATTATGAGAAATGTTTATTTTCTTGTGTTGGTTTAACAAACTCTATTTTTATGCAATGATAATCATTTTTTGACACTCCCAATGAGATTTATGCTTCCACTCAGTATTGTGTATGTGTTAGAATATTGGGGTGTTACAATATGGCATCAGATCCAAAAATATAGTTGGCCACTAGGATTTTCTTAGAATCTCATCTAGTTTATGTCCTCTTTCGTAGTTGGCACCTAAGAAGAAAGGTGAGATGCCAATGGGTGGGGATGAAGAAGATTCTCACAGCATAGGAGACCAGCGAGTATCTCTACATAAAGACACCCCCATGGGGCCTTTTTATGTATTGGTTAGGGACCTTGCTACTATAATGGGAAGAGGAGAGGATAAGTTAGGCAACTCTAGGATCAACCATGAGCTTTCCCTAGTTGACTTCTTGAAGATCAAATCAGATTCTTTTGCTGGAGAGGAAGAGCTGGATGTGGTGGGCAAAGTTGAAAGCTAGTTGTAGAACATGGATCATTATTTCCATAACCTAGATTGCCCTCACCCATATAGGGTTTGTTTTGGGACTCACATGCTCAAAGGTGTTGCTGGGACTTAGTGGGAGAACCTAGTAGGATCCTGTCAAGCTGATGCTCCTCCACTCACATGGGAGGAATTCACACAAGCCTTTAAAGACCACATATTTGAGGCTATGGTTGAGAAGAAAGAAGAGCAGTTTTGCAACCTTCATCAACATGGTGATATGACGATCACACAATACACCATGAAGTTCATGATTTTGCAGAAGTATGGTTATGACTATGATGAATGAAATAGGGAGAAGAAGTTCATTTGGGGTCTCAAGGAGGACCTTAGCTTTACTCTCTCTAGACGAGGACACTACACCCTAAAAGGTGACTTAGATGCTTCCCTAGAGTTAGAATACCACCCAGGTTGAGCATGAGAGAATGAAAATCACTCCCACAACACCAACACCAACAATCATAATGACAAGTAGAGAAAGTTCCCACAAGAACCACACTTCAGGAAGCCTTTCCCAATATGCAATAGGCCGCATGGTGGAGTATGTAGGTTTAGCATGAGAGTTTGCTAATTATGTGGGGACCCAACTCACAATAATCCAGATTGCCCCAAGCTCAAATTGAGGAATGAGGCAAGACAAAACCCTAACTCAGAGAAAAGAGAAAAGAGACAAGAAAGAATATTTGCAATGGTTGATGATGAAGAAGGTATGATCTAGTTAACCCTAGTTTTTATCACATAGAAGTACATTTTGAGTAAAGAAATTTAGGAATAAGTAAAACCCTAGGGTGGGTAGTATGTGGAAATTTTGAGGACAATTTATTTATTAAGGTGGGTAAAATTGTACATCCTAATTTTTTTAGTAAAATAAGTTCACAACCTTAACAAATTATTTACAAATAAAATTCAAATGTTGGACTTAAATGAAAATAACCAAATTAAATAACTTTTCCTATTGGTATTATAAAAGGTGAGTAACACAATACATATATATTTACCTATTTTGATGATAGTTGATTCAGTATCCTTTTATATTGAAATAAGTTCATCTGAGTCAAAACTTCAATACAATAAATCTTTTCTCTCCTTAGCGGAGCCATATTTCCATTAATATACATACTAACCTAATTGACCTAACTTTATCCTATGCCCCCAATACAACTAAAATGAACCCTTAGTAGACATAAAAGAAAACTTACATCTTTTGAGGGATCAACCATATTCATTAAATGTACATAGGTGATACTAATAATAATCTGGTAATAACTCATATTTGGATCATCAAAGTTGGAAAACAACTACTTAAGAATGTTCTAGACTCTAGTATACATCTATGGTCGAAACTTGAGATTAATTCAACATAGTTTGACCCATAAAACAATATTGGAAGATTTACATATAGTTTAGGGCTCAAATAATAATGATTTTTTTATTTAAATGGATAACTTTCATATAGTTTTGAGTTTTATCACTGTCACACATATGTTTTTCTCTTTTAATGTGTCACACTATGCTCTCTATTTTGTGGATCTGATCTAGCGGCCCCTGTCTTCTATGGGGATCCGTGGATCCATATGACGGCAGATTGGCCACCTCCTCTACCAATCCTATTATGAGTAGGACTCCTATTTCACAAAACAATAACCGTCACTTCTAGCCTTGTTGCCCTCTTTCTCCATTAAGTCTCCTCCTGAGAAAATCTCTCCAATATATTCGTCTCATTTTTTTGGTCTTCCACATCCCAGATTTGTGGGACTCTAATGACCTAGAAACCTGGTTCGACAAAAGTGTCTCGTTTCCCTTTGTGACTCGATCTCTTCCAACCTCTATCAGGTCCCTTAGGCATCACATATATATGTAAACCCCTTTCTCCATCTAGGATCATCCACAGATGCATGACCATCACCACTTTTCCTTATACATTATTCCTTCCCTCTAACCACAAGACTCCTTTTTCTGCCTCTCAACGACCTTGTAGGCATGACATCTCAGGCCATCGCAACCACCACTGGAGTCTTTAGACATCTCCATTAGCCTTCATGAAGCTTTGACAACTTTCAAGTTTTCCAAAGAGGTACTCATCCAAATTTCCCTCTTTTACTTACTCATCAACATACATGCCAATGTCAGGGTTTTCGGCCGTCGTTTTGTCCGAGTCTGGGCTCAACTTTTTTGTGCAAGCATAGGGAACTCATCCCTAACCTTAGTTTCTCATAGGGGTCTTGGTTTGATCAATCTATACACAAGGATCTCACACCTGTATCTTGCCTTCTTCATTTGAGAATGATGAATCGAGGTTTTGTTTTCTCAGTTTAGCCCCAAAATATGTTTCACGGTGTCATGCACCACTAGGGTATTAGGGTCTTTCTGACACTTTCTCCTTGTTGTCCAGCCGTGTAGGCTACAAGAATGAGTCTAGCCATGTGGCCAGCTCTAAATAGTCCAACTAAGCTTGGGCCCATATCTGAATAACACACTTTGGATTTATAATTTTTTTCTCTCAAATTCTTGATTGGTTAGAACTTCAATAAATCACATTAAATTAATAACTCATAAAAAAAATTCATAAAAATATTTGTTAGAAAGGTTTTTGAATAAGAAAGTCAATTTTCTAGTTTTTAAGACCTATCTCAATAACCTTAAACCATGTTTTATTATAAGAACCCAAATTAAGGTTTAGATGATAATGAAGAGAAAGATTAATTGAAACAATGTTAAATTTCAAGACATTAGGGTTTCATCAATCCCAAGAAACTAAGGGAGCTTCTTCTCTCATCGGTACGTGGATTCATGCATTCTGAATAATAAGTATGGGTAAAGGGTTTATATTCACTTACATTTATGGAATTCAAATATAATTATATCAAGTACATATTTTAATGAATGCATGCAAGGAAACCTATTATGAATCAAATTATGATTTTTCATTATGTATTTTTCACATATTGCTATCATCATGACATACACATGCTTTCTAAGTCAAGTTTAATGCTTTAAGATATTATGATCAAGATCAATGTTAATATAAAGATAGTTGAATTATGATTGTTCCTTCTAAGGTTAAGAGGCCTTTCTCGCATCAATTCGGTATGAGCAATGAGCACTTAGGTGCATAAGCTCTGTGTGAGCAATGAGCTCTTGGGAGCATAAGCTCTGTGTGAGAAAGATAATGATGGAGGACAACATATTCAAACCAAGATAATGATTCAGATAATTAAAGATGAGGTTATATGACATGCCAAGAATTCAAAGTTTATCATGTTTGGTTTATGCTTTCTCAAAAGTATATGTTGGCGAAGTTCGTTATAGGCTTTGTTATAGTTTGTGCATGCATCACCTTCTTGTCCATGTCAAGGGTGATTTTATAGGCATTAGTGAAGTTCTTTGGTTTACTCACTATCACCTGGGGTTTGATTGCATGGTGCAAACATTCCATAAAATGATCCACTCATCTTTCCTCACTGAACATGCAACCAAACCGCTCTAGAAGGTGAAATATCAGGTGAAGCCTACCACTGACATATTGTCCTGAACTAGAAATGTGAACTCCTTCTCTTTCTCTTTCTTAGATGAGGTGAGTATGAATTTGATAGAAAAGATAGTTCAAAAGTTAGTCCAAACCATTGGGTCTTCGTTAAAATCTCAACCCATGACGTGGTTCTCTCACCGAATCTTAGTTGCTCCTTCAAGAAGGTTAGTGGCAAAGGGGACTTTCTTGTTCAGCTGCACTTCTAACATACAGAAGCCATTCTCTACTGCTAGGATCTAGGCATCTACTTTGTCAAGTACTTATGTTTTATCTTCTACCCAAATTTTTTTAGTGTTCAACTTCATTAAGTCTAAAATTCTGGCTCCAGGGTGAGGGCTCACGAGTAGTGTCTCACAGTTTTCATCTCTAACTATATCATTGAGGGACAAGGCACTAATAGCCACAATTAATTTCTTCTCATGTTCCATCTAGAGAGAATTAGGAGTGTGGAACACCACTTGCCCTATGGTGGGTCCAAAGTCAGCTACAGGGTCAACCTTGGGCTCGTCTTCTGTCATCAACTCCCTTTTCTTGACATCCTCTAGGTTCAAGTTGTCGAAGGGGACATGTTTAGGATGGGGGCCTTCCTCAGATGCTTCTTCAGATCTTTTCTGATTTGTGGAGGACTCTTCCTCAATATACTTTCTTTTCTTCTCTAAAGGCCTCCTCTACAGGAGGGCCTACCTTCAAAGTGATCTTGGGGGGTGTCAAAGGGGGTGGAGATTGTCTTGGTTCGGGCCATCTGATTCACAAGTCGTTAATTAAACTCAGTCTAAGTTTTTAGAGAATTAAAGAATCATAAATTATGTCCATGACATCTTGACTATACATTTTTTATTATTTGGTGGAGGATGCATGAATCCCTAATTCTCATAACCCTAATACTTAGAAAGGGATAAAAAGAGCGGTTATAGGTACCTAGGGTTTAGTGAGTGAAGGGGGTAAAAAGGTGATGAAAATAGATGAGAAATCCTAGATGTATGTTATTTTTAGTAAATTCATATGACTTTGGCTAGGCTGGAAGCACATGTCCAGGAGTCCTCATAAACGGACTATCTATGCATAGGAAAATATTGCCAACCCCTAGATTGTGGTCCTTTTTAGGCCCCATCATTTTTGGAAAACACTCTAATAATTTACTTGGGGATCTACAAAACACTTAAAATTTAATAATTATTAGAGGTTAAACAATAAACCAGATCTGATACCAACTGTAATGACCACCTCCCTGTATTATCCCCTATTAAAGAAGATCGAGAGGGCAAGGGCCATACCATAATTACAAGATTGATGGTTTAGCAAATAAACAAAATTAATTAATAAATTTCAATTAATCAAACTGAGTTTGGTACAAGATAAATGTCACACTGTCCACTTAGGACCTACATGATATGGATTTTCTAAAGTTGCAACATAAAATTAAAGACTAACTAGACATAACCTCCATGACTACATTAATGTATGTTCTTGTTGGTGCTTTCTTTTCTTGGATGTCCGTTTTCATCATACTTGCAAAATAATTGTAGATTATCCTAAAATGCGATGAAACAAAACACGGGTAGTATAATAATTTATTTTGGTATGCGGGGAAAACAAAAGATTGCATCTAAGTGTACAAACATATCCACAAAAATTATTATTACAGAATCAAAATTATATTTTTCTTCATAACTTCTCAGCTCATTTTTACTCAACCTCGGGAATACCCTTTCAGGGACTTGCCCCTACAGTGAAGGAAAAGACCACCTTCTCAATCTAGAAATCAGGTGCCATGTTGGTCTCCCCAATCTGGGGCCTGACCTCATATGACCTTCCCAATCTGGGGCCTAGTCTTACACGTCACAATGACATTTTCAGACTTCCAGTAGGTGTGAGGGGTTTGAGCAAGTTATAAGCATATAATGCAATATCCATAGTGACTTTATAGATTGTAGGAAATAAATAAACAAGCAAGCAAGTATTTGCAAACAATCGAAAAACCTCAATAAATGTTGACAAACTAAAGTAGTTAGTCATAAACGTAACCACATACCTTGGTCAATAGATTGGATGTCAATGCAAAATGGGCAATCAATGAAATCAACCAAGAAACTATCCTTAAATTTAAACCATAACACCCACATATCATTATTTTATTCAAAAAATTTCATTAATATTGCCTTGTGTCTCAAGTTAGGGTTTCATTAGGGGTTTGTCTTCCTAAACCCTAATTATCACTTTTCATGTCTTTTGGGTTGATAAACCCTAATCTTATCATTATTTGCACTTTTATGTCAAGGAAACCCTAATTCATCAAATCATGGGTTATTAAACCCAAATTAGATCCAAGTTTTCCTTTTTATCCAAAAAGACCCATCTTTGATTATTAAGATCAATTGAACACATTAAAATCATCAATAACCAAGAAATTAGGGTTCTCATTCATTTAACACATTAATGATAACGACTTTGGGTACTTTTTGCAATAGAGGTAGATCTAGGATATGATTATATTTTTATTAAATTTCTAATATGTTTCTGAGTAAGATTCATATATTACAGGTTGCTATTGGACAATCATATGATTTATTGTATTTTTTACAAAATAGTCCATTCTAGATAACAAGGGATTTCCACCTAGGCAAAGAGCTGTAGGCCCAGCCTAGCCAACTCGATTGGGCTGGCCTATCATCTTTTGCCAACTACCCATAGGTTAAGATGAAAAAAGGAGAAAAGATCGTCGTGCCCTTACCTCTTCAATACAGGGTCGCAGGTAGGAAAGTAATTCCTTATCTCCCTTCTTCAACCTCCCAACGACTAGTTTTTGTCTCAGACTGAGTCAACCAAGGGAAGGCATAGGTGGGAAGACGCCTGACCGGTAGCACTTAATGCTACACTCACAAACCTCCTCGAGACATTGGTTCTGCCTCCATTGCTGGAAAGGATAACGCTGGATCTTAGTTGACTCTAGGAGAGAAAGGCTTAGATAAGAGAGCCACAGTGTGATCCCCTCTGTCTATTTCTAACAAAATCAACCCGTGATTCAATTGTCCCAAAGACGATCGTAGAAGAAAGGACATTGTGATGCTAGTTCTTCCAAGATCCATGGTAGACTAAAGGTGGAGTACGACGTCTATGCTTGAATTGGAGGCAGGGATAAGATCAGAGAGTTGAGCATAATCTTGCGGATGGGTTGGTATGTTTGATGGGGGTCACTAACACCCCCTCCCCCTTTTATAGTTAGGATTCTAGGGATTGTCTGTTGCTTCGAGTAGTTTGGGAAAAACCTCTAGAGACCTCAATCTTAGGCAAAACTAGGGATGGTTTGGTGTGTCTTGTTCTCATGAATTAAATGGACTACTTACCCAATCCGATCATGCAATGAAAAGGGACAAAGGAGAGGAATAATTCACTAATATTTCTTTCTCTATTTCTTAAACTAGCCGTGGGTAGGTGATGAGTGTGTCAGTGTTGGATCATAGATCGAACGACCATCATTCCATGCTCATAATAAAAAGGCCAAAAATGATTTTTCTTATATGACAATATATCGTAGCATTTAATAGATTAACTCATTCACCCATTCACTTTAGGATTTCTAGAAAAATCCATGCTCCTATTCCATTAATCCTCTTGATCCCAAATTTTGAAGGAAAGTTTTCAATGGTTTTATCTTTATATGGGTGAGGTTCGAGAACAAAACTTGAAAAAAATATGGTTTTCTTAATATACAAGTCTTCCTCTTAAAAGGTATATATTATGCATTAATTCAATCCTTTTCTCTTTCTTATTTTTTCTATTTTGTTAATTTTGATTACTTTTCTTATTAGTAACCATGTGAAAATGAAATCTAAACACTAGTGATAATCTATGCCACTTTCTAGAGAATTCTACATAATTCTCTCAAGTATATGACTTATTGTCAATTATTATTTTCCTTTTTCTTAATATTGGATTTTCTTCTATTTCTTTTCCCCATATTTCGTTGTTGGATTAAAAAATACTAGAAAGCACAAATTTCACCACAAAGAGGAATTTTCAAAAGAAAGCCATACTTTTAAAACAAAGCATCACATATTTTTAATATGTCCTTTTTGTTCAAATAATTTCATACAAATTTATATATGAAAACTAAGTTATAATAGTATCAAAACCCCTATTTTTTCAAATAACATTTAATAGTTTATCATTTCCAGTAATCTTTAGAAATATAAGGTAATTTATTAAGGCATGACTTGATGGTAATGGTGTCTAAAATGGATCATAGTATTGAGGGCTGGTAACATTTTTTCCCTCACCATTAAGTTGGTTTATGAGGACTCCCTTAGCCAATATGATACTGGTCTGTCCAGAGCCTAGGGTTTGTATGAAGTAATGTTTCCTCTAAGTATTTTCATATCTAACTTCACCCACTTCTCATCCTCTTTCTTAATAAACCCTAAAAAGGTACTTCCCTCCTCATCTCAAGTTAGGGTCTTTGAGAAGATTAAGGCATCCTCCGTCAATTAATTTACATGTTATATGGAAATAATGGTAAAGTAAAATGTTTTATGTGGTTTCTCTTACAAAGGTAAATCCTAGTTGAAACTAGGGTTGGTCTAGGAAAACCCTTAGTGGGTCAATGAAATCACAAAATCCTAAGATGTAAGGTGTAGATTGTTTATTCCCTAACCCGTACCATAAACCCTAATCTTGGGGAATGAGAGTAGTGTGGGTGAGATAGAAACCCTACCATATGAACCATAATAAGTGTAAGAGGAAAGAGGAAATGCAAATGAGTTTAGGTGACCCAGTCTCCCACGCATGTACTTGGAGAAATTCATCCATGATGCATGTAGATAGTTTTGAATATACATATGAGACATAAGCAACCGATGGTTACATAAAAATGAAAATTCAACTTTTAGGATTGGTGTCTCAACTTGGGGTGGGTCAACCCAATAGCGGGAAAAGGACCTGAGGGGAGAAATAAACCCTAAACCCATGGGGTTAGGTTGTGTATAAAGAGCCTAACCTACTCTTGTGACTCAAGAAGACACCCTAGATTATGACCTTCCCTAGAAGGGTGAGTTGACCATTCAATTTAAGAATTGAGATAACCTTGAATGTCACCTAAAGTGTGAAGGATTAAGTATACAAAATGTGAAAGGATATACATTCTTTGAACCCAGGTATGTAATATCTAAGGGACACAAGGCAAGTCACTAAGGAAGTGGTTGAAAACATGTGACCAAGCCAAGAAAGGAAGGTAACAAATTGGCTAAGATGGAAACAAAGGTGGATATAAAAAGAAAGTCACTAGAATGAACACTGATCAAGCTAGGATAGGAAGGTCAGCAATATGCTAAGCTGAGAAGGTAAGGATGATATGAAAGGAAGTCATAGCAATGATCATGTGATCTAGCTGGAATAGGAAGGTCACCAATGGGGCCAAACCAAGAAAGGAAGGTTGATATGAAAGGAAGTCATTGTGATAACTATTAATCAATATGGGATAGGAAGGTCACCAATAGGTCAATCTGGGAAAGAAAGGCTGATATGAAAGGAAGTCATCACAATGATTTGTGATCAAACCAAGATAAGAAGGTCACCCAAAGGCCAAGTCAAGAAAGGAAGGACGATATAAAAGGAAGTCATTACAATGAATAGTGACAAAGCTGGGAAAGGAAGGTCACTAATAGAACAATATGGGAAAGGAAGGCCGATCTAAGAGGAAGTCATTGCAATGAGTAGTGACCAAGCCGGTAAAGGAAGGTCACTAATATGCCAAGCTGGGTAAGGAAAGACACCATCAAAGATAAATCCTAGAAGGGAAAGTTGTCATGAGCCCAATGTAGTGACATAAAGTGAAAAATGTGTACCCCAAGAGATGAAGGAAATCTGCGCTAAAGAATTACATAAGAAAGTATTGTGCTCAGAAATGGTTAAGATTGTGATACCACATTAAAACCTAGGTAGGTTAGAGACCTAACTGAATCCTAAGATGAAGAAGAGAGGATTAAAGGTACAACCTATGAGGTTTGTAGGTGATCATTCCCTAAGTGTACAAGACCATGGGTCAAGAGATATCCATCCATGTTCCCATGGTCTAGGAAATTGGCCACATTCACGAGTTTATAAGGCCCAAGGGGTAAAAGTGAGAGGCACTCCAAAAGTGCATAAGGCCTATGAGGCCAAGAGAAGATCACTCCAATGGTACCCATACACCTAGAGGCCTTAAGGAAGTAACTAAGGTTAATAAGGCACGAGGTATAAATATATAAGATATAAGAGGTCACATGTGAAAAAAATCATAAAACAAGTTATGTACAGACTCAAAAGTGAGAAAGGCACTATCCCATGAGTTCATGAATGTAAAAATATTGTGGATTTTAAAGTAATTATGGTTTGGTAAAATTGTCCAGGGATTCAACCTAAAATTCAATATTTTAAGAAAATGTGTGGATACACCATCTCTTCTCTTGGAATGCAATGAAATTTGTATTTGGGATGTAGTCAAATGCTTATTTCATCTCATTATTAGTGTGAGAGATTGGGTACACATGTTATTATTAAAATTTACATGTGAATAAGGAATATTTTAAGAGAAATTTAATGGAATAATCTAGGTTTTGAAGTGTTACCTCACCCCTATGTGAAAATAAATGAACAATAGGTTGGAAAGCTAGGTGAAAAGGTAGTCACAAAGTGAAATTGAAATGTAATCACCAAGAGATGATAATATGTAAATAATAAGGGTATGTATATACCTTGAATTGAATTCAAATACCAAACTTAATAATAATGTGAGGAATTTGCAGATCAATAAATGTTGGAGGGTTTCTAACCCTAAGGTTTGAAACTAAGATAAGTTAGCATTCACATTAACCTTACTCGGTTTGAATTTTGGGGACAAAATTCCTTTTAAGGAGGGGTGAATGTAATATCCTCAAATTTGGTGAATTTGAATAATATTAATATAAGTTTTGAATTGATAAGTGAATTCCTTAATTGATGAAACAATAAACTTATCTTTCTGGCATGGGTGAAACCCGTGACCCAACTGAGGCCCAATAAACTATTTGGTTTTCAAATAGGTCCTTATGGGACAAGATTAAGAAATAAGATATTTTGTGCATAAATAAAGGATAGTGACTTTATGAATTATTGAATAACTAAAACATGAGATATTATGCAAATTTCCAAAATAAAATAAGTTATATGATGTTTTAGATAATTATGGGGGGTAATTATCTACCTATGAATGACAACACTAGATATGAGGCATCAAATAGTGTTATCTTGGTCTGACATTTGGTATAGCTGAAGATAATTACATAAAGAAGAGAACTCTAGAATTTGAAAGAAAAAGGACTTTCCTTATGGTACATGTAATTAATCTATGGATGTACTAAAAGAGAAAGTTTCATACATAAAATTTATTCCATCAAATCCCAAAAAATAGGTAAAGGTTTGGAAAGACATTATTGGGTTACCCTTCAAGTTTCATATAACAAGGTGGCTCCTACTAGCCTATAGAAAATCGAGAAGGAAGAGGGGTTTACTTTTAGTAGTTAAATGTTGTTCCTTTATTTGAAGAAAGAGAAAAAAAGTATCTAGATGTATCCTTTTGACGCCAAACTTGGCATAATAACATATCATAGGATTATAAAGAAAGTATCCATGTTTGGGAGCCATTATAATGAAGATGAGAGAGAAGAATTATTTACTTATGATTTCTAGGATCAAGTTTACACATGGGACCCTGTGATACAAAATGGAAAATGGGTATTTTGTGCCTATGATGAACACCAAAGATAATTTTTGGTAATAGGTAATCCAAATATAATATTATTGAATAAAACCTAGAAATTTCTAAAACATATTGTGGTCTAATAATTTATTTGGTAATTATTTAGTTTTCCTTTGAAACCAAGTTTTGGACATATAAAAGGTTAATTAAGGAGCAATCCTTTTCAATCAAAGCTAATAGTGCGAATATAATTTTCCTAAAAGATGGTATGGAAATGAATTATTGTGAGAATTATATAATTACTTTGCAATTCTAAAGTTTTATATAAGAAGGAAATAAAAATAAAAATAAAAATAGTTGAAGAAGGAATATGTAGGGGACCATGTTATGAGGAGGGTAACACCTTCTTGACCTACAAGGATTTTAGAATCCTAAACCACCATCCCCTAGCCTATATATGGATTAGATACTTGAATCTCCTAAGTTGCTAGAATCTTCCCACTCCCACGACCAAACTAGGGAAGAGTACCCCTTGCCCAACTTGTGGTGTCTTACCATTGATAGTTTGAGAAATCAGGCCAATCACACCTCTCAATAAGGAGACTGGAGTCCATGGAACTTGTAGTGGATTTTGAGGATGATCCCAATGCCCAACTAATATACTCCATGATCCGAGGTAACAAACTTTGCTCAAATGACATACTCGTAACCATGATCGTTGTCATCACAAGAAGAGATTCATCTGCCTAGCGAGGGGCACCTCTGGCTAAGACATGACCTTCCCTATTGGTAAATATGGCATCTAGATAGGAAGAAGAAATAAAAAAAATGATCTCCCACATTCCCCTATAGTAGACAATTATGTCAACAACTATGTAATGGAAATGATGATTTGCAAGGTCATACCTTGTCATGGAGCAAGTCCAACGAAAATTCCCTCATTGTAGTATGTAAACAAAATTGACTTTTGGATTTCATTTCAAACTTGATTTTTGTCTTTTATGCTTAGATCTGGAAATACATTGATTTTCCATAAAGGATCCGAATGAAACAAAAATTTCTAAATCATACTCAGGCGACATCATCAAGAACTCCTAGTTGACCACTATGGACAACGACTTGATTTTGTCCTCCTATAGGGAAATACTGCTCACCTCTATAGTAGTATACATGGGCCACCAAGAACTCCTATCTTTCTAGAATAACATATTAGAAGGACTTGTCTCTTCTCGTTGGTGTGTAGACCTGTCAAGCTGGGTCAAAATCTGTAGGCACCCATGAATCGACCCATTTAAGTTGCGTTTGGGTGATGAAATTTTTCATCTGATGAAAATCACCCAAACCCATACCCACCCATTTATATAGCTCACGGGTGACCCAGTTAGGTGAAGCAAATATCTTTATATGTGTAATATACATGTACACCTACTAAAAGTTGTTACTTGTTTTACACAAGTAAACTCTTTGCCTTTACCAACAACAATTGTATACTCTCTTTTTTCATTTGTAGTAGGCAACAATAAGTACTTGTAATATTAGAAATTTCTAATGTTACATGATAAATTTTTGTTATGTTTGTGTGATAATTATATCAAAAAACTACATTTGTTTTCCTATTCTACATTAGAATACAACAACTAGCTGCTATTTTCTCTTTAAGTTTGTATAAACATGTGTTGACAACTAATCGAATGGTTTAGCATAAAACATTGTAGTTTGGTAGTTCCTTCACACTGTATTTGACATAAAAAATATAGTTACAAGATGTTTTAAATGTTGCTTTTAGTCATAAGGAAAGAAACTAGAAACTTATTGTTGATTGGACACATTTTATTTGGGCACCTGTGAACAACCCGCAACCTGCTCAGTCAGGTTTGGGCGTGCTTTTCTTCCACCCATTTAGAAATATATATTTTTGACTTTCACTCGATAGACCTGCACCCGCATCGACCCAACCCAAACCTAAGTCACCCACTCATTTTATAGGCGTGTTGTTGTACTAGAACCCACTTGCTCTCCCAAAATTGTTCTCCCATGCTATTTCTACCTATATCGGGTAGGACTTGTTCAGGTTCTCTCGATTACCCCCCTAGAAGACAAACAATTGTCATAGGCAATTGAGTTGTGTCTAAGAAGCCCCCAATATCCCTCTATTTATATGAGGATTAGGGTTAGGGTTCCTAGTCTGACTGGGAGCGGAAGGGATCAAAATTTCACAAAATTTCATAACCTACAAGAAGTGAAATGATTGGTTCACAAGTGAACTAATTGGTTGGCGTGTAAACCAATCAGTTCAACCCTTGAACTATTCGTTTCATCATGTTTCCCAATCATAATTTTATTGGCAAATAATATCCAATTTAATGTACAACATGACATCAACACTAATCTTTAAATCAATCGAATTGATTCACCAATTGCTCGATTCATAACCTGAGCCGGTAGGTTCATGGTCTTGAGCCGATCGATTCACTTCTTGAACTGGCCGATTCATGCTCTAGATTTCCAAAGTTGGTTCAATTGACCTGACACTCTGAAATGATCGGCTCAACACTTGAATCGGCCAGTTCACAGTCCAGACAGTCAACATTCAACAATTGTTGTTTAAATTGAATGCCTAACTCTTTAGTAATCAAGTTTAGACCATATTTATGAATGAACTCATATTCCAAGTGTATCCTATGTGTGTGACCCTTTAGGTTCCAAGTTACATTGGCAATGAATGTCCATAACTAACTTATGACATCACAACTAGTGAGCGATATCTAGCAACACATCATTGCTACTTAAGTAATCTGGAAAGTTAAAGAACAACTTCAACCGACAATCTAAGATTGGTGTTACATTAATTGTCTAATTCCTTTGTCACTGATATCCATATTGAACTCAAGGCATGGAATCATCATCCTCTCAATGTTCAATCCATGTTCCTTGAACTAGAGCAGATTGTTTGAGATATATGTAACCTCCATATCATATTGATTCACATGTGCATGCACATGCTTTTCTATGTCTCACTTATCAAGTCACCAGGATATCAAAATCTTATAGGAGGGTTAAATCTACATCACTCACAATAAAAAACATGTGTCACAATGTACCCGAGCACCACCTTTATGGTAACCCTTATTCAAAATCACAATGGATGATGTTAAAGTACATTGAACAACATTTGATGAGTGCAATGGTTTTAGGTCTAAGGACCACAATAACCACCTTCACTATGAGACAAGATTATGACCACCAATTATGGTTTCAATATGTCACTCTCAAGGTGGTTCTGTCTGATACACAGTTCTCCTACAAATATCAATGTGTTTGGTTTGATATCACATATCATGACTGATGAGATTTTGTCATCAACCAACACACCCTCTAGTGTTACATGCCATTATTGTCTATCAGCCTTCCACAACAACATCCACCTAGGGACCTAACCAGAATGTACATACACTTGACACACGTATGATCGCATTGTTCAGGTCATCAACCCAAAGACATATATCATTGAGTAATGTCATTCTTTAGACATTTATTATGTTTCATCATTATCTCCTAACTAATTGAAACATAAAAAATTAGAAGATTGCCTTTATTATTAATCAAATCATTTACAAGATATGCCATCACTTGGCTCTCCGAGCATACTTACCAATAGACTCCCACTTACACTTAGAGCAAATTACTCAAGAACCTTATTCTTAGTGATCATTAACATTTCCATCATGTTTTTACAGTGCAAGTGCTAATCCTGGGTTAGCAACAAATTTACCTTTAGTAGGTATATTTCACATTTTACATCTGTTTGTTGTATGACCTCATATGAGATGGAATTTTTGTAGTATGCTATCATATATTCCTTGCATAACTAGTATCTCCATTGTAGTCATTGTATTTCTACTATGTCATCAATGGTTGGAACATCTCACAAGTCCATCTATATGAACTTCTAGATCCATGCAGTATCCACTCCTATGTTCATAACACCAGGATACTTGACTTCTATTGTAGAATTTAAATAATGGTTTGTAGCTCAAAATCTTCCAACTTACAGTTCTTAGTTATATAGTCCAACATAATTTTACATTGCAACCACTCATCGTCATTTTGGAAGTTTACATCAGTGTAACCCTTTAAAACCAACTCTTTCTTATTACCATAGTTGAACAACTAATCCATAGTGCTTTTCAAGTGCTAATGGATGCTCTTTTCGGCATTCCAATGACCTTCATTGGAATCTGATTAATATTTTATTGTCATGTCCAATACATACAAGATAATTGAATGAGTACATCATATTGCATACATGGTAGATCCATTTGCTAGTGCATTTAGCATCTTACTCACATTTTCCCCATTCTTTACAAGTGGTAGAAAATTGGGTTCTTGAGAGACAAATCACATGTACCATGGACATATTCTCTCACATGGAAGCCTTCATGTTGAACACTTTCAACATCTTGCCAATATATGTGCTCATACTTCGGTCAAGAAACTTTTCATATTTATCTATATAAATCTTAATTCCTATTGCATAGGATGTTTCACCTAAATCCTTCTTAAGAAGGTGATTTCCATGCCAGGTTGCAATACTTGTAGTATTGGTATGTTATTCCCCATAAATATGTGAAATGTGAATATGATCCCACTAAATATTTTTTAATCACACATTTCATCTTAATTTTTGTAAAGTCAAACACTTTTGACTATTTTTTCAAATCAAAGATTCCAACTCTGAGATGCCTTTTTAAACCTCTACATTAATCTTTGAAGCTTATAGACTATAATTGCATTAATGAAGTTATAAAAGCTTCATGATGTGTCACATACACACCTCTCAATTATTGCTATCAAGGAATGTGGTTTTAAACTTCATATGCCAAATGTCATAGTCTAGATAAGCTGCAATAGCAAGCATGATCCTAATGGATATAACCATGATAGTTGGTAAAGGGATTTCATCATGTTTGACACTTTGAACTTGTTTAAAAACCTTTGCAACTAATCTTTCCTTTTATGTTATCAATGTTGGTCTTCCTCTTGAAAGCCCAATTGCACCCTATTGGTTTTACCCCTTTCAGTGGTACCACCAAGGTCATACCTTGTTGATGCACATGAATTCCATTTTGGATGTAATTTCCTCAAGCCATTTCTCAGACTCTGGTCCCTCGGTAATTTCTAGATTAGTTGTTGGTTCATCATCTTATGACAAACTCACCACCATTATGAGTTATAAGAGATCATAATCTTTTAAACTCATGGTATGTTCTACTAGAATTATGAGTCTTATGTTACATAAGGAACTTGAGATTCCACAACAATTTGTGATTCTCCTAATTCCCTTTGTACCTCCTTAGGTTCAATGTTCTCTTATTTATCTTAAACTTTTTGAGTTCTACTTTACTCCCACTAATTCCATTGGCACTCAGTTATCCTAGTAACAAACACTTTTGTTGTTAGATAGGGATTAAAGGTAGTATTAAAAAAAATAGTATATATGTGAAAGAAACTATTTTCTTGTATAAGTTTCAATCCTTATTGAAGACACATCAGTACATTCCTATATCATATCTCGTATGGAGCCTCTTAAACTAGTTTAGATGGTACATCATTTTAGTGTTAAGCATGTGTCCTGAAAGAGTTTAGAAGATAAATTAGATTCATTAATAATCACACCATGAGTCATCAGGGTGTGATTCCTACTTTCTGATACATCATTATGTTTCATATGGAGTTCATTGTGATACACTATTATAATCTATCAGGATGGTCCTCAAACTCTTGATGTAAAGTATTTCAAAATTGATCATAAGTGTCTTATTCTTGAACACTTTAGAAGATTTATACTTGTATTTCATTAAATATAAATTATCATCTTAACTAAAATTTTTAGAAAATTATGATGAGGTACCTGTAACTATCCATAACATGCATTCTAAAAGGTCTATGAGCATCAATATGTACAATCCCTAATATATTAAATGCTCTCCCACTACATTTAGTGAAAGTACTTTTATCATGTTGCCCAATAAATAAGACATGCATGTCTCTAATGGTTCATTATCCAAAAATTCTAGATAAACATCATCACGTGTTATAGAATTTCTTTTCTCATTTATGTTCTCTAGAGGACAATGTTACATATATTCATTGTTTGAGTTATCAAATTAGAATATTTTGGTATATACGTAATACACATTTATCTTTAGATCCTTTAAACAAATACCATAAGACATCTGGGGTAGTGCCATACAAGATCATATATTTGAAAATAGAACATTAATTATTATATATTCATAATCATCCTTGTTCATACAAGATGCAGAAAGTGAAATGTTTCTATTATTGGTATAAATGAAATATCACTTTATCAACTCAATTTCATTCCATGTGGGCTAAAATAAAATATAGGTTATGTCTATAGTGGTAGCAAATCTTGTTCCATTTGTGATGAACAACCCAACCTTGTCCTCTCATAACAACTTGCTTCTTTTCAGGTCTTGCACATTCAAACGTATGTGAGACGTACATCGGGTATCATATACCCAAGATGAAGAAGTAATTCAATTTATCTCATAACATATATAAATGAAGTGGAGATATCTATCCCCTCCTTCTTCTTTAATTTCTCCAAGTAGAGAGGGAAATTCCTCTTCCAATGTCCAGGATGGTGATAGTGGTGACAATTACCTCCCTTATTCACCCCTCCCTTTGCTTTGCACAATGAAGATTTGGGCTTATGTCTAGCTTTAGAACTCTTCTTCCCTTTGCCTTTTCCTTTAGACTTCCCTTTAGGTTTGTTGATCATCATCACAACCTTGGGTTTGTATTTCTTCATTTGTGCCTTGGATGTTCTCAATATGCAAAGTTACTCTATCAATGACTTGTCAAAGTCTTCCATGTTGTAGTTCATGACAAACTGACTGTATGACTCTAGAAGAGACTATAGAATCACATCAGTAGCCAACTATTTACCCAAGGGGAATTCCTATCTAGAAAGGTTCTCCACATACCCAATGAGATTGAGCACATGAGGACCTATTGGATCTCCTTTTGTCATGTCATATTTGAATAGTGCCTTGGAGCCATCATATCTCTCCTGTCTTGCCTGATTTTGGAACATGTTCTTAAGATGTGTCACCATCTCAATAACATTGATGTTCTCATGTTGTCTCTGCAACTCATAGTTCATGGAGCACAACATTACACATTTGACATAAAGGACATCTTCAGTGTGCTTCTTCTAAGCATACCTGCCAGCCTTTTTATGTGGCTATGGTATCTCCAGAACATGGAGCTTCTGCTCTTGTGTGAGAACAATTCTCAACTTCTTGAACCAATGCCAACATCCATAACCAATCATTAAGGTAGGCAACATTTGTTGATTGCGTCTTATGCGATTCTTAGATAGATGGTATGCACAACTCCTTGCCATAGTCATTTGCATGCTTCTAGGTGCTTACCCTCATTAAGGACACCTAGTCAAGATAGACCTGAGAGCCAACATGATAGAAATGCATCCCACCTGGCGGGCCCACATAATTGCCATCACACTTCCATGAGATGGATATCTCACCACACTTGGCGTGCCCACACATAATCAGTCAAGCTTTTCATGTGCATTACTAATGGAAAGCATCTTAGACTTTATATGTTGATTGAGGGATTATATATATATATATGTATATATATATATATATATGTGTGTGTGTGTGTGTGTATAAATGTGTATATATATGTATATATATACACACACATACCCAATCACCAAATACTATAGTACGTATCATATACATGCTATATCCCACAAATGTAAACTCGCAACACAAAAAAAATAGTGATTGTTATGGCCATACTACTGTAATTCCTTAGAGACACAAGTAAGTACTACCACCAAGGTATATATAATATACATGAAGATATTGTTGGCATAGATCTATGCTTGAACCAATCCCTATTTATTGGTTCGACCTTTGAACTACTCATCTCACCTCTTGGTTGGTCTGTTGGTCCTTTAAAGGGGTCAGTTGGCCTCATGTCCAACATCTTCTGGACATCTCTAGCCAATCATTTGGGCCACCAGCCAATCGGTTCAACTCCTGTGTTGATCCTCCTCGATCCTCCAGTCAGTGGGCTCATGTTTGAGATGGTGGTTCATCTATCGCTGAGCATCATATTCATGTGGTAAGAATCAAAACTATCCTATTTCTATTAAAATTATTACATGGTAATTGAGAAACCTCGAGTAATATTCAAAGGGATAATAGGAAGGAAAGAATAATACTTTTTCATGTTGGAAGAAGAAGGTAGAGGCTTGGTATGCAAACTGAGATATAAAAAAGATCAAACAAACCATGCAACCATAGACATATATTTGGGTTATTGTCCATAACCATGCTTCACATCCACCATCAAAGCCAATTTTAGGGTGACACGTGTAAATTGCCTATATATCATATCATATATATATTATTTTAGGATCATATGCAGTATTTAATCAGATATGCACATTAATCATTTAAAATATTTGCATTGTATCCAATAAATAAAAGGAAACAAATCAAAATTTGATCATATCAATTAAATCCAAAAATATAATAGATTTACTTTGGATCAGATACCACTGTTGGGAAATATGACATCAGGACAGGTTGAGGAAAATTTTTATCTTCCATATTCCCCTATAACAAATGATTGTGTCAATAATTATGTAATGGGAAGGATGGTTTATGAGGTCATACCTAGTCTTAGAGCGAGTCCAATGACAATTCCCTCATTGTAGTATGCAAATTTCTTCAAATCCCACTCTAAAAACATCAACAACAACTCATGTTTGACCGCCACGGGCAGCAGTTTGACCTTGTCCTCCTAGCGAGAAAGACTCCTTGCATCTGTGATAGTCCACAAGGACCAACGGGAACTCCTATCATTCTAGATAAATAGACAAGATGGAGTTATCCCTTCTCTTTGGTGTACTAATAGCAAATTGCTCTCCTACCATTATTCTCCCTTTCTATCCCTCCCTTTATCAGGTAGGAATTGCTCGATTTCTATCTGTAACCACAACTAGAGGACAAATAATTGTCATAGGAAATTGAGTTGTGTCTGAGAAGCCCCCAATACCCCTCTATTTATAGGAGGGTTAGGGTCAGGGTTCTTAATTTGAGTGGGAGTGGAAGAGGCCATAATTTCACAAAATTTTGCAACCTGCAAGTGGCAAAACAATCAACTCATAGGGGAACTAATTGGTTGGCATGTGCATCAATCAGTTTAACCTTTTAATAGGTCATTTCATCATGTTTCCCAATCATAGTAGAATTGGAAATTAATATCCAATTTAAATTACTATATGACATCAACACTAATCCTTAAATCAATTGAATTGATTCACCAACTACTCAGTTGACAACCTGAGATGGCCGGTTCAGGGTCCTGAATTGATCTATTCACTTCTTGAACTGGTTGGTTCATGGTCTAGATTGCCAAATTAGGTTCAATTGACCTGACACTCTGAAATGATCAATTCTTCACTTGAAGTTTGGTTCACAGTCTAGTCAGTCAACACCCAATCAATTTTTTTTAAATTGTATGCCTAACTCCTTAGTAATCAAGTTTAAACCATATTCATGAATGAACTCCTATTCCAAGTGTATCCTATGTGCATGACTCTATAGGTTCCAAGTTATGTTGGCAGTGAATGTCCATTACTAACTTAATACATGACAAGCAATGGGAGGTATCTACCAACACATAATTTCTATCCAAGTAATCTGGAAAGTAGGAGAATAAATTCAACCTACAATATGTGATTGGTGTTACAATGATTATCTAATTCCTTTGCCTCTGATATCTAGATTGAACTCAAGGCATGGAATCATCTTCCTCTCAATGTTATATACATGTTCCATGAACTAGAGCAGACCGTCTAAGATATATATATATATATATATATATATATATATATATATATATATATATATATATGACCTCAATATCATATTGTGATTCACATTTGCATGCACATGCTTTTCTCAGTCTCACTTATCAAGTGTACAGGATATCAAACTCCTGTAGGAGGGACAAATCTCATTTAGATCACTCACAGTCATCCCCATGTGTCACAATGTACCTGAGTACCACCTTTATGGTAACCCTTATTCAAAGTCATGATGGATGATGTTAAAATACATTGGACAACATGCGACACATGTAGTGGTTTTAGATCTAAGAACCAAAATCCCCACCTTCACTATGAGAAACGATTATGACCACCAATTATGGTTTCAATGTGTCACTCTCAAGGTGGGTCTGTCCATACACTGTACTCTTACAAGTATCCATGTTTTTGGTTTGATATCACATATCATGACTGATGAGATTATGTCATCAACCAACACACACTGTAGTATTATTTGTCATTGTTGTCTATCAGCCTTCCACAATAACATCCTACCAGGGACATAATAAGAATGTGCATACTCTAGACATTCACATGATCTCATCATTCAAGTCATGAACATGAAGACATACGTCATTGAGTAATGTCATTCTTTAGACATTTATTATGTTTCATCATTATCTCGTAACTGATTGAAATAGAAAAAAATGGAATATTGCATTTATTATTAATCAAATTGTTTATAAGATATGCCATTACAATCATCTTATGATTGATTCTTTGGGCATACTTAACAGCATGCCCTAGGTTTGATGAAACTCCATGAAGGTCAAGAGACCCCCTCCTGGCTCTCTGACACCCTAGAGTGCGAAGTCAATGCTCTAATTAACTTGCCCTAGTGTGCGGCCAGGCCCGTCATGAGGAAGACAAAGTATATGGTGCATTTTCCATGAATGCCCCAGAGTGCGTGGATTTCCTATCCATAGTGCCAAGGGAAATGATGTCATTTCATTATTTCTTTACGGTCCATCTCTTGTGACATGTAGAACCAACATGGACATAACCCATTGGCTTGACCATTTTGCGTGGATAAGCCAGATAAAGTGATTTTTGCCTATGTGGCTGCTAGTGATTGGTCAACAAATGCATTACTTGAAATATATCTAGAAAATTGTGGGCAGGTCACAATATAGAAAAGTATACACTAAATTGGTCAGGAGAACGAGTAGAATCCAAATTAAAGGGTTTCATATCCTAGATCTGAGCCTAATTCCAAAAGGAGTGCTAACACATGATTGCATGGTGATTGAAGCATATGAACCCTAGCCTTGATGAATAGATTATTAATCATGTTAAAAACATTTACTTTGCCATATTTAATGTTATGGTTGAATAAGATGATAGATCAAGATGATAATGAATATAATGATGATGATAATTAGGGTTTAGACAAATAATCACACACATGTTTAATTAGGGTTTTGAAACCAAAGTTCATAACTTGTAATAATCTTAATGAACTTAATCTGGTCTATGTTTTCATAATGAAAGGATATGATTGATATAATAATTAGTGTTTCACCTAATTATTAATATGTAGTGGAATTAGGGTTTGTACCCTTACTCGTCATCCAACCCGATACTACCTTAACCCTAGTTTAGGACCCAAATAAGGTATAATTTGAATAATGTGATTTTGACATTTTCGGATATACATACATGTAGATTAAATATTATTTTCTTGGATCTATTGATTGGATTGCTTGAACTTACTACTACATGATATTTGCAAGGTTATACATAAGGTTCATGGTTACGATTATGACTAGTTGAAATATCGATTGTCGAGGTTTGCTGAGTATTTCTCGATGGTTGTTCAAATAAACTATTAGATGTTTATTTACATCGTGTTCAATTATAATTGCACTATTAGTATCACATAAGATACAATATCATATTCTGAACCATAGTATGAAAGGAATCAAGGGATATTACACATGATCCAGGATCGGATAATGATCTTACCCAAGATAGCATATCAAGTGTGGGTTAGAATATGAGATGAAATGACAGTCCTTATTTGCAAGTAATTGATTGATTATATGTTGTTATCTTACTTGCACACTTTTGTATGCACCACACGTACATAGTATAGCAATATATTGATCCACATTTTATTTTGCACCAATTTAGGTAGATGCAAAATATGAAGATATCAAGACATGATGGGTCAGATGAAATCTACCTAAGGCATTTCATCTAAGTAAAGCAGGACTGGTTAGATACTCTTCTCATATGTATAGCTCTTGTATTGGAAAATCATGTAATTCCTTAGAGGAGTATCATTGCATAACTTGTAAACAATATTTGTGTAACGAAAATTATTTGTTATTATTGTCTATATGTTAGAATCTAGATCTTGGGAATTTTAGGTAATGTATCTCAACTTTAAGGTATTTCCTTAACTAGAGGACACTGAAAAGTGAGGTCTGTATACCATCAGTTATTTCTAACCATCAAAAGACCATCTTCCCTTCGAATCATCCGAAGGCATTATTACCCATCAGTTTTCCTTAGCCATTAATTCTACAAAAGCATCAATTTGCAAACTCACAATTTTACAAATAGGTTCCTTTTTGGTCCTTCAAACCATCAACCATATAATCTATCATCATTTTATAAACTCCCCTTTTTCTAGAATTAATCACCTATTGCTAATCGCTATTGGCCTAACAATTTGCAAGAGATATAACAATATCTACATTGTGATCAAAATTAAGATGGCATGCAACACAAGAAAAGGACAAATTTTCTGTAAGGGACTTGTCAAGTGAGTGAGAAAGACTAGTAGAATTAGAGAAACATGGAGTTAGTAGGAGATAGATAGAATTGAGAAGTTTACGGATGAAGTCATGGCATATGCCAAAGTCCATGGGGACCCTACCCCAACTAGTATTCAAGCTAGACTTAAAGCAGACTGACTAAAACAATTAGTAGAACCAATTCTAGAAGAACCTTCCTACTCTAAATTGTCAGAAGGGATATATACTTTAGAATGTATACTCTCCATAGATATTGAATACCTGAAGAAGAGGAAATATTTAAACCCTCCTCCGGTAAAAAAACAAGGTAAGATGATTAAAGTATCTAAAAAGGGGGCGATTGAGGATAGAACAACAACCCAAGCTTGGGCAATCACCCAAACCCTAATCCAATAGACATAGACATCCCGTGATGACCAATGTGGTCTACAAGCCTCAACTTGATAATCATTTCATCCCAAGGGATGACGAACATGTTGAGGTTTGGGACCAGGTATGGGGAAGCAAAACCTTAAAAGCGATAAGATTTGGGAATGTCAATACCCGGGTAAACTAGGTATCTATCAATGAGTAACAAACCATTTGGATGTAGTGGGACTATACAAAATCTTCTTCACAAACTAAAATCTTATGAAGAACTCACCTTGGAGTTTATGTCATCATTGAAGAAGTTTCTAGTAACAACAGATGAAGTCAAGGAGTGTATATGAGCATACAAGTTGGCAGTCATGATAATCAAAGAAGACTACATTCTAACAAAGAAATGTCTAAATTCTATATTTACTAGGGAAAAATGAGGCATCTATCAAGGCCAAGACTGATAGAGATACCAGAGTATTTCTCATAAATCAGACCTAGGAAAGGATGACCAAGGAATACAATTTTAGCTCTAGGCAATCAAAGGCAGCCCAAATGCACTCTAATATAATGAGGGTGATGTGCAAGCTTTTTTCCAATGCCCTATTCTTCAGATTAGACAATGGGAACGTAACATGAATGGATATCCATAGGCTATGGAGTATCCTAGAGAAGAAACATGTAAACATAGAGCTCATCATAATAAACAAATTGTCAGCAGATATGGGACCAGATGGGTCTCGAGATTTCTACATGGGTGGCCTAATCACCTATATCACTCACCAACTAGGTCTTCATAGAGCATAAGGGGGACAAATTAGTGGTCAAAAAATATTTGACAACAATGAATGTATTAAACATGAATAAATTTAAATACTTCTACAGGTTCAAGAGGTCAAAGGACTTTATCCCTCAACCTGAGATGAGCACTTATTACTATGAAAAATAAATATTTAGGGATGAAGACATCCTAAAAATGTAGTCTGGGTCTAAACCACTTCCACACCTTAACAACCTAGTAGTTATAGAGGAACATATTGGAAAAATAGTGGACACTCTTATAGAGTCACCGCCAAGGAATCTCATCGTCAGAATCCCAAGACTACATCAAAGCCTAAGAAGAAGAAAACTGCCACACCCAAAATAATACAAATTGAATAAGAGGTGTCTCAACCAATGACTATCCCAACCACCACCTTTAAAGAATAACCAATAGAGAAACCACCTGAAACCCAACCAAAACAAGAGGAATAAAGAGCACTATCTGTAGAAGCGAGTGTGATATCACACCCTGCTACACCTACACCAAGGCACATGAAGGAAACATCACAACCGAGATAGAATCCAACCAAGAAGGTGTGAACAAAGAAATATCTAAACTAAAGGAAGCTGAAGCTGAAGCTGAAAAAGAAGTATCCAAAAGAAAGGCTTCCTAGTCAGCAAAGTAGATCAACCAAAGCCTTGATGGAGATAAAGAAATACACATTTTTGTACAAAGAAGAAAACCTGAGCTGGGGGCAAGCTTAAAGAAACATAAAGAGAAACCACAATGAGCCACTGCCCCATTAAAGCTCATGGAGATAGGGCAAGAAATAGATGATCCGTGAGATCATTTCTAACTCTACCTTGAACACTACTAGTTTAATTTTAAGTGTAAAATCACTAACAACGCAAGTTGAGAAGATAACAAATGACATGCAGTCATTGTTGAGCCTGCCCCAATAGATGCAACTCCTCATTCTAAATCAATTGCAGGTCATGGAGGCCCTAGCATGAATGCCAAGAAAGTCTCCCTTCCACGATAGGAGAAGGATGACCTAAGACAAGGGAACAAATGACTATGCATTGAAGATAGGAAGAGGAAGGAGGCACCAACAAGATCACCTTCCCACAAAGACATGTTGACCAAAAGATAGAGGATTTTTGACAAGGGGGCCTCCCCCTCATATGTAGTAGAAATAGATGTGCAACTAAAAGAAGACATGATGTTCACCAAATTGGGTATCAACAATGCTGCCTCACCTCCCAAACCAGAAGTCACAATAAAACTATCTACTGAATAGTGAGGGGAAGAACCTTCAAGGAGTGTGGAAATTTCCAGTAGGGAGAGCATTGTGTATATTCCCCTGTCTTTCCAGTGCACTCCACCAACCTACACAAAACAGAAGATGAACATATAGAAAACACAAATTAGGATTCTGTAGATATGCTAGAATAAGTTATTCATGTTGAAGACATCACGACGATAAGAGAGAACGATATATTCCTGAGATCACTAGAGATAAGGGAGGAGGCACCAAAAACAACTAGAGATTTAATAAACGGGTTGTATCCCTCTACAATTACAAATCCCCACCACTGCCCACTAACAATGATGGCATAGTTGTCAGTGAATTCCTATGGAATGAACTGACAGAAGGAGGGGTTCCTATTCTAAATCCTTTTGAGGTAGAAGTCCAAGAACGACTATCGAAAGAATACGAGGAAAATTTGAATAGGATGTTCAATAATGCTTTGAGAAAAGTAGAAACACCAGTATTCCCTAAGCCACCATCAACTACCACAACAAGTCCAAAAGTGTCACCACTTTTTCCATGTAAAATGAAGAAATGGACATAGCATCTATATTAGGTATGCTTCTCAGAGACATCCATGTCTTGGCTTATATATATTAGGCAATGAAAATCTAGGTGACAAAATCATCTACACTAGTAATAGATACTCTCTGGACAAAAATGATTTTAGGTCATCCTTTAGGCACAAAGCTTTAGTCAGGAAAGTACTCTTCAAGGTTTTTTGTGGTGTAATCATAGAAAGAGTATATGTACAGAGATAAAGTGGGGTTGGTCTTCAAAGCTACATCTACCCTAGACATTCAACTATATGCAGAAAACTATAAGGCCCCTTTCGTTGCTGAGCTAAAAAAGGCATTAGAAGAAATAAGGAAGATAAAGTTCATAGCACTCCCATTTTAGGCCTTCTACCACTGCATGATGACCGCACAAATATTTCCACTAGGCAAGTCATTACTTAGAGTTACAACGTAAAATACATGCCGTGTGGAAGGATGGTCTTTGAGAAACTAGAAGATAGTATGATATAAGAAATACCCACACACTTGAAACATCTCATACAAGGGTTAGGAGGGTGGTACCACCCCAATTGGAAGGAGATAGTTATTGACACCAACTACCCTCAACAAAGTCTTGATTTGGGGGACAATGAATTTATCATGCTCAGAATAATTAATGCACTAAATAGGGGGATCCCCTTTGAGTAGTTATCAAATGAAGATTTCCATATCCTAGTAGGAAAATACATCATGGAGATCATCCATGATAGAAGATTTTTCTATGAAGAGCGCATGGAAGACATTCCCTGTAGGATGTATTTGCTGGTACCCTCCTAGAGAAAACATCATGAAGGGAACAATTGAAAAACCTTCAAAAAGAATATGAGGTTCCTCTTCCACAAGACAAAGAGACTATGCCATTGACTCCTCCCTCCCAGTCTAAAACACCAACACCTCCTCTCTTGGAATCAAACATCCCACCCAACCCACCCATTGATGAAACAAAAGCCAACGATTTTGCTCTTGAAACAACTATTCACACCCAAGATACCCTATCAGAAGTACATGCATCTGCTGATAAAGATTCCAGATCCACTTCCCCACCTCAAAAACATATCATTGATTCATAAAAAAAGGAAGTGGCCATTAATGAAGATGAAGTTGCATAACTAGCACCTACAAATCTAGTACAATACACTTTTATCAACTTTGACAAAGATCCTTGCTATGGGTTATCGCTAGAAAACATGACATTCATCATGCAAGAAATCAAACTCAATGATGGTGAAATAATAACAATCTTTGAGAGAGACCACATCCAAGTTCTATGGCCAGACCTTTGCTACATCTAACTATTTGAGGATATATGATGATGAACATCATGATAGCTTGCCAACAACTTCTAGTTGATGAGCTCAATGACATATGCATGGCCTTCTACAATATACTATGGGACATCATTATGAAGAAGGAATCAAGAGAGATGCAAGGACTTACAAAATACCCAAAGTCTAGTGTTCCACATCTAATATTTGTACCAATCCTCTACAACAACCACTGGACACTTTTATAAATGGATACAAAGGACACAACATTTACAACATATCAGACACTATGTTTAGCATGGAATTAACTTATTACCAATAAAAACCCAACATTGTCACTAAATAAAAAGCCACACAGGTGACTACCCATATCTTTAAGCTTATTAAGATGTTTGGTAGAAGCTTTTCTGATGCAAAATTTTTTTGAAAAGCCACAATTTTGTCATAGGGGCCCACAACAATCTCTTAGGTCCAATGGTTGTGGTTTCTACGTCTTATTTTGGATGTTCATGGTAGAAACATCAGACAAGAAGGTGGAGTTTTATCATGAAGAGGACTAATACCAACACCTTTGAGGCACTTGTTATCTTGACTTACTAACCATTTAATGGGCATTGACTAGTTCAAAGATTTAACTTGCATGTTCTCACTCAACTTCACTCTTTGACACCCTGAGGATAGGGTGCATGATAATTTTGTGGGGGGTCCAAATAGGCGAGTTGGGTATGCTTACTTGCCCGAAATCTCTAAACACTTTGAGTTTCTACCTTCTCTAAAAACATTTTGTAGCAATTCTGATAAAATCAATTAGATACCCTGCTAGTTGTAAATATCTTAGTCATGATTAGCCTAAGGAATTTTTTCTATATATAGGAAAATTTTGAATCCAATTTTCAGAAATTTTGTTATCACTCTTACCTTAAACCTTCTTGTCTTCTACATACTTCTTAGTGTATTCATTCTAAGAGTGGTTTTTGGACTATTAGTTCACCTAATAAAAATATACTTGACTATGTATTTACATCATTCTAATCTCAAGATATCATAGGAAGCAAAGAAACACTACTATCACAAAAAAAACCCTCAAAAATATAGGGGAACCTTATGGTGCACTCCTGATCAACCTCTGAGCCTCCCCGTTCAAGCTAAAAAATGCAAACACAAGTAGTAGAGGAAAAAAATAACCCTTCTAGTGTTGAATCCCCATTGTGGGAACAAAAAAGGCTTGACAACCTACTTTCCTAAAAATCCTATCGCCTAAATCCTTGTGAGCAAGAATAAAATCTGAGCATGAATTAAAACATGAGAGTTGTTCCTGGAAAGATGCCAAAAGGCTCCATCCTGATTCCCCACCAATTTCCACAACCATTGGTAATCTTCGTCTTTCAACAAACTAGACGAACCATCGAGTTATCCCCCAAGATGAACATCCATCGGTTCTCATGATAGATAGTCTCCAAGAAGTATGTGACTACCTAGCCATTAGAAGGTGATGGATAAGGAACCCATTGATTTACACTTCTGATGGTTATCCCAAAGACAACCCTTCTAATTTCTATCTCAAAGACATCCATCTATCAATGGTTGGACTGGAATACATGTCTACCGATGGATTCTTGGGAGACTTATTGTGATGGCTCAACAGACCCACCTCTAATGGTCGTACATGTACACATATGTTGTCTAGTGAAGGACACATAGACAGAGAGCCATCTTTTGATGCCCTACCTGTGTTTCAACAACCAATGACATTTTTGTTCACATCAATCATTAGAACTATTAATTGAGTGCCCCGAGGAACATGCTCAGGAGGCTTAGGGTGGAAGTAAGGTTTACTAACAAGAACCTAGAACCCCACACCATGGTATATAATTGAAGACCCCATGCTACGGAGAAGGGGTTGGTCACATTACAAGAGGGATGATGAAGTGCTTCTATCGAGCTACTCCCCCATCAACTTCATCTTCCACCCATTGGTTCGTGCACTCTAAGGACGAGTGTCGAAGGAGTAGGAACCTCCATCTTCAATAAGTGGTTCCAAGCTCCTTATTTAAGAGAAGGAGGGAGACGAAGCAACCATATTTACCATCAACACCAAATTTAGAGAGGAGAAGATTGCCATCAACCCTGACTTGTTAGGGTTCTTGTTGGTGTATCTTTCTCCTTCTTCTCCAAATATGTTCATCCCCTGACATGTCCATCTCATTTTCCATCTTCATATCCTATCACAACTGTAATTGTGACATGTCATTCATGACCTTGAGTGGCTAGTCGATTAACTTGGGTTTTAAGTAGGCAATAAGGCTCTCCCAACATGTAAGTACTCATATGCATTGAAAATATTCACTTAGAAATATTTATCTCCATACTCTTGTTCTTAATGCTTCATTTGCATGTTTAGCTACCCTCTTGTGTTTCTCAATTGTTAGTACCTTGAGGGAGTAGTATTAACCTACATCTAAGAGTTATTGAATTTCATGAATGCATGACAATGTTGGAATGCTTAAGCTAATGATCATAAGTTTTTCTTGTGGTTGTTTGTTTGCCATCTTGAGGAGAGGCAACCATATAGTCTATATCTATCCTAAGATCGATATAGGAGGGAATATACACTTATGATGATCTCTTGTAATTTTGCTGAGGGAGTATAATGGGTGTGAGTATTTCTTGTTGGCGAGAAACCTTAGATGGTGAAACCCAATTCAAGTTCCCTCCCATACTTGTTCTCTTATCTTTTCAAATCTTGTTCTTTATTTTACCTTTCATTTTTTTACTTGTTTATTGCTTGCTCGGTAAAGAATCATCATTCTACGGGGAACACAAACCTTAACTTACCTTTTTTATTGGTGTTACTAAGACAAGGCTTAAAGTATCTTAACACTTACCACTGTTGTCCCTAGTTTCAACCCTAATCTAGTACATCAGACCTCGTTATTATGGTTGTGGCCGAGGGCATAAGCGTTGGGTCATAAATTTGAAAAAATGATTACTCTAGTTCTAATCCTTTGGGAAGTGTAATTCGGATAATCACGTTTTTGAAGTGCAATGATATGGGTAGCCACCCATGTGAGGGATATCTTTTATGGGAGGTCTTGAGATGACTAGGACCCCAATTTACCTAAAAATAGGATTTTTAGGGCAATGATGGGAAGGAAACATATATCTTCAACCCTAAAAGGCAACCCACCATTATAATTATCCATTTTCTTTACCACTATTTCTTTGATTTTGTATTTTCCTTGTCCTAAATTACTTTCTTTCTTCACAACAACCTAAGAGCGGATTGACACTGGTTTGTCAGGTGATATGTGGGTATTACTCCTGGTCCATCGTAACAAGATTGCTAAACCTAGAATCTTTGATTTTGTTTTATTTCTATTTCTTTATCTATCTGACTCAGATAACAACTCAATTATCATGTTTTCCCTTATTTTCCATATAAAATGTGGTGGCGACTCTCATCACCTATCTTTTACTTTCCATGCCACAACTGAACAAAGTCTCACTACCAACATGATAGGAATTTCTCCATATCTTTTTTGGGCAGGGTGCGATAGACTAGCAAATCTACTAAGGATACTGAGATTATGTGAATAGAGATTCCACTATCTATTTGTAAAAATTAAGCACCATCATGACCATTTAGTTTACTATTTTTGTTGTTTTTATATTTTGCTATTTCTTCTTCTTCTTCTTCTTCTATTTTTGGTTGGTTTAGGGCTTTGAGTTGTGCATCCCTCTGATCTGCCAACATCTAGCTCACTAATCAAGGTCATCAAATAACCCAACCCTTACCTATCCATCTCCAGTTAGTCCTGGAAATTTTTTTGATCTTTTTTCCCTTTTTCATCCTATGTGACAATCCTTAAATGTGGGTCCAAGAATGGAGTCATGTGTAGGTTATCAGACTTTAGAAATTTAGAATACCCAAATGTTTAAGACATCCTACAAATAGCAAAGGGTTGAATTAGTTTGGGGTTGAACACAGGGATAGGAAGAACGACACTTCAGAACTCAAGTTTTACTTATCTAAGCATGTCAAAAAGGTCGAAGGACAAGGGTTGTTGTAACAAGAAAGAATCATAAAGAATTAAACTAAAAGTCTATCTCCAAAAGGAGCTACCAAAAAGATTAAGGTTTTAGGGTTTAGCAATTTTTGCAGAGGTTTTGTATATTGGAAATTGAGGAGACAAAACTATCATCGGAGTAAGGCACGGAGGAGGAAAACTTAACCGTAACAAGCAACAACGGAATACATCCTGTACCCTCTTCTCTCAAAGAGGATGCCTCTAACTATGCACCAATTCTCTCTCTCAAGAGTACTGAACATAGACTAGAGTGGAAAGATATGCCAGGGCAACCCTAATCCTGGCTACTCTCGTACACCTGAATTAGACCAGGCTCTAGACTTTACGACATCCCTCTCTCAAGGGAGTCAAAACAAGAAACACTATTTTATAGCTAGTCAAAAGTGTGATCCAAACATAAGAGACTAGAGCTCAGATGCTATAAATAGATCGTCCAACAAAAAAGAACCATACACAGAACAATATGAGATAAACTCCATAGATTCCATAAGCATAAAGAGATAAAAGGTTTAGTTACAATGAAATGGTAAATGATAGTAAATTTCTAAAATAGGGAAGATAGGTATTACCCTCCTTGATGTAGGAGGTCGGTATACATACCAGCGGACCCTTAAGGTAAGGCTAACCCCATACCGGGTAGGAGCCCTATCGAGATACGACTGTGTCAAGTTTTTGACTGTGTCGGGTCACAAACCGTGATGGGTAAAGGGTGTATCGGGATAGGACCCTCTACCCGATATGGCCATGTCGGGTGGCAAGCCCTGTCGGGCTACAACCGCAATGGGTAGGCCATATCGAGATGGGTATCGTGTCGCGTTAGGACATGTGTTTGGTTAGCTTTGCCTTAGGTTCTCAGTTCCTCGTGTTGGGCATGGTTGGGAAGACCGTCTTGGGTTGAGACCCAACTAACAGTCTGGCACATTTATAGTGGCCTTGAAGGTCATATCGCTCTGCTACTGCTACCGGGTCGAGTCCTAAGTGAACTCCTCCAACCCCTCTCAGGTTGGGGGTGTGCTCACCTAGTGTCACCCGACAGGCCTTGGGATTTGACACACTAGCTCATGTGCTCTCGAAGTTA
The DNA here is from genome assembly GCA_963693085.1 of Alisma plantago-aquatica. NCBI lineage: Eukaryota > Viridiplantae > Streptophyta > Magnoliopsida > Alismatales > Alismataceae > Alisma > Alisma plantago-aquatica. Next base: position 281,547,622 of record OY856410.1, read on the forward strand.
GCTCCCTAGGGTTGTGATTTGTCCCATTAGAGTCATGTAGTTGCTATTTATAGGCCACATGTCCTTTGTCTGCTCCAATAATGTGGCTTTGGGAGAAGGTTGACATGTCTGTCGCCCGACACGGCTGGCGGGGGCTGTCGCATGCTGGGTTGTGAGTACATCACCATGGATCGTGTCAGGTAAAGATCCTGGAGGGATGCAACACCGAAAGGTGGCCGTGTTGCACGATAAACTCCATCGACCGACAGATTGTGGCGGACAATGCTCCTTGTCGGGTAACAACGTGTAGTCCGTCAGGGCTCCCGTGCGACACACCCATGCCGGGTTACTTCCATGACTGTAGAAGGTGTATCTCTTCACCGCATTGATGGACCGGGGCCGTTAACTTGTTGTGGGTTGGCCAGGTCAGGCCCATTAGCATTCTTTTGGTGGAAAAATAAGAGAAACTCTGCAAAAGATAGGAAATATTGTCAGGAGCATAGTGGGCATTATTTCTATTCAATAAATAAGATAAAACAGAGAGGAATTTAGGTTTGGAGGTAGTTTTGATAGTAAAATATAAGCTCTAGTAACCATAAAATAGGTGTTATCATATGCCAATTTATGATTTCTGACATTCTTTACTTTTAAGGTTTCAAAATTCTTGTTTAATTATATTTTTACTAAATTTATGTCATAAAAAAGTTTAAAAAATATCATCTATAGGAAATAAGATCTTCTATTTCTTGAGAAACATTGTAACTGTCTCTATTTTCTTATGATTGACTTTCACGCTTACTAGATTGCTTCTAAAATTGCTAAAATTCATCACTTGCACTCTACATTGGTACAAACCTTTGTGTCATGGAATGGGTGCCAACCTCACATTGGATCCCTGAGAGTGATCTGTGATGTCATAGTAAAGGTATCGAAAAAACATTATGGTATATGTACAAAAGCCTTGAAAACATCATACTCTCCTAGAACTCATGAATGATTACGATCGTTGTAGTCATGTGGTGTATTGGGAGAAATAGCTCCATCTATTGAAAATGGGTAACCCCCTCGGTGAGTGTCGTCTACCCATAGAGATAATGAGGATCACACCCTCCTATGCAGGCCACTTTTGAGTAAGAACATAATGTTGAGATAAACTCATGAGCTAAAAGGGACAATGATGTTCTTCCCATACACATATCTTGCTTTGGTTACTTATAATGTTTGAGATTGGTGCTAGCCCCTTTGATGTTATGTTTAGTGATCAGAAGAAGGTTTACAGTATTGTTTCAAACCCAAACAATCTTTTTTAAGAGGTTCATAGTCTTTCTAATGATTGACAATCTTTTCAAAAGTATAAAACATTCAAAGATATTAACAATCCTTTCAAACTATAACTATATTCTTAAAAGATTAGCAATCTTGTCAAAATCCAACAATCTTTTCAAAGATTACCATTCCCTCCAAATTCAACAATCTTTTGAAAGATTAACAATTCTTTCAAACTCCAACAATATTTTAAAAAGACTAACCATCTTTAAAAAATCAAGATAAAAAATCCTTTAAAAACCAAAAATATTTCCAAAGATCAACATGTGTGGTGATTGTCTGGATAAATCAAATAATTTAGAGATGGTAAATGTATGTTTTTTAGATATAAAGACATTAATAAAGTAGAATTTAAAATTCAAACTTTGGACCAACTGTGATAAGATTGAGATTCCTAGATTTTAATACAATTTTAGGGGATATAGTGGTCTTAGGGATAATACCATTATATTTTTTAGTAACATTCATTAACTTCTATTGCTAATTGGAAAGTAGTTTTACTTCTATTCTTTTAAAGAAGGAAAAAAGTATGGAAGAGGTTTTCTAGGAAAGTATAGGATTAATTTTGAGTGTTTATTTTGATAAGGTAAATAAATTTTTAAAGTAGACAAAATTGTAAGATTAGTTTTAAATAGTACTAAATATTTAGTGGTTGATACCTAATAATATGGAAACTATAATTTTGAAAATAGAAGTGAAGAAGAACATGCAAAAGACATTTCTTGTATTGTCTTGATATCTTATTATGGAGAAATAAACTACCATGTATGTGAGTCCAAGGATAATATGATTTATTAGATCGTAGTTCATAGGGTGTTTCATTGAATATGAGGATAAATATATATAACTTAATAGGCTTATGGTGTTTACTTGATTTTTTAAAAACTTAGGTTGATTTGTATAAGGAGAAAATGTTATATTTAATTTTTTGACCTTGTAAAAATTTTACAAAAGAGAAATAGACTTTGAAAAAAAAATGAAAAGAACATGTTTATAATTCTTGGGGTCAATCCATTATGATGAGTACCATAGACACATTTGTATAGAAAATATAACATTAAAAAAGGTTTCATTTTGTTTTTATTACCTTAAGTGTGAATTAATGGCATCCAAGTTTTAAATAACATGATTAATGACTCAATAGTGTGGGTGTTTAAGAAATAGAAATATGGTCAATAGTGGGGACATCTGCTCCATTATGACAAAAACCAACTGATAGTTAATTAAATACTGAAAGAAAGAGATAACACCCTTATTCCTTATAGAGAAGGGACTAGTGTGGGAATTTTGGAGTCTAATTAAAAATATATTTCCATTCAAAACATAAAATTCAAAGTAGAAGGATCTAGAACATATAGCGGCGATTCATTATAAAACACAAGGCATATGATATCACATCTTGGTCGAGTTATCTTCCTTTGTATTCAATAAAAAAAAGAGTAATAAAGAAGTCTTCTCAAGGAGCGATGTGTAGATAATGACTACCACATGAGAGACTCTCTTTATTCCTAAATATCAGTATCATTTGAAGGATCATATGTGAGTGGTAAGAATCATGGGATAATTGTAGAGGAGTCTACTCAGCCATGGATCCCTTGATAGAGAACGACGACGTGGACACATTCGAACACTTGTTTGATGCACAAACTAGAGAAGATGTCCCACTCATGGACATGGAAAGGAAGAGTAAGGTGACAAGGGCTAGCCAGATCTAGGTTTCTAGATAGGAACACCCATGGAGGAGATCCACGAACTAGAGGATAGGAAAGAAAAAGAAATAGGAAGTTGGGATGTATTCCATCAATTTAACATGAATGGCCAAGATCTTCTAGAAATAGGTAATGTTGAAAAGTATGTATCTTTTAGCTTAGACATCCAATCATAGAAAATTTGGTGTTGTTGAAAAGATATTAAAGATTAAATTATTATAAAAATATTTTTTTGAGGATATCTAAATGTTTAATAGGCCAAAGATTTAATATAAGAAAATATACATGATGATGGTGTTTATGCAATAGATCGTGATGTCTTAATTTGAGGAGATAAGTTCATGTGATCTGTTCTGAATTCTAAAACACAAATGCAAGATCTGATCATAGTGTTTTAGTGAATATGATTTATTATGATGAGTTTACTCCTTAGAATTAATATTGTAATTTGAGTCATCAAACGATGAGATAACATTTGTAGAAAATATTTGAAATTCTATTTTGTTGTATGTCTCACTAATATATTGTTTTGTTTGAGTTTAGAAGATAATTACCTATTATGAGAATTTAATATTAGAGAAGTTAAACCATGATATTAATTAAGGTGGTTAAGAAATTGATGATATCAATAATGATGTAAATGCGTAGAGATCATATATTATGAGAATGCATGATCGTATCCGATTTTATTAGAGGTTGGTATCATGTTTATGCTGCATAAAGAAACCCCATAATACATTACAAGACCTAGAATGTATATTAGGATAATATAGGGTTTTTATATATAATTTTGATATATGCATCATATTCATTTTCAGGAAAGTTAATGCTTGAACATAACATAAAAGTATGTTTGGATTTCTCATCATAATAGGTAAGTCGACCATGTCCATTGAGTTTTAGTACTATTATTATTCAATCTACACCCTCCTATAAAGTAACTTAGATATTATGTTACTTCCAGACTTTAGTGTTTCATATCTTGTCATGTTTTGAGTAATCAGATTTCACTCTATTTGAGTTATGTTTCCAGAATCTAGATTTTAGATATTTGATATTTATATTACTTTTAGATGCACAATACTTATATGCTCAGTTCACTTTATTTTCTCAAGACCTTAGGCTCAGATATAAGTTTTGTATAATGGTTAAATTTAACGAACTTCGTATTAATATTTATCCAAACAATAAGTATATCAGATTCTAGATCCAAATTTAGATTCAGTTATGTTTATTGTCTTCAGCCTTTGACTCAATGTTATATATTAGACATAAAGATTTAATTAAGTCATCTATTGAATAAATGCTCGACATTAAGATTTGTCAGACAATAAGAATATTATATTTCAACTTCAAATCTAGATTTAGCTGAGAGTTCAAGAAGTGATTCATATTTAAATTCAAAATTTAGGACATGTTGAGTTACCAGTATTTAGTTTTAGTATAAGATGAGTTTAGATTCATAATTCAGTAAGTTTAGATCTAAGATAATTAAGTCAATACTTTGAAATAAGACATTATATGATAAGTCCTCATTAACTTTGTCCCAAGACGATTGAGAGGCATGTATTGACAATTCAGAGCAATTTTTACTCCAATTCAGAGGTACTTCAAACCAATTCAGGGCATAGTCACACCAATTTAGAGACACCTCGGTGTCATTTATAGGCATGTAGTGACAATCTAGAGGTACTTCGATACCAACTCAGGGTGTTGATACGCTAATTAGGAGGACTTTTCGTAAAATGGTTTCCACGAATATGTTAAAAGACATAAATAAAATACACATCAATTCAGTATAAGTTAACAATTTTCAAATATTAGTTCAGCTTTCAGTTATAGTATATTCATGTTTATCTTATTAGAAATTCAATGCCACTTACTCTAACCTAGGTTTCCCATTGTGCATGGCTGGGGACGAGATGTCAACAGGTACTAATCTTCAAGAAGATCATTCAAAATGAAGGTCTCATCAACAATTTAGAGAGGTTTGCCTGGTGGGGCGCCATCTACAAGATCTGAGATATTAAGACAAAGTATAGGTTTTAGCATCATGTGAATGGGCTTTTTATATAATTTGATGTAACCATGTCATTTTTACTAAGAATTAATGAGAATTTAGTTCATACACACACTGTAATGGTTCTTATCTATCGTCATTGTAATGCATATCATGTTAGTGACACTCCCTAGTTGAAATTTTCTTTTACTTCCGCTCATGTTATATGAAAATTAGAGTATTCTATAGCTTCTATGCCACTACTGTAACATCCTAGGATTTGAGGCCTCGAATAAAACACTCTTAAAAGGAATGATTGGACTACCCATATCACCAAGGTGCACCTCCTTTTCCGGGAGCCCATCACTAAAGAACTTCATAGTTAAGCGTGCTCAACTTGGAGTAGTACTAGGATGGTTGACCAGTCGGGAAGTTGATCATGGCTTGCGCGTCAGTGTGGACAAAGTGCGCAGTTAAGGCTAGTGGTGGTCTGTGGGGCCAGTCATCATTCCTGAAACTCTGCTAGAGCCTTGGGCAGTGGGCCCGGGTGTTACAAATGGAATCAGAGCCAATTCCCCTCCAGTAGGTGGGGCCCACATGGGGCATGGCATGCCAGTCTTGAGCCGTGTGGTCCAGGCATGTAGGAAAGGGTTGTCCATGGTTGATGTAGCTACCCTTGAACTGGTATTTCGTGATCGGGAGCTGGGTGTCCATGGACCATTATGGGTCTGCACTGAAATGGGGAAGATATTATGAGGCCTTATAGTTGAGCCTTGACGAGGACATCAAGAGTTTACGTGGGGGAGATTGTAACATCCTAGGATTTGAGGCCTCAGATAAAACACTCTTAAAAGGAATGATTGGACTACCCATATCACCAAGGTGCACCTCCTTTTCTGGGAGCCCATCACTAAAGAACTTCATAGTTAAGTGTGCTCAGCTTGGAGTAGTACTAGGATGGGTGACCAGTCGGGAAGTTGATCCTGGCTTGCGCGTCAGTGTGGACAAAGTGTGCAGTTAAGGCTAGTGGTGGTCTGTGGGGCCAGTCGTCATTCCTGAAACTCTACTAGAGCCTTGGGCAGTGGGCTCGGGTGTTACAAATGTATGTTAATTGAATAACGGCTCTGACCTTTGGGTCTCCCTTAATTGGGGGTTACCAGGAGGTGGGGTTGTTACAATTGGTATCAGAGCATAGGTTCCTCAATTAATCTTTAATAATTATTAAATTTTACAAATTCTATAGAAACCAAGGGAGTTATTAGAGGATTGTCTGAAAGATTGAGGTGTCTAGAAAAGGATCACGTTCGGGGGCTGACAATATTTTCCTCCGCACCGCTAGTCAGAATACGAGGACTCCCGAATCTGTGTGACTGCCTGGCCAAAGTCTTAGGGTATGAATCAAAATAAGATACCTTTAGGACTCTCTCATCTTGTTCATCCCTTCGCAACTCAAATTCTGATAAGGACCTTAAGGATTAGGGTTTTCTCTCTGCTCCTCACCCTCTTGAGGTATGCGTAAGGTTGATAAGGATTAAGGAATCCTCCGCCAAATTAATAAAAAGCATGTAAATAAGATGTCATGAACATAAGCTTAATAGAGTAAGCGTAAAGAAATAGATACATGCTTAGGTCGTATGACACGAGTTGTCTGTGCCCTCGGGAGAGACCTGAGGATAGACCTCCTTGGAAGGACGAGTAGAGAGAGTTAGTCATGGAAGTAGAGATCTCCATTAAAAGTAGAGACCTAGCACATCCTTTGAGGATGATGGTAACCCTAACCCTAAGTGAAGGTTAGAGGGAGAGATGACATGATGAGTTAGTTGTCTTGGTAGACCAGATGTTTGTATAGACATGCCTTGGATGTCATATGAGCCTTGAGAGGTTAGATGGCCTAGCACCTTTGGCAACCCAACCCTGGGAGGGTCATCAATGTTTGAGCGAAGGATAGATCCTTCATGGATGAAGTTAGAGAGGAACCTATAGAAACCTTATGAGTTGAAAAATAAAAAACAAAGAACATGTTGCCTTATTCGGCTAGAGGAGGAAGATGACCACGGGTCGTTAGATTGGTGGACCTGGGTCCACCAAGGTCTCTGGGCCGTCCGATCTTGCGCATGAGATTAGGAATCGATCCTTAATAAAATTCGATCAAAACTCATTTAATTCTTAAATGGTTTTGTCTCTCTTTGTTTGGAGGCTCAAACGTTGTCCAAATATTACCAAATTTTATATCCTGACTTATTTTGACGTGTAGAATCCAAATATGGAGTTAGTTTTGCCTTTTGAGAAAGTTTGATAGGTGAAATAATTAATATATCATTTTCTCTTTCCTCCTTCAAAAGAGGTGATAACATTATCTAAAATTAGTATAACTTCATCCATAAGTCTCCTTAAGGGATTGGAATACAATTTTGCAATTATCTTTACAAGTTGAGATTATTTATTTATTTATTAAATAAATAGAATATCCTACACACTTTCTTTGTCCTATTTTACTCATTATTCACACATTATCCAAATTAGTTGCAAATTTGCACAGAGGCTTATTTTTATGTTTAGAATACGAATTTGGAGTTATTTTTCTGATTTGAGAACATTAAGTATTTTATTTCACTTTATTGGCCTATTTCCTATTTTCTTTTGATAATGATATTATTATTTACATTTATGGTCCACTTTAAATGATACTTGGCCCTTAAGTTACTTTTTGGTCAAGAAAACGAATTTAAGTATCAAATTATCCTAATGGGTTTCCAATTATAATTTTGGTGCAATATCTTTCTCATTTTCCTCTTTCATCCATTAAATTCCATATTGCCTTTTATTATTGCATTTATCTTCTCCTTTATATAAAATTCGGATTTTCCCTTATTTCTCTTATCCTAGAAAGTGCTAGAAAGTTATAAGATGAATTATTTTATTCTTTTTATTGCTTGGTGTACATTTTGCACTTTAGACCCATAATCTAAAATCTAACTGAGGTATTTGTGCATACAACCCTATATCAAGAATATATGGGAAACATTTATCCAATAACCATCATAATTTCACTAAATCGAATCCAAGGACATATGGGATGAAAAGAAGGACAAAAACTTATAGAAAAGAGTACAAAGAGGTACGTAGAGGATTTCAATATGTTACAACACTCCACCCCTTAAAAAGGATGTCATCCCCAAAATCTCATACAAAGAGGGAAGGATGAGTACATAACATTTTGTCTCTCAACTCCCAAGTGGTTTCTTCCAAACCATGGTATCTCCACAAAACCTTCACTAACTCTATCTCCTTATTGTTCAACTGCTTTACTCGGGAGTCAAGGATCTTCACAGGTAGTTCTTCATATGTTAGATTCTCATGAGTCTCCACAGGTTCAATAGGGAGTACATGAGACGGATCCTTAACGTACTTCCTCAACACAGAAACATGGAACACATTGTGGATCTTATCATAAGCAGGAGGCAAAGCTAAGCGATATGCACAATCTCCCACTTTATCTAAGATTTCAAATGGTCCAACATAGCGAGGAATCAACTTGCCTTTTACTTTAGATCTTGCAATAGAACGTATAGGCTTGATCTTTAGAAAAGCATAGTCTCCCACTAAGAAGCTTACATCAGACCTCTTTTTATCAGCATACATCTTCTGTCGGTCTTGTGCAACTTTCATCCATTTCTTTATTAGTTGTACCTTCTCAAGCATCATCTGCATGTCATCGGTCTTCACTAGGGAACGTTCACCAACATCATCCCAGTGCAAAGGCGAACGACAAGGTCTACCGTAGAGAGCTTCAAAAGGTGGCATGCCAATACTTGCTTGGTAGCTATTGTTGTAAGCGAACTCTGCTAACGGTAGATACCGATCCCGGGCACCACCCCAATCCATCACACAAGCACGTAGCAAGTCCTCCAGAATCTGAACTGTTCTCTCAGACTGACCATCAGTTTGCAGGTGGTATGCAGTACTGAAACACAGATCAGTACCCATCTCTTCTTGAATCTGACCACATAAGCGAGAAGTGAATTTCAGATCTCAATCAGAAACTATCACAGTAGGGATACCATGTAGACGAACTATCCACTCCACATATAACTGAGCCATCTCAACAACTTTATACGTGGTTTTGAAAGGCAAGAAATGAGCAGATTTTGTAAGTTGATCAATCACCACCCAAACAACATCATAACCTTTCTTGGACTTAGGGAAACTGGTAAAAAAATCCATTGTGATCTTCTCCCACTTCCATTCTGGAATCTCAAGAGGATGAAGGAGACCACCGGGTCATTGATGTTCAATCTTGACCTGCTGACATGTCAAGCACTTTGCTACGAACAGATATATATCATTCTTCATGTTCTTCCACCAGAAGCTTCGATGTAAGTCCTTATACATCTTGGTTGTGCCAGGGTGAATGGTGTACTTGGACCCATGAGCTTCACTTAGAACCTTCTATCTCAGATCACCAGCATTGGGAATCCACAACCTTTGTCTGAAGCGGATAGCACCATCCACTCCGACAGAGAAGTCAGATTGTGGTTTCTCAGATAAAGCTTTCAACTCTTCAAGCTCAAAACTCCCCAACTGTGCAGTCACGACTTCTGAGATCCAGGTTGGTGTAACGGTCAAACTGGCCATAAGAACACACAACTTGTCTTCATCCACTGAATCGACAGGCTGAGGTCTCCAACTCGCCACATGTTCAAGGTTTTCCCACATAGAACATCTCAGAGCAGTACAAACAACATCTTTTTGCGACTTAGAGCATCAACTACGACATTTGCTTTACCAGGATGATAGGTGATGGTGAAGTTGTAATCTTTAAGATATTCCATCCACCTACGTTGTCGCAAGTTCAGATCCTTCTGAGTCAACAGATATCTCAGACTCTTGTGATCAGAAAAGACTTCAAACTTTTCGCCATAGAGGTAGTGTCGCCAGATCTTTAAAGCATGAACTATGGCAGCAAGCTCCAAATCATGCACAGGCCAATTTGCTTCATTAGGTTTCAACTGTCGAGAAGCATAGGCGATCACCTTTCCGTCTTGCATCAAAACACACCCTAAGCCTTGTCGGGATGCGTTAGTGTAGATGACATAGGGTACGCCCTCAACAGGAAAAGCAAGCACGGGAGCAGAAGTCAGACTCATCTTCAACTTTTGAAAACTATCCTCACATTCAGGGGTCCATGAGAACTTGACCTTCTTCCGAGTCAACTTGGTCAAAGGTAAAGCCAACTCAGAGAACCCTTTGATAAACTTCCGATAGTAACCAGCTAGACCAAGGAAACTACAGATTTCAGACAGGTTTTTTTGAGCATTCCACTTTGTCACGGCTTCTACCTTCATAGGATCAACAACTATATGACCGACAAAAATCATGTGACCAAGAAACATAACTTCCTTTATCCAGAAGTCACATTTTGAGAATTTCGCATACAATTGATTTTCTCGCAAATTGCTGAGTAAAATCCGCAGGTGTTTGCGGTGTTGTTCCAACGTCTCAGAATAAACCAAAACGTCATCAATAAACACCACCACAAACTTGTCGAGATATGGGCGGAATACTCAGTTCATCAGGTCCATGAATGCAGTAGGGGCATTTGTCAAACCGAAAGGCATGACCATAAATTCATAATGCCCATAACGAGTTCTGAACGCTGTCTTCGGGACATCATCATCCTTTACACGCATCTGATAGTAACCACTTCGTAAGTCCATCTTGGAGAATACGGTGGCCGACTTTAGCTGATCGAATAAGTTGTCGATGCACGATAACGGATAACGGTTCTTCACTGTCACCTGGTTAAGCATGCGGTAGTCCATACACATCTGCAAAGATCCATCCTTCTTCTTCACGAACAAGACAGGGGCTCCCCAAGGGGAAACACTGGGGCGAATGAAGCCCATGTCGAGAAGATCTTCAAGCTGCTTCTTCAACTCTGCCAGCTCGGTAGGGGCCAAGCGATAGGGTGGCTTCGATATCGGTGAAGTTCCAGGTATAAGCTCGATGGAGAATTCCACCTCGCGAGTTGGTGGCAACCCGGGCAACTTCTCGGGAAAGACATTCGGGAAGTCCTTCACCACATCAACATGGTCTAGAGCAGGAGGTGTAGCTTCGAGAACTATGGAGGCTAGGAAGGCTCTACACCCTCGCGAGACAAGCTTTTCAGCTTTGATGGCAGAGATGACAAACTGTCACTCTTCTCGCTTCTTGCCCTTGACACGCACTTTTCCTTCGTCAGGATGAACCAATCTAACCTTAGATTTTTCACAGAACAGAACTGCTTTATACTTCTTTAACCAATCCATACCCAGGATGATGTCAAAGACGGTCATATCAAGCATGAAAAAAACTATGGGAAACATTATTCCGAATATACAGAGTTTCAAGGTAGGAGTTTGGAGGTACGAGGAGAAAATTTTATAACTAGGGGTTTTTACATCCAACACATGATCCATAAACTCAGATTCGATTTCAAGCATAGAGGCAAACTGACAAAATATGAAGGTATTGGAGGAACCGGAATCAAACAGGGCTTTTAAAGGATGTATATTAAGGTGCAGGGTACCTTCAATCACTTCATTGCCTTCACCATTTTCTTCAGCATTGATAGCGAACACTCTCCCATTCTGCCTCTCCACTGGTGGACATCTCGGGTTCTGGTTGTTGTTGTCATTTCGTGGCGGCGGGTTCTATCTTGGCTGTTGCGGCTGTGGGGCATTAATTTTCCCTTGCTGGAAATGGGGGCAGTTGGGTCGGATGTGCCCGACTTGGCTGCACTCATGGCAGGTTGGTGGAGGACGGTTGCCATTACGAGCATGTGCATTGTTGGTGGGGCATCTGCCAGGAGGATGGTGGCGATTACATCTGTTGCAGCGATCATGTCCACGGTTCTCATGCTGGTTCGGATTCTTCCTTTTGTTGTTGAAGCCATTAGAAGCTTGAAACCTTGGATATGACTCGATGGCGAGACCCTTGTCAACCATCTGTTGAAAAGTGAGTGGCAGCTACGGAACGAGGCTTCGACCAACATGATAGTTCAGGCCCTCCAAGAACAAGGTTGCTCTTCTGTCAGCTCCAAGGTCGGTGGCGTAACGCTCTAACAACAGAAATTTTTGAACATAGTCGGCCACGCTCATGCTTCCTTGCTTGAGACTATAAAACTCAGCCTCCTTCTTCCTCAAGAAAGCAGGACAGATGTACTTCTCCCTAAACAGCTTCAGGAACTGGGTCCACTCCATCGAAGAGGTGTCCCGAGTGCGGGCAACACTGTTCCACCAAACGCGCGCCAGTCCATCCAGCACATACGTCGTGAACTGAACCTTCTGGTGAGCAGGGCACGCCATACCCTCGAAGGTCCGATCAAGGGCCAACACCCAGTCGTCGGCTTTTTCCACCATATTAGACTCCCTTTCACCCTTGAAGTAGGGTGGCTACAACTTGATGAAGTCAGTGAGGGTGAACTCCCTCGGCTTGTTGGCAGTAGCAGCAATGGTGTTGAGTTGTCCCATCATGGTGGAGGACAACAACTATCGCAACATCGCCAGTTCTTTCTCAGGTGTGAAGGCAGGAGCACCAGAAGCTGGTTGGTTGACCCCCGGAGTTGCAGGAGTGTCAGGGTCGTTAGGGGTCGACTCCTGGTTCGCGTTGTCAAACAAGTCACATCTCCTGAAAATTAGGGTTATCATATTAGGTTCTCAGAAGTATAGAATCATAGATGAGAAGGGAATAGAAATAGAGATGAGAAAAGGATAACTAGAATGTTATTGCCTAAAAGCATACTACTTCGGGCAATTCGTATCGGCGCAGGCCAGGCCGGATCATATGGGCACGGGATTCCTCGTATAACAAGCTAGTGGTGCGGAGGAAAATTTTGCCAGCCCCCGATACCCTGATCCTTTCTAGACACCCTTGCTTCAACTGCATGCCCTAATAGTCGCCTAAAGGCTCTAATACCATGTTGTAAAGAGGCGAGATCACCTCTTTACTAAAATTTAAAGGAAATACAAACATCCACAATTTTAACAAAAATTAGAGACTTTGAGGATGATTGCATAATATTCCAAGTAAATAAGCATGACTCTAGATACATAATAAAATGTCAATAGAAGCGGAAAGAAAGAAATAATAAGCCTTCACATGGCTTCATTGTTTATTACATGAATGATTTCTAAAAGAAAAGATAAGATAATCAGGATCTAGCTATAGCAACCTAGCCATCCTTCCTCAAAAGCTAAAGACCAACTCTGGAGGGAAACTTCCTTCAAGCTTGTCCTTCACCTTGCACAGCACCAACACCTGGGTGGTTGGGAAGACACCCAGCAAGAGGAAAAGAGAGAAAAGTATGTGTTACAAGATTATTCTAAAAAGTAGCAAGGAAGTTGTAGCAAGTAAATTAGGCTAGATTTTTATTGAAAAAAATGAGACATCAAAGAGTATGAGGCTTTATTTAATGAAACTTGCCAATAACAAATTAAATAAGGGTTTTGCATGTAAATTAATATGTCTACCTAACTAAGTAGGGTTGAGGCACCTACCAGACCTCTAACCTTAGGTGAGGGGAGAATAAGACATTCCCAGTCACCTATAATTTTAATGGGGAGAATTATAAACATTCCCCTAGGGCGATTATATACATGCCCTCTATGGGTGGTTGTACATAAGTACCACTACTTTACAATTAAATAGAATATTTAATTACATGCTAGCAAAGAGTTATGGCAAGATTAATCAAAAGATTTAAATAACATGGCAGTGGGGTATGAAAAACCCAAATAAGATAATACTACAACTAATTTTGAGGCAATAAACAATTTAGGTTTCAAGAATCAAGGATTTAGATCAGATTAAGCCTCATAAGAAATTATAGGTAATGGTATAATGTTTTCCCAACTGAAGAGTAGATGCACAAACAAAGCTCATACCTTAGCCTCAGGTGTTCTAGAATCCCTCTTTCCAACCCTTCACACGAATTTAGAACCCACTTTCCCTAATACATCATTAGATTTATAAATTAGAATTGTATGTATTCATTAAAGATGGGAAACCCTAAAATTACTAACTTTTGTGCAAACCATCGAATCAGACTCCAAAAACCTCACCATCATCTTAGTTAGGATTTTTTGGTCAAGATAACATATAATATTGTATATTTTAAAGATATGGACTTTTAGGGAAATTTTTAGTGATTTTAAGTTAATTAAATCATTCTAAAAATTACGTTTTTGCAAACATTAAAATCAAAACCTAAAATTATTTTTAATGAATAGATATCGTCTTCCTGAATCCAAAACACTATTTATATTCTATTTTGACCAACGGAATAATTTTTAGAAAATATTTCATTCTGACCAATCAGCGAGTGCCACGTAGGCAACCACACTCAAAGTCGAGCGGTCGGAAGTGGGAGAGAGCGGTGACCTGCGTCTTAGGAGCGCTCACAGGAGGTGAGCGGACCGGGGTCAAGCGGTCAAAGCCAAAAAGAAAAAGGACGCGAACGTCCCTCACACGGATCTAAGGAAACAACCAACCCAAGGGGTAAAAAGGTAAAATCGTAGAATCATCTTCTTCCCTCGCTCGCGACCTGGGCAAAGAATAGCGAGAAGCAACTCGGACGATTTGGGCAAATTCGCGATACCCAACAAAATCTCGTGTTCGAGTATTCGAATGAAAGAGGAAGAAGAGCCGATGTTGGTGATACCTCTCGATTGAACGAAGATGAAGCAACGAGAGAAGGAGGTGTGCCGCAAGCCAAGGGTCCTCGGTGGCCAGCTGGGGGTCAGAACGTCCACGAAACACCAAATTGGAGGCACGAGTGGGTTGGTAAGGCGATGGCGGTCATTAGGGTTGGGATATATATAGGCAAGGTACCCTAGACTAGGGTTTAGGTAGGGGAAAGAAAAGAAGGTCGACGCTCATCTTGGGCGTTTCACAAATATTCATCAAATCCCAAAAACTTTGGGTTAAAATAGTGTGCAATCCGATGAGGAATCCAACGCAACAAAATTTAGCAAAAACTATTAAGTATCTCACCGGATATATCGATTTGAAAAATAAAAAACAAAGAACATGTTGCCTTATTCGGCTAGTGGAGGAAGACAACCGTGGGTCGTCAGATTGGTGGACCTGGGTCCACCAAGGACTCTGGGCCGTCCGATCTTGCGCATGAGATTAGGAATCGATCCTTAACAAAATTCGATCAAAACTCATTTAATTCTTAAATGTTTTTCTCTCTCTTTGTTTGGAGGCTCAAACGTTGTCCAAATATTACCAAATTTTATATCCTGACTTATTTTAATGCGTAGAATCCAAATATGGAGTTAGTTTCGCCTTTTGAGAAAGTTTGATAGGTGAAATAATTGATATATCATTTTCTCTTTCCTCCTTCAAAAGAGGTGATAACATTATCTAAAATTAGTATAACTTCACCCATAAGTCTCCTTAAGGGATTGGAATACGATTTTGCAATTATATTTACAGGTTGAGTTTATTTATTTATTTATTTATTTATTTATTAAATAAATAGAATATCCTACACACTTTCTCTCTCCTATTTTACTCAATATTCACACATTATCCAGATTAGTTGCAAATTTGCACAGAAGCTTATTTTTATGTTTAGAATACGAATTTGGAGTTATTTTTCTGATTTGAGAACATTAAGTATTTTATTTCACTTTATTGGCCTATTTCCTATTTTCTTTTGATAATGATATTATTATCTACATTTATGTTCCACTTTAAATGATACTTGGCCCTTAAGTTACTTTTTGGTCAAGAAAACGAATTTAAGTATCAAATTATCCTAATGGGTTTCCAATTATAATTTTGGTGCAATATCTTTCTCATTGTCCTCTTTCATCCATTAAATTCCATATTACCTTTTATTATTGCATTTATCTTCTCCTTTATATAAAATTCGGATTTTCTCTTATTTCTCTTACCCTAGAAAGTGCTAGAAAGTTATAAGATGAATTATTTTATTCTTTTTATTGCTTGGTGTACATTTTGCATTTTAGACCCATAATCTAAAATCTAACTGAGGTATTTGTGCATACAACCCTATATCAAGAATATATGGGAAACATTTATCCAATAACCATCATAATTTCACTAAATCGAATCCAAGGACATATGGGATGAAAAGAAGGACAAAAAATTATAGAAAAGAGTACAAAGAGGTACATAGAGGATTTCAGTATGTTACAAGATGACCGAGGATTGTGTAGTAACCCAAGTAGAGACCAGTTTTCCATGGAAGCAACTTTGATATCATGATGTTGGTGATGTAGAGACAGGTGTGGCACATTTCAACTCAGCTTTAAAGGTGTACTGGCAAGGTGGGATGTACCATCTCTACTCTTGGAACAGGAAGAACTCTGTATTTGGACTGCAGCCAAATGGTTATTTCCTCTTGTTATGGGAGTGAGAGATAGGACAATACGCATGCCATACACCAAGGATAAAAGATGATGTGAGTTGGAATGTTGCTACGAGGTATGAGGATAGAGAAGATAAAATACTCTAGTGGATCGAATGATACATGGATGGTTTACAAACACTAAGATTAATAAGGAAATCATCTTGTGAGGATGTCTTATCTTGAACTAAGTGGATTTTTACAAGTGTTACAAGGAATCACAAGGTGGATCTTGATAACTAAGAGGATGAGATCAGAGTGTTCTTGATGAAGATAGACTTAGAGTTTGAGATGAGATGATAAGTAGAACACATGGAGGTGTATGTCTTCAACATTACCTAACACCTAAGGATAAGAAGTTGTAATGAATGCTCTGATTGAGATATAGCTGCCTAGTTAGCTGGAAGCTAGAAGAAGTTGAGGTTGTTCGAATAACCTTATGTTTGGAAAGAGGATGTGTTTTGGCTAACACACAGATGTAACAATATATATTGAACAAGATTAGTGGTTGTTTGGATAGCTAGAAGAATGGTTGTGGAACCCTGGACACACTTCTTTGGATAGGAAGGTAATAAAACCCTGTTGAGAGTGGTTTAGGGTTTTCGAGGAGTTGATCTTGAGGAATCATGACATACAGGAGATTGTGGTTTTAAGATCAGAAAACACTGTGATACTACAAAGATAGTAAGTGATAGTAGCACATTGGTTGTTTGATGTGAAGTTGCATGTAGCATGTGGTCATGCAAGGCAAGAGTGAAGGACGAACACCGGTAACCCAGTGCATGGATATAAAGTATAGAGAGTCCCCGAGAGAGAATGGGAGTTCATTACTATGGATGTTGTGGTAAGACTTCCCTAGACCAAGGAGGGTCGAGGTGCAATATGGGTTATGGTAGATCGCCTTACCTAGATGACATGAGAAAGGAAAAGTACTGTCAAGGGACAGATTCGGTTGAACTACTTAAGAGAGAAAGATGGTTCAGTTACACCATGATGCAAGTTCAAAAGTTCTTGAGTATGACCTAAAGGTTCACTTCCATAAGGTGGGAGTAGATACATAAAGAACTCGATGATAGTATAGTTTATCACCCCTAGCTGATGATTAGTTTGATCCAGACTAGAGGGTCTCATGAGAGCAAGTGTGCTTGTTCAGGGTGATACAAAGAGACAGTTCATAAGAAGTGATGTTAACCACCATAGTCTTTATAGGGTTGCAAGAAGGAGGTTGTGTCAGTCACTACTTCATTAAGATGATGTTGGTGAAGGAGGCCTCACGAAGGTCAGAAAAGAACCACAATGTGTGAAGATGAAGTCGCTTTGATTATGCAAGGGCTAACATGAGTCACGAGTTAATGCAAAGTAGACTGACATGTAGTTCACTGTGGGAGAATATGTGATGTGAAAATCTGGCCCCTCTAAGCTACAGCTGAGAAAGCTGAGTCCCCGATATATGGGTCCCTTTGAGATGGATTGGTGGAGATGGTTGTGTTTAACCTTGACCCTCAGGATAACATAATGTGTAATGTGTTCCATGAGTCCGATCTAGAGCACTATGTGAGGTATCTAAGCCATGTGTTGAGCCCTGAACCTATTCAGCTTTTGAGAGGCTGAAATGTCCTGAGTCACCTATGAGGGTATAATATACCAAGGTAAGAAAGAACTCAGATGGAAGAATATGAGATGATGAAGGTTCTTAGGAAGCACCATGGAAAGGGTGATGCCACATGGGAGCCCTGATGGACGTATGAAAGGCTTATCCTTAACTGTTTGTTTGCTTGATGAAATTTTGAGGGCAAAATTCTTATAAGAGGGGAAAAATGTTACAACCCCAGTTTTGGCTTCTTTTGGTGAGAAATGAAATTTCTCATATTAAAGATATTGGAAAAAATAATGATATATTTTGTTTTGAATAAATGAGTTTTCATTTACAATAGCCTTGATGTTGTGTTGTGGGCTTTATTGGCTATTGGGCCCAATAACAAGGAAATTCAATTAATAAATGAATAATTGAATATTTGAGAAAAGAAAGGTGTGGAAACCTCCAAAAGGCAAAAGAATACAATCCAAAGTTGGATTTCGTGCCTCTTGGGTTCCTTAGGTCCCAAGGAGTCCAAAGTTGCATGGAGAATGCAATAAGAGAAGAAAAGACCAATTAAGTATTTCCTTGTTAAGAAAGAAATTGAAAATAATGATAAAATGTGGAAAATATGTGAAAAGAGGTATAATTGAGTTATCCTTAGTGGAATTTCGTATTCCAAGGATTTCTAATGATAAAAGGCATACCAATGAGGAAAATAAAAGAGAAATAAAGAGAAATCCTCAAAAAGAGATATTTTAATGGGAAATAAACAAGATAAGGTGAAATAATGCATTTAGATGCATCTAGAAGGATAATGAGTATCCAATAAATTTTTTTTCGAAATAATAGAGTTTCTTGGGATCCAAGGAGTCCCAATAAAGAGGAAAGAAAGAGAAAATACTAAATTGCAAAATAAGGAGTTGATGTGAGTATACAATTAATGTATTATGTGGTATTGCTAAAAAGAAAGTAATTACTATTAAAAGGAAAACTTAATTTCGTGCCTAAGGGTTAAAAGTCAAGCAATAAAGAGAGTAGGTGAGAGGAATTTCGAATTCCTAATACCTAATGAAAATCCCTTTCCAGAAGGAGAAACCTAGTTTGCTTTGTGGGCAAGCGATTTGGAGCATGGATACTCCCCTATAAAAGGAGTAGACCCTTTGGGACGAGTTCCAGAGAAAATCCGCAAAGCTCTCTCTCTTCCTTCTTCGTCTTCTTCATCTCCTTCGAGCAAACCCTAGCCATGAAGTGGGTGCTTTCCTTGGAGTAATGGAAAGTTGATGTCACTAAGTATGAAGCTTTCATCTTAAGACCCCAGCTTGCTACGAAGCAAGGGTCACATCACTTATATATCTATGATGAATCCCTTCTAGTGAGATCTGAAGTCCAGAAAAATGAGAAGAAATGCCTTCATAACCTATTTCCATATCAGGATCACTTGTTCTCTCTGGCTAGAGACTTCAAGCACATCTCCTTTCACTTTATCAGAAAGGTAGCACAGTGCATTTACTGATTCTCTGGAAACCCTCTCTTCCTGTATCAACATCCAAGGGGACCAGACCTTCTTTTTTAGGCACATACACTCTCTCATCCTACCGATTTCAGGGTTATCAACAATGTATCTAGCGATGAAGAAAGAGATTGGTTCCATGAAACAAAGATGTATATATCAACTCAAGCCATCCCTAAAAGCCTCTCCCAGAGAGAGAAGAAGACACTAAAATAAAAAGCACCACAATACATCCTAGGGGTAGAACAACTATATTCATACCCTAAAATCAGGTTCTTCTCCATTTTGTCAAAAAGAGGAAGAAGAAACTCTCATGAAGGAGGTTCATGCGGGGTCATGAAACAACAAATGAATGGATTCATACTAGTCAAGATGATACAACTCTTGGGCTACTACTTGAATACCATGAAAACAAACTATTTTCAATATGCCCATAAGTTTCAAGTTGCCAAATCTATGGCAATTACATTCATACACCCACCAATGAATTGTACATTTTGGCCATGCCTTGTCCATTCTCAGCTTGGGGAATAAACATGATCAGGAAAATACATCTTAAGGCATTAAATTGGAATTTTTTCATTCTGGTCACAATTGATTACTTCACTAAATGGGTACAACATTTGTCCATTACAAACGTGTTCTCTCAAAAAGTCATCAAGTTTCTCAAGAACAACATCATTAGTCGATATAGTTTACAACATGAGATTGTTTCTGACAACGGTAAAAATGTCACTGGCAAGACTATCAAAGAGTATTTGAGTTCTTTGGGTATCAAGTACCATCGAACGCAACCCTACCATCCCTTGATGAATAAATCTCTAGAAGTTTCTATTAAGAACTTGATAAAGATTATAAAGAATACAATTATCTCTCTTGCCAACTACCATGAACATTAGTTAATGGACCTATGGACTCATTACACTTCTATCACAACTTTCATAGGAGCCATGCCATATGCTTTAGAATGTGGAACAAAGGTATTCTTTCCAGTCAAGATTCAGTTCCTTTCACTTCGACAAGATTCAGTTCCTTTCACTTCGCATAGAACGGGAAGAGATATTACAGACAAATAATGGCTTCAAGATCGAATTTGTTGTCTCAACGCCATTAAAGAATGGAAGACAAGAGATTTTTATCATGCATAGAGTTCCAATCTAGAACGGATCAAGCATTCAAAAAAATGGTTTCACCCTATAATTTCCAAGAAGGAGACATGGTTTTGTGTGTCATCTAGAATGTTAATTCCAAGAGCAAATTCATCCATAAATGGGAAGGGCCCTACATAGTCCATGGCATATATGATTGGGTCCTCTTGCGCCTAAAGGACATGGATGGAGATGTTCATTTTCATCATACAGAAACCAACCTATCAAGTTCTACTACTGGTGACAATCAAGCTTCAATGACAAGTAAGCCTCTAGAAAAAAACCTTGTAAGGGAGCCAACAGCTTATGCCTCTTTAAAAATTACCTAAAATCTACTTAAGTACATGGAGACATACCCCCATGCACGCTTAAGAGGAAAGATCAAAGTAAAACCTAAGGCTTAGGATGGATGGAGCACGGGCACTATCTTGAGGTCCCAATGGTTCACCAACCTAAAAATAACTCCTTAAAATAGACACATCTTAAAAAATGAACCCAAAACGTTCATGACTACGGAAAAGTATAGGTGAAACCCTATGCTCAGAATCATAAGATGATATAAAAATCTATGAAAATCTAGAGGTAAGTTGAATTTGATCCTTAAAATCAACATTCAGACACCTATAACCATGTAGATGCATAAGGTTGACATTAGTGCGAGTCAGACTTAAAGGGAAGGACCATAAGAAATAGGCAAAAGTTGAAACTCCTTACGGAAATCTTAACCTCATCTCTTGAAAAGAGGAAAGACCAAACTATGCTTAGACTGACCTAGGAGAAATAAGGTGGGAATCCTTTGATACTAAAACCCCATTCATTCCTCATGGAATCTTAGACTCTCATACTAAGTCCCTAAGCATCAATGTCCAATGAAAAGCTTCAATAAAAAGACTCACGACTTGAGGAACCTTACACAAAATTATTAGAAATCCCTTTAAAAAGGTAGACGCATACTTGTAGTGGAATGCTACACTAAAATGTGTCAAGGGTGAAGCCTACTTGGGTGTCTCTGAAACCTGGTGCATTGTCCCAACTACGTAGGAAATTTCCGCTGATGAACCCAATACATGACATGACTTGAATAGTAGCATGACACCTAGGTCCAACATAGCTCTTATTTTATTTCCTCCCCTAGAATGTAAGACCCCCCCCCATGAATGAACGAACCTCAAATGTTTAGAGGGAAGAAACACCTATAATTGAGATATCGAGAAAGGTGGTAGTTTAAAAATTCTTGGGTTTCAAACTTTTGAGTTAATTAAAGGAGGTGGACGACATGGAGGTGATCCTGACATATGCTGGGAAAATCGATAACCATCTCTAGTATAAAAAATGCATGGAGGTCTAGATTGATCTTGATTGATGAAGTTGTCATGAAGGAGCTCATAGAGATATGCACCTCAAGGACCTAAGTCCAAAAATTCAATTTCAACATTGTGGATGGAGTACCCACAACCATTGTCGAATGTCATTACAAAAATATTTATTTCAAAATGAATTCATTACAAAATTATTGTCTCCTTATGACAATGAGCATAAAATAAAAACCAATATGATAAGAAATAAAATAGATATCATTGCGGTTCTCCAGAAGAATCACAAGTTACATCACTGGAGGTGTTGATACCAGCCACTCCAGATATCTCGATTATAGGTGTTTCTTCCCTCTAAACATTTGATGTTCGTTCATTCATGGGGGGGTCTTACATTCTAGGGGAGGAAATAAAATAAGAGCTATGTTGGACCTAGGTGTCATGCTACTATTCAAGTCATGTCATGTATTGGGTTCATCGGCGGCAATTTCCTATGTAGTTGGTCCAATGCGCCAGGTTTTAGAGACACCCAAGTAGGCTTCACCCTTGACACATTTTAGTATAGCATTCCACTACAAGTATGTGTCTACCTTTTTAAAGGGCTTTCTAATAATTTTGTGTAAGGTTCCTCAAGTCGTGAGTCTTTTTATTGAAGCTTTTCATTGGACATTGACGCTTAGGGACTTAGTATGAGAGTCTAAGATTCCATGATGAATGAATGGGGTTTTCATATCAAAGGATTCCTACCTTATTGCTCCTAGGTCAGTCTAATCATAGTTTGGTCTTTCCTCTTTTCAAGAGATGAGGTTAAGATTTTTGTAAGGAGTTTGAACTTTTGCCTCTTTCCTATGGTCCTTCCCTTTAAGGCTGACTCGCACTAATGTCAACTGTATGCATCTACATGGTTATAGGTGTCTGAATGTTGATTTTAAGGATCAAATTCAACTTACCTCTGGAGAATCATAGATTTTTGTATCATCTTATGATGTTGAGCACAGGGTTTCACCTCTACTTTTCCATAGTCATGAATGTTTTGGGTTCATTTTTTAAGATGTGTCTATTTTAAGGAGTTATTTTTAGGTTGGTGAACCATTGGGACCTCAAGATAGTGCCCATGGTCAACATGGACACGCATCTGGAGAGAGCAAGATTTTTTGCCCCATAGACCAGAGCATTGCTGCAATCTACCACCCATATCTAGCATACAAATTAAGGAAATTCATTGAGATTTCTAGATATCTTTAGAAAATCAAACTCATGAATCTAATTCAATTCGAAGATAAGGGCTAGTTTGGTTGGGTGTAGTGGGGTGAACCCACAATGTAAAAATGTACATAAAAAATGCACTTTGTTGACTGACTACATACTACCAAACAAGCCCTAAAAGAAACCTCATAATCTAATTCAACCTGAACATATAATTTTTTTTTGAAATTACAAAAAAGTGTCTTACAAGTAAAAATAAGACTAATACATCATTTTTCTTATAGGAAAAGAAAATTCATCATGAAACAAAAATATTAAGATAGATATTAGTTCTTTAGTTTCTTCTTCAGCCACCTTGTCAAAAGCTTTCCCAAAGGCTAATGATCAAGGGAAGAAAAACTAAAAGAACAATGCTCACCACTCACATCAGAGTAGATATATATGGTAGGCCATTGGTGACCTAAAGAAGAGTAGTTGGAAGGCACTTCCATGACCAGAGCATCATCCTCCAATGAGAGGAACCTACTCCAACACCATCAAATGGTTGATCTATAGTCCAAATTGGAACATCTAAGGAGAAGTCACCAATGCCAGTAGATCCCCTTAAGAATCGACCATGCCAATATCTAGGTAAGATATTCTAGCAAAGAAGTCCACCCGATGCATTTGAATTTGCATCCACTCTCTAGAAGGGCAAGGTCTAGCTAAAATCATGTAAAAAGTAACATGAGCCTCCCACGCCAATGTCTCAGTGATGCCTTAGCCTGGGGAAATCATCAAATCCAAGAGTGTTAGTAGGAGGATCCTTGGGAGAAGGAGTTTCCTCAGGAAGAGGTGGATGACAAAAATCATACTCGTAATCATTCTACTTCTCAGTAGAATCATAGTCAACATATAGAAAATGCAAGTGAAGACAAAGAAAGAAAAGAAAGACATAATATATTCAAAATACTAACCATTGGGGGACATCGAAGATGATTGCATCCCTCTGGAGAAAAGTAGAAGATGACCACAGTTATATTACCACTCAAAGTACTCTATATGAGTCACCTCACCCCACATCAGCTTTTGAGCCACCTCACATATTCTGAGACTAGGAGGAACCAACCCAACCAAAGGGTTGAAAGGAATATGCCAGCCACCACCCAATTGATGAGGAGCATGGTTGCCCATATACAACACACTCTCACAGGGTGACTCAAGCTGGATCTGGTAAGCATCTAAGGACAATGCCCTAGATAAAGGTGCATATGATGTGGCCACCTTGCCAGACTGGAACATGGAGAAGATCATGAATTGGACCTAGGAAAGTATACACATACATGAAAATATAGTGTTAAACTACTACACATAATTCAACTATGTTCATCATCTCTAGTTCACCCCTCGACTGCTCATACTGCATCCTTCTACTACAACCATCCCAATGATGACATGTAGGGAGGGATGCTACAAATAGCTCTCTAGATTTATTAGAGTGATAGGTCTATGAAGTCAAAAGTTATCATATCCTCATAGCTGCAAAGAAATAATCAATAAAATCACCTATTGTAGATATTTCAAAGCAAAAATACAAAGTAGCATAAAAAACTTATCACAGTCAAGCTTACAAAGCCACCACATCCCATCATAGCCTAGACCATCTCCCCCTTTAAGTCTCCCACAAGACATTTCCTCTAGTGCGTCAGTAGATGGCATACACACTGTCACTTAAATCAAAGGAGGGAACTATGAAAAATCTAGAAGGAAGGAGAACCAAACAATGTCTCCCCTATTCCCCATGGCATTATTGAATAAGCAACCAATGATCATGACAAATAAGAACACCTTGACCCTCAAGACCACATAAAAAGGATCATTGTGACGCCATCGTTCACCATAGTCAAAGTAGGTCATTCTCAACCAGGTAAATTTGACCTCATATCTAGAGTCCATCTTAATGTCCTCGTGGTTCACCCCTAGGATCCCAAATAACATAGTAATGTCCCCCTACTACTAAGTAGTCAGGAAGAAAATGGATATGGGTCCCATAAAACCCTATCTAAGTAATCTCGACATACTCACTAGGGGTGATGGATAGATCACTAAAAGAAAAAAAGAACATGCTAGTCTTAGGAAAAAAGTGCTCAATCTGAGGAAGGAGATACGGTCTATCAATTATCCCAAACTAATAGATACTACCAAAACTGGTCCCCTCAAGAACATTTACCTCCTCAATAACAACTATTGTATACAACCCCATATTAGTGCTAAGGGTCCTCCAATACATATTCAATGACCTAGGACCCTAGAGAAACAAGGTGGAAGACAAAGTCAAAATGTTCATTTCACGATGAAGAGATAGATTCAAGATTGGTAAAGAAGAAAGAAATTAACACGGAGCAAAGTTTCCAAGTTATACCTCATTGCCCACTAAATGACCTTAGTTATACAGATTCATCCACAACATGACTGGATGTACAATGAGCCACTCAATGGGAAACATCTCCCCCACAATGCTACTCACACCATCGTGGTGCCTTAATATAGTAGGTATCAATTAGAGATCTCTTAAATCAAATATGACCTACTTTGGGATCGAAAAAGAAAGGCAAATAAACTCCTAATCATACCACTTCCAAGAGCATCAACAACAATGCCTCCAAACTCAATGAAATAAGCTATTGTGTATATCGTGGATATGCCTCGATCCATGCATCATCACTTGCATCTAGTCTCATTCATGAGAAGGTCTTCCTCACACCAGTCACAAGCCACCATATGCAAAAAAAATATAAGAGTAACAAAATGAGATTACATGAAAATTGTAATCGGCTTAATCACACCACAAATAAAGAAAGATGTCATAATAGTAAAATCAATCAGATCATAGATTAGAACATGCATAGTCATCTTAAACCTCCATACTGTAAAGAAAGTTGAGAAGTCAACAATTGGATTTCTCCATTGAGACCCAAAATGACCACACTAAAGTAAAAAAATGAAAGCTATAGCTTCCCTGAGATGGATGTAGTTGAAAACCTCATGAAAAGACCACTAAATAGGAAAATTCAAAACTACACTGCCACTATAGAGCCTCCTTCTGCAACTCTATTGGGGAAGGCTATAAGAACACTACAATCTGTTAGGGAGGAGTTGTAGATCATCTCAATCCACTGGCTCTTTCCCTCTCTCTCCTCACCACCACAAGGATCCTCATTGACACTGTTGTTTCTTTGTTCAAGAGAAGAAATGGAAAGGGTGCTCCCTCTCATAAAACAAAACTTTAGACAAAATTGCAAATAGGTACTTGGATTTTTAACAAAATTTCTTAAACCTTATAAAAATCATACAAAATTCACAAAATGCCTAAAAATAAAAAATACAAATAAAATGTTAAAAAATGTATAAATACAAGGATTCTGATTTTGGATTAAAAGCCAAAATTCCCCTATTTAATAAAACTAAATTCTTTGATCTTTATTATGGCTAGGGTACTGAGCCATGAACAAAAACTGGACCAACGATCTTCATCACTTCCCAATCTTATTTGGGTCCTTGACCATTACCTTAAATTGTACCAAAATCACCACTCATATTCCTATATTTTTGGGGTCTTGGATCATGACCTAGAACTGAGCTAAATTAAAGGCTCCTATAAACAAGGTCCTAGACTATGACATAAAAATAGACCAATCTCGTGCTCACAATTTCATATCAAGTATAAAATTCCATTCATATCTTTTAAAATGATCCTAGATCAGGACTAGGGAATTAGCTTTGCTTTCACACACACAATCTCAGATCATGACTTAAAAAGGAACTCAATTGCCAAAACTACTTTATAACTTTTAGTTATGGATCGAATCTCAAACCTCCAAAACTAAGAACTAGAGATTTGAGGATAGTTGCTTGTTGACTCTCTAGGGGATATGTTATGAACTAGTAGGGGAACATGTTGTGGAGGCCACCTTTCAATGGGTACTTGCCTAAATGCCAGCCTCATACAGCTTCCTAATATAATCATTGGATAAAAGGTCATTGTAACATACCAAATCTAGAACCCTACCCTAGGATTTTGATCTTTTAGGCTTAGCCAAACAAGGTTGGGGTTAGATGTAAAAGATGTTTGGTATAAGCCTAATGAGCTAATGCATGAATAAATCACCATAATGTAACCTAATGTTCTCACATTAGTCTTTAGCCAATAATAGACACATAACATATGTTATATAAGATAATAATAAATTATAATAATCATACATAATTCTCATGGAGATAATGTAAACATAAATGGATGAGCAATAATGATAATACTGAAATAATATGATAACCTAAGTAATAACGTGATATTAATGGACACAAATATTAATCATGACATAATTCATTAAAAGGAATCCTAAAAGTGAAATCTAAGTTAAAAAATTATGTTCCTTTGGTCCCAATTACCATGGGGGTCAAGTTTCATGTTATTCACATAATAATAATTAGTTAATTCAATTTGGAAAGAGAAGATCTATAATTTCCCAAAAATATCAAATAAAATAATAAATGACTCCAAAAGAGGAAAATATTCTTGGATTTTAATTTACATAATAAATATAGTCTTTGGGTGAATTTCCATCCAATTTGGGAAACGTTTGATTAAAAGATGAAATCAGGAGAGAGAAAGTGTGCAAAACCTTCAAAGTATTAAATAATTGTACAAATGACTTCAAAAAGTAAAATTGATGGGAAATTCTTATCCAACACATTAAATATGACTTGTGGGTGAAATTTCATAAAATATGGAGAATCTTAAAGTCATTAATGCATGAGGAAAGAGAAAATAAAGTTTGATTTATTTAATACATCAAAAGTTACCAAATATGAAATCTAATGACATAATCAAATTTTGCATGATTTTATTAGTCAAGATGAAAAGTTTTGTCTTAATTGGATAATGTTTGTTGTCTCAATTTAACTATAAAAGAAAATACATAAATCATATTCCCAATGCAACCTAACGGCTACCGCTAGGGGGAGGGAGCGCCTCTTCGGCGCTTCCCTCCCCCTGGCCTCCAACGGCCTTGGGCGGTGGATTGCGTGAAAGTTGGGGCGGTTTTCTGGAGCTAGGGTGCTAGTCGTGCTCGCTGGTGCCTCCTCGGCGGAGCTGGGTTTAAGGGGCGATGCTAGGCACTGCGAGATGCTCAGATCTGGACAGAGGTTCGGCGTTCTCGACTTTGTCGACTCCAGTCTGTTCATGTGTGATTGACGGAGAGAAGTCGATCGGATCTAGACCTGCGAGATCTACACTGCTGCCTCATTACGCTAAGCAAGGAAGGGGCATCTTCTCCTTACTTCCCTAGCACCCCCTCCCCCCTTTTTCTCGAGCGAACCTGGCTTGTCTGGGGTGACAGCTTGCCACAGATCAGATTGGTCCCCGCCTTGGCGATCATGGCGGTGATGGCTACTCACTGGGTGGCGAGTCCTTAGGTTGGTGAGAAGCCGATCGAACTTGACCTACCTTGCGGAATGGGCACTCCATCACAGTCTTTTTCCTACTACTTGGAGATGCTCTTAGGCATAGGCTCTGGATGGCTAGCGGAAGATGGAGGTTTCGTTGGGGTGCCTTCCTCATCCTCTACTCTAGTTTAGGGTGGTGGTGGACGGGCCTCACATCTCCTTCATCTTGCTAGCAGATGACTTATGCTTCATCGTACTGCTTCATATCGTGGTGGGATCCAGTCTCAGCAACATAGAAGTCAGGTGGAAGACTAGGGCTGAACCCCATTTGACTAGCTGATCCCGATCGGTTAAGTGGCAGAGGTGATTTTTGTTCTGTACCTTTCTTCAGTGGTTCCGAGGGTGATCGATGGCCTGGTGTTGTGCTCCGGCAATCACTCCTGGGTTTTTTTATGCTCATAAGGTGTTGTGCGGGCTGGGGTTATGGGGTGCATCCTTCTCCCCTGTGTATCTCCTGTTGCAATGTGAAGGATCATCTGTTAAATGTTCGATGGAATGCTGCTTGCAAGCTGCTACGTTTGCAAGTTGTGTTTCTGGTTTGGCCTAAAGTAGAGAGTTTTGCTCTGCGGCTGGCTTTAAAAAGTTACAGTCTTAGAGAAGTAGTCAGCTGCCCCGAGCCCTAGAATGCTCAGTTACTGCTGGCTCTACAGTTCGGGCTGCTTCTTTGCACTCAAAGTACTGACCACTTGGACCCTAAATGGTGGCTTCAAAAGCTTGCTGTCTCTTGCTAGTTCTCTGTTCTGCACAATTTCAGTTAATGAGCATATTGCTAGTGTGTGAATGGATGGCTCACTGTGACAAGTTGGGATAATGACTCCATCACTTGAAGGCCATGTTTGGTGTTTCCGTTGATTGTTGGTTGATCTAAGGTCTGGATATAGGTTGAGATCTTCCAAGCTGTGTTGTTCTTGTGATTCCAAGATTATTAAAGTTTTCTCAGATGCCCATGTTGCCACATCTTCAGAGAATGTGTTAAATGCCAGTGGCGGCATGTGCAGTTTGGGATTTTCTTTGGTTTCTTCTATTTCTCCTAGTCTAGTGTGGTTGGACATGTTTTCTTCTGCTACCTAGATTGAAGGATTTTGGGGTTCTTAGCCTATAGATATAGTCTTTGTTTTGTCTTTGTTCTATGGGTGTCCCACATCTTGGTTGTAATGAGTTTTTAGCTCATGGTGATGTAATGGGGTACTTAGTGCCCAAAGTTTTTTGGTATTAATAGTAACACGCCTTTTGACTGACCAAAAAAAAAATATTCCCAATGCAACTCAGACTTTAGTTTAATGACATCTGCTTTATTGTCGCACAAAGGTTACTTATTTCTAAAATTTCTTTATCTTTCCCCACTTGTGGGCTGTCAGATCCTAATCCCATGGCACGGAGGTCATCTCCTACCTTTGGTAGGAGGACTGGTTTCCATGTACAATAACTCCAATTTTCTCGCCTGCCTTTTTCTCTCCACACTCGATGAAAATCCCCAATTTTTTGACGTGTGTGTTCATAATCAAATTCTGCACCTGCCCATCCTAGATTTTCTAGGGTTTCATCCCCTATAAATATGTAACCCCCATGGTTGTCCTTCTTCCCCTGTTTCTTCCTTGTTACTCCCTTCCTTCTCTTTTCCTCACCACACTGAGTCTTCGGGCTGCTATCTTTTCACAGCAAAACCTTCACACGAACCCTGGTGACCTTCTCTACACTAGTACAAAAAAGCATTCAATGTCACTTTTCTGGGCGTCGGTTATTTAGGAAATCTAACGCCTATAACATTCAACGTCGGTGATGTAGGTCATCTGACATCTATAGTCAAGGCACGGGTACCGCTTTGTATTCAGCGTCGGCTGGGTAACACAAAACTGACGCCTAAAATCGCACACAAAATCCAATTTTCGAGCGAAAAAATTTTGACCCCAAAGTGTCACACACATCGTCGGTTTTTTAGCATCAAACCGACGCCTATATAAGATGAAAATTTGCGCGAAAAGTTCTAGCTTAGGTGTCAGTTATTCTTTGATAACCGACGCCGATAATGGTTCCTGCCAAATTATTTAGGGAAACATTTGTCTAATTGGACGTCGGTTGTTTAAATAGAACCGACGCTGAAGAATTTAGGTGTTAGTTTTATGTTATAACCGACACCTAATACCCACTTAATAAACCCTTGAACGGCCACTGTTCCCCTTTCTTCTATTTCATCACGAAGCAACTGTTCCGCCCCTCTGCTCTTGCTGCGTCGCCACCTGCCCGCCCGGTGCTGCTCGCTACCTGTTGCTATCGCTCGCCACCGACGCCGAACGTCATTGTTTGCTCGTCGTCGATGTCGAATGCCGCTGCTTTCCGCTCTGCGTCGCCTCCGCCGTCCTCTTTGCTGCCAGCCACCGTCTTCTTCCTTACCTCCGCCCGTCGTCCTTCCTTGCTGTCACTGCTATCTGGCTTTCCGTCGCCGCTTCCTACTCTGTGCTCGCCGCCATCCTCCCTTCCGTGTCGCCTTCCTGCCTGCTTCTCGTCGTAGCCTCCAGGTAGTATCCGTAGCCTCTGTTCTTCCTTCTCCCTAGCTCTTTACCTACAGCAAACATGGTCGTGGCTGTGTTGGCCTACCACGGCTATGCTGCCCAGCACGGCCGTGGTAGGCCAACATAGCCACGACCGTGTTTGCTGTTGGTAAGGATATGAACAAATCTATATGTAATGCTTTATGTAAATTCTAGGATAAGAACAAATCTTTTACTTGCATATATTTGTTCTTCTAATCCTAATGCTTGACCCAATTCAGTAAATTTTGATGCATGTTGAAATAAGATTTAAACTTGTCCATTCTAGCATCCTAATTTGATTTGATTAAACCCTAACATTGATGAAACCCTAACATCAATTGTGATGAAACCCTAACATGTACATATCTATTATTGTGTTGGTTGGCCTAGAAACCCGTCCAAGATTTACTCATTAGGAGTAAATCTTGGATAGTCCCCGGTTTGGGACTGTTCTTGAACACCTAATCTCACTTAGGATGTAAGTGTATAATGTGTATTGGTTTTTCGAGAAAATTTCAGTAGCATTTCCTCGTTTGTTCTCTAAGTACATATGTACTTAGAGAATAGCGAGGAAATGCTGTCGAATTTTTTTTGAAAACCCAATACACATTATACGCTTACTAGTGAGATTAGGTGTTCAAGGATGGGATAGGTGGTACACATTTATTATATATAAGAATGACATCACATGTGTTTGTTGGCCTAGAAAGTGAACAATCATTGTTCTTTATATTACTTGTACATTGGTATAAATTAGAATGAACAATCATTAAATTATATACTGTTTGTATGGAGTCCGGCTTCATTGTAGATAATAGGAGTAAATCTTGGATAGGATGTAAGTGTATACCCTAATCTTGAAGGAAATGAGCTGCCAATCTCAACATACTGGGTAAAGAAAATGGTGTGCCCAATGGGAATGGAGGCCAAGAAGATACACGCATGCCCGAATGATTGTGTATTATTTCAAAAGGACTATGTAGATTTGAAAGATTGTCCAAAATGTGGTGTGTCATGGTATAAATTGACGACTTCGGGGAAGTCCAAAACTGGTTCTCCTGCCAAGGTGTTGTGGTGTCTACCTATAATATCACAGTTTCAATGCTTGTTTGCAAATCCGAAAGATGCGAAGAATTTGAGGTGTCATGCAAATGTTAAGAAAAATAATGATGGGATCCTACGACATGTGTCTGATTCCCCACAGTGGAAGAAGATTGATCTATTGTACTCCAAATTTGGTGAAGAAGATAGGAATCTAAGACTTGGGCTTTGTGCAGATGGGATGAATCCGTACGAGACATTGAGCAGCCAACATAGCACTTGGCCAGTCATGCTTGTTATATACAATCTTCCTCCCTGGCTATGTATGAAAAATAAGTACGTTATGCTGTCATTGTTGATATCGGGCCCTAAACAACCCAGAAATGATATTGATGTTTATCTTGAACCTCTGATTGCACGCTATGTTGTTTTGCACTATTAATGACTTTCCAGCATATGGGAATCTATCTAGATATAGTGTCAAAGAGCTAAAGCGTGTTCTATATGTGAAGAAAACACTGATTCAATAAGACTAAAACATGGCGGCAAGACTGTATATCTTGTTCATCGAAGGTTTCTTTCAAAATTCCATCCGTATCATAGGAAGCACAAAGCATTGAATGGATGGAATGATGAACGGAGTGCACCTAAACCTATACCAGGGGATGTTGTTTATGAAAGAGTAAAAGACATTGTCAATGAATTTGGTAAGAAATCACAATGTAGTATGGCCACACGGAGTGACAATTCTTCATTCAAGAAGAAGTCAATTTTTGGGATCTTCCTTATTGGAGTTCTTTGATAGTCAGGCATTGTATCGATGTAATGCACGTTGAGAAAAATGTCTGTGATAGCATCATTGGTACTCTGTTAAATATACCAGGTAAGACTAAAGATGGGACAAAATCCAGACTAGACCTACGTGAAATTGGAATAAGGTCAGAATTAATAGAATTACGTGAAATGGGTAATAAAATAACATACTTACCTCCCGCTTGTTACACGTTGTCTAGAAAGTAGAAGAAAGCATTTTGTGAATGCTTGGTAAATGTTAAGGTGCCACATGGTTACTCATCCAACATCTGTAGATTGGTATCAATGAAAGTTCTGAAGTTGATTGGTCTTAAATCTCATGATTATCACACTCTAATGTAACAAATATTTCCTGTGGCAATTCAATCTATATTGCCGAAGCATGTAAGGTTTGCAATCACCAGACTTTGTTTCTTTTTCAACAGTCTATGCAGCAAAGTTATTGACCCTGATACTCTCCATAATTTGCAAAGAGAAGTGGTTGTTACCCTATGTCAGATTGAGATGTATTTCCCTCCTTCGTTCTTTGATATCATGGTACATCTTGTTGTCCACTTTACTAGGGAAGTGAAAATGTTGGGACCAATTTTCTTGCATTGGATGTATCCCTTTGAACGATACATGAGCATTTTTAAAGGTGATGTTCGAAACCGTTATCGTCCTGAAGGGAGTATTATTGAAGGTTATGTGGCGAGAGAGGTTATGGATTTTTGCAATGACTTTCTGAGTGGTAATAACACTCATGTTAATGAAAAGAATATTGAGGAGGGCAAAGGACTTTTGGGATCACGGGTGAAAGTAATCAACCGTGAGCAGTTGGAACAAGATCACTTGTATATTTTACACAACATGGATGAAGTGAGTGTTTATATCGAGGAACATACCAATTTCATCAAGAGACAACATCCTTGAGCAAGTTCAATGTGGCTTGCTAGAGAGCATAATAAGACTTTTACTAAGTGGTTTGAAGATAAAGTCTTACATCAACTATCTCAAACACCAAATGATATTACAGAAACTATCAAATGCCTCGCCTTTAACCCAAAACCAAATGTTATGTCTTATGAAGGGTTTGACATTAATGGGTTCACATATTACACAAAGTGCCAAGATGATAAGAGTGTCATCCAAAATAGTGGGGTCACTCTTCAAGCGTCGACTATGTATTTTGCAAGTGCAAAGGATAAGAGTCCACGTGAAGCTAAAATGTCATATTACGGTGTCATTGAAGACATATGGGAGTTTGACTACATAGATTTTAGAATTCTGCTCTTTAAATGTAATTGGGTTGATAACACCAAAGGAGTTATAGTGGATGAATTGGGTTTCACTTTGGTGAACTTTGAAAAGATTGGCGAGAAGGGTGAACCATTCATATTGGCATCACATGCGAAACAAATATTCTATATCGATGATCCTGCAAATGATAAATGGTCGGTTGTTCTTCATGGTAAAAGACAGTTCATTGAAGATCCTATAGATGAAGAAGAGTATTATGATAAGTATGATGACTCCAGTCCATTCTCAGTTGGGTTGCCAACTCCACAAAATATTGAAGCTAATGATGACTTATATGTGCGCGGAGATCACAATGAAGGATTGTTAATTGATAAAAGATCACAATTTTAGAGGCATGTATGTTTATATTTTTTTATTGATGCTAAATGTTTGCTTTTTTAATATCAATATCATTTTCAGATTTGATTTTTCATTATCTTCTAGTTAATACAAATGCTAAATGTTTGCCTTTTTCTAGTTAATACAAATGCTAAATGTTTGCCTTTTTCTAGTTAATACAAATGCTAAATGTTTGCCTTTTTCTAGTTAATACAAATGCTAAATGTTTGCCTTTTTAATGACATTTTCAGATGGTTGACCATGATGAGCATGATGTCCATGATGAGCATGTTGTCCATGATGAGCATGGCGAGGATACCAATGTAAGTTCTAAAAACATATCATGTATTTCTATAAAATTCATTATCTTCTAGTTATGTCATATATCCCATATTTCTATATTGGGCTAATTCAGTGTGTTTATTTTTGTCAAATTTTAGGTTGATGATGCACATGTACCCACTGAAGCACTGTAGGAACTTGATGCGCATCACCAAAAAGTTAGCAAGAAAAGGGGCGTCACTCTGTTGAACAAGTTAATAGCGCTAAGTGGCAGTGGATCCAAATAGGTTGTGGAGTTTGATAATGGAGGAAATGCAATTGGAGTGAACCGCAACAATTTTGTAAACTATCTTGGGGTTGTCACTCGAAGCCATTGTGGTGTTAAGTATGATAATTGGCATAAAGTCTCAGGCAAAGAAAGACTTGATATGGAAGGATTTATGCGTGAGTTATTATTATTTGCAATTCTATTTTGTAGATTACAAATTCTATTATTTGCAATTCTATTTTTGGATACTAGTTAATAACAATTCTATTTTATAGAATCTATTTGCATTGGATGAGAAGTTGCATCATAAAAGCGTGATGCAACGCGCTGGAAAGATGGTTAGGAACTATAGGACAAATCTCAACAGAGAATACATAAAAGATGGTGATAATAAGAAGAAGTCAGCCCTTGAACAGTAGAACTTCTTGGACAAAGAAGATTGGGACAATTTTGTTGCTTCAAAAAAATTTGAAGAATTCAAGGTATTAGGCGTCACTCCCAATTTAATTAATATACGTTGTATTCACCTATTCAAGATTAACATTTAGTGCTACTAACCAAATCATTAATGTGCATACTAACTAGGCCCTCAGTGAGGCGCAAAAAGCAAGGCGTGCACTGAATGTGCATGACCACACTATGGGTCCAAAGGGCTATGCAAGCGTTCACCAAAAACTACAGGCGGAGTCTTCTTCTAATCAGGAGTCTGCTGCTACTCAGGAGTCTGCCACACCCATGCCTCGCCATGATATCTGGATAGCTGGGAGGCAAAACAAGAAGGGTGAAATAAAGAAGCCCGTAACTGCTGAGGCGGCTACGAAAATGGTAAAATACAACTCTTAGAGCAATCGTTTGAATATTGATTATTTGTGGTGTTAACTTACCAATTTCTGTTGATGGTGATTAGTGGGAGCTGCACGAGCAGAGGAAACAAGGCACGTTCATCCCTCAAGGCACAAGGGATGAATTGACAGTTTCTCTGGGTAACCCAGAGCATCCTGGACGTGTTAGGGGTGCAGGCGCTGGTGTGGGCATCAAAGCATTCTTTGGGCCATCCCAGCGCAAACCCAGAGAGGGACTTTCACAAGAAGAGGTAACCTATTTTTTTTTAGAATGTTACTACAAAAGGGAATTTAATAATAAGAAGCTAATGTTTCTTTTATCCATGTATAGGAGAATAAGAGAGTCGAGGATATAGTTGCCAAGAAGGTCAATGATATAGTTGTTGAGAAGGTCAAGGAAGAATTGATGCGGTGGCAGGCATCTCAGACTTCCAATCAGCCTATGGTGACCCACTCTTCTCCTGATGTACAGACTACAAGTAATCATGTAGACCCACCGCCTAACACATCTATTGTAAGTATTGTTTATGACATTGTAGATAGTCTTTTCAAGATGATATATATATGTATAATATTATTTACGTAAATTTGTAGGCATTGAAGTCATGTCGCTTAAGAATGCAAGACTATGTTGTTGCAGAGGCGCAGGCTTACCCGTCCTTTCCTGGGGCAATGTTTCACGGGACTCTGATGCCACATGGCTACGTTCGTGTGAGCCCGATACGTGTGTTACCCGATTGGAGGGAAGCTTCATTTCCATATCCCCACCCAAATATTGACACACTTGTTGAGGCAGAAGGCGGGGTGATATTGTGGCCCAAAGCAGATGTCGTCTACACTACTGAAATTGTAAGATAAATTTACATTACTTTAGATTGTTAATGTGTATATATGAGGTCAACTGATCTGAAATTATATATACATGTTAAAAAGAAGACACCTGAAGCACCTAGGCCTCCACCTCCACTTCCTGCATTACCAAGTTGAGTTCCAACTGACCTAAAATACCCGTTAGGTCCTGCTTGTAGGGGAATGACATGTTGGCTACGGGCACATAATATACATTTCCCTATAATTGTTTCTTTAGAAGCAGATTATGCAGGTCAATCATACAATAGCTCTTTATTTATACAAGATATTATTGAGCTATTTATGTATGATTGGCTGAATACATCAATGATAGAGACATGGATAAGGTGAGATCTTGTTTATACATCCATATACCTTGTGTAAGATCTGGTGATCTGGTTTCTTATATATTAATGCATACGTAATACATGTTTTGCAGCTACTTAGTCGAAGATCAATGCAAACAATTTGCATTTGATCATGTGGGATTTTTGATTCCATCATTGATTAGTATGGTAGCTAAAGACCCTGATAGTGTTCAACAATACTGTATAGATTCTTTTACAATTTTTGGTCAGCAAAAGAAGACGATAATAATAGCTCCATTCAATGTCAAGTAAGTTTACTTTATTTATAATTTGGACTTAAGAAAATTCCATTTTTATTGTGCATTTTGAGTTATTAATTTTTAACTTTTTTACCTCTAGCGGTAGACATTGGGAGTTACTAGTTATTGTCCCCGAGATGTTCACTGTTTATTATCTAGATCATGTGGGAAGTACATTGAACACTAAAATTAGACACATAATGAGAATGCCATTATTCTGGTGAGAAATATTTTATTTTTATATCCGTTAACATCTGTTATTACATTAATATTTAATTATGCAATTTACTGTGTTACATTAACATGTAGGGGTTTAGATGCATTCAAAAATGTTGGAGGAAATGTCCCAAGGAGAAAGAACCAGCCAATAATTTGGGAGAACGTAAAAGTAAGTTCCCGACTCCAATGTATATATTATTTATGTGAATTGTGCTTAGTTGTATTTTTTAATATTTTGTATGTTTCAATTTATAGTGTGCTACACAAGACAACGGCTGGGCATGTACATACTATGTGATGTGATTTATGCAGATGATTATCCGACATGCCGCATTGGATATTAGTACGATACATGAGGTATTATATATAATCTCATTAGTTAGTATGAAATATATCAATCTTATTTTTATATTATTACTTATATATATACATCATTCTCTTTACATGTGTTTAAAATTGACCACACTATAGGTAAATGATTAAAAAATGTACATGCTCCATATATGATGGAAGCATTAAATGAAGTAAGAGAAGAATGGGCAAAAGCCATACAAGCAGTGGTAATTGTAAGATATAATTGGGATGCTGATAGCGATGCTGAATGATATTTTGTAAATGAATATTTTTGAATGTTTATACATGTCTGAATGTTTATACATGTATTTGAATATTTCTACATGTGTGAATGTGAGAATTGAATTTATGTCTGAATGTATCTACTTGTGTGAAAAAATATTTGTTGATTTTGCAGGTTTGTGGCCTGTTTGTAGGCTGATATCAATGGATGTCGTAAACCTACAGTTCATAAAATTGAACTGTAGGTTCTCATCCTGCTGACCAACCACAGCAGGCCTGCAAACTGATAAGAAAAAAATTTTAAAATATAGGCGTCGGTTATTTATAGAACATCGTCATCAAAGGCCTACAACGTCAGTTATTGGATAAAACTGCCGCCTAATGTGACAAACAATCCAACCGTGCAGGAAACCACGACCGTGGTGGAAATGGCATCGCTTATTCGTATAAAACTGACGCCTATAGGAATAAACATGGCTGTGCAACGAAGCACGACCGTGTCATCTGGGAGTATGGCTTCGATTGTTCAGTTATTAACCGACGCAAAAAGTGTCCTAGGTGGTGCCCTTTTTGTGGCGCGAACCCTATAGACGTCGACCGACTATATATAACTGACGCCTATTAATCATATAGGTGTCGGTTATAAAACTGACGCTGAAGAGTTCGACCTTTAGCGGTGCCCACATAGGCGTCGCTTGAAAACCGTCGCTAAAAGGGGTTAAACAACCGACACCAAAGGCGTGTTATGTAGTAGTGCTATAACTACAATATGAATTGATCCCCCATGCATGTTCTCCCCCACACAGCCACCGTGTCCGGCAACATGCTTGGGACCTCAGGAGCTCGGCGACAAGGTGCAGGTCCCAACACCTGTCTACGAGTGGTGGTTTTGATTCCTGGGGCCTCAGGGAAGTGCCTAGCAACTCCAATTTCCTTGTAGCAGGTGTGATTTCCTTTTTTCCCATTTTGATCACTCAACTACTAGTCTTTTGATTTTTGAGCAATGTGGAGCTTAGGTCACATTTTGTTGGTCCTGATCACCTTAATGAGTTTGTTGAGTGATCTGGAGTCGCCCTTTAATTCGGTATTTTGTTGAACTACTTGGTTCTTGGTTTCCCCAAATTTGCTCATGGTCTAGAGATCGGTTCTCACATCCATGGCCTACGAGCTGGGGGGAGGTGCCCCATGTTCATTTCTCAGTTTTACCTCTCATCCTTTCTTCTTTGTTGCGTGTTTTTCCCATGGGAAAAAGGGTTTTTTTGCTCCTTTTTTACGTTGTTTTGTACGAGCCAAATAGATTTCTGACCATGCAACTTGGTGAAATTCTATATTATGTATATGTTCTCGAGTTTTAATTGAGAACAAGAATAAGTTTATTATGCATAATTCACTTACTAATGACTATTAAAATTAGAATGTCACAATTTGACCATTTATTAACTCATAAGTATTAGTTCTCACATGATTAACATTAAGATAATGGATAAATGCTGCCATATTATCATAATAACCACTTTTTTATATAGAAAAACATCTTGTGATCATTATCAGCTATTTGTATGAGTTAACATCCTAAATTAGATACTACAAGACTAGCATTTATTAGCACTAATGATCATCATACTATATCGTTCAACCTTCATTTAATGTTTAAATAACATGCCAATATATTTATACATAATTTGTGGGCTTCTTTTTTACAATGTCCTACATATTTGCATTATACAGTTAGAAATCTAGAGGAATAGATTGATTCACAATTTAGTCAAGTTAGATCTCTAATGTCATCTAACCAACAACCTTATTTTATCCTATTGAGTAGTTCTTAATAAATGAAATGCTAAAGATTATTGAACTCATGATTTTGATGGATCTATTTTTATCTTATGATGAATTAATCTATAGTGCATCAGGTCAAACAAGGGTTGGACTTCTAAATTAGACTTATTATTGCTGATTGAGATTATCTTGGTGTGCAATTCCTCCTAGTCTATTTGAAGATTGGTGTGTAAGGAAAAGAAGGCCATCATAGAAGTCGTAGGTCTATAAATGATGCTCCAAAGGTATTTGATTGGTGAAAGGTAGGCTATCATTTCTCTCTTTTATGGTTCTGAAGTCAAGGCCGACATGAACTTGGTTATACAAGAATCTAAATGAGAAACACCAATGACCTGGTAAATAGTTTTAGGGTCGGTTTTAGCGAGTGAAAAAGGTGTTTCTTTTCTTGTGATCTTGAGGACCCCTATGGATCCATCACATGTTGTGTTGTAGGTTGTTATACAATCAAAAAGGAGATGATAGACAAAATGGGGGGGCAATAGAAATGCAGAAGGTGGAGGTGAGTTTGAAGGTGCCATGAGTGAGTTCGATCAGTTGTGATGTAGATGGAGGAGTTTGTACATCTAATTGTCGTTCATAGAGGAGAAGGTACTTTACATTTGATAATGGTAGAGTGAAGGTAGATGCTCTAGTATTTTTATATGGTAAGGTTTCAGATTGATAGGAAAGGGGTGATGGATTATGTGTGTGTGTTTTAGGATGTTGATGTGTTGTAGTTTTGTCACTTCCTATATCCATGGTTGTAGGGAATCCTATACAGGGTACAGGTAGGGTTCTCGGGATAAGATTGGTGTATGAGGTTGTAGCATAGAGTGGAAGGAGTTAATGGTGGTTTATAGTTGGTCACAAGGAGATGGGTAACATCAGCCTCATTCATTTCCTAGCAAACAAGATGGTGAGGTTATAATTGCTTTAGGTTTTACGGTCTTGAGTCTTTGGGGATGAAAACTTCAACAAAAAGCTATAAGGGGGTTTTAGGACCATGTTTGGGGAGAACGATGTAAGTAGAGGGTATGTGTTCTACTATAATCTCTATAGGAGGTGGCATTACATGGAGAAGATGTGGGTGACCATGATCATTCTATTCATTAAGACATGTGATAAATGAAAATAACTACTACTCTTAGTATTTTATGTCTATTAAAGTATGTACTTGATTTCCATGAAATTTTTATCATGAGTGTGATCAGGTTAAACTAATTTTTAAAATGATAATTTCCAGCATTATTCTCATAGTTTATTAATTTTTTTATCATTAACCACTAAAACTTAAACATTTATCAATTTGAACAATATTCTTAAATGCTTCCAAGCCACTAGTTAGCAAAGGAGTGTCGTATTGAACTACAAGTCTTTGTCCAAGTTTTAGAGCATCACAATTTCAAATTGTACAAAATGTGCTGAAAGTATTTCATAAAGATGAATTAACATATTAATTTGCAAATATACTCAAATAAGATGGAAAAAACTTATCATGACATGAGAAATTCAATTGGTAAGAAATTAGTATGAAACAACAAGAAAATGTTCAAAATAACCAAATGAGTCTTTGAATGAAGGTATAAGTTCAAGTTAAGAAAATGATGTATTATAGCTCATAATAGATCTAATATCCAGAACTGATTATGTTACAACATTTCAAACTCGCTACGCGAATTATGAATGTATGCCATTTAGTCTAACCAATCCCGCTACAACTTTCATGGACCTAATAAACATAGTGTTTCATCAATATTTAGCTCAGTTTGTGGTAGTATTCACATATGATATCCTAATGTACCCCACAATGATGAACAATATGAAAATTGCTTCCAAGATTCATTGCAACTACTTTGTCAACACCAATTATCTAAGTTTAATAAACGAACTTGATGGTTCTCATATATTTCTTTCATGGGTCATGCTACTTCTAGTCTAGAGATTTGTGTAGATCATATTAATTAAAATTTAAAATTTGGTGTATGAGCTAAAGGGTAAGATAAAAAGAATATGTATGTATATAAGCAAGGGTGGATAATATTTTGGAAAATTTCTTGTAAATTTATTCTATATAATCAGAAAATGATATTTTTAGTTTATAAAATATTACATTTAATATTTTTAGTATGAAACACATATCAATATAAATGTATACAATGTTTGTATATGTAATTTAATAAACATACATATGGAATGTATGTGTAATATATTTAAAAAATACTAAGATATATACATATTATATATAAATAATTATGGAGTGCATGTATATATGTAATTAAATAATAATAATTACATAAATGTAAATATATGTGTCGATAAATGTTTTTATACATAGGGGTATATATATCAAAATCTATATGTATAAATTTTTATACATGTGTGTCAAAATTTGTTCTGTATTCCTTTTTTTTTAAGTAAGCCAGGAGGTGTTTTATTCATCCCGTCCTCCTCTTACGAGCACATCAAAGATACTACTACAGACTAGGTTATGAACTACATTAAACTTGGTAATACTACTGCCATTACAATCTCTAATCAGCCTGTCATACAGGCATTCAGGTGGACGGGTGTAATACCTCCATCCTTGG
Organism: Alisma plantago-aquatica; assembly: GCA_963693085.1. Taxonomy (NCBI): domain Eukaryota; kingdom Viridiplantae; phylum Streptophyta; class Magnoliopsida; order Alismatales; family Alismataceae; genus Alisma; species Alisma plantago-aquatica. The sequence continues at coordinate 281,590,345 of OY856410.1, forward strand.
TTTTGTTTTGGATGGTAGCTGGCTAACTAATCAGCCGGCTGGTTTCGATCTATCCTCACATGGACAAGTATCCAATTTGGCCTCATCATCCTCTTGCAGTCAGCCTGAGGTTCTATAAATCGTGGTGCTTCAGCCTGTTCCCCTTAGCGAAGTTGAACACCAAGCTTGCAGTCTGATTCCACGATCACCTTATCCAACCCTTCCTTCTGTGCCTCCTCCATGGCGATGATAATGGTGATGTTCTATATTCCTAAATGTGTACATTATACAAAAAAAAATATTATCTATAAAACTAAATGATAATATCTATATATATGAAACCATTTGTTTTTATGAGCATAAGTAGTTTTTTTTTTCAAAAATAAGAGTTATAATCAGGTGCTTAATTAGCTGCAAGCATATGCAGCCCAACACCACATATCGGACTGACTAGCAATATGAGATGTGGTAGAGTATTTGATAAACATAGTTTACATTACTTTTAATGCCCTAATTTACTGTGTTTATTATCTATATTCTATTTTTTGGCTATATTTTAGGCTTGTAATTACATAACTTACACAACAAGTTTGTTCTATTATCTAGTCTAATCAATGGTATTTAAAGAAAAAATCATGAGAGTTGGTTCGTCTAGAACCAATGCTACCTTCTTCATCGATAATTGGGATTCAACAAGTCCAACTCAGACTTCTCATAGACGGAAATTATGTGCACCCTTTAGCACTCATTTTCTTTGACCTCCAAGGATTTGCTAAAATTTCCCAATAGGGGGCGCAATATGCCGTCACCATTGCATGTCATGCTTGTCTTCAGTGATGACAATCGACCTAAAATACAACATGCATGAGGTGCTTTTATCAAGCTTGACATGACTCACATTAGTAGAATTCTACCAAATTATTCACACCTCTACATGACATGTTTTAGCTAACAACATGCCATGCAGTCTCATCAGCAACCTATCAACATAATCGATGGCATGTCATGATGAAGGGTTATGAATCCCAAATTTTGGAAGTTGTCAAGAGACTTGTTGTGTTTCATCCTAAACATATCATGTCTCTATAGGGTTTTAGAAAACAATATAAAATTCAAGAGGGAGTTTATGAGGATATATCTCTCATTTGTCTTCACTCCAACTTTGGAAAATAAGAGAAAGAAATCCAAGAGGGAGATTCCACACTAGAAGGAAGAAGAACATGGTTAAGGGGGTGGTTTCTTCCTTATCAATCTAGAGAATCTTCTCCTACATATTTTTAGTAGAGAATATATCCTCTACTTGTGTTCTATCAGGTTTCTCTTCTTCTTCCACTATATTTCTATTCATTACTACATGGATCTTATTAAATTACTGATTTATAACCTTGTTTGTCGATATCCTTTGAACATGGAGTAGTTTTCATTATATTTGGTGCCTCTTTGGCACATATTGTCATGTGTATTACTAATTTCCTTCTTTGTCTCTCTAATTATTGATAATTTCTTATGGGAATCTATGTTTATGGTTCCTAACATCTCCTTATTCAACATACCCAGAAGATTTTATAATCTATTAGATGTAAATTAGAGATTTAACTGCTAGTTACATGAAAAATGAGTCAGAGTTACTATATATTACTCCCCTTCTATATGATTCTCTGAAAAGGAATTTAGGAAAATGTATTATGGTATGCTAGATTGTTTGTTTGAAGATAGAAATTTAAGTACCTATGCGACTACTAGGTATAAGTCATTATATTATGGTGTGAGATATGAACAAAGAGGGAATCCAAAATGTTTTGTATGAATGTTCACCAATGAATATTACGTATTGTGTCACCAAATGCATTTTTGTTGAATTTAAAGCTAAAGAGAGTATTTGTGAAAATATTTAGTTAGCTTAGTCCTCAATCAAACAAATCATTTTATTTTTGAATTGCATGGTTAATTATAGAATCAATAACGTGCTTGAATGAAATTGGCTTCCTCAAGAGATGACCTTCAATTGTACTATTGTTCATCCTTCCCATTCCAGGACTCAAGTGTGTAATTACAAGTCATGTTGATGCAAAATTACAAGTTCTTACTTATGCATATACCTAGTTGAAGAAGAAAGAGAAGAAAGAAGAAAATTATAGAACACATGAACTAGAGTGGGATGCATTCATGATAGCTTTTGAGACTTGGAGACATTACTTATATGAAGAACTGTGTCACATGTACATAGACCATAAGAGTCTAAAGTACATTTTTACTCATAAAGAGTTGAATCTAAGATAGAGAAAGTGTCTAGAATTGATGAAATATTATGATGTATGATAATGTATTTCATAGGAAAAGCCAACTATGTAGAACATGCATTCAATTCGAAGTCATCCGCTACACCAAGAATTTAATTGTATCACCTTTCATGTAGAAGAAGAGATATGTTGTTGAATTTGAGAAATAAAGATAAACTATACATATATGTGTAAACCAATGATCGAGACTCATAACCCAATTACAAAGAATGCTATGACAAAATATAGTGACGATGAGGGATAAACCCTAAGATTCAGAAGGCCCCAAAGAAGAGTAAGAAGGCAACAAAGAGGGACCAATGCTATGAGATAATATATCTATTTCAAAGGGGAACAGTGTGTGGTTTATCTAGAAGATATGAAGCACTTGATGTCTATTTAATTATGATTTCATTGACACTCATGCATTAGTTTATATCTTTATGAGGTAAATGTTAATAAATATTAAAATGTTGGTACATGAAAATATAACATCACATTACGAGAAATAATGCAATAATATCATCATATTTTCTTTTAATACTTCTACATGTATGTTTGATAGCAATTTATGTAGATGTTAGTGATAGACTATCAATGCTTGAATACCCAAGTCGATGTAATAAATAAGTAGAAATATGGAGTTGAAGCCAAGGTAGAGATGATGATATGTCACCTAAAATAGAGTTTCTACTAGTAGGCATCAACCTAACATTATTAATGAATAGACATGATATTTTGAGCATCAAAATAATACAATAGATTTTCCAAAAATTACTAACTCAAATTCATTGGTTGTGATCAATAGAATAAAATACAACCATGTAAGACCTAATGACGCCATGTTAGTGGTGGTATATAATTATTTGTGGTGAAAAATGGCCAAGAGAAAAGAAGGGATAAAGAGAAGAGGACCTTGACACCCACATAGAATCCATAGGCAAATTTGACTGATAGAAGCAGATAAGAGAAACCCCGACCCGCTTCTTTGTGTTTTACACCATGTTTCTCCTCTCTATTCATTATTTTGTCATGGTTTTTTCCTATCCTACTTTAATTGTATGAACCAACATGAACACATTATAATACTTTTTATCTAGGATCCTGATGTATCCAAGTATGAATCTATTGTTAATGTCTTAGATATTCTTCATATACTGATATTTGATATGGATCTGATGGATGGAAAAATTATTGTCCTTAAATATGATTCGTCATTTTATTCTATGTGTTAGATAGGATTCCTCGTCAAGAATATTTTCTGTGAACACTTAAATTGACGGGGACATTTTTTAATCACTCATCTGCCTCTTACTCTTAATAATGCCTAGAAATCAATGATATTCTTTTCTAAGTAAGAATAAACTTTGAGCAATTGTGTAAGAAGATAATAATAATAAAAAAATAAAAGAAGAAAAAGGAATTGAAGTAAATAATAAGGAACTACTATGGAAAGAGGGGGTGTGTGTTCACTATAGTGATTAATAGGAGTTAAGGAGGGGTGTGTATTCTCTATAATGATCGATTGCTCTTATTCATTCACAAAGATAAGTGTGGAATCCAATGAGACTCCTGAGTATAACCTATAAAATCTATGTTGTTGATGCATTAGTATGGGTTGCCAATGAATTGGCACATCACAATTGAATCTACCAAGAAAGAGTAATTCAATCCAACAAATTATATTAAAGGAAAAGATATACCCACTTAAGACATAAATATGTTTTGTTAGTGTCGGGGATATCATTATTCATATTGGATAATGACTGGTAGATAAGAGGGAAAGGAGATAACATAACCTTTATGCCCATGTAGAAGTAGGAGGTTGTATGCAACTAGAAAAGGTAGACTAGAGATGCCCAAACCCTATTGCTTCTTCTACATCACATTTATTCTCTCTATTCATTTTTTTATCATGGATTTTTTTATATCATGTCTTGATTGTATGGAACAACACAAATTCATGAGTAATCATCTTTCCTTAGGATCCAGGATAAGACAAACATTAAATTATTGTTATTGTCTCAAATTTTGTTTATACATTCATATATGATTTGGATCATAGGAATGGAAGAATTATTTTTTTTTAGTATGATTTGAATCCTTGTTAGATGTGTCAAATCTAATTCCTTGTCAAGACACACTTCATCTATTGGTTTTTCTTCATTTACACAAGTTCATAAGAGAATAAAAGTATCCTTTTAAGGTTAATTCATTGTCGGCCAATGCATAATGGATGTAGCTAAGTTTGGATTCCATAAAAGTAGGGTTCATCTTTACTAGGTACAATATTATGATCCAAAAGGGCATAATAGTGCTATGCATATCTAATAGCAATATCAATGTCTAAATGAATCACTTAAATCAACAATTTGTGATGAATTTTAAATTATAATGATTTCCAGTCTTTCAAACTGACTAATTTCAATCATAAAATTATGTTTAATTGTTAGTATTTCATTAACTAAATTTCGACTCTTTACATTGGCCTAGATGATCAGTTATAGTAGAGTAGTTTTCGATGGCCTTATTCCTTGTGGGATCAATAATTCAAACCTCTTTAGCCCTATATTACTTGACCATACACTTGCATCTACACACATAGTTTAAAGAATGTCAATAAGTAAACACATTTCTTACATGTAAAGGCAGAGGATTCTGACGAACATCTAGCAAAAATATAACTGATTATATAGTGAGTATTCTTAGTTTACCTCTATCACTTATATAAGAACGTGGACCCCAAAATACATCTAGGTTCTACAATATGATTCACACTGACGTGGACTAAGATAAAATGTAGTATATCTTTACGTCAGAGAGATGGGTAACTGACAGAACATTGTATATACTATAATATATGCTTAGAGAATGTGTACTAACAATTCTTGGAAATTAGGATTCACACCTTAGCCATATTTAATTCTCATATAATAATAGCTATCAAGCTATTTTGGCGATGTCACTATATGAAGAATTTTATGGAAAGTGTATATGACATATCGATTGGTATGATATAGGAGAGAATAAGTCACTTGGTCCTAATACAGTACACTAGCCCACTAAAAACATAACAATAAACAAGTGAAGGTTGCACAAGATAGATAAAAAAATCTATGTTGATATTAGGTGCATACTTTTGGAGTTTGAACTTGGTGAGAGAGTGTTATTGAAATAATCTCCCTAGAAGGAGTATTGTAGTTGGAAAGAAGGGCAAGATGACTTCCACATATATGTTGTAATAGTTGTTTCCATTTCTTCACTTGCTTGTCCTAAGAAAATTCTATCTCAAATTAAGACAAGTGTTGTTACCAATATACATACAAGCAGTATAACATGTCACATATGAAGAAATTATCATTATGTATCATGTATTGCAAATGAAACATAACAATAGTAAAAATTTATGGAGGCACCACGTGGTTGAATAAGCCATATGGGAGTGACAAGTTAAGATGCAACAAGTTCACCCTAGGCTATTCTGAGTTTTGAGGATGAAATTTCTTAAGAGCGGGAGGATTTTTCATGGCCCATTTTTAGTTTAAACATGACCCTAGTTAATTCACATGATTATTTTTGTAAGCTCTCTCTCTCTATATATCTAATAAGTTAAAACCCTAATTTCAATGTAATGTAACATTTGTGAACATATAATCCCAATGAAATCCTAATTTAGTAAAAACTTGTGCAATGAGTACTTACTAAGAAAAGCCTAATTTACATATATCATGTACTAGTAATTAAATGAATAAAAATAAAGAACTAAGAAATTAATATTAAAAAATATTAACAATTAACAAATAGTGGAACATATATATTTGAATCCGTAAGATATGTATAAATAAAATGAGAATATAGATCAATTATTATCTTTATTAAATGAAAAAAATGGTAATTTGGATATAGAAAAAGACACATAATATGAGAATCATATCATAGTTTTATGGTTCACATGTGGGTGTTTTGGAGGTCAACATTTGATCCTCAAGGCAGGTCAATATTCCCTAGAGTGATCTTTGGTGGTCGAGTGACCAAGGTCGGTCAACATTATATTCTCATGCCTATAAGTCAACAGGTTGTTCAACAAGTCAGACCAACTTGTTGATAGAGAACACATTATATTACGGCACTAATCCAAAAAAATAGCTAATAAAAAAGAATCCCAAAAGAAACCAACTATAGTCATAGTCAATAACAAGTCTAATCAATACCCAGATTGTCAACAATTCTAACTAAATAAAAAAAATGTGTAGTTTAAGTGTGTTATCATTGTTATATATACCTAGGTCAAATTCTTTTAACCACAAAACATATTATACTCCATTATTCCACTACTCTTCATTCCATATCACGAACTTATTCCTAGAATCAATGTTTCTGGAGAAATTTAGTCCTTTTTGGGATAATTCAACCTTGAATTGACTCTAAAATTGTTTGGAAATGAAATCACAGATAAGTTTTTATTATTTCCTTTTATTATTATCCTTTTTCTCTGCCCTATCATCAAGGTTTTCCTCTTCCAAAATAGAGAAAAAGACTCATCATATTTCCTTCTCTCTTATCTTTTCTTATTATTTAGGCAATCAAGAAGCCAAAAGTGGAATATGTCTCTATTCACTAGATTTGGGAGATTATGTTGTGAATAAATTGAGGGAGCATGAAATATCAAAATATAGCTACATTCATGTGAGTATATGATTACATTTAAGAATAATCAAGAACAATTTTTCCTTCTCTTAATGTAAACCATGAAAAGTGTCAATTCTATCTATAAAAGGAAAATGAATGAAGTTGTTCTTGATAAACTGTTAGTGATAAAAATAGAAGTGAATACAGGAGATTGATTACTTATTGTTTGCATACTTATTGACATAGATGACATATTATATGTTGAAATATTACTAATGAAAATATATGGCAAATTCATGAAGTAGCAATAGAAATTGAATTGTCAAAGATTATTGTGAGGAAGGACTATTTTTTTACAATACTATATGGAAAGTGATATGAAATAATAATAACTGTATAATTATATAGTTATAACTATTAATGTAATGTAATAATGATTATTTATACACTTTTTTTAAAAACTAGTGAGATTCTAGCTTTTAGGACAATAAAATTGTTATGAACCACTTCACAACTTGAAATTATCTAAATGTCTTAAGATGAGAAAGATACCTAAGTTATAAAGTTATAACCTAGTTGCATCTATCTAGGTTCCTCAAATAACATGTACCTAGAACAACATGTATTTCTTACAGTGGATAGTAATCCATGAGAATAAGAATTACAAGTGGACTAGATTCCAATGACTAATATATGAGAGAATTAAGAGGGACCCATATAGATGGAGAAGGCATCATTTCTTAGTGTGCTTAATAGTAAAGATTAGGTGAACCCACAAGAGTGTGGTAGAGACCCAAACACTTGGAAATATTAGATGAGTATAAAGTGTGTTATGATATGATTGATTAAATGTGTGGAGCTACCCAACCTTGTACAATGGTGTGCGAGCTAGAAGATAGAGATGATATTGGCTCCTACAAAACCTTGTGGAAGATTTACTATGAGTAATATTGCATTAGGGTCTCTTGATAAACTCATTTGGTGAGTCATGTCCATAAACTGACCTTGGAATCTTCTACAGGTTTAGGTGAAATTCTAATAGCTTCAATCCAATTATAAAATGTAAAAGCTGATAATTATGCATAAAATTGTTACTCATTTTTTTTACTTTTTTTTATTGTAGATTTAATGCTAAAAAATACATTGATAGAAATGAAAATTTTTATATAATATTTTTTTTCGATTCCACTTATCCTAAGTATTTGAATGAAGATGAGATTGTCTATATTGTTCTAATATATGTCTTCTCACTTATACAATGGTAATAAACCATCAAGATTTTTTTAGGAATTGGTAAAAAGTATTCTTCTCCACAACCCAACAAGAAACGTGAGTGAATTTATAATGAGGTAAGGTTCATGTGTTGTATTGTGTGTAAAAAAAGCTCCTATACTAGGGTTTTGTGATAGTTGTGGGTATCTTTTGATGAACATTGTACATGGGTATTAATGTAATTTTGCATATGTTTTCTATGAAACCATGCAAATAGCTTTGGTTGGAATGTATTTGAACAAAAAATGTGAAACTTCTTCACCTTCATATACAAAAATGCTTATTTTTATTGACACACATGATACTTTTTTCTATGACTCTTGAATTGGTTAAGAATCTCAATTAATGGTTTGGGATAAGTCCTTATCATTTTAGGTCTCAATTAATTAGTATTAAGATGAAATTAGGTGTGTTTCTTGATGGAAGGTCACTAAATTGAAGTGAAGAACATCCTTAAGTAGTATGACTAAGGATGTCCTCCTATTATACAAGGTAGAAAAGAGTCAGTCATAAAGGAGTTACATAGATGTGGAGATTATCACAATAGAAAATTCACCAGATATATAAATTCTTGACTTTTATGAAAACAAAATTGCAATAATACTACCATTAACAGGATGGGTCTTATCATAGTACAGTTGACGATCAAATCTCTAGGGACAATCTTTTTAATAACCTTGCTAGTTTGTATCTAATTGAGCTAAGACTACTATTTAGAATCAGATTGGGTTGATTTAAACTAACTGAAATTAAAGTAAAATCTCAAAATAAAATTGGGTCTATATTCATGATAGAAAACACTAGCTTCGAATCGGGTTTCACTGCCACTACCAGAATTTATGCGTTCATCCAAATACAAACCAATATGAAGAGATAATTGGATCTATGAAAGTTTCCCCTTTCAGCATTAGAAAGTTTCATGAGAGGATGTCATTCTAAGCTCAATGTCTTGATACTTACAAATATATATCTACTATCTAGAGACTTCCCATCAGAATTTCTTATCAGGGAATCAACCAGGGCTAATCAATATTCAAATTTTAAAAGTTGAAGTTCTAGTGGCCTAACATTATAATAAAACATGTAGACAATGTGATCAATCCATAAAACATGAATTAAATATTTATCAATGAATTAAATTGAGTTCATATAAGTCTTTAAATAAGATGAATTCCAAGAAATGGGTAGTGGGGTTAGTCCCATCACCCTAGTGAAAGGACTACTCATGCCTTAGTGTGAGATTTTTGCAACTAGCTGAAGTAGAGGGGGAAATATCAAACATCACTGAAGGCATGCAACAACTTGTCTGATCAATTGTTGGAGGACAATGAGCCTGCTTGGCTAGAGGTTGATCGCTTCCAGTTGATAATGGCATATGGATAATAGCTCGACCAAGAGATCAAACTATTTAGAAAAGAGATTGAACTCTCTTTGATTGCATAGGTCAATAACAAGAGGTCAATCTAAAAATAGATTGAGCACCTACAAAGTTGTTGATCAATGATCGTCGATGCAATATTGGAGGACGATTGCCCCTTTAGTGGAGAGGTTGATTGACCTTTGAAAGTAGGTAGGTCGATCACTCAAGAACCTTAGAGTTCGATCCCTCTCGCTAGAGAGGTCAATTATTCCATGTAACAATGAGCTAAGACTTTGTCCTCTCGTGGAGAAATAAACACAAATTGAATGTGGTGAGTCAAAGAGATATCCTATATGGTTGTATGACATGTATTTATAGGCCTCCCTACCTGGGTGTAAATAGTTGGATTCGCACCACGTGGACAATTGAGATCATTGATTTATAGAGAAGGAACCTGGGCTACGTCAATAGGTGGAAGGTTGATAATAGGAGGTATATTGAGTTTCTCGAGTTCTAGCTATAGTTCCTATTGGGCCATCAACCTTGAACATTGATAGGATTCTCGAGCACTGAGATTGATTGTTCTACTGAGAGATCAATGAAGTTTGATCGACCTGGAGGTTGATAGATGGTAGGTCAATCATCACAACTCAATAGTTGATGATATTTGAAGGTCACTCAAGAGGTCGATTATGGCCTTGAACACATAAAATTTTATTTTATCTACCTTCTAAGAGTGCCAAAAATCTATTTTAGGGTGGAGTGTTGCCTGCACCTCACAAGAAGTGGCCACCTCTCAACTCTCGCCCATGGAACGGAAGTGGGACCCCCTAGGTCACACTAGTTAAGCTAGTATGAATAGATAAAGTTCCAAATATGCATTAAGAAAAGTATCAAAATTCTAACAAGTCAACATGAAACAAAATGAAGTTATTCCTAATCAAAACTAATATATCTAATTGCATAACTAGGACAAAACTACAACAAAATCTAGGAGGAAAATGCATACATCATACACAATGCATAATTTTAAACCAACTAAGATGATTAGGTATTACAATCTAAATTTTTTTTTTGCCTTAGTTGAGGAGGTATAAGATGGAAGAGTTCTATAGAAGAAATTGTAAATGACTCTACAAGATAGGATTAGAATATTTCTTCTAATGATGTTGTAAGTAATTGTAAGGATTAATAAGTTCATAAATGAATTTGAATTTGTCTGAGAATTTCTAGTGAATAAACCTATACTATGAAAAAATGGAGCTATCACACAAGACAAGGAACCTATATTATACCACCATTTCAAACCTACATTAGGGGCTTCCTTCTCACACATGATATCATGTAGGGATAATATGTGAAAATTTGGAGAGTGCAAACTAAGAGAAACATTGTGAACATTCTTACATAGGCATTGTCACCATAATATTTTGATGATCCTGTCAATTTCCCTTTTAGTTTGTCTCTTTTATGATTCTGATCATATTAGTAAACAATGATACATGAGTATTTATCTCAATTGTTGGATCTATACTTAGAGTGGTTGACATAATCTTGAGAACTTTCTAACAATTAATTCATAATAGAATCATATTTTTTCACATATATCAAACAATAGACTATGACAAATATAAAGAAAACAATATAAATAACCTAAATTTGAAACATCTTATACATGTAATTAATCACATATCTAAATACATCTATATATAAAATGATAATAATGAAATATTAGATCTTAGTATTGTAATATATGATTTATATCTTATGTAAGACCCCTAGCCTACCTAAGCTTTATTAATCTTTATTTAATATCTTAATATCGTTTTGATGACTTGATGATACCTTCTTTAATGTTTCTTTTGGTGTTTTGTTTAGGGGACTATGTACAAATTACCAATGCTTGAGGGGTTTGCTTAAAGTTTGCACACTACATCTTCCCTTTCTCTCTATCATCTTCTTGCTAGGACTTGGTGTATACACTTGGATTATCTAACCAAACTTTTTTATGGGTTGAGGATGATGGAAGTGTTCTTCCTTTCCATTAGTTAAGGAAAAATGGAAGTGTGCTTCTTTCTTCTTTGGTTGAGGGTCTAAGAGACTATTTTGATTTTTTATTAGTTTAGGTATTTTTGGGTTTTTGTTACTTCAGTATTGATGGAGTTGTTCCGACCTCCCATCAGTTGACAACTGATGAAACTGGATGGTATTGTGACCATCTACATTCTCATCAATTGACTGTTGGTGAAGCAATTGTCCGGATGAGAGGTGGGTATTCATCTATTGAGTACCAATGGAAAGCCTACTCTATATATGGATGACTTTCTATGCTCTATTAGTGTTGATCCACTAGTAAGTGTTCCAATGGTTTTTTTAAAGGATTGAATTGGGGATGGAAATTGAGGACAACCCTACTCATGTCTACCAATGATAGGATAAGGTTGTCTACTGATGAAGCTTTTGACATTGTGCATTGATGCAGCCTTGGAACTTATCTACCCATGAGATGATAGTATGACTGCATAGACCGCTGATTTGACAACTTTTACCACCTTTTATGTTATATCCTCAATTTGGTAAAATTGAGTTATATAAATATAATCCATACATTGATAAGTAATTTTTCCAATAATATTATTGATAGAATGATAATGTTACTTATGAGACTATTTGCATTGCAAATATGTCCTTGGGGAACAAGACAAAGGAATAAGAGATTTTATGTATGTTATATCCAATTTTCAAAGATAATTTAAGCTTTTAAATGAGGTTTTTCCTAAATAAAAATAGTTGAAGGGTTTAATGTAAAAAGATTAATAATTGTAGTTCTTATAAGAAAATGAAATCCAAAAAATAAAAATGAGATCAAGATAGATTTTCATCTATGCAATATGTGTGGAATTAAATCAAAGAGATGAATACTAGTCCGCCTTTCCTTTGTCTCTCTCCTAATCTTGAAAATGTTTAAAGGAAATACATTAGGAAGAGAAAAGACTTGGAATCCAAAAATAGGCATATGGAAGAAAGATTTTGGGCAAGAAGTTTTTCCTTTTCCCCTTTTATGGCTTTTATTATAAGAATAAAGTATAAATGATCTATTTTCTTTCTCTCTTCTAAGAAAGGTTTTGTGACAACCCTAATTTTAGGAGTTTCATACCCGATATAGTATTTGAAGAAGTGCCTTGAGTAATATGATTTAGTGATAAACCTTGATGTATCATGTGTCCAATCGAGGAAATCCAAGGTGTGGTTCGAGATACAATTGATTACTAAGTTAACTATTCTAGTTCTACATTTATGGATACCTTGGTTAATCAATTGAGTATTTATGAGATTAAGTGTTATGCCTAAATGAAGAAGGTCATACCATGGCCCATGGGATGTATGTTGATCGTACTAGGTTAAGCAAGTTTGGCTATAAGTGGAGATCAAATTTTAGTACATATGACCATATTCTCATAGAGATGATTTTATTTGAAGGATGAAAACACGATCATTAGATTTGTGTCATCATATATATATATATATATATATATATATATATATATATATATATATATATATATATATATATATATATATGCTAGTAAATATATATATGCTAAGGATTTAATGCTTGAAATTTCATATCATCTGGGTTGACCACTGGAAGATACCTAGACATGAATATTATACATGCAATAATTGATTAATATGAGTCTTTCCTCATACAATGAACCAAGCTGCAAATATATCCAACCATGTCGTATGGCTATAGATGTATGAGTGGCCAAAGTTGTAAGGACATGTTATCACTAAAGGATGAGGTCTAACTATCTTGACCTTATCTTCACCCCACCCCCACCTCCTCTACAAATAAGGGAGCGTCTAGACTCAATCCACATTAGAGTCCATGGAATGGAACTCACCAATATCTCACATGTGATTATTATTTAACTATTTAAGTGTAAGAACCTCGATTAGGAGATTCGAAAGACTACCCTTGTCTAGGGGTTCTGGTGGAAGTAGTACGATCTTTAGCCTTCCTGCCCTCCATCATCTCCATCTGCCACCGCACCAGGACCCTCACCACTCTAGGAATCTAGCCAGTCTTGTGCTCGAAGCTTTCTGATGAGCTCGCCCCTCACACCTAGAAGGAGGAGCGATGGCGAAAGCTTCTACTGGAGGTCTGTTGCTCGGTCCCGTTCAAGCCAGAGCCTGACCTTATACAGTGGCCATCTTGTATGATGCCTCGCCAGGGTCTCTTGCAACAGTGATGCGCGTCATTGTGCACGCAACAATCACTAGGAAAAATCATAGAGTTTAACCTTCTAACCCGGTTGTCAACTTATTGTAAACAATAAATCAACTTAGTATAGATAGGTATCGATCCAAGGGATGACGAAAAAGAAAAGTTGAAATCCAAATCTGATCGACAGGTCAAGAATTAAATCCCGATTTGAGAGAGTTGTTAATACTAAGAACAAAAATAAAAGGGCTGAAATAAAATTTAACTAATCAAAAAATAAAGATCTGGAGTCCGAAAGATCACCACAAAAACCACGTTCCTATTCAACTAATCAAATTCTAAAATCCAAGGATCAAATTAGGACCTTGTGATTACATGTCCTTACAGACAAACTCACAAGGGTCAGACTTCCCATGAACCCATTGGTCCCGACGTTCACGGATCATTGTCCAACCATCCAACATGCCATTATCCATGGTCATATCAAAAGCATGTGAATTCAAACTGGCATTCAAACCCAAGGCTCATGTGGTCGCGTCACCAAGGATTATAACAAGAATAATATTAGATGAAAAGATGATAATCACAATTAAGGGACTATTGTTTCGTTCTTATAGAGATCCATGGTCATATCACTCCATAAGAATATATCAGATCATCCAAATAACCATGCATAAACAGAGAGAAGACATTTGTTTGATGGAGGAATATAATTGATCATATTGAATAGAACCAGGCTAAGGGGCTACTCCCATGTCCCAGAGAGATTTACTCATACATAACCACACCATAAGAAATACAAACTAAAATGAGATCCAACATTATACAAGATGTGGTCTACAACTAAAAATTAGATAAAATGGAATGAAGAATGGAATGCTTTTACAAGTGAAGAGTCCCTCCTTTTATAGGAGGGGGAGGGGGTAGGCTTCCCTAAAAAGAGGAGGGGAAAGAGAGGGAGACCAAATTTTGAATTTTGTGGATCTGGTCAAATTAAAAGTTGGTTGTCTTTAATTATCCTGACCATGTAACTCCTTTTAATGCATATTCTCGCAGCAGCAATTTCGAACATATTTCTCTCCTGTTAAAAGCACAAAAGCGGTCCAAATAATAGGATTTTATTTTAGGAAATTAAATTCCCTTTCCAATGAATACTTGTACACTCAATTTGGAGTTCGAATGCAAGAGTTTTGTCACTTTTGGTGGAGGGTATATATGAATTTCAGGACTGCTGCAAATTGTGTAATTTTCCTACAAAACCTAAGAAAATAGAATTAAAACTCCAATTAAAGAGAAAAATCTAAAATAACACAATTAATTATGAAACTAAGAGAATAAATAACAAAATAATCCTAAACAAATATCGAAAATATATAAATAAAAAGGATAAATATACATTTATCAAAATACCCCAGACTTGAATCTTTGTTTGTCCTCAAACAAATAAAATCACAAATTATTCCAATTTATACTAACAACATGTCTATCCTCACCCTTATAACATCACTTTATTCCTTACCTCCAAATTTGGTCAAGCAACCCAATCTCCTAAAACCACAAAACACAAAATTCTATATTCCCTATTAAAAATCAATAGCATATCTTGGTTCTAAATCAAGATTTTGTAGAAAAACATGCTTCATCTTACTTTTGCTTTGACACTCTCATTTTTATAAATGTATTTTTTTTGTGAGTTGTTGCACAAGAACAATATGAAATTAGGGGGTGTGAAAACAAAGAAGTAACTGATGAATTTTTTTTTGATCCCTCCTCTATTCAACTTGGGATTTAGATTTGTGAAGTTGTGGCTACATTGGTCACAATTTTTTTCATGTGCACTTTTGGCATCTTTGGATGGTACACCCCTTTGTTGGGTATGGAATTTTTTTGTTATGGGAAGCATGCCACCCCAGACTTGATTTTTGTCTAGTGGTGATTCTTTGCTTCTCTTTTTTAAGAGATAAAATAAGGGGGAAACAAAAGGTGTCCTTGTGCCTATAACTTCACATATTTATTTTCTCCTTTTTTTTGAAAGTGTCATTACATCAGAAAGAACATTCATGTCAATCACATTATACAAGATTTATATCAAGTTAATCAAAATTTAAAAATACAGAAAATTTGTGTTTGGTTTTGATTGATTCCATACGGCTTGCCAACATTTCCAAGGAGTGCTGCTATTTTGGGATCCTAGGTGACATGGTGGTTTCAGACATGGCAATTTGTAACAATTTTTTTCAAAAGATTTACTAAACTCAAAGGGGTAAAATGATAAACATTTTTTCATATTGTCCGACTAGATAAAGGCCATTTTGCTACAAAAGAAATAAAAACATGGCCGACTAGATAATGGCCATGAACAAAGCAACTATATGCAAAAAAAGTAGAAATAATGCAAGAATAAAAAAAAGATAAGGGGGTGGAATAGAAACATACCACTCACCTCCACCCCGTACTTAGATTTTTGCTCATCCCGAGCAAAATCGAAACCCGAGTTGGAGGGAAGAGAAGAGAGAGGATTTCCAGGTGGCCCAGGTAGCTCAAAAAATGTCCAGCTAAAGGGGATGTGTATGAGGGTTGGGACATTTATCTGAGGAGCTTCATAATGTACCCTATGATAGGGTAATTGTAGAAGCTCAGTGGGGTGTTCATATTTTCTTTCACCTCACATTCCCTCCAATAATATCCATAGATCTTCCTTCGATAGCAAGGGAAGTGTTGAAGATGGATGTGGATTGGGGGAGGTTGGTGGGTACCCAACTAGTAATGCCAGTAGAGCATGATGAGCTGAGTCAGGTAGAGGATCTGGTTCAGGTTTTCCACCATCATGATGACCTGCATATGGGAGAATTGATGTTAATACAAAAAATTTAAAATCATTTACAAAATTGTTTTGTTTCTCCTTAAAATTAATGCCATCAACATTGGGTTTGGTAAGTTTCATTGTTGATATAACATATGTCTCTAATACTTTTGTACAAGGGTTCCCCAAGTATTTAGGAGGGATGATGATGTCTTCCTTGCAAACAACAGAAGGGGGTGTGTGGGCTTCTTCCAACAGTGGTATCTCCCCTTCTAGATCAGCCATGTGTGGGATGGAAATTGGCTATGACGGCTTGGGAAGAATCATAAAGGGGATTAGATGATCATTATCCAAAATAGACTCAAAAGAAGGGTATTGGTCTATGGTATCATTCAGATTTATGTTGAGGATGGGAGGAGTTGTTGGATCTTCAGAATGACTCTCCTGCTTTGACATTTCATATTCAAGTAATAGAGTCTCTAAAGGAAAGATAGGGATACCAACATCCTCATCACACATAAAATATGGCTCCATGGTTTGTTCTATTTCTTCAGGATCTGACATATATGACACAAAATAAGGATCATCATCGTCATCATCAGGAAGAACCATCTTGGGTTGCTCAAGCTCTATAGGGGGAGTTTGTGATTGATCCTCTAGTAAGGTAGCTAAAATGGCTTGACTGGATTCAAGTTTTTCTTGTCTTTCTGCTACCATCTTTTCTAGGGCCTTAAGTCTCTCTTCTAGTTCAAGATCAATTTGCATTTCACCATAGGATTTATACACCCCAAAATTTTGGTCATTCTCGCCACACTCCCCATAGTGTCCTTGGCCATAGTACTCCTCATATTGTTTTGGGTGGCATTGCTCCTCATAATAATCTCCAGAAGATGGCGGATTGTAATTTCCATTACGCCCATCTAGGTAGGAAGATTCAATATTATAAGGTATCAGCAATTCATGAGGAAACATATTTGAATAATCTATATTTTGGGTTTGGGCTTCTAGTAGGGCAGTTAATAAGGTTTGGCTGGTTTTTAGTTTTGTTTCTCCTTCTACTGCTATCTTCTCTAGGGCTCTAAGTCTCTCTTCTTGTTGAAGATTACATTTGGTTTCATAAACATGCTCATAACCCCCAAGGTTTTGTTGGTTACACCCCACAAATTGTTTTTGATCATATCCCCCATTAGAATATGGATAGCAAGGTTCCCCATAATGGTTCTCAGAAAAATGTGGATTCACATTGTACCCACCAGGATGAAAGGGCTCACAATTAAAAGGGGTGCTATTATAAGCATGGGGTAGAGTCAGACAGGTAAGAGATGCATGGTTGTAAAAACCACAATAATAATACTGTGGGGGATATTGAGATGCCCACTCCATTTGAAAAGAAAAGTTCCTGAAAGATATGTCAATCAACGAACGAGAGAAGAAAGATTGTGAGATAAAAGGTTAGTCAAAAATTACAAAGAGAACTAAAAATTATAAATCTAAAAAAATTATGAAATAAACTAAAAATTACAAAAAAAAAGTAACTAGAAAGCAGTACTGTTGGAATGGAAACTTAGTAGAAAGAGGAGATACAGTTCCGAAATTGTGCTCAGAAGGTAAAAAGAAATTACAAAAATCTAAAAGAAATTATAAAAAAGACTAAAGTTATGAAAGTTAGAGAATATGAACAAGGATTATACAAGATATACAGGCAACCAGATCTGAAAAACAACTGTGTCGTCCCCAGCAACGGCACCAAATTGATGTGTGTCGTTGTACACACAACAATCACTAGGAAAAGTCCTAGAGTTTAACCTTCTAACCCGGTTGTCAACTTATTATAAACAACAAGTCAACTTAGTATAGATAGGTATTGATCCAAGGGACGGCGGAAAAGAAAAGTTGAAATCCAAATCCGATCGCAAGTATAAGAATTAAATCCCAATTTGAGAGATTTGTTAATACTAAGAAAAAAATAAAAGTGCTGAAATAAAATTTCACTAATCAAGAAATAAAGATCTGGGGTCCGGAAGATCACCACCAAAACCAAGTTCTTATTCAACTAATCAAATTCTAAACTCCAAGGATCAAATTAGGACATTATGATTATATGTCCTTACAGACAAACTCACAAGGGTTGGACTTCCCGTGAACCCGTTGGTCCCAGCATTCACGGATCATTGTCCAACCGTCCAACATGCTATTATCCACAGTCATATCAAAAAGCATGTGAATTCAAATTGGCGTTCAAACCCAAGGTTCAGGTGGTCACATCACCAAGGATTATAACAAGAATAACATTTAAAATATGAAAAGATGATAATCGTAATTAAGAGACTATTGTTTCATTCTTACAGAGATCCACGGTTATATCACTCTATAAGAATATAATAGATCATCCAAATAACCATGCATAAATAGAGAGAAGACATTTGTTCGATGGAGGAATATAATTGATCATATTGAATAGAACCGGACTAAGGGGATACTCCCATGTCCCAGAGAGATTTACTCATACATAACCAGACCAGAAGAAATACAAACCAAAATGAGATCCAACATTATACATGATGTGGTCTACAACTAAAAATTGATGAAATGGAATAAAGAATGAAATACTTTTATAAGTGAAGAGTCCCTCCTTTTATAGGAGGGGGAGGGGGTAGGCTGCCCTCAAAAGAGGGGGAAAAAGAGAGGGAGACCAATTTTTGAATTTTCTGGATCTGGTCAAATCAAAAGTTGGTTGTCTTTAATTATCTTGACCATGTAACTCCCTTTCATGCATATTCTCGCAGCAGTAATTTCGAACATATTTATCTCCTGTGAAAAGCACAAAAGAGGTTCAAATAATAGGATTTTATTTTATGAAATTAAATTTCCTTTCCAATGAATACTTGTACACTCAATTTGGAGTTCGAATGCAAGAGTTATGTCACTTTTGGTGGAGGGTATATATGAATTTCAGGACTGCTGCAAATTGTGTAATTTTCCTACAAAACCCAAGAAAATAGAATTAAAACTCCAATTAAAGAGAAAAATCTAAAATAACAAAATTAATTATGAAAATAAGAGAATAAATAAAAAATAATCCTAAACAAATATCAAAATTATATAAATAAAAGGGATAAATATACATTTATCAAACGGCGACGAGGTCACAAACCTAGAACCCAACAACTGCTTTAGAGGGCCTGAAGAGATGGAAGGGGGTCATGACCTTGAGGGCATCAAAGCCCAAGTTCATGGCATCAAAAGGGACGATAGCCTCACCCTCCTAGCGACCCAGACCTGCTGACACCTTGTAAGCCACCTGCTTGACAACACACAGTGAAAGGGAGCAGAAGACTAAGACGGCGAGCAGTAAGACACGAAGGCTGCTTGGAATCGCCAGATTCTTCGAAGGCGGTGGCAGCTTTGCTAGGGCAGGAAGAGTGAACCGACGCCACCCTTCTTCACCCTGAATCGCCGAAGATCCACCATGGATGGTGATGCTCAGTTGAGGAGCCAATGACCACCGATCACCACTTCCTTGATCATGATAGAGCAGACAACGACACTATATCTAGGCGGAGCCCCAATGCCGAGGCCTGAGGCAACTGGGTTTCCTCACTGCAAACTCAACTGGACAACACGTCCACGACGATGTCATGTGTGAGGACGCACACGAGGACTTGAGGACGAAGCGGATGAGGGTCAGCCAAATCACGCCGGACTCGGTCCAGAAAAATGAACCATACCGGGGCCCAAATAATGAGTTGCGCTCACCCTTAGAGAGAGACGTGGCAGACCCAGATTGGTCGGAGGTAAGAAAATACGAGACAAATCCTAGATCTTCTATAATTAGTAGTAAATGTCTCCCATGGCCAAGTAATGCTAAAAAAATATCACTGGACTCACACAATTGTGTGCTTTATTATGAAACTCCTATATTAGACTTTAGAGACACTTATATAGATGATATTTAATTTAGATGAGAATGCTTCATTTAAATGGTATAATTAGAAAATAGTTGAGATTAAATCTAATAAAAAATAAGTTTGAATCATGATAATCTAGAAACAAAATATGGACTTCTATCTTGATATTATTATGTCAAATGTTAGGCCTTTTTGCATTAAAATACAACTAGATGCTTTAAACCGCATATTAATTCTAGAAAATAGACCAGTAATAAAAAAAATATAAAAATCATACCAGAACCTTATTATGATCTCCTGATGGGTAAAAAAATAATACAAATTTTTTTTGGATCACTTTGACCTGGGTTTGGCTAAACCCTAATCTGGACCTAAATACCATTAATAATGGTGAACCTTGTATTAATGATGAATATTTGTTATTAATCAGGTGATGACCAGATTGTCTAGATGATCAAGGATAGATATGATTCTCTAAACTCAGGTACGTGGATATAAGTATAAGACTAGTTTTTGCTGGATGATAATTATGAGTAATTGCTTGCATATATTTGAATATCTTGTTGGATGTACATCTATATGTATTGCCATTTCCGCCTTGAACAATAAGAACACTAAGGAAAGAAAATGGAATGTAGTTATTGATAGTTCATTGATCTCCCTATTAGAGAGGGAAAGTATTAATGTTGACTCGCACCTCCCTAATGGTACAAGGTACATAGGGAGATCCCTAATGGTACTAGGTATGCGGGGACAAGGCGCAATAATATATGTTTGTGCTAAGTCCAGCATAGTAAATACATGTCCATTGAAATATGATTAAGAACTTGGGTTTACCTGATTTTCTACCTTAAATAATGCTTTCATTTTCTTTCTACTTTTTCAAGTATTTTAAATATGCCAACATAGTATAATATCTTTGAACCACGTACCAACTTTATGTTGATTCGATGTTTCACATATGTTTTAGGTTCAGATTTAGCATGGGATAAAAGAACATGATGTGAGTAGTTTTACAAGTTACCTATTGTGTGTAGATCCCAGTTAGCATACATGCTCATAGACTATAGAATTTTTCATTCAATATGTAATTTTAAATTGTTTTGTAATAAATCATTTCTAATAAATTACAAGTTGAATGTTAAGAAATGTTATGGTGTATGTCTATGGTTGTATGTTCATGTATGAGTATGTCGCTTCCGCATTGCTCTTTGATACAATTAGTTAACATTTTTTAATTCGTCCTCTCGGGCCTTCTAAGTCTTGAGATGGCAGAATCTGGGGATGTTATAGGTTCTCAAAAATGGAATAAAGTATAGATGATGTAATCATGGAGTGAGTAATAAGCATTAATCTCAAAATTTGACTCCAAGGAGCACAAAGGAAAAGTATCATCCACTTATTTCATCCAATGCATTAAACTCAAGTGAAGTGACATCTATGGAAATTATGGTCAAAACATGTGAAAATTAGAAATCTAAGCACATAGAAAGAATCTAGACTCTTTATGGGGCATGTGGCCTAAATTTGGTCAAGTTTTGACCACGTTTAACCCTCCAAATGAATTAGGTAAGTTACCATATAGTTTTGAATCAGGTTTAATTGAAATGATCATTAATGTGCAAATAACACTATGCTTCTGTCATTTAATTGATGTCACATACATGTGGTTTGTTCTTTTATTTCCACATGTGATCGGATGGCCAACCTTCATTTGTTCCATGATCCAACGGTCTCAAAGTCGTCCTCTACCTCCATTTTTCTCTCAGACTCACCAATCTCTCTCTCTTGCTCGTTTATCATTTGTTTCATGATTTTTCTTCACCCTCATGTCTGTCTCACTCTCCCAAATTGAGCAAGACGTTGCTCATCCTCTCTCATAGTCATTTAAGTAAACACCCAAAATGGGTTCTCGCTGCGTCTTCACTACAAGGTCACAGACACCACATCGGTGCCTCAAACTCCAATATTAGGGTTCCAAAAGCATCGTTGGTCTTGAAAATTTCCTCCTCCACCAGAAATTGAGACCACATCAACCCCTATCTCCCTACCCTACTCGGTTGACTTTTCTGGTGACCACTTCCTCCCCACTACTCCCGCTACTAGTTTTTATGAATTTGGCACCTCAGTAAGCATATTGGGCACCTACTCAACTTTTCCAGATCATCGTTCGCTTTGTGCTTGCCTATGCTATTCTACCATGTGGCCATGGTCAGTGTGTCGGGCAGTGCAATCTGCCACGATAGCTCTGTGTATCTCTAACCCTAAGAACTCCTTCACTTGACTCACCTTGCCTTTGTGAATGCTATCTCAATTTATTTTTGGCATGTTTTTGCATGTGTTCTCTCAGTGTTCAATCTGTCGACCTTCCCCTATTTCCAACCATGGAAGAGGTTCCCTCTTGCACTCCTCACCATAACCAGCCTTGTTTTGGGGGTCATTAGGACTGCGAAGTTTATCATCGCCTAGTAGAGGTATAGACTTCACCCCAAGTTTGGGTTGAAGGATGGAGCATTAGCCGGAGTTTTTTGCCCTGGATCCACATAGGAATAAACCAGGTCAGTCACTGACCTTTGTGACCCTGTGTTTTTAATTGGGTTATTAAGATCACAAGGGTAAAATTGTAATTTTGACATGTGTATTGATCAATCGGCCACGAGTTACAAATGATGTCTAAATAAATATTTTGCCCCCACATCTTTGATTAATGGGTCACGTGCGACATGGTCCTTTTCGGTGTTTTGCATATTATTTACATCAACTTTAGTCTAAATTTAAATGACTGTCACGCTAAAGTTTCCTGGATTCTGATTAGTTGATATTGCAAAATTCATAACATTTGCATGCAACCTCAGAAAAATATGCAAAAATATTTGTTGGTAAGATGTTTTGTTTCTCTATCAATTTGTCTTGTTTTAAAATTGTTGTTTTCCACATTCTACTCCTTCAATAAATTAGAGAAAAAAATAGGGTTTTAGGACTGTAAATTCATATTCACTTTGTGATTTTAAACAAATTACACGTGATAGAGTCTCAATCAAGTGAGGGGACTTGACCTTAAGGTGACCTACTCCAGATAAGTGGAGCATGCGTGTTTGGCACAAGTAATTTTTGTTTAATGCATGTTATTTATGATTATGAACTTTGGTTATTTCATGATTTATGAAATGTTTTTTCAAAGAAGACATGATGTATACTTATCATTTTTTGATTGGTTGATTACTTAGATAGTTTGTGGTAAAAGCCTTATTATGATTATTGATTATGAATTAAGGTTAATGAATCATGTTCAAGAAGGGGAAACCCTATTATGGTTAATGACGGATAAATCCCATTATGATTCAAGGGGAGGAATCCCATTATGTTAAAGGTCAAGGATTATGATAATGTCAATGTAAATGGTAATGTTAATGTTATTGTTAAATTTAATGTTAATATAAATGGAATTGAATTATTTTTATATGCTCCCAAATCATGACCTAAAGGGCTCATTAAGGGCTTTCCTAGCATCAAAGGATTTCCTAGAAATCATGTTCTCCTAAATACACGTCATTAATGAATTTTGAATGCTTAAGAAAATTCATGTCCAAGTTTATTTCAAGTTATTTCATGTCAATTTTACTCTTGTAAAATTCTATTTATTTTCACGTCATATAAAGTGCCAAATACCGCTTACTGATGTGATGTTTATTTGCATGGTTGGGGATGAGATGTATGCAAGACTTGGAGAAAGTGAAGGATAAAAAGAAAATCAAGACTAGGAGATCTTTAAGATTTTCCTGGTGGGGTTCCATTTACCAAGACAATCCACAGATCTAGATGTCATATATATCATGTTTATGCATGTCACCAAGTAAGATAGATTTCATAGATGAAGACTATGTAGTCAAGAACTTATGGATTTTGTGGGACAGAAGAGGAAGCGGAAACAAAAAATTTATTTAACCACAAATCCATAACCAGCAGATTGCATCAACAACAATGCAATAGGAAAGATGGTTCATTGAGATGTACTTGGTCATTAGGCTTGCTCAGTGAAAATACTGCATAGCTAGTGCAGTCTTCAACCACCTAGTCTTCAATGGTGTCTGTGTAGCTCCGGGTCTTGACCTAGACTACGGTTGACAGTCGTCCTCCTGAGCGGTAGAAATCTCCCACCTCTATAGATAGTCTACAAGACCACCAAGAACTCTAGTCATCCTGAAGTACATACTAGAAGGAGTTGTCCCCTTCTATATGCGTACTAGACATCAACACACTCTCCCACCACCAGTCGCTTTTCTGTAATTGTCTTTTCCTCATTGTTCCTCCCTGGACGAGTAGAACTTGCTTGGTCTCTCTCGGTTACCACAGCTAGAGAGGACAACAACTTTGTAGAGCAACTGATATTCTGAGTTGTGTGTTCTGAGAAGCCTCATGTACCCCTCTATTTATAGTAGAGGGCAGGGTCAGGGTTCCCAGTTTGTGCGGGAGTAGAAGGGTTTGGATTTTCCACAAACTGATTGTGTTGCGGTAGGCGAACCGATTGATTCACAACTAAACCGATCATTTGGGTAGGTGAGTCGATCGGTTCACCCAGTGAACTAGTCATTTCACTTCCCAAACATTCTTGCAATTGACTTTCCTTATTCCTTCTAATTAATGCAAAGATTAATTCTTGTCCCAATCGAATTGAACAAATGAAACAAAAAACTATTCCCATAAAATGGGAAAATCCAACATTGCTCGTTTGATCCAAATAAACTGATAGGTTCACTAGAGTAAATCGGTCGTCTCACTAACCATGAGTCGATCGGTTCACCAAGTGAACCGGTCAGTTGGTGGTCAAGATTGTGCAAAACACAATCAATGCAATTCTCAATCAATCTAACACTCTAATCAGTTGGTTCGACACTTGAACTTGATGATTCTAAGTCAAGTCTATTGATTGAATGTTTAATTGAATACCTAAACACTTTAGTATTCAATCTAAACAACATTCATGGATAAACTCCTCTTCTAGGTTAATCATATGTTTGTGACCCTATATGTTCCATTTCACATTGACAGTAACTGTCCATAACTAACTTATGACATCACAAGCAAAGAGTGGTGCCTAGTCGCACATCAGTGCTACCCAAGTGAAGAGGAAAGTTAGAGAACAACTTTCAACCTAATATTTTATTGGTGTTATAGTAAATGTATAGTTCCTTTGTTGCTGATATCCAGTTGAACTTGCGGAATGGACATATCATCCTCTACAAATATTCAATCCATGTTTCCTGAACTAGAGCAGACTGCCTGAGATAAATGCAAGCTCAATATCATATACTGACTCACATGTACATGGCCATGTATTTCTCACTCTCTCTTATCAAGTGGCCAGGATATCATACTCCCTTAGGAGGGACAAATTCCATATCTATCACACACAGTCAAGTCCCCATGTGTCAAAGTCACCCAATCATCACTATTATAACAACTAATGTTTCAGGACTATGTTTGATGATGTCAAAGTGTACCCAACCACAAGTAATGAGTGTAGTGATTTCAAGTCTAAGAACTGAAGTCACCACCAATACTGTAAGAGATGATCCTGATTAACCAAGTGTGGTTTCCATGCATCACTCTTACGGTGGGTCTGTCTGATACACTATTCTCTAACATGTATTTGTGTGCTTGGTTTGATATCACATATCATGACTAATGACATTTTATCATCAACCAACACACACTCTAGTATTTTGTGTTATTGATGTCTATGGTTATTTCCGCAATAACAAATGACTTGGGACATTAGTGAGAATGTGCTTACTCTTAACATCCATATGGTCTCATTGTCATACGTCATTGAGTTTTGTCATTCTCTAGACATCCATCATGTTATCTCAAAAACAATTAAAACATATAGATGGAAATTTCCTTTATTATTATTATTCAAATCATTTACAAAGTATGCCATTACAATTATCATATGACTAGCTCTATGGGCATACATACCAACAAGAACAATGTGTGAATCGATTTTAAATCAATGCAAGTGTTTCATTTACTTGGAAATTCATGATTAGGATATTATGACACCCAGATTGAGAAAAATGCTTCCTCTCAGGTGATACAAAAATTGTGGTGTTATAATGTACAAATATATAATAATGGCTTTACAAATTTTTGAAGAATAGAAATATGAGATTATATGCAAGTTTCCAAAAGAAAATAAAATATGTGACGTTCTAGATAATTAAAAGAGTAATTATCTAGCCAGTTTGGAAACATCAATTTCGAGACATCAATTGGTATTATTTTGATCTAACTTGTGGTACTAGAAAATAATAATGTGAAGGAGGATAATTCTAGTATTGGGCGAAAAGGATATTCCATGGAAAAATGGCATTGTTTTAAATAATGTGTAAAAGAGCAAGTTTTGTATGTAAAAGATATCCCAATAAAACCCCACAATTTGGATATGGGTGGGGAAAATATTAATTGGTTTCCATGGAATAAGGATAATGGAATTCAAGAATACAATCAATGAAAGAAATAAAGATTAAATTTGAAATTCCAAGGTAGAAAGAGTTTCCCACTAGCCTAATAAGCCAAGTACCCAAAATGTGATGTATGCCTATAATGCTTCCTTGATGGCTTTTTGTTTACCAAAACTATTATCTTTTAAGAAGGGTTTGGTCAAACCTGAGAGTCTATGTCACGAAAAGAGTAGATTAATTTAGGAAACACATTACCCTAAATTGATATTTAATGTGATTGAACCCTTTCCTGTGAGATGATCACCTACCTTATGTGCAAAAGGAAAATAGACTCATAATTGATTCTCATCCATCTCTATCCTCATAACACTAGAAACCATTTAGAGTCTATATAAGAGACCAGAGGAGGAGTGTGACACCTTAATTGAGAGACTCAACCCTTAACCTCTCAACATAGTGCATAACCTCGAGTGGTGATCACCATCCTTTAAATCCTTCTCATCAGTATGAGGTACACATGCTAGCTAGCTAACATGATGCCTCTACCAACTTCGCTTTCCAAGGGAACCTCAGTTCTCACTGAAATGAGGATGAAGGATATGATAGAAATTTGGTATTGTAGATGTTCAAGGAGTTGGGGCAAACTTCCTATTCATCTCACATGGTTGGTGCTCACTGGTGTGGTTGTGGCATTGATGTGACCTTGTTATCGCGTAGAGAAGGGAAGGTGTTGGACTGGAACAATAGAGTTCCTTGCTAACATAGTCATTAGGGTGACCACACGGGGCGACAATGAGTGCTTCCACTCCTTCTGATGTCGGGTCTTCATCCTTGGCATGCTCCTCCTCTTAGTTTCCCTTGTAAGGTTTGTGAGGCCTATTGGAAATGGTGCCAATGGCTAGAGACCTACTTGGTGGTCAAGGTTGCCTTGATTGCCATGCTCCCTGTAGACCCAAAATTCTAGCCCTCATTCCTATCCAGGACAGTGGAGATTGTGCAGCAACACTACTTCCCTACCTTGCCGAACTGAGGTCTAGGTCTTGCAGCTAGTGCAAGTTAGTAGGAGGAAGAAGGTTGGAAGGTTGGGCACAGTTGTGTCTTCATGATGATAGAAATGGATGGTGGGGTTGAGGTAGCATATGTGAACCAAGTCTAGTCATTCTCTTTAAAAGCACTAGTAGTCGCACGACGTCACCTACGTCACGGGAAGAAGACATGTAGGTGAGAAGAAAGGAATAAAGTCCCCTACACGCTAGGCCGACCTCCATCCACACTGGGTCGAGTCACTCGCAGGACCAGATAGGAAAATATACACCAGACCATATTATCATGATAGGTAATTTCCTATTTAAAAAGATAATTATAAGTCCCATCTTCCTAATACCATATAATCTAGTACAATTATCCAAATGTGGAAAAATTATATCTCATTTTCATCGGGGGGAAAAATGGAACACAAATAAAATATCAGTGATACCTAAATAGCATTCCAATTCCATAATGTGTGTTGATATGGGTTAAAGTGGTGATTAATATATAAAAACCCTAGATTGGGGTACTAAAATCTGGAAACATTAAAAGACATTCACCACATGCTATTATTTGATCTTGTTTGAGTATAATTTTAATCAAGATGAAGGTAATATGGATACGATAATTTAAGTTTCTAAAGTAAATAATCACATATAATGGATATTTAGTGCTACTAAAGAGAATAACCATACACATGGAGAATTAGGGTTAAAGGTCATAACGTGCTATATTGTTCATGAACATAAAATTGGATCTAAGTGATCATAATGAAGGGATATGTTTAATGTAGTATTTAGGGTTATACATCATGTATAATGTGAATTAATAACTATAATAAACTATTGTGTGATGGAATTAGGGTTTATACCCTTGTTCCTTATCCAAACCCTAAACCCTAGATTAGGACCCAAGTAGGGTTTACTATGATTAATGTGATGGTGACACATTAGGATTTACATACCTGCAAACTAAGGTTGATTGCTTGGTTTTATTTCTTAATTAGATAATATGCTCTAAGTATGGTTGTATAATCTGCATGGCTCACCATTAGGTACGTGGTTACACTTATGACTGACTACCCACATTACTTTGTTGGTGTTTTCAGAGTGTTTCTCAAAGATCGAACTACTAAACTGTTGGAGATTTATTTAAATTTTGTTCAATTATAATGCCTCTACGAGTATCATCTAAAGGAAGATTATGTGAAGAAAATGATAGTTACTTATTTGCAAGTAATTTATTATTATATGTTGTTATGTACTTGCACATTTTTGTATGCACCCCACATACACAATATAGCGATATATTGAGTCATGTTTTTGTTTCATGGTGTTTTAGGTCCATGCTAAATAGGAGGAGTTAAAAAGATGATGAATCATATGAAATCTACATGAAGGCATTAAATATATGTAAAGGAGGATTATCTAGATGCTTCTTTTCATATGTAGAGTTTTAATGATGGAAATTCATGTAACTTTGTGCAAAAGCATTTTGTAAATATCATTTGAATTAATTGAAATTATTTGCTAATATTTGTTATTTGGTTAAATATGGATCTTGGGAAATTTTAGGTAATGGCTCTCAACTTTAAGGCCTTCCTTAATTGGGGGTTGCCAAAAAGTGAGTTTGTTACTTTTAATATCAAAACACCAATTTTTTAGTTAATATTTAATACATTATTAATTTCAAGTAATTTCTAGAATTATGAGAAAATTATTAGGGAATTTTCTAAAGATGATGGTGTCTAGAAGGGACCACAATCTGAGGGCTAGAAAAACTTTCCTCCGCACTGCTATTTGGCTTACAAGGACTCCCGGACATGTGCATCTTGTATGGACAAATTTGAAAGATTTTTCCCAAACTAAAATACCTTTAGATTTTCTTCTTATCTTGATTCATCCACTTCTCATCCTCTTTTATTAATGAATACGAAAAGGAACTTCCCTCCTCATCTCAAGTTAGGGTTTTAAAAAAGAAGTAGGATTAAGGCATCCTCCTCCAATTAATGTACATGTAATGTGGAATTAATAATGTGCATGTAATGTGGAAATAATGATAAAGTAAAGAAAGATGTTCTATGGGTTTTCCTTGTGAGGGTAACTCTAGATGGAAGTAGGGTTGGTTTTGGAAAACACTAGTGGGTCAAGGGACATAGGAACTCTAAGGTGCAAGGTGTAGTCCCTAACCCTAACATAAACCCTAATTTAGGGAAATGGAAGTAGAATAGGTAAAGTGGTAATCTTATCCATAATAACCCTAATTAGGGTAAGAGGAAAGAAGAAATATAAGTGAATCAAGGTGACCCAACCACCTATAAAATTAGTTTAGAAATTCATGAGAGAATGTTTTACAAACATAAGCAACCAATGGATATATATATGAAAATGAAAATTTGAATATACCATGCTCGAACCCCCCATGTTATCTCTAGAAGTTTGGATATGGAAAGAAATTCATTGAGATGACTATGATAAATCCCCTTGAGGGGATGGTCACAAAAGGTAAAGCCCATGAGAGGAATGTCAAGAAAGGTTAAGCCCATGGTTGGGAAGGTTGACATGGAACCAAGCCCCAGATAGGGAAGGTGGCATGAGTCCACAGTGTAGAGGACCAAGACCTAAATAGGGAAGGTCATAAGTGGTCAAGCCCCATATTGGGAAGGCATGTAAGGCACCAATTCCCTTCAAAGGAAGGTGGCCCAGGTCCACTATAGGGGAACAAACCCATGACATGGAATCTTAAAGATTGAGCAAATAAGGATTGAGAAGTTATAATTAAAAAGACAATGCATAAAGATGAATATATGATACCTTTAGGAATGGTGTCATAAACTGGGTTTGGTAGACCCAAGAGTGACAAAAAAGACCTAAGGAGGAGGCAAAACCCAAAATCTGTGGGGTTAGGTTGTGGCTAAGAGATACCAACATCCTCCTCTGAGCCAAGAAGGCACCCTAGGTTAGGACCTTCCCAAGAAGGGTGAGTTGACCAATAAATTTAAAGTTTGAGGTAACCATGAATGTCACATGAAGTATTAAAGATATAAAGTATGAGAGAACATATATTGAGTATAAAGTATGTGAACCCAAGTATGCCATCTCTAAGGAACATGAGAAAAAGTCACTATGGAAGTGGCTGACAGTATGGGACCAAACCTAGAAGGGAGGGACACCATGATCCCAATAAGGGGACATAAAGTGAATAATGTTCACCATAAGATATGGAGGAAATTCGGTTTAAAGAATTATATATGAAAATTATGTTCCCTCAATAAACCCTTGGATAGGATGGAGCAGTAAGTCAATCCTAAGGTCAAGTAGGGAGTATTAGAGGTACATAAGACCGATGAGATTAGGAGATTATTGTGCCCTAAATGCATAAGACCATCTAGTTGGGAGGTAACATCTATGTTTTCCCAAGTCCCATGACTCAAGAGATTGGACACCTTCATGAGTTCATGAGGCCCAAGAGGTGAATGTTAGAGGCACTCCCTATATGCATAAGGATGAGATCATGCCAAAAGTACATGTACCCCTAGAGACCTCGAGGAAGTGGCTAAGTGCAATGACCTCACTTTTTGGCAACCCCCAATTAAGGAAGTCCTTAAAGTTGAGAGACATAATCTAAAATTTTCCCAAGCATCCATATTTAGAAAATAATAAATAATAGAAAAGGATTCCATTAATTCAAATATTGTTTACAAGATTCCCCTCAAAAGAGTTACATGAATTTTTATCATCAGAACTATACATATGAGAAGAAGTATCTCTCTAATCCTCCTTTCTTAGCATAATGTCTTAATGTGTCTATCATGTCTTGATATCCTCATGTTAAGCATGTACCTAAAATGTCGTGAAACCAAAAGCACATATCAACATATTGAAATATATTGTATATGTGGGGTGCATATAAGATGTGTGCAAGTACATAACAACATATAATCAATAAATTACTTACAAATAAGAACTGGCATTTTCTTCACACAATCTTCCTTTATGTGATACTTATAAACATTCAACTATCTAGTTGTTTAATCTTCAAGAAACACTCGACAAACACTGAAAAACTAATGTGGGTAGTCATAAGCTCAACCATGTACCTTTTGTAGAACCATGAATATTATCGAATAATACTTTAAGCATATCATCCAATCAAGCAAGCAAAGAGGAATCTGATTGTTTAATCAACATGTATGTAAATCCTAAAGTGTCACCATCACATTAAAAACATTAAACCCTACTTGGTCCTATTCTAGGGTTTAGAGTCGTGTTTGGGTTTTGGATGAGGAATAAGGGTACAAACCCTAGTTCGACACATGTTAACATTAGGTGAAACCTTGTTATTACCATCTTATCCTTTCATTATGATCATCTAGATTCAAATATACTCATTAACAACCTAGAAAGATATGACCTTTAATCCTAGATATTCATATGCATGACTATTTGCATTTAAACCCCTAATTTTACATCATTATTATCACCATCATTGTGGATACCCATCATATTCATGTAAACAGATATTGTTACAAATAATCATTTTCCATGTATTCAACACCTTATGACTCAGATTGAGGGTTTTTATGTACTAGTTACTTACTAAACATGTATTGATGGAACTTTTCAAATAGGAAGCATAATTAAGTATCAATTATATTTTATCTATGTTTGTGACATTTTCCCGATCATTTTGATATATAATTTCACTATTTTTAGGCACTCCTAGAATTTTCTATAATTAAAACATGATATTCCATTATACCTTGATCACGAGGCCATATGGCACCTCCTTATTGGTTGATGCCATCTAAATTCAGCTCCAAGCTGGGGACGCGGTTTAGTTCCTAAACCATCTGGTTTTCCCTTGGATCGGCTAACCCAAGCCAGATTTTGTCTTTCTCCTTTCTCATTCTCATTCTCTTAAGTTCAGTCTGCCATTCTACCAGCGTCGTAGATAGCACTGCCAAGGGTGCCAAGGTGGCATCTTTCTTCTCTCCACTCCACACCTCCACCACCCTCAACTCCACCTTTTTTCTAAACCTTTGTAACATCTACTTTGGCTCCTAGTCAGCTAATCTCTAGGATCCTCATTCCCTATTCCTTACCCCTCTAGAAGACCATGTTGCCATGGTGATCAGTGAGGATCCCTGGGGCAACTGGTCCCTAATGGCCAGGTCAGGGTGATGAGAGTGGAAGTAGAAGATCGAAGGTCATGGTGTCTAGTTAGATAGGGATTGTCGACACTGGCCGTAAAGGTGTTTCTAGTATTCAAGAACAATACTCCTCCCTCCCTTTGAATCCTCTGAAGGGTTCCAGCGGTGGTCTATTTTGATCCCGCCAACCATCTTCCATGACCTCACATGGGTTTCTCTCCCTTCATTTCCCATGACTGTCAGTCGTCACCATTGTTGGTAGAGTTACTTGCCTACAAGTAGTAGGCAGGGTGAGTATTACATGTGCTTCCTAGGAATAACAGAGAGGTGGACGAGATCGGTCGACCACAGTTGTTCCTGTAGCCAACCTTGTGATGGAAGTTGGATCTTCTAGGGTTTGGGGAAAGGATACGATGAAGATAATCAAGGGAGTCTATCTCTCTCAAGAAGAGTAGAACATATATATATACACTGCTCTCATATAAAACACCCATTGGTCCAATCATCCTTACTATTCATTTCCATCCCCACATTAATTCTTTTCAATTCTCTCGTTCATTTTCCATGTACACTAGTATATGGCTTTAGACAAAGCATTCTTTTTTATTTTTTTCCCTCCTACTAATCCATGTCTCTCTCATGATTATGACTGATAGTCATGGAAAGTATGGTTGGTTATTAAAAGAAACACATTCAATGGATTCCCAATATAGAAACACATATGTCCTCAACTTTACACCAAAACTCCATAAAAGAAAGCATACCACTTTATGGTACATATTGGATACTTGATTCTTAAACTATTGGAAACTCTTTTTTAGGATCTAGAACTTTCTTTATCTCCCTTAACTCAATTATTCCTATTTCTAGGAAACTCACTAATATACTTTCCTAAGTCATATTAATTGGGATCTAATCATATATATTTCCCATACAAAACTTGCTCCTTTTAAACATTATTTAAAACCTTACAAATATGCCATGGTATATCATTTTCCTCCTAAGATCTAGAATTCTCTTTCTTTTCTCACTATTTTCAAGTATACCAAAGGTTAGATAAAAATAATACTAATTTCTACCTCAAACATTAGGTTTTCAATGATGACTAGATAATTACTCTTTTAATTATATAAAACACAATGCACTTCACTTTTCTTTGGAAACTTGCACATTATTCCATATTTAGTTTATCTATTTATTCTTAAAGCCATTGCTATTTATTATACTCAAAAGCTCGTATTTCTTTATCTTGTGCTCCAAGGACCTATTTGTAAATAGTTGCATGGGCCTTATGGGTTGCACCCATGCCACAAAGGATCACATTATTGTTCTATAAAATAATACCATTGGGTGTTTACTAAGCAATTCAATCCTTATATTTGTATAATTCAATTTACCAAATTTGAGGATACTACACTAAGTCTCATAATACATAAGGTGTAAACATAAAATATACAAGTAGTTATGTAATAATAAAAGGGTTGTGTACAAACTTAAGAATGAGAAAAACACCTAACTTCGTATAGAGTCATGTTGAGAATGATTCAACCTAAATGTGCAATTTGGAGATAATGTGTGAATACATCATCTCTACTTTTGGAATGAGATAAACTTAGTATTTAGACTTTAGTTAATTGCTTATTTCATCTCAGTATGATTGAGAGAGATTGGGTGGACACATGTTATTCTTAAAGTTGGCATATGAGAATGAAAACCTTAAGTTAAACTTAATAACATGATCTAGTATTAAAGGTTATAACTCACTCGTTGTGGAAATAAATGAATAATAGATTGGAACCAAGGTGAAAAGGTAATGTAATAACCTAGATTTTTACTCCCATACAAATTATGTACATCTTGACTCATTAAATGCCCTGTTGTACTCTATGACCTCCCTCACCCCCATTTTGATGATTGTTAGTCACCTTATGCTCAATTGATGAGTTGGATTAGATTAAATATCACTTTGAAGCTAATCATGACCCTAATTTGAGTTTTGAACTAAGTGACATGCTTCTAGGTGTCATCAACTTGTAATAAAAATTGAACCCATTGAATGAACTCTTCTTTCTATCATATCTATCTTATGTTGTATAAATTCAATTATCTTTCCAACGACACAAAAATCACCTCTTTTGGACCACTATAGCCCATGTTTTGGCCTCTTGATGTTTGTTACCTAAATCTTGATTTATTGCTCATTCTTTTAGCTTGTTTTGACCCCCGTTTGGGCCCATTTGGAGGACTAGGCCCAGCAAGGTGGGCTCCCTTTACTCTCACCAAGTCATAGATCCACACTCTTTTGGTGGAGCAATCGCGATGCCCAAATCTTTTGGTGAAGGATCTCAGCCCTCAAATTTACTAGCCTTAGATTGAGCCCCAATCGAATGGTTCTTACATCATCCCCTTTCTCTATACTAAGCACCAACGCTGGTGGTGCCAACACCACCTACTCCAACTTTGGGGGCAGATATTTATCCCTTCTCATCCCATTTTTCTCCAATAAAAACCTCAATTCACTTGCCTCCTTTCTCTTCTTTGTTTCTACTATTTTTGCACTTCCTTTCATGCCCACATGCCTCCCTTTGACCCCTTCATTCTCCCCCAACTCCATCCGCATAACAAAAGCACCGTCGTGGAGCTTGGGTTCATGTTTTCCTCCTCAGCCCATCTCTCGTTGAGATGTGAGCCCAGTCGGCTTCGTGAAGCCAAGGAAGGTTCGAGTGTCACCTTTTATAGGATTTTCATGCACTCCTGCCTCGACATGGCCCTTGGTCTGGCGAGTTTCTCATTGTCTTTTTTGGGTTGGCATGTGTGTGAGGAGCCTTAGTGGGTTCTGATGAGCAGTAGTGGCTAGCATTTTCCAGATGCTACCAGCCGCTTGTGGAGCAACTATTAGATGTAGGGAACCGCAGGCCATTGAAGATATCACCCCCTAGATGGACCAACTCGTGCAGCCCACCACCCTCTCACCCAAACCAAGATCGGTTCGCCCAGTGCGCCTCTAGCAGATGAATCTTGATCTAAGGGTCTACATCATCTGGAATTAGGTAAAACTCATAAAATGAGTATCTCATGACTCCTTAGGTCGAATGCAACATGTAATATATGATTTTTTATCATAAGAATGTGTTGTATCCAATAAAAATACTTCCTGGCCCTATTTTTTCTTATTCCTCTACTAATATCCTAAAATGCATGCTTTTGAAGTTCTTTTAAGATGTTGTGTGCTATTGAATGCATGATCTTGATATGGAATGCCCTAAACTTGATGTTAGCCTAATATCGGTACCTTGAACCTCTTGATACATAAATACTTGAACTTTGTACATTCATGTATCCTAATATGGTCCAATGTTGCTTGAAAGACTTAGAATGCGCTTTGTATGCTAAATGTTACTTCTTTAATGCTTAAACATGTAGATTGTGCCTCTAATATTCATGCTTGACCTACATTAGTAATTATTGTTGTATTTTATACTATGGTTCGAACTTATTCAAGATAGCATCCTCTCTTGGGTTTATTATGTGCCTTGAACCTTGAAACTCACATTATGTGGATACATTGATGTTGAGTCTTCAAACTTGCCCCTATGTGGGTCTTTGATGTCCAAGATGTTTTAATGGATCTTAAATCAATAATATTGCATACCGTGTATCCCTATATGACTTATGGAACATTCTCATGAACTTATGTGATCAATTTCCCTAATCTTGACTTGAAATATAATCTAGAATTCACGTTGATAACTAGTCTCTAATCTTTTACAAATCTTTCCCTAATGATCATCCATATTATTTAATGGTCTCGAATCAATAGTTTGATGATGTTTGCAACACCTAAATCATATAGACCCCATATATACTCTAGGGGTAACAATTTTCATGATTATGATCCCTATCTTAGTTGTGATGTGTCACCCTAGGTTCTAGATGAGCTCATGATGTACTATGATGCTTGATAATGCCCATGCATGACCTAGTTGAGATGTTGAAATCAATGATGAAAGATATGATATCTAGATCTAAGTGACACATCAAACCACCGTAATAATGACTAATGATACATAATCTTGTTGGTATTAATACAATTGCACTTATTTGAAATGTCAGGATCTCTATGCTGACTCAATCGCTAAGATCTAGTCAAGCTTTCTATAAATGGTTTTCTTAATCAAAATGGTTAATCATGTACTCTACTCACAAGGTACATTTTCCTCTTGACCCTACTATGATATTGGCTTGCTTGTATGTATGCTCGTTTGAATGCTTGGCTACTTACTTACTTGGTTGAGCTATTGTTCCTATGATTATTACTTGCATGTTTGAGTATTCTACGTTGGCATACCTTTAATGTAATATACATGAATCCATGATGCAACCTAATATTTACTTAATGGATAAAGAAACCTAAAACATGTTTTGTATAAAATGATGTCATTAAGTGTTCTCACTTTGTTTCTTCTTCTTGAGTATGATTATGTTTCCAGCCAAGCAAGTTTTATACTATTCTTAAACTATTTACATGCCTTTTCATAGCGTACTTAATACTTTAGCATTAATATGTTTTTTTATAAAATTTTTAGTTGTCAAGTGAAGATTCACTTCACTCAAGGCTGTACACCATGAATGAAACACCAATGGGGTATCTTGAAATAGAATTGGGTTCATGTTTCTTTATCCCCCTTCTAGTATCTTTTTATATCTTATTGTTACTGCTTTTACATATATATTGCATGTGTGATACATGTGATGAGATCCATTCTAGGTATGGACTCTCCGATCCACTTTCCTTTGGCTATGTAGCCATTATGAATGTGGACTTAGGGTAACAAACAGTTCCGTGACAAATGGTATCAGATCCAAAGGCACACACATCTATATGTGTAAGGCATAACACATCTTCCCTTAAATCTTAGAGAGTTTTCTAGCAACTCACCTCTTCTTTAAGGACTACCTAAGACACCCAGGTAGATGATGAATAGTTATTCTTCTCATCTCCTCATGTGATTCTTCTCGCGTGACTATTACTCAAATGATTTCTCAATTATGTGTAGTTTATACATGGGAAAACTAAAATTGATTTGAACTCATGAAAGTTGATATAGATGATAATGACATTATCTTATCTTGAATCAAATACCCTATTTGATAGATGAAAGTACTCACTATGCATGTGTAAAGTTCATGCAAACTCAATGTTACCAATTGGATATAAGTGTGTTCTATGTTTGAGGTAAATCCTTGATGTTGGTGATATAAGATGGAACTTATGTTCTATACCCCATGTTTGATAGAGTCCCTATTGATCAAACCTATGTTTCCCCTATTTTAATAAAACCTCAAACATATCTAAGAAAAACTCACCCTATTGATATGCATCATGTCACATACTCTGATATGACTATACATCATGAATTTCCCTATTGACTTCCATTCCTCTTTTGCAAGCTCAATTTTGAATAAATATGATGGACATGAATATCACTATAACCTTATTATTCTCAAACTCTTAATTCTTCAATTTGACTTCTCAATTTTAAAAATCTACCATTACCTTGATCAAGAAAGGAAGGGAATGAAATTATAACCTTGATCTTGCAAAATCTTGGAGTATAGTTGTCCTATTATGATCTTAACGTTTGACCCATGACTCCCCTAACCTAGGTCACATCCCCATCATGACTCCTCTAATTTCTCAGCTTGTTAATTATTTAAAGTTTGGAAAGGTAACCCCTTCCACTAGATTCTGATTTCCCGACCTAAGTCTCTAATAGGTCAAATCCATGATGATATTGATATGCAATCTTAATCATGATTTGATGATGATCTTGAAATATGATGATGTTGAATATAGTTAGTGGTTAAGTTCCTATAAAAAACTAGTCCTAGATCATTCATCAACTTTGAATACCATGAAAATTAACTCAATATTGATGCCACCGAATGTTGAATAATGCTCAAAATGTTCCTCAATCATTGCTCGATTATTGTATATGGATGAACGATCACTCTAAAAGGGTGAGTCAACCAATCGGTTTAATATTTGAGATAACCTTGGATGTCACTGAATGTCTAGAGTTTAAAGTATACACAACATTAAAGAATAGATATTTAGTATAATTCTCTAAAACTAAACTATGCCATCTCTAAGGGATGTAAGGAAATATCACTGAGAAGTGGCTGACAGTAGGTGATCAAGCCTAGGAGGGAAGGTCACCAAGAGGCCAAGCCCAAAAGGGAAGACCAACATGAAGACCAAGCTCGGGAGGGAAATTGTCCAAGAGGTCAAGCCTGGGAGGGAAGGCCAACATGAAGACCAAGCCCGGGAGGGAAGGTCACCAAGAGGTTAAGACCAGGAGGGAAGGCCAATATGAAGACCAAGCCCATGAGGGAAGGTAACCAAGAGGTCAAGCCCAAGAGGGAAGAACAATGTGAATACCAATCCCAGGAGGGAAGGTCGCCATGAGACCAATGTTGGGACATAAAGTAAATAAGGTACACCCTAAGAGATGGAGAAAACTCGGCTTAAAGAATTGCTAGAAAATAAGGCACTCGAATTTTGTTGGAGAAACCTCAAGAAAAAATTGGAATGATACCTCAATAAAAAACCTAGAAAGGATAGAGCTCTAAGTCACACGTAAAGTCTAAAATAAGAATCTAAACCCTAGCTTTGAAATATATAGACTATGACTTTGATGTCCAAATTTGACTCTAGATATTGAATAATGAAATCTTGACTCATGATTCGTGATATTGGCGTCGTTTTGACTCCTACGATCACCCAATTTGAATCTTGAGGTCACCCTCGATATATTTTTAGTGACTTTCATGTTCCCAAATCTCAAAAATATAAAATGATGGTTATGTTAACTCGCTCAACTTATGACTTAGGGTTAAGCTCCATGTGGACTAGGGTGGGCCCTTCCATCAATTTTGAGCACAAAATCATGATGTTGAAATATGATGTTTGTCTGGAATTGTTGAAATATGAAACCTCAATCATGGATGTATTACCCCACCTAGACCAATGTAAAAGCTACAACCCAAAATGTTGGGGAAGAAAGCCATGCCTTACTCTTGAACTCTATTCAATTAACTTGAAATGTGATTTCTCAAAATTTGGTGATATATTTGATACTCTCTCCAAAAGTTACGACTCATGTGATGATACTTCTAATTTTATTATCTATGTGACTATATGTAGACCATGATGCTTGATTTCTTGATTACAGAAGGAGATGGATATTGTAAGTGGTGATATGACCTTGTGAGAGTGTTGTGATGATTTTGATGATTGAATAGGAAAACTAATTGTCGATTGATGACTTGATTTGAATTTGGGGTCAAAATTTCGTTTTAAGGAGGGGAGGATGTAATAACTTGGATTTTTACTCTGATACAAATTAAGTACATCTTGACTCATCAAATGCCCTATTGTACTCTATGACCTTCCTCACCCCAAATTTTATGAGTTTTAGTCACCTTATACTCAATTGATGAGTTGTATTTGATTAAATAACTTTGAACCAAATCGTGACCCTAATTTGAGTTTTGAATTAAGTGACGTGATTCTAGGTGTCATCAATTTGTAATCAAAATTAAACCCATCGAATGAACTCTTCTTTCTATCAAATGTATCCCATGTTGTAGAAAATTATATTATCTTTCCAAGGACGCCTCTTTTGGACCATCATAGCCCAAGTTATGGCCTCTTGAAGTTTGCTAGCTAAACCTTGACTTATTGCTCATTTTTTTAGCTTGTTTGGACCCCCTTTTGGGCCCATTAGGAGGATGAGGCCCAGCAAGGTGGGCTCCCTTTACTCTCGCCAAGTCATAGATCCACACTCTTTTGGTGGACCAATCACGAAGACTGAATCTTTGGGTAAGGGGTCTCGTCCCTCAAATTTACTAGCCTCAGATCGAGCCCTGATCAAATGGTTCTTGCCTCATCCCCTTTCTCCGTACTGAGCACCAGTGTCGGTGGAGCCGACACCACCTACTATGAATTTGGCACCAGAAATCTATCCCTTCTCGCCCATTTTTTCTCCAATAAAATCCTCAATCATCTTACCTCCTTTATCTCCTTTGTTTCCCCTATCTTTATGCTTCCTTTTGTGCCCAAGTGGTCCCCCTTTCACCCCTTTATTCTCCAACAACTTCGGCCGCGTCACAGTAGCACCGTCGTGGAGCTTCGGTTGGGGGCTTCCTCCACAGTGCATCTCTCACTGAGATGTGAGCCCATCCACCTTTGTGAGGCCAAGGAAGGTTCGCCTGTCACCTTTTATAGGTTTCTCATGCACTCATTCCTTGACTTGGCCCTTGCTCCAGTGAGCTTCTCACTATCTTCATCGGGTTGGCATGTGTGTGAGGATCCTAGATGGGTTATGATCAGCGGCAGTGGGTAGCATTTTCCAGATGCTACCAGCCGCTCGTGGAGCAACCATCAGATGTGGGGAACTATGGGCCATTGAAGATCTCACCCCCTAGATGACCCAACTCATGCGGTCCACCACCCTCTCACCCAGACCAAGATCGGTCCTCCCAGTGTGCCTCTAGCCATTAGATCTTGATCCAAGAATCAACATCGCCTGGAATTAGGTAAAACTCATAAAATGTATCTCATGACTCCTTTGGTCAAATGCAACATGTAATATATGCTTTTTTATCAGAAAAATGTGTGTTGTCCAATAAAAATACTTCCTGGTCCTAGTTTTGCTTATTCCTATACTAATATCCTAAAATGCATGCTTTTGAAGTTCTTTTAAGATGTTGTGTGCTATTGAATGCATGATCTTGATATGTTAAGCCATGAAACTTGATGTTAGCCTAATCTTAGTCATTGAACCACCTTTTTTTGTTGATAAAAAATGTGTGTTTCTAGTATTACCAAAACTTTGGGCACTAGGTACCCCATTACATCAAACAAAAATAAACAAAATATCCAAGGGACTTTACCCCACACATGGGGATTTGACATCACTAAAAGGAACTAAGATGCTAAGAAAACCAAAAAAACTATCGGCTAGACCCTACCACTCCATCCAATAGAAAGACTATAATGAGTCATGATTACATACATTTAGTGTACCCATAAAAAGAAACCACAACTCATCAAAGACAATCACCAGCCACCCTGTTTGGGTTTAGCCATAGAGTAACAACTTTCTTAGCCAGCTATCATGGGGATCCATGAAGAGCACAAACCCCAAACGGAGCCTCCAAAACGTAGTAATAAACCACCAAGATGCAAAAGAGCAAGCAGCAGAATCCGTCCATAAGCTGACCATCAATAAATGTCCTTGAGCTGGGCACTGCCTTTCCTCCACAGGCATTTGATTCATTCCCTGAAGATGTGAATTCTAGGTAGATGTCCAGCCCCTCTTCATCAATCAACAATCACCGAATTACAGACCTTGTGCATTTCTGTTACACTAAGGAGA
Organism: Alisma plantago-aquatica; assembly: GCA_963693085.1. Taxonomy (NCBI): domain Eukaryota; kingdom Viridiplantae; phylum Streptophyta; class Magnoliopsida; order Alismatales; family Alismataceae; genus Alisma; species Alisma plantago-aquatica. The sequence goes on from OY856410.1 coordinate 281,632,891, forward strand.
CTAACCAAAAGCTCCAGCTCTTGATTCGAGTGTCCAAGTAGAGGCTTGAATTTACTATAGCAAGGCATCAAACACCTTGAAGGTGTTACTACACACAGTGGTAGAAGATCTCAAATAGGAGAAGAAGAAGAATCTGCCCCTCCCCCTTGAATCCGACCCCAAACGAGACTCATGTGATCAACGAAGGCACCTCATCAAACACCTAGAAGGCGTTCAAATTTGTAGCTACAGGGGATCCACGCTAGAACATCCAACAAAAGGATGCCAAGGGAAACAGTTGATCGCCTACAAAAGAATGCACTACAGGAGAAGGCCACCGAAGGGGGAAGAAGTTGAAGCCCAATCACCTGCTGAGGATGATTAGCAAAAACCCATATGCCAGAGGGGACTCCTTTAGTGCTGCAAAACCTTATAGGAAGATCGGCAAATCTCTACCATCATTGGAGAATGGGACACGTCGCCGATCTGGCCAACAACAGACCCATCTGCCGCCGAAAGCACCAGGCAGAAGACAAGGCAGGGTTGGGAACCCATCATCATCCAAGAGACCCTGGATTCACTCGGAGGAAAGAGGGGGAGGTTCTTGTGAAGGAAAAGAGTGAGCCCTTCCATCACCTGTGAGATAGGGCAGTGACGAAGAAGCCAGATCTGGTTAAGAAAGGCTCTCTTCCAACCGTCACGCTTGAATAGAGTGGAATCGACCAGGTTGACATGCCAAACCTCTGGCCCAGATCTGCTCCTCGTGGTGCTGCACAATCCCTTACCAATCTACACATTCGAGGTGACGCCCTTCGACTACTCCCTATCTCTGACGAACCACTGCAACATGCTCTTCACAAAATGAACCCCACACCGAGAACTAAAGAGCCAGGGGGATGAAGGAATCAAGGAAGACACTCCCTCCCCCCAGCGGTAGCTGCTGGGGAGTTCCTAGTGAGAAGGGAGAGTGATCCCTAGAGAGAGAGAAGAAGAAGAGAATCTATCCACAAGTTAAGAGAGAGAATTCCCTAAAATGGTCCAATGTTACTTGAATGACCTAGAATAGGCTTTTATGGTAAATGTTACTTCTTTAATTCTTAACCTTGTCGATTATGTCTCTAATCTTCATGCTTGACCTACATTAGTAATTATTGATGTATGCTATAATTTGGTTCGAACTTATTCATGCTAGAATCCTATCTTGGTTTGATTATATGCCTTGAACCTTGGAACTTGCCTTATGTGGATACATTGATGTTGAGTCTTCAAACTTGCCCCTATGTGGGTCTTTGATGTCCAAGATGTTTTTAATGGCTCTGAAATCAATGATATTACATTCCATGTATCCCTATATGCCTTATGGAGCATTCTTGTGAACTTATGTGAACAATTTCCCTAATCTTGACTTGAAATATAATCAAGCATGCACGTTGATAACTAGTCTCTAATCATATCCAACTCTTGCCCTAATGATCATACATATTATTTAATGGTCTCAAATTAGTAGTTTGATGATGTTTGCAACACCTAACTCATGTAGACTGCATCTGTATTATAGGGGTGACAAGTTGCATGATTATGATCCTTATCTTAGTTGTGATGTGTCACCCTAGGTTCTAGATGAGCTCATGAACGTACTATGATGCTTGATAATGCCTATAAATGACCTAGTTGAGATGTTGAAATCAATGATGAAAGATATGATACCTAGATCTAAGTGACGCATCCAACCACCATAATAACGATTGATGATACCTAATCGTGTTGGTATTAATCCAATTGCACTTATTTGAAATGTCAGGATCTCTATGTTGACCCAATCACCAAGATCTAGCCAAGCTTGCTATAAATGGATTTCTTAATCAAAATGGGGAATCATGTACTCTACTTGCAAGGTACATTTTCCTCTTGACCCTACTATGATATTTGCTTTCTTGTATGTATGCTTGTATGAACGCTTGGCTACTTACTTACTTGGTTGATCTATTGTTACTATGATTATTACTTGCATCTTTGAGTATTCTACGTTGACATATGTTGAATGTAATATACATGAATCCATTATGCAAGCTAATGTTTACTTAATGGATAAATAAACCTAAAACATGCTTTGTATAAAATGATGTCATAAAGTGTTCTTGCTTTGTTTCTTCTTCTTGAGTATGATTATGTTTCTAGCCAGGAAACTTTTTACTATTCATAAACATTTTACATGCTGCTTTAGCATTTAATATGTTTTGTTTATCAAATTTTTAGTTGCCAAGTGAAGATCTGCTACACTCAAGGCTCTAAAATATGAATGAAACAACAGTGGGGTATCTTGAAATAGAATTGGGTACATGTTTCTCTATCCCCCTTCTAGTATCTTGTTGTTACTGCTTTTACATGCATAATGTCTGTCTGATACATGTGATGAGATCCATTCTAGGGATAGACACACTGTTCCACTCGCCTTTGTCTATGTAGAAATTAGGAGTGTCAACTTAGGGTAACAAATAATTCCATGATAGGTAATCACCAGATAGAAAATGAAAATTCAAGTGAAAACAAAATGACTAATGAATAATGTTACAAAAAGAATGAGAATGTCGAACTATCCTGAATTGAATTCACGTATCAAACTTAGGAATGAGAATATGGAACTATCATAAATTGAATTTGGGTATCAAACTTAGTCATAATGTAAGGAATTCGCATGTCAACAAAAGTTGTTAAAGATATCTAAGTAGGATTGGTAACCCTAAGGTTTCTAATTAAGATGAGTTATCATTCACCTTAACCTTACTAAGGTTGAATTTTAGAAACAAAAATCATTTTGAGGAGAGATGAATGTTATGTCCTCAATTTTGGTAAAATTAAATTATATAAATATAACTCATACATTGATACATAATTTATCGAATAATATTCTTCATAGAATGATATTGTTACTTATGACACTATTTGCCTTACAAATATGTCCTTGGGGCACAAGACAAAGGAATAATATATTGTGTACAAATAAATATTAATGGCTTTACTAATTATTAGAGAATAAAAATATGGGATAATATGCAAGTTTCTAAAAGAAAAGAAAAGAAAATATGTGATGTTCTGGATAACTAAAAGAGTAATTATCTAGCCAGTTTGGCAACACAAGTTTTGAGACATCAATTGGTAATATTTTGATCTAACTTTTGGTATATTATAAAATAATAATGGAAATGAGGTGAATTCTAGAATTAGGGAGAAAAATGATATTTCGTGGGACAATGGTATTGTATTAAATAATGTGTAAAAGAGTAAGTTTTGTATGTAAAAGATATCCCAATAAAATCCCACAAATTGGATATGGGTGGGGAAAATATTAATTGGTTTACAAGGAATAAGGATAATGGAATTAAGGAATACATCAAGGAAAGAGATAAAGAATAAATATGAAATTTCAAGTCAGAAAGATTTTCCCACTGGCCTAATAAGACAACTACCCAAATGTAACTTATGCCTATAATACTTCCTTGATGACTTTTTGTTTACCAAAAATATTACCTTTTGAGAAGAGGTTTGGTCAAACCCAAGAGTCTATGTCAGGAAAAGAGTAGATTAATTTGGAAACATGTTATCATAAATTGATATTTAAGGTGATTGAACCCTTTCCTGTGAGACGGTCGCCTACCTTATGTGCAAAAGGAAAACAAACTCACACCTGCCGCACACTCCTCTCTATCCTCCATCCACCTCATAACCCTAGGACACCACCTAGAGTCTATATAAGAGACAAGAGGAGGAGCTCCGCCTAATGTGGAAACTCAAATCAGCCTCTGTAGACCGTGGAGAACCCCGAGTGATGATCCTCATCCTTAAAATCCTTCTTGACAGCATGAGATATGCACACTATCTAGCTAACATGATGTCTCTTCCAGCATTGCTTCCCAACGAGATGATGACGGCGGATATGATAGAACTCTAGTATTGTAGACATGCAAGGTGTTAGGGAGAACTCCATGTTCCTCTCACATGGTCGATGATCATTGGTGTGGTTGCGGCTATGATGTTTCCATGTTCTCACGTAGAGAAGGGAAGGTGTTAGGACTTGCTCAGTGGCATTTCTTACTGACATAAGAATCGGGGTGGCCACATGGGGCGGCAAAGAGAGCTTCCACCACTTCTGATGTCGAGTCTTCATCCTCATCATGCTCCTCCTCTTGGTTTCCCTTATAGGGTTTGTGGGGCCTACTAGAACCGATGTTGAAGGCCAGAGACCTACATGGTGGTCAAGGCCTCCCTGATTGTCATGCTCCTCGTCGACCCTACAAACTCCTAGCCCTCGTTCCTGGGTGGAGATTGTACAGTAGCACTGCTTCCCTACCTTTCCGAACTTGAGTCTAGGTCTTGTGGCTAGTGCAAGTTAGTAGGAGGAAGAAAGTTGGAAGCCTGGACGCGGCTGTATCTTCAAGACGACAATAAGGGAAGGTGGGGTTGAGGTAGCAGACAGAGGCGGGTCTATTAAAGGGCTGGGGAGCGAGGGAGGGTTTAAAAAATATACTTTGATACCATGTTAGAATTTTAAAAAATGATGATGTTATATGAAGGTATGCCCCCCCCAAAGACTTAGAAAAATAAAACTATATACATATGATTAGAACTTATTCAGATAGAAGTAAGATGTTATAAATGTATCACATTATAGTTAAATCAATTTAATTATGAAAACATAACTAAGTGTTAGGTGAGATAATAAATACATTAAAAGTTTGACTTTTTCTTGAATCTTTCATATCTATAGTTGAAACTCAAGTATATAGTTAATAATAAAACTTGACAATGTATCAATTACGTAATAAAGTAAATAATAAAAATTAGTAATGTAGACATAAAAATATGAAATATATTTAAAAAAATAAACATTCATAAAACAGTTAATGTGGAGTTTTTCAAGAAGTGGTCATTGCCTAAATTATAAATAGAGTATGTAAACAATACAATTTTATTTTATAAAAAATATCATTACATGTTGTTATTATAATCATATTTTAATTAGAGTATGTATGCATATATAGATTTATTCTCAATTTAATAGGTGGTGAATGGATGGGAAGAGAGAGGATGAAGGATAATATGAGATATTTTAGTGCATTTTATTTGTAAAAGAAAGGAAAATATGGTATCAAAGAGAGAGAATTTTTTGTATAAATTAAAACTAATCTACTTATTTATATTAATCGTGGGTTATATAAGTATTTTTCTATATGTCACAATGTGTTCCTTACTAAATTTTATCATTGTATCTATGTTCCCTCTAAAATTTTGTTTCTCGTTCCAAATTACCTACAAATGATCAACCACTTAACAATACTTTTCTCTATATTTTCAATAAATTTTCCTCCAAATTTCACACTAGATTTTATCATAGATTTATGATTCTATCAAAAAATCTAAAATTTAATTTGAAATGTTTCTTCATATTTGTACATTTCATTGTCATTTTTTCTATATATTCTGCTAAGTTTACCTCCAATTTATGATATGTCCTTTTTGGTATATTCCTTTTTCACTTATATTCACTCTAATTTGATGGAAACATATATGGTAAAAAGTAAACATATACGGTAGTAAATAATAAACAATATATGGTAGCAAATAAATAATTTGATGGAAACATAAGTTTAGCATCTTGTAACATCATACTATAGAGTTATTTTTATTGTATTGACTTTTTATGGTTTTTTATTTAAATTCAGACGTGAACATGTCCATAATATTATTAATCAATACAAAGCATCATTTTCCTATCAATATAATGGTTTTTGTTTGTATTAGAAATTAGCCATAATCAACTATCGATTAATACAAAAATATAAGAAAATTTTGATATTTTGGAAGTTGAAAATAATATGCAAAATAATAAGAATTTATATTAAAAAAGAATAACAAGGACAACAAGTTGCACTATCATCCCTTTCTAAATGAAAGAAATCAAAGCGTAAGGTAAGAAGATTTAGATCTTGTTAACTATATATGATAGTGCTTTTAAAATTCAAGACATGTTAGATTTGGGTTGAGATTTAGGTTATTATTTGAGGCAAGATATGAGTCATATTTTTAAAAATATATGGATTTTTTTCAATAAAAATTACTTTATTACATTGAGAAAATTTGAAGTAGTTTGTTAAATTGTAAAATTAATATATTTTCCTCACATGACATAATAAATCACAAGTTTATGTGATACAGTTCAAAATGAAGTCAAAATACAAAAATTGAACTAGATCGGGTTAGGTCTAAATTTTGACTAAGAGGTACTAGAATACGAGATAGTCAAGTTGGTATAACTTTTCAATAATACAAGTTTCATATCAATTTATTTATTTTATTTCAATATATATGTCAAGTCTGGACCTAATTTGGGTTCAAAGTTATATTAGCTCCATGCCCCCCCCCCAAGATTTGCGGTCAAGATCCGACATTGGTAGAGAGGCAGACCAACGTTGGTCATTTTCCATCTTGGTGATGGCATTCGTGCGGTGTCTCCTGCACCAGCGGATGAAGACACGCAGGAGAGAAGAGGGGAACCAAGTCCCCTACCCACTAGGCCAATCTCCCTCCACATCGGGATGAGCCACTCCTAGGCCCAGATAGGAAAATATACTCAACCCATATTAGTAGATGGTCAGTTTCCTATTTAAATATATATTGTTAGTCCTATATTTCTAATAACATAGAATATAGTAGGATTATCCAAATGTGAACAAATTATATATAATTTTGATCAGAAAAATGAGAGGAACGCAAACAAAATATCAATGATTCCTAATATGATCCCAATTCCAAAAGTTGTATTAAGATGGGTAAAAGTGGTGATTAATATATAGAAACCCTATATTTGGGTACTAAAATATTGGAAACATTAAAAGCCTTTCTCCTTATGTTATCATCTAATCTTGTTGAGTATAATATTAATCAAGATGAAGGTGGTAATGATAATATGATAATTTAAGTTTCTAAAGTGAAAAATCACATATAATGAATATTTAGGGCAACTAAAGAGAATACTCATGAACATGGAGAATTAGGGTTAATGGACATAACTTGCTATGTTCTTAATGAACATAAGGTTGGATCTGATCATAATGAAGGGATATGCTGAATATAGTAATTAAGGTTACCATGATGTATAATATGAATTAAATAACTTTAATAATATTGTGTGCAGTGGAATTGGGTTTATACCCTTATTCCTTATCCAAACCTTAAATCGTAGATTAGTACCCATGTAGGGTTTAATGTGATGGTGAATTTTTAGTATTTACATACATGTATATTAAAGTTGATTTCTTGGATTGCTTGCTTAATTGGATAATATGCTCGAAGCATAATTGTATAATTTGCATGGCTCACTATTAAGGTATATCGTTATACTTATGACTACCCTCATTAGTTTGCAGATGTTTGTCGAGTGTTTCTCAAATATTGAACAAATAAATTGTTGGAAGTTTATTTACATTGTGTCCAATTATAATGCCACAATGAGTATCCTATAAAGGAAGATTATGTGAAGAAAATGGTAGCTCTTATTTGTAAGTAATTTATTATTATATGTTGTTATGTACTTGCACACGTTTGCATACACCACTTGTACATAGTATAGCAATATATTGAGCCATGGTTTTATTTCATAGTGTTTTAGGTCGATGCTAACTATATAAAGTTCCACAGATGATGAATCAAATGAAGGTGTTAAAGATAAGTAAAGGAGGATTGGATAGATACTTATTCTCATATGTAGAGTTTTAATTATGGAAATTCATGTTACTCTTTGGAAAAGATTTTGTAAACATCATTTGAATTAATGGAAATTATTTTCTATTATTTGTTATTTGGTTAAATCTAGATCATGGGATATTTCAAAAAATGACTCCCAACTTTAAGACCTTCCTTAATTGGGAGTTTCCAAAAAGGGAGATTGTTACATTTTATCTCTCTTTTGGGGATACATATACCCCATGTACTTTCTTCTCACCTCATTTGTGTGATCTAAACCTCGAAGTGTTGCACTAGAATGAGATGCCATTATTTGACATCTGTCGATGGGATTGTTGTTTTCATCGGTGTTTGATTTCATCATTATTTTCCTATGTTCTCTTCTCTATTGATGCATGACAAGCTTCTTTCCCACTTCTGTGTCTAGATCCATGTAATGGAACTCCAATTCATTGTTATCTTGTTGATCTACCACCTCCTATTTCTCTAGACATTTTCTAGGTGTTTTTCTTCAAGAGTTTTGATAGTTGATGCATGGGTTTTGAGTCATTTTTATAGGCTTATTTTATATCTGTTTTATGCATGTATTTGTCATTTTCTTGATTATATTTGCATAATTCACTATAGTTGGCCTTTAAACTCTTTTTGCATCAAATTATACTTCTTTTATAATATATATATGATTTTATATAATCCCCGGACTTATACACATGTTTCGGCACTTTTTCAGGCACTTTTGCATTGTCCAGAGTCGATACTATCGACCCCCAGGTCGATAATATCGACATTTCATCAAAAAGCAACCCCAAAACACGATCTTGGAAGGAATAACCTGTGCCATGGTCGATACCATCGACCTTGGGGTCGATACCATCGACAGCGTCGGGATCTGGCGATTTTCAGCACTAAAACGGAGCGTTTTAATCCGACGGTTGAGCTTTTTCAGAGCCGTAAAGTGGTCCTATGACCTAAGAAGAGAACGGACGGCCCGAGGGGGAGAGGACATTGTGTTGCACAACATCCAAGAAGGAGAGAGGGAGATAGGAGACGAGAGACGAAGGCAGTCAACCGAGTGATCCGGGCACCTCCGACGGGCGATTTTGCTGCCGGAAGACTGCAAAATGCACGTTTCTCGAGGAGGATCTCCAGGAACACCTTTGTATCAGGGGTTACACGAGTTTTCTCCATGTTTCCCATGTTTTTCTTCTCTACTCCTCTGTCTTTCATTGAGATGACCATGCGGGGCTAATCCCCTTTGTCTTTAGGACCGGGAGTAGCCCGGGGATTCATTGTATGACAGTTTTATATTAATAATTCATATTTTCTCTCTTAAATCCGTGGTATAGTTTCGTTTTCTCCATATATTGTTATTCTTGATCACCATAATAGTAAATTAATGCCCTTAATCACTTCGACAGAAGGATTAACGGTTGAAAAGAGATGAAACCTACATTAATCGATAAATCCCTTGACAAAGGAGGTGTAAAATTAATGGTGGAAACTGAGAGATCGTTCGTAATGCGCTTAGTTTAGGGGAATGATTACTACGATGGTGGAATCAACCTAAACCTAAGTAGTGAATTACACCACGACAGTGGGTAATTCTGTTTTCAGGCCACTACCCGGAAAGAGAGAGAAGATTGAGGAGTTATATGAAACCTAATGCAATGTTGACCCGCGGTGAAACCGAAATCCTAAAGATATCCTTTTGAATTGATTAAATTAACCTTTAATCGATTGTTGCTTTGTTTTATTTTTTATTTTATTTTAATTTCGACAACAAACCCCACTTTGTTATCCGGCTTAGCTGATCGCAAATAGTTAGTAGAAGTCTCCAATAATTCAACGTATCCCTGTGTTCGACTCGGGCCTCACAAAGGCCTATATTACTCGACGCGTACACTTGCGTTTTTAGCGCATAGTAAAATACACGTCAAGTTTTTGGCGCCATTGCCGGGGATACGGCGAATTGTTGGCACTTTGAGTGCTACGAGCGGCCACTCTAGGCCAAATTTTTTTTATTTAAATTGAAACAACTTCAAATATTTTTAAATTGTTCGATAATTTTTATACTCGTCATAGCACTGTATTGAACTCGAATTTTCTCTTTTCAGGTACTGTGCATGGTGCAGACGTGTAGTACTGACTACGCGGGTCGCACACCAGAGGTTCCGCTGCCAGGACCAGAAGATGAGGGCGAATATAATCAAGATGAGTTGGAGTATATAAATTCTGAACACGAACACGAAGAGATGGATGAGCCACAGACAATATGGGAGAAGATCAAGGCTTCTTCCTCGTCTGCTTCCAAAGGGCCTATAAAGAAGCAAGTGCTGAATATTCCGAAATACAAGATTGATCCAGCTTTGATCAACTTGGTGAAGTCTAATGCCTTCCACGGGCTCAAAAATGAAGACCCCGTCGCGCACATAAGTCAGTTTGTGGAGAATTGTGATATGGTAAAGATCGATAGATTTCTACAGGACGTGCTCTACTTGAAGCTCTTCCCGAGTTCACTAGCGGGAATTGCGCGCGAATGGCTGCATAACTTAGATGATGAATATGTGGAGTCTTGGGACCACATGGTTGAGGTCTTCTTCGAGAGGTTCTTTCCACCCGAAAAGACCAATGACATGATAAGAAAGATCCACAACTTCACTCAACAAGCAGGCGAGACTTATTCTGAGATCTGGGAGAGATTTCAGATCATGCTCAGGCGATGCCCCCATCATGGGCTGGATAAGGAGACCCAAGTGAAGATCTTCTATTTTGCTCTCTCCGAGCATGATAGAAGCAACCTTGATTCAGCCGGTTCCGGATTCTTCTTGAATAACACAGACACTCAATGTTGGGAGATCTTGAGGAATATGGTAAAGAAGCAATCCTGGGGCGACAGAGACGCCGTAGAGCATGTTCAGGCTGTGGGGGAGTCAAAGGCCATCAAAGAGTTAAATGATAAATTAGACCTTCTTGCTAAGAAACTGCTTGCCAAAGAAGATGCAGAAGCCGATGAAGAAGCTCAGGTCAAATTCATGCAAAAACAGGGCTATAGAAATAATGATTATGCTTAAAGGAAGGATAGGAAGTTCTCATGGAAGGATCCTAACAATTTCCTACAAGATCTGGATGCAAAGCCACAACTGAGAGCTGAAGATAAAAGCACCGAGTTGCTTAGTCAAATGGTGCAGTAGAATCAGGAGATGATGGCTATGTTTGGTAAACAATTGCAATCTCAAGGTGATATTCTAACCAAGTTTGGACAGACGTTGCAAAGCCATGGAGCACAAATGCGGGCATTAGAAACCACCGTGGCACAGATTTCTAGTGAAGTGGTGGCCATCAAGCACGCCAATCAACAGAAACCGGCCGAGAATGCAAACGTGGCCCAAGCACACCATCAGGTCAAGTATATGTCTGTGGTAAGCAATGAGGAGGAATCTCAGGTGCAAGAAGCTAAAGAAGAAAGAAAAATGACTTTTAATACGCATGCGTCACCGGCAATACCGTATCCACGCACTTACTATGGACTGCCGGGCGGAAACCCGTTCTTCAGAAAATCACAGCGAGTTATGAATATTGCATCTCCATCTAGGCAGGAAGAACAATTGAAGGCTGTTTGTGCACGTGTGGAAACATCTAATGCGAGAGAGGAACCACAACAAGCTATTGTTGTTGATGATGTCTCGCCCAAGCCCACGTCAGAGGGAGTGATTGAAGCAAGCTTAGGGGAGTTGGCCCCGAAAAGCTCATATGTGCCACCTCACAGGCGTGTGAGTGCAGCAGTTGTGTCAAGTCCAGGAAATCCAGGGCCAAAGAAAGAGCATCGTCATTTTAGGAAATTCTTGGAAATATTCCGAAAACTCCACATCAATATTCCATTAGTGGAGATGATCAAGAAGGTTCCCGCCTATGGGAGGTTCATCAAAGAAATCATCAATAAGAAGAGGCGGATAAAAGACGATGATATTTGTCGGATGAATGAGACGGTGAGTTCTATGATTCACGGGAGTTCGCCAAAGAAGAGAAAAGACCTAGGAGGTTTCTACATTCCATGCTCGATAGGTGATTAGAATTTTCCTAAAGCACAATGTGATTCAGGCGCCAGCATAAATCTCATGCCTCTGGCGACATTTCAGAAACTTGGGTTAAAAGAAATCAAGAAGTCGGCCGCGACAATTGAATTGGAGGATGGGTCCATTGTAAGGCCATATGGAGTGTGCGAGGATGTACTCATCAAGGTAGACAGGTTCATCTTCCCGGTAGATTTTGTTGTCATGGACATGCCACAGCTCCAAAGTTGCGAGATGCTATTGGGAAGGCCGTTCCAAGCTACGACTGATGTCATCGTTGCCATTGGAAGAGGTACATTGAACTTGGGGATTGGACATGATCGAGTTCAATTCAAATTGCCACATGACTCATTGGAGACATCTCTTGACAACCCAGGTTAAAGGTATCTTTATGTCAAGCCTAGGACATTAAACAAGGGCGCTTGTTGGGAGGCAACCCAACTTTAGGTTCAATTTTACGTTTGGTTATGTTCCATTATGTTTATGTACTTAGTTTTTGCTTAGGTTTTGATAATTTTTGTAAAAATGGTACCCTAACTCGTGTTTTGAAGTGTGGAGAATGTTAAGGTCGATACTATCGACACCCATGTCAATAGTATCGAGTTTGGAGAAGTAAACGCTGAAGAAAAGTCGATACCATCGACCCTAGGGTCGATAGTATCGAGATTCCTGAAGATTTATAGAAAAATTGGTTCCAGTAAAGTCGATACCATCGACCCTAGGGTCAATAGTATCGACACTTTTGAGTTCCCAGGCTTTTAGATGCGTCGATTCAACAAAATCGCTGAGTCTGGGTCGATACCATCAACCTTGGTCGATGGTATCGACACCTACCGGACAGCTACATAAAACAAGCCTTAAAAGGTATCGAAACGAGATTTTTTCGAACCGTTTTTTGCAGAGGAAGGATGGATGAAGCAAGTCACGTCTTAGAACCACTAAGACACAAAAATGGGCCACAAAAAGGAGGGAGATAGCAAGCATCACTTGGTCTACTTGAGCATCTGACCATCCTTCTTCACCACACTTCAAAGCGAATGGTACCGTTGTTCCACCTCTTAAGTGAGAATGTTGACTATGAGGCCATAGTCATATTCAAGCTTAGGGGGGTGTTGGAACAACCCTCTATCTTAGTTTTTACTTACTTATTCATGTTGATTTTACTTTTGAGATATTAGTTGTTTTTATTTCTAGGTTTACCGCTTTTGTAGGATCCACATCTATCTAGTGTAATCTGTGGAGCAATAAATGCATGGTTTCAATTGGGAGTTTTACTCGGGTTGTGGGCACATGAAAATATGAGCATATTGAATACTTTTTGAGCTTATTCTTGTGAGTAATTGAGTGGCATAACTGAGGAAGTGCTTGGGTGAGTCAGCTTCAGGACACGGGGACATGAATGACCATCTTTATTGTCCAAGGAAAAGTGATTGACAAGGATGTTTGAGCCCAAACCGACCAAACGCTAACGTGACCTTAGACTAAAGTTTAAGAGAGAAATCCTTCAGTTACCCTGTACACAGGTCTTTAGAGAGGGACATATGATATTTTCGAAAGGTTCTGTCAATTAGTCTTGTGATCTGATCCACCGCAATTTCATTCACACTCCACCATAAGAAATGGGAGCACATTACTGTCTTTCACTCTTTGATTGCATACCATGTAGATAGGTCTTGCATTATATCTATTTTCACATTTTTTTGCATGAAAATGAATAAAAAAAAGGATAGAGTAGTTATACATGCACATTATCCTTAGATGCATGTCATAGTAGTTGCATAACTGTCATTATGTAGTTGCATTTACATCTTTTGAGCATATTGTACACCATGTATCTTATGTTACTCTGAAAACATTAAAGGTGATGAACTTGTTCCATACCCTCCAAATAGAATGCTTCAGATGCACAAGTATGTAACAAGAAGTGAGCCCGGCATATAATTCATTGTCATCTATGAAAATAAGGGCTTTAAAAAAAATTGAAAAAAAATTGAAAAAAAAGAGAAGAAAAAAAAAGAATTGAGAAGTAAGTAGGAATGAGAGGGAGAAAGGAACATGTTCTCACTTACATACTAAGAAGAATAAGCACATGGTGTAGTTTTCTTAGATATTCCATCTCACCTTGAGACGAAATGATAGTGCATACATCATTCCACCAAAAATGTAACATTAGGACATTTTCACTTGCATTTTGCATCATGATAGGTCATTAATTTTTGTATTGTATGATTGACTATTATGTGCTTCCATCTCTTCCACAACCACCTATCCCATCCACCCGTTGCTCTAATTGGTAGGCCACCCATGATATTCTCCTCATTCATTATTATTAGGAGATCTGTTTCCATTTAGATGGTAGTTAGGAAATGAGCAACGTAGATAGGAGATCACAAGATGCATCAATTATGGACCGGATGAGTTTATCATATTAACTGCTTTAATTGATAGTGTTTCACTGATTGGGGGATAGACATCTTTTACATAGGTCTTTGGTCGCCTGGATGGCAGTTAGTGTTCAGTGGTCAATGAGGGCCGGTTTGTGGAAAGAAAGTGGGGATGATGTAGATTCATTTCATGTATTTATGTCATGTTGCTGACTTATCTCAACCAGATCCAAAGTTTTGTTGCTCGAGGACGAGCAAGGTTTAAGCTTAGGGGAGTTTGATGCATGGGTTTTGAGTCATTTTTATAGGCTTATTTTATATCTGTTTTATGCATGTATTTGTCATTTTCTTGATTATATTTGCATAATTCACTATAGTTGGCCTTTAAACTCTTTTTGCATCAAATTATACTTCTTTTATAATATATATATGATTTTATATAATCCCCAGACTTATACACATGTTTCGGCACTTTTTCAGGCACTTTTGCATTGTCCAGAGTCGATACTATCGACCCCCAGGTCGATAATATCGACATTTCATCAAAAAGCAACCCCAAAACACGATCTTGGAAGGAATAACCTGTGCCATGGTCGATACCATCGACCTTGGGGTCGATACCATCGACAGCGACGGGATCTGGCGATTTTCAGCACTAAAACGGAGCGTTTTAATCCGACGGTTGAGCTTTTTCAGAGCCGTAAAGTGGTCCTATGACCTAAGAAGAGCACGGACGGCCCGAGGGGGAGAGGAAATTGTGTTGCACAACATCCAAGAAGGAGAGAGGGAGATAGGAGACGAGAGATGAAGGCAGTCAACCGAGTGATCCAGGCACCTCCGACGGGCGATTTTGCTGCCGGAAGACTGCAAAACGCACGTTTCTCGAGGAGGATCTCCAGGAACACCTTTGTATCAAGGGTTACATGAGTTTTCTCCATGTTTCCCATGTTTTTCTTCTCTACTCCTCTGTCTTTCATTGAGATGACCATGCGGGGCTAATCCCCTTTGTCTTTAGGACCGGGAGTAGCCCGGGGATTCATTGTATGACAGTTTTATATTAATAATTCATATTTTCTCTCTTAAATCCGTGGTATAGTTTCGTTTTCTCCATATATTGTTATGCTTGATCACCATAATAGTAACTTAATGCCCTTAATCACTTCGACAGAAGGATTAACGGTTGAAAAGAGACGAAACCTACATTAATCGATAAATCCCTTGACAAAGGAGGTGTAAAATTAATGGTGGAAACTGAGAGATCGTTCGTAATGCGCTTAGTTTAGGGGAATGATTACTACGATGGTGGAATCAACCTAAACCTAAGTAGTGAATTACACCACGACAGTGGGTAATTCTGTTTTCAGGCCACTACCCGGAAAGAGAGAGAAGATTGAGGAGTTATATGAAACCTAATGCAATGTTGACCCGCGGTGAAACCAAAATCCTAAAGATATCCTTTTGAATTGATTAAATTAACCTTTAATCAATTGTTGCTTTGTTTTATTTTTTATTTTCTTTTAATTTCGACAACAAACCCTACTTTGTTATCCGGCTTAGCTGATCGCAAATAGTTAGTAGAAGTCTCCAATAATTCAACGTATCCCTGTGTTCGACTCGGGCCTCACAAAGGCCTATATTACTCGACGCGTACACTTGCGTTTTTAGCGCGTAGTAAAATACACGTCAATAGTTAAGTCTAACACCCAGTTCTTACTTCTCCATCTTTGCTCTAGTTTCTTCTAGTTCGTGAACTTACTATTATAGATAGTGTTGGGATGGAGGAGCTCATATTTTGGAGTGTTTTCCTTCAATTTTGGAGTTTGTCGTGAAGCACAAAACTTCACTATCATTCTTTGTTAGTGGACTTGTATATGTTCTCATCAGACGAGTCATATACCTTCTTACTCATTTATTACCTATTGTGTATAGTCATGTCAAGATCTTGTTGTGATACTTATTGAAAATATTAAAAGACGGTATGATTATGTATCTTGAACCTAATATGTCAAGAATATGAACTACATGTTGTAGATACATACCATGAATGGAATTTTCACGATAATAGTTAGATTTTTAGTATTTCTCAATATAATTCCAATTTTTAATGATTGAACGAGTTTAAAGAATGTTGCTTTCGAGAATGGCTATAACATACGCACTAGTAGGGTACTAGATACACACTAATATGTTCATGAGTACATCCTTGTATATATTTTCTTGGTCTTTTCTTTTTATTATGCTTCTCAAATCTATAAAATAACCTCTTTGAAAGAAAGAAAAAACAAGATCATCTTAGACATCTATTGCAATGCCTTTACCATGAATGCATAGTAACGTGGTACTCGAGAATGATGTTGTAAATATTTCTAGAGAGAATCTCCTAACCTCCATTGATCTATGGAGAATGAGTTGTATAGAATACCTCGATGTGGTTAGGAGCATCAGGATATGACACACTTTGAGAAGTTAGACTCTGATTATTATACATTTTATGTCTTCTGAATATGCTACTAACGTTATTACTTGTATTTCATTGATAGTTCTAATACATATTTCTTGATATAGTTGTAAAATAATGAATCTAACTAATAAAGAGAAATATAAGTTGTAGATCCTTGAGTTTTTAAATCTATTCCCATGTATCATTAAGGGGGTAGTGAAATGAGTTTATCATGTAACAACCTAATATTGTGATAAGATGCTTAGATCCATATATTAGTGAATATTTGGGACTGCTTAGGGTCGTTATACCGTATCAGATTCAAATGATATTTGATATGCAGAAAAGGTCGAAGGTCTGATAAGGAATTGCATATGACATGTCATGATAAGTTCAAATATGGCATTAAAGTTTGTAACCCTAAGCTTGGCGTTGTGACCAACATACCCATGGTGGGCGTAAGATTATTGGATCCACTCTTAATCATATATCCACAGTGGACTCATCTAGTGGGCTATCTACCTCATAGTTACCTTGCTTGACTTAAGGATGTGTATAGAGATATAAGAATTCAAATATCCTTAGATGTTGTATAGATTTCTAGGATAACTTTAAAACGTCTAACTAACTGATTTTGTGGTATGCCTCAATCTTATGAGAACGTCATAAAATATACTCCATCCAAGTAGCATAGTTTTTTAGGTTTAATTGGTGCCAAACATGAATGTGCTTTTGATATGAAAACTATATATAGGAATTCATATGGATATTCCCCCTAACATATTTTGAAGGTTAGACAAGGATATCAATAAGGTTGGGTAAGTGTATGCTTTCAAGACACTGATATAGTCTATACATACATATATATAGGGAGGTGATCTAGTGCGGACCGTCAATTGGTGCGGACGGTGCAGACTGCTAAAAATGTATGTGCATTCCCACAAAGTAACGCTCTCATGCGTATGACTTCCCAATTCTCCTGATTTGTAAAATTTGCATTTTAAATCCTCCCTCACTGTTGTTTTGATTTTGATCGCATCGCGTGTATCCCGGGATTCAGCAGCCCACCGCCAGTAGCGGGAAATAGACTTGTGGCCAACAGCTTGAAGACGAGATGTTTGTCCCCTACCTCTAGTTAAGCTTGATGGGCACCCACCAGGAGTTGTGATCCCCAACACAGTTGCTCCCCTAATCCTCTTATCACTGATGTTGGTAGAGCGCCCATCTCTTCCTACCTCTCAGCATGGCATGGCGAAATCATGAGACAATGTAGATGTGTCTTACTCAATATAGAGAAAGTTCCCTCAAAGTAATTTGGATCAGCCCCCTTCACAGAGCCCAGGAGGAAGGTAAGTTTGGCATGGCAGTAGTCGTCGGGATCGAAGAAAGCAGCCGCATGCCTGTCCTATTTCTCCTGTATTTGTTGATCTTCCGAGTGCAACAGGTTGAGGTCCAGTAGTCGATTTGGGACGACGTGATCTCTGGAAACATCGGCACCTGAAGTACACTGACAGAATCGGTTAAGAGAGTGCATCTTGGAACTGTGATTTTGGGGAAGAGCATGCTCTACGATTTGGGACTGAGGTGTGGAGGCCAGCTCCCGGCTGAGCTAGGTTGAGGAACTATGGTTTCTGAAACTTGGACGTCGATGTTGACTGTTAGACGATGGCTCATTTTCCTCAACGAGATGATCGAAGCTACAGATCACACCTTGTTGTGGTAAAACTGATCACAGACATCCTCACATCATTAGCGCTTTGGCTGGATAGTGGTTCACGCATAAGAACTTATGGGATGTTTTTCATGTGGATGTTGTGGTAAAGGCAAACCTCTATTGAAGAAGCTGAGAAAGAAAGTCATTTCCGTCGGATTCTTAGCCGTCAGCACCATGGTGGTTTTCCTGATCATCATGGGTTTCGATAACCTCCGCCAGCAGCAAATATGAAAAAGACACATAAGGAACATGTATGTGGTCATGCATGGACTTCCAATGTGGTCCTCTCTTACATCTTCGTCAAGCTTGACCTGCTTAATTCCAAGGTAGGCTGCATTCTTTTTCAAGGTAATGTTGCATAGGGTCACAACCTCCTTCCGATATCCTATTGGACAAGAAGGGATTAGAACTAAGTAGGGAGCAATTCAACCATTTTTAAATTGTCTTGAGAGTTCCTTCACTCTCCATGAGCTTGCAACACATATATGGTAAAACTAAACCGAAGAAGTAAATGAAAGACTCAACTCACCACCGCTTGGCTTCTGGCTCTTCTCCATCCACTTCATGTCTCTGTGTTCTCAAAAAACAAATACGAGTCCACCTCCTAATCAGCAGATGACACCTCCTGTTCTTGCAGATAGGCTGATGAAGAGTAATACCCAACATTGGATGAGGAACTTCCACCATTGATGCTAAGTGGCTATACGAACCGTAGTGCACGATCTCCATGATCCATCCATCAACAAACACATATCCTTCTTCAACTCGTGGGCCAACTTAGGTGTGTGCATTTGTAATAGATCCTGGGATATCACTCACCTTCACCTCAACCAACACCAGCGAGAGGAAGATTAGGGGAGCAGCTGCATTGGGGATCGCAGCTCCTGGTAGGTGCCCGTCAAGCTTAACCAAACGTAGGAAACAAACATCCCATCTTCAAGCTGATGGCCACGAGACTGCTTCCTGCTATAGGTGTTGGGCTACTGAATGGCGTGATACATGCGACGCGATCAAAATCAAAACTGCAGCGAGAGAGGATTGAAAATGCAAATTTTTACAAATTGGGAGAATTGGGAAGTGGGATGCGCGAGAGCGGTCCGCAGTCCTCACTCCCCTATATATATATATATATATATATTTAACCATTCCCTTTAAGTTTTCATTATCTAGTAAGAAATAAATATCGTAAATGTTGTATCTCCACATATTTTAGGTGAGCAATAGAGTTACTCCAATGTGGTAGAGAATATCACCAAGGAGGGAGCCAACCCTATGTAATGAGTTAGGTGATGTATACATGAAGGGATCTTGGAGGTAGATGATGTTTGCATGACCTCCTACAAATATAAAGCAAAGGGGTAGATCTATAGGTTTTTCCTTGTACACTCAGGTTCAGGTGGGAAATTTTTGTTGTATATGTTTCTTAGCTTGAGGTTTTGACATGTTTGCATGACCTTTAAAGTTGTATCTATACACTTTATAATATTATATATGAATTTCCTATAGAAATGACACTTATATAATTCCTATATGTTATGCATTTTGATGAGATATTTTGTAAGTGACTCATGGGAATTTTGTAAATGTAGGTCTTGTAATTTGTTGGATATGTAATATTTCGTGATGAACTTTTGTAAGAATGTTATCTATATATTAATGTTATTTGTTGCAAGGGGTGATTTTTGGCCTATGATATCTATGTTGTTTATGTGGATAATGATGGTCGTTGTCTTTCTTGGGATTTTTAATAATCTTTCTCTTATGGTGATCGTTCTTTACAAGTTTTTTGTATCAGAGTCTAGGTTTGCTAAGTCTATAGGGACATAGGATGAGGTTGTTGTGTTTGTTATTACTAGAACACCATATATTGCCATTGTTTATGGTTATGCATATGTGGTTGTACCGCATGAACAACATATAGAGAGAAATTACATTAACCCAAGGGTAAAGTGAGGCATAAGGATCACAAGGAGAGGGTGCCCTACCCTGAGCATCCCCAACAGCCTAAGCAACCTGAGTTGGCACCTTTAGAGGGAACAATGTAGGTCCATTCTCCCTTTCAAGACATGTTTGGACAGATTATGCTCATTTTACTTTTTTTGTAGGTAAGTTACCAACTCTGATACGATAGGCTCAAACCTCAAACATCAAGCCAAAGTGATCTAGAAAGATGTTTGAGCGATAAAAATGCATGGGAGATGTTAAGTACTCAGGTACATTAGTTTTGACTAATGATGACTTGTGTCTCATAGAGCTAGAGATTCCAGCTGATGAACACATTAGGTGACGACAAGATGAAGAACATAATTATATGTTAAAAGGGAATTTTGGCCATTGGTGTGTCACTACGGAAGAGAAAAGGTTGGTGGAAGTCAATTCTTGGACATAACTTAGGAGGGAGTTTGAGAACAAGTTCTTTTCTTTGTTCTATCTAGACGAGTAGATTTCATAGTTTGAGTAGATGAGGATGATACCAATGTCGATGAAGGAGTATAAATATAATTAGTGAAGCTGTTGAGGTTTTTCCTACACATGGCATTGACTAAGACGAAGAAAATTTGGTGGTTTGAAAAGAGGTTGAATGTTGAGTTGGCAAGGTTATTATGATTGTATTTTTGCAAAAAGTTTTCAACCTTTGTGGAGTCTATGAGGAGGATCGAGAGAAGATTTTTCATCATCTACGGAAAAAATACCAAGAGGAAGTCAATACAGTCATCTGGAAAATGCTTGGTAGGATCTAATAAGTAAAGGTTTTAGGGTTGTCAAGGTAGTCATAATGGTAGTATCAACATAGCACAACTACATCAAATTCTTGAAAAACTACTAGAGGGGGGGTGAATAGAGTTTTTGAATTATTTTAACAATTTATTGAATTCAAACAACCACAATTGAAATTGGAAGAAAGAGACAGGTGTTTAGAGTGGTTCCAACTTTAGCAACTACTAAAGTTGTCAGTCCACTACCCGGTTGCTTACCCAACCGGGATTTTGAAAGTATTTATTTTATTACCTTCCCAAGGATTTATACAAAATACAATACTTTCCTTTACACCCTTTGAACAGCCTTCACTTGAAGTAGGTGCACCAACTATGAGGTAGCCTTCTTGAAGTAACTCCAAGCTCCCCCTTGAAGTAGCCTTCCTCTCTAGAAGTAACCTCCCGTTGCACCAGCCTTCTGAAGTAGCTCAAAGTCACCTTCTTCACCAAGAAGAACTCCACCCTCTCCAATCAGCAGCCTCCAACCTAGGAGTAGCAAGGAGAGTACAAACGATAATAGAGAACAAGAAAGAAAAAGGAAATTACAACTTATCCTTTGTAGCCCAAGGCTTGATTTGCCTAGATCAAGCGTATAGATCTCCTAACCAAGTGTGTGGACTTGTGATTGCAGTGGGTAGGAGATACTAGCCTATAGCACACGAATTATGAGCTAAGGAATGAAATGGACAATTGTCACAATGCTCAAATTGCTCACAAACAGATTGCTCAAAGTATGCTCAAGGATTTCTCAAGTGTAGCAAGTGGTTTGAGTGTCCTATGTCTTGTCCTATTTATAGGAATGGTCTAAGGATGCTTAAGGACGTTCTAGACAACTTCTAGGGGTTTCTAAGTGCTTAACTAGCCGTTAGGTACAAAGTTGTTGCTTTAACAACGGCTAATTAATTAATTCTGCAGTTGCTGTCAGAGACCGTCTCGGTCGAGGAATGGTCGACCGAGACACCTACTCGGTCAAACTTTTGTCGACCGACAGGCACTCTGGAACAAGTGATTTGCAACGTCTTTCTCCAAATGCCAACTAACTTGTCTGTTGTGTCTAACGGCTACTTTGGATCTTTCTCGGTCGAGAAGATTGTCGACCGAGAGTGTCTCGGTCGAGGAGTTTGTCGACCGAGATTGATCATGTTTCAATGTTTCAATTTAGGCACTAATTATATGTATGAGTGTGCATATGTGATCCTATTTGAAGGGAATGACTTATCTAAATGTGGTGTTTAGCTAGGGAGAATCTAACGCTTGATTTACATGCAATCTAAGTACTTGTACATTATATATTTGTACAAGTTTTTACAAAGCGATTACATTGCATGAAAACATAAATGTAAGCATATGGATTTCCCTAGTTGCTTTGGCATCCACCTTAATCCTGCACACTCAAGTAGCTCTTTAGATTAATAAGAATGAAATGTTTGTCATAATCAAAACAAAGGGATTTATAGATGTCCATTTACCCAACAATCTCCCCCTTTTTGAAGATGACAAGCATTTCCAAAAAATATAAATAAAGGAAATATAAACCATATGAGTTTCATACCTTTAGATTACCTTTTTTAGCTTTTCCTCTTGGTTATAAAATGTGTGCTTATTATTCCCCTTGAATTTTGGAACATGAAATCCAATTCACTAGGGAATATAGCAACTTTCAATGTAAAGCCAAGAGTTTATTTATGAAACTCATTGATTGAGTTTTTCTAAGTTTTAGTTTTATATTTATTTCTCCCCCTTTGTCATTTCAAAAAGATATCCATTTAGAAATAAAAACTCCCCCTTAATTAGATGTCCCATCAAATCTAATGA
Source organism: Alisma plantago-aquatica (assembly GCA_963693085.1). Classification (NCBI taxonomy): domain Eukaryota; kingdom Viridiplantae; phylum Streptophyta; class Magnoliopsida; order Alismatales; family Alismataceae; genus Alisma; species Alisma plantago-aquatica. The sequence goes on from OY856410.1 coordinate 281,655,789, forward strand.
AAAAGATGTCCATTTAGAAGCCATAACTTGAACTTTTAGGTATTTGCAAAGATGTTCATCTTTTTTTGATTTACTTGTATTTATTACTCCCCTTATTTTGTATGCTCTACAATAGTCTTATAATCCAGATTCAAATGATGCCAAAAAAAATCCATTATAGGGATAACCAATGTCATTACAAGCATGAAAAGATAGCCAAAACATGTAACAATAACCCATTTATTACAATTTTGCAAAGATTCCATTACAACTAATACAACTCCACATCTCACTGGAAAGACTTAAGAATTACATCAACATCAGGGTCTTTCCCAAGAAAAGGCTCAGCTCCATAATACTGAACTAATGTTTGCCACTCCAGAGCACCTGTCTTGGTTAAGGCATATGCCTCCAAGAAGGTTGGAACACGATCAAATCGAAAGTGAGCAGCAATATCTTGTAGTTGCATTGATGAAAACTGAGTATGCGTGAGATCAGTAGATGGTGGTGGTGGAGGTTGATAATAGTTGTAAGATGGGTTATATGGATTGAGCATGCCAGGATTTAAAGAGTAGGGATATTCATCTGGTTGGTTTGGAGAAAGAGTTTGCATTCTTTGGTTTAGATAAGTCATGGCATGATGGTTATAATCTAATTGATTACTAAGATGATATTGTGACCCTGCAACATAGGTTAGAGTGTTTTGGATGGGGTCATAGGGTAGGCTGGTAGGAGGAGGTGGAGGTGGTATATCTTGTGTAGATGTTTCTCCTTCTACCCTAGCCCTCTTATGACCGAAATCAATCCCCATTTTTTCTACAATATTCTTACTTATTTTTTGCGGTCTACGCTCCCATGTATATCCCATATCCTCAAGTTGAGTCTTAAGGAAATGTTGAGTAATTTGGCATACAAAATCAGCATATGGAGGATTGCCAGAAAACTCAAGCATGTTTTTAAGAATGATGCGGATAAAATTTGTGGGAATACGTTGGATGATGGCATATATTAGACACATACGAAAAATAGGAACTTCAGATTTATTGGCTCTAGGATGTATGTTTGTTGAAACAATAAGGTTTACAATCCTAGCAGCTGGTTTGAGATTTATAGCATAGTATGTGCCTCTATCTTCGTGACAGGTTGTATTGGATTGAAAAATGGTCCTTTTGATGTCACTAAGACTAACGGTATGTTCATTTTGGGAAAATTGATTAAGTGGGTTTCCAGAAGTAAGGTTAAGGGTGTCTTGATATTCATCTATGTCAATATCTAGCATGTCAAGAATATCCCCTTCAGTAAATCGGAAGCTATGCCCATTGACCATAGTATAAAAGAAGATGGTTTCATTTTCAGAGTGGGAGATGAGGTTAGCATAGAATTCATTCACTACCTTGATGGAATAGGAAGGGAAAGAAGGGTTGATGAATTCCTTCAACTTTTGCACTTCAAAGAGATCCTCCAGATCGACGATGTTGAGGAAGTCCATAACTTCAACTGGTCGTCGTGGAAGAGGAGCTTTGGAGGAGAGTCGTAGATAACGATCACCAGCATCTCCGTCGACGAAGGCAATGTCGTTGATGATTGTCAATGGTGGAGTAGCTTCCCGAGCTTCCCTTCCTTTCCTGCCGGCGACCTTCTTCTTCCCACGAGCAGATGATGAGGCCATTGCTTTGCTTAAAGGTGGAGAAGAAGCAAGGAAGGCTTGGGGATGAGGATGCTAAAGGTTTACACAAGAGTGCACTAGAGAGAGCCTATAGAAGCAAGAGTATGCAATTGTGAGGAAGTGACCCGTTTTTGGTTCCTTTTATAACAATCCAGTGACCTGTTCGGTCGACGATTCGTCGACCGAGCATCCGCAACGGTCATGTTGCAGACGCGCCACTCGGCTCTCCAACGGTAAGATTTACAACGGTCATATAACGGTCATAAACGGTTATAACGGTCGGTCATATCCAACGGCTAATTCTCGGTCGAACAATTGTCGACCGACATTGTCTCGGTCGAACATTTGTCGACCGAAAGTGTGTCCGATATTAAGTCTTGCCTAGATTCTGTCGGTCGAGAGAGGGGGCTGACCGAAAGGTTTTCAGTTGAAGAGTTTGTCGACCGACAGACTTACTGAGTACAAATTTTGAAGCTGATTTTTAATGTAAATGATAGACTATATTTGTAGAGCATATAGATGTTCTAAGGGAGTAATATTGTGTTTATTATTGACAATATTGGGACAGGTGAATTATACTCTTAATCATTAAATTATATCCAAATAGTTTATTATGTCAAACTTATTTTAGGTCGAATTCGACTAAGACCATAGCGCCCCTTGGTCAAATTTTATTTTGACCAAGAGGCAAATTTTGCAGATTTTCAGATTGAATATATTGAGTATAATATCTGCATAAAATTTGATTAAATGTCAAGTTGAAGCATAATACTTAATATGATACTTAAATGAAGGCACAATTAATTATCTCAAATCTTCAAAGATACTAATTTAGAGATTTTTATCTTTATGTGTTGCATATAACCAATAGATCATTTTTCTTGCCTATATATATTTTCATGGATCCATACAATTTTCATTATTTATGCACACCCAATAATGAAAGCATATCCATGGTGTAACAATAACAGCATATAATGATGATTCCATCACATGATTTGTATATGAATAGATCAGAAGATACTTTTAGGAACAATCATGTGAAAATAGGAATTTTCTTTTCATTGAACTAAGCATAATTTCAGTTTAAACTTAAATCATCCAGGGAATAAACTAATATTAATTTCATTTAAATTTGTAGAGATGATTTCCAAAAATATATCCAGTCATCAATCATAAGTAGATAGCAATTTCATCGGATTAAAATAAATGCAGCAATTTTGTAGTAGACTGGAGAACAGTGATGTACTCGGTCGACAATTGTTCGACCGATGGTCTTTCGGTCGACAGTTTTTCGACCGAAAAGATTCCTGGAACTGTTAATAAAACATAATTATGTGAGTTAACTATTTAGATACTTACATTTATTTGTAATCTCATTATGTTGAGTTGAGATAGACATAGAAATATGCAACTAATGTCTCTGGTCATATCTCAACTAAATCTTATTTGTTTAGTTTGAAGGTTTAGGAACCCAAACTAACTCAACATCTCTTCTTTTGTAAGGGCATGAAAAAGAATAGTGACCGAGGCGCAAACAGTAATGACAACATATTGAGTCAACCTCATATCTTTTTCTATGGTTGTGTCCTATGTCGTCCTTGGGTGAGGATGTCCTTTTAGGTACATATATAGATTGATGGGTTTGTGACTTTCTCTGACTAGGTTGTTGATGGGATTTCCCTTTAGGCTTGTAACCTAGTCCCCTTCTCCCAATTTGTTGATAGGGATTATCTAGAATTTGATCAAGAATGCCATTGTTATTCAAACTACGAACTTGTTGTTGTAGCTTGGCAATCTCATCCATTCTTTTCTTGATATCTATTTTTTCTTGGTCTAGATTAGATGACAATGAGTTTCTTTCTTTAACAATAGTGTCATAATCTATATGGGTGCACAATATGGGTTGTTTTTGAAGATCGTTTACTTGAGTCTGCAAATTGATTTTTTCCAAAGAAAGTAAATTGCAATTTGCCTCTATAGACTTTATCTTATTATCATAATCTTCAATGATCTTTTTCAGATCTTCATTTTCGGATGTCATGGCAAGAAGCTTAGCATGTAATTCATCGTTTGCTTTATTTGATTTCTTTAATTTCTTCTTGCACTCAACATATTTAATATGTGTTTCTTCAAGACTAGCAACTAGTTCTTCTTTAGATAAATCATAAAGACTTACCTCCTCTTCTTCTTCACTAGTTGTAGCAATAAGACATTCTTTGTGCTTATCCTCTTCCTTTGATCTCCATGGGCATCTGGTTGTTTTGTGGCTTGTTCCTAAGCACCAATTGCAGCATGTTGTGGTTTTGTCCAAGCAGCACTTTTTGTTGTAATCACCATTTCCCTCCATTCTTCAAGACCTGGTTAGGGTTCCTTGAATCCTGCTCTGATACCAATTGAAAAACTACTAGAGGGGGGGTGAATAGAGTTTTTGAATTATTTTAACAATTTATTGAATTCAAACAACCACAATTGAAATTGGAAGAAAGAGACAGGTGTTTAGAGTGGTTCCAACTTTAGCAACCACTAAAGTTGTCAGTCCACTACCCGGTTGCTTACCCAACCGGGATTTTGAAAGTATTTATTTTATTACCTTCCCAAGGATTTATAAAAAATACAATACTTTCCTTTACACCCTTTGAACAGCCTTCACTTGAAGTAGGTGCACCAACTATGAGGTAGCCTTCTTGAAGTAACTCCAAGCTCCCCCTTGAAGTAGCCTTCCTCTCTAGAAGTAACCTCCCGTTGCACCAGCCTTCTGAAGTAGCTCAAAGTCACCTTCTTCACCAAGAAGAACTCCACCCTCTCCAATCAGTAGCCTCCAACCTAGGAGTATCAAGGAGAGTACAAACGATAATAGAGAACAAGAAAGAAAAAGTAAATTACAACTTATCCTTTGTAGCCCAGGGCTTGATTTGCCTAGATCAAGCGTATAGATCTCCTAACCAAGTGTGTGGACTTGTGATTGCAGTGGGTAGGAGATACTAGCCTATAGGACACGAATTATGAGCTAAGGAATGAAATGGCCAATTGTCACAATGCTCAAATTGCTCACAAACAGATTGCTCAAAGTATGCTCAAGGATTTCTCAAGTGTAGCAAGTGGTTTGAGTGTCCTATGGCTTGTCCTATTTATAGGAATGGTCTAAGGATGCTTAAGGACGTTCTAGACAACTTCTAGGGGTTTCTAAGTGCTTAACTAGCCGTTAGGTACAAAGTTGTTGCTTTAACAACGGCTAATTAATTAATTCTGCAGTTGCTGTCAGAGACGGTCTCGGTCGAGGAATGGTCGACCGAGACACCTACTCGGTCGAACTTTTGTCGACCGACAGGCACTCTGGAACAAGTGATTTGCAACGTCTTTCTCCAACTGCCAACTAACTTGTCTGTTGTGTCTAACGGCTACTTTGGATCTTTCTCGGTCGAGAAGATTGTCGACCGAGAGTGTCTCGGTCGAGGAGTTTGTCGACCGAGATTGATCTTGTTTCAATGTTTCAATTTAGGCACTAATTATATGTATGAGTGTGCATATGTGATCCTATTTGAAGGGAATGACTTATCTAAATGTGGTGTTTAGCTAGGGAGAATCTAACACTTGATTTACATGCAATCTAAGTACTTGTACATTATATATTTGTACAAGTTTTTACAAAGCGATTACATTGCATGAAAACATAAATGTAAGCATATGGATTTCCCTAGTTGCTTTGGCATCCACCTTAATCCTGCACACTCAAGTAGCTCGTTAGATTAATAAGAATGAAATGTTTGTCATAATCAAAACAAAGGGATTTATAGATGTCCATTTAGCCAACAATTCTAGGGTACAACAATAGTCACAGTGGTTACCAAGTAGAGCCAGAGAAAGAGGACTACCACTACTTGGGGCATACAATTCAGGATCTATCTTTTTGACAAAGATGTTTGGGCCACTGGGTTCACCATGGAAGAAGTGTTTCTACTACCATCAATCGGGACATTTGAGAATGTTCTACCTATAGATGAACCAAGATGTGTCTCAACCTCAGGGGAAGAATCGGCATGATTTCTTGCAACATGATGACAGTAAAGACAAAGGGCATGAATAGACCTCCCAAGCTGGATCATCAGGATCTGTAGGAAGAGGACAAGGAAGAGGAATATCACTAGCCATTGCCCATTTCTACATAATGACCCAACTTGAGGGTTTTGTCAACCCTTACACGTTAAATGGGATTTTTTTGTTTGGCTTGTCTACATCTATATATGTATATCTTTTGGTAGATTCAGGTATGACACACTCATTTATTAGAAGAGAGTGTAATTGAATGTTGTACTTTGCCTAGTAATTTTCTATATGAACCTCTCTTCCTTGATACCTCTTTAGTTGTCTCCCTAGTTGTGCGCAAGGTGTGCGCATCCTTCATTCTCATTTATTTTGAACACAACTTAAAGTGGGCCACTTGAAATGCATGGATTTAATGTGATCCTTGTGATGGATATGTTGGATAACTATGGAGTGGTGTTGAATTTTAGCTCCAAGGTTGATGAGATTTGGGAGGGAGATGTCTCTTGGGACATACAAGGACACCATAAGATTCTCCCTAAGTGTTTGGTGTCTTCTTCCATAGATGATAAGATGATGAAGCAGGGTTGTGAGGCTTTTTTTTGCACATGTAGTTGATAATAAGGTAGTGGTTCCTAGTATTCATGTTGTACCCATAGTTTTTGAGTTTAAGGATGTTTCTTTCTAATGAATTTCCTAGAATCCCACCTTTGTAGGAGATTTAATTTGAGAACAATCTTGTTCCCAATACACTCTTATAGCACAAGCATCATGTCAAAAGGAAGTGGCATAAATAAATGAATTATAGAAGCAATTACATGTGTCGTAGACAAGGGATTCATCTAGTTGAGTACATCCATGTGGGTGATCTTGTCATGTTTGTCCAGAAGAAGGATGTCTCCATAATATTGTGAATAGATTATTTGTAGTTGAAAAAAGTCACAATAAAGAACAGGTATCCTTTGCTGAGGATTGACGACTTGTTTGATTGTCTTCACAAAGATAGACATGCGAACAAGAAACCACCAGTTGAGAACCAGGGAAGAAGATATAGCTAAGGTAGCCTTAACGACTGGGTATGGGCACTACTAGTTTGTGGTTACGTCATTTGGACTAACCAACACACCTGCATCTTTCCCAGACTTGATGAACTAGGTGTTTAAGAAATACCTAGACCAGTTTTGTGTACTCTTCATAGATGATATATTGGTATACTCCAAAGACCATGATCAGCATGAGAAACATCTTAGGCTGACCTTGGAACTCTTAAGGTAAGACCAATTATATGAAAAAATTAGCAAGTGCGAGATCTGGTTGGCAGAGGCTTCTTTCATTAGTCATGTCATATCTAGTAGAGGGATTTTTGTAGATGTCAAGAAGGCGGAGTGAGTGATATCTGGGAACATCCAAAGACACCGATGATGGTGTAGAGTTTTCTTAGATTGGAATTGTGTTACATGAGATTCATTAAGGATCTCAGTGACATATCCCTACCATTTGTGAGACTGACAAAGAAGGTGTACCATTTTCTTGGATATACAAATGTTGTTTGAGTTTCCAATTGTTGAATGGGAATCTAATGTCTACACTAGGTTTGTACTACCAAATCCTAGGAAAGTGATACATAGTTTTATGTGACGCTTCAAAGGAGAGACTCAATTGCGTGTTGATGCAAGACAAACAAGTAATCTTATTTTCTTTGAGATAGCTTAAGAATAACAAGGAGAATTTTCCTACACATGAATTGTATCTAGCCATTGTAATACTAACATCGAAGATCTAGAGGCATTACTTGTACTAGGCAAAGTGTTACATTTTCACAAATCAGTAGAATCTCCAATATCTCTAGTCAAGGTAGGAGTTGAACATATAGAAAAGAAGGTGAATCAAGTTGATAAAGGACTATGATTGCATAATAGAGTACCATTCATGAAATTATATCATTATAAAAAACACATTACGCATAAGACATTAATTGTACTCCATATCATGTGCAAGGAGGGAAATTTTGTTCTCTACGATAGACGATTATACAGATGGTGTCTCTATAATAGATGAATGGTCTATTAGCTCAACTATAGATCAGCGCCACGTTGATGCAACATATCAAGGATGCACTATAGAATGATATTGTAATTCACAACATCAGGTCAAATCTTAGTAGTGGGAAGCATGATGGCATCATGAGTCGAGAAAGGGATTCTATGTTTCCATAAAAGGATGGTGGTTCCCAATGTGGATGGGAAGAGAAAGATAGTGTTAGAGGAATCACACACTTCAATGCATGTAATGCTTCTCGACAATACTTAGATGTATCATACAATCTCAAAGATTTATACTAATGGTCTGGATGGAATAAGAATTTGGAAGAGTGTGTACTCAAGTATCCGATTTGTCAATAATTCAAGGTGGAGCATGAACAACCAGAAATAACTCTACAACCCCTACCTATTCTACACAAAACTAGGATCATGTATTCATGGACTTTGTGGTTGATCCTACTAGGACAAGCAAAGGAAATGATTCCATTTGGGTGGTGGTTGGTAGGTTGAAGAAAGTAGCACACTTCTTACCAACAAAGACTACCTACATGACAGAGAATTTGTCACAAGTCTATATATATGATATGGAATGGCTACATGTAGTCCATAATTCCATAGTATCTGACACATGTCTACAGTTCACTACCTAGTTTTGGGGATTTTCTACAAACTATGTTTGGAACATAACTAAGTTCAACACATCTTCTCACCCAAAGACAAACACTCAATCATAAAGAATGATAAAAACTCTAGAAGATCTATTTAGGTTGTGTATTCTATAGTTTTTAAGAATTGGTATGTTCATATCATCTTGCTGAATTGGCTTATAATAGTTATCACATGAGTCTGCACAGGACACCATATGAGGCTTTAAATGGGAGACATTTTAGATCACCTTTATGTTGGTTCAAAGTGGGTGTACTAACTGTTGAGTTTGTAGTTAGTCCAACAAATAACAAAGAAGATAACGATGATGAGATAATAGTTGAAGGCGACACAAGACTGAAAAAAGTCATGTGCATAAATTGGTTTCATGTCGTTTAATTCAATGTGGGAGGGACAAAGTCTATCTTTAAGTGTCACATTGGAAAGGAAATCAAAGATTTGCCAAATGAAGTAAATTGTCACGCAATATTATTGGGTATTATCCTAGTGTCACCTGTGTTGAGAAGATGTCTTATCAATTGGAGTTTCCACCTAAAATTTAGAGGTTGCATAAGGTGTTCCATGTATCCATGCTAAGAAAGTGTCATCAGCAAACAAATCAAAAAATACAACCAGTTGAAGTGCAGCTTGATGATGACATATCACATGTGGAGGGCTCAGTGTTGATCATGGACAAGTGAGTGAAGAAACTGAGGAAGAAATATTTACTACTCGTAAAGGTAATATGGCATCATCATGGGGTGGAAGAAGCTACATGGTAACTCAAGGAGTTGATGCACAATAATTAACCAACTCTCTTCTCTTAGTATTTTGGGGGTTAAATCCATCTTAGGGGTTTATAGATGTAAGACCCCTGACCTGGCTTATCATACTACTCTTATTTTGATATCCTAATCATGTTTTGATGACTTGATGGTACCTACTTTTATGTTTTATCAAAGGTGTTTTGTTTAGGAGTCTATGTAAAAATTACTCATGTTTGATGATTTTCCTAAAGTTTGCACATATCATGTTTCCTTTTATCTCTATCTTCTTATTAATTTCTTGGACTTAATGGATAAAATTAGATAATATAACCAAGCATTTCTACTTCTCCATTAGTTGATGACCAGTATAAGTGGTCTTGCATTCCATCAGTTGAGGACAGATGGAAGTGCATATGGTTCTTCTTCAGTTGAGGGCTAACAAGGTTCTTCTAATTTTCCATCAATTTAGGTAGAGGACTTGACAAAGTTGTTCTTCTCTCCCATATGCTGAGAATTAATGGAAGTGCTTGGTCCTTTTACCATCTACATTTTCATCCGTTGACTATCGATGAAGTAGTTGGCAGTTGAGAGGTGAGTGTTCATGGGTTGATTATCAGTTATTCAATGATATGCTCTATTGATGATAACTCTAGATTAAGTGTTATGATAGTTTTCTTGAGGGATTCAACTTATGATGTTGTCCAACGAGATCCTACTCGTGTCTACCAATGTAGGGTAAGTTGGTCTATGGATGGAGCTTTTGTTCGAGTGTATTGATGGAGCACCAGGTTTTGTCTGCCAAACTGATGAAATCATGAGGGCTTTGACCACTGAGGGTAGAACTTTGACTACTTTTCTCTCTACTCTCTGGATATATATACCCTCGTGTCCTTTCTTATCACCTCACTTGTGTGAGATGAATCTCAAAGCACTACAAAAGATTGAGACACCATCAATGGATGTCTACTGATGAGATTTGTACTTTCATAGGTTTTCAACATCATCATTGTTTCATTCACTTCTCTATTGACACATGATGAGCTTCTTTGTGACTACTAACCTAGATCCATCTAAGTGGAACTCCACTTATTCATTCTTCTTATTGTATACCACCTTCTTGTTTGGGAATGAGTTCTTGTGATAAAAGTTTTAGTTTTAAACAATATTGCTTTTGCTTCCTAGAATACACAAATTTCAATTTTATCACAAAAATTTAGGTAATGATTATATTCTAAGAAATTTTCTTGTATGAACAATCTTTTTATGCCATAAACAACTCATTGTTTGCAAATAGTGTCATAGAGTTAAAAGTTTTACATTTATTTTTCCTTTGTCAACAACTTTGATATTTTCCTATCAATCATAACTATTTTCATAGTACTTATGATGTAATTCTTTTATAAATAGCACATTTTTAGAAATTTGTACCAACATCACCTATGCCAATAGTTTTACCTTCAAAACTTTCTCCAAATGTGACCAATAATTTTACATTTTCTCCAAGTGTATGAAAATCTTCTTATTTACGATCATATGCTTGTTAGAGAAATTTCTATAGACCATCCAAACTTGCAAAGTATGAAAGTTTTGGTCCCCAAATAGTAGTCCTTTTGGTTAGGATCATTTAAATATTTAGACAATTCTAATGTGAAGAGTACATTATAGATTTGATTCACCAAAGTGAATTGTAATTGGATGATTATATTTTCAATAATTGGTTCTGACAAAACTATCTCCGGTCAAACTTTTCTTCAATCGGAAGAATTCTCAGTAGAACTATTTTTTGACTGGGCAGATTTGCCAATAAAAAAAATTTGACAGAACTATCTTCAGTCAAACTTTTCTTCGACCAAAAGAGATCTTGGTTGAGCTCTTCGTCGACCGAGATGGATTTTTTTTATTTTTAGTAAATTTAACATTTCTAATGTATACAAATCATGCTATTATTTTTAGATAACATAATTAAGCAATCAAAACAAACAAGAATATACAAGTTAAAGCTTATTTTAGTTGAGACAAGACCTTATGAATTTCAAAATGAAATTTAGGTCAAATCTCAACTAATATATCCAATAGTTTTAAGTTGGGGTTTTAGAACCCAAACTAAGTCACCGTCTTTCTTTTTGTTGTATGGACAAGAGAATGAATAGTGTCCAAGACGTTGACAATAGTGACAACTAATAAAATCATTTTCATTTATGTTCTTAGCATTTTGGTTATGTGCTAGATTTTCTTTGAGCACATACATGATCTTTGATTTTGGTTTTTGTGTTTTTCTTGTTCTAGGCTTTTGAAAAAAATTCTCTTTAGGTACATAGCCTAGGCTTTTGAAAAATATTCTCTTTAGGTGCATAGCCTAGACCTCTTCTTCCAACTTGTCAAAAAGAGTTTTTCAATATTTTATCAAGAATATTAATACTCTTTAGACGATCAACATGTTTTTGTAACTTAGCAATTTTATCAATTTTCTTTGAAATATCTAGTTTTGCTTGATATAAACTTGAAATAAAAGAATCTCTTTCTTAAGCAATGATATCATAATTTGAATGAGAACATAGAACAGGTTGAGTTTGATAATTATTTATTTTATCAAGAAATTCAACCTTTTCTTGGGAAGAAGATTATTATTTGTTTCTAGAGCAAGCAACTTGATATTATAATCATTACTACATGATTTCAAGGTGTCTTTTTCAGACAAAAGATTTTCATTTTCAGAAGTAGGATCATATAGTTTATCATGCAAATCATCATTAGTTTTTGTAAGCTTCCTCAATTTCCTTTTACAGTCAACATATTTATCATGAAGTTCTTCTAGACTATTAACTAGCTCTTCCTTAGATAAATTAAGAAGACTTACCGCATTTCCTTCTTCATCCCTTGCTACATTAAGACAACTCACCTTGTCTTCTTTATCCATTAGACATTCTACTTTTTCTTCTCCACTCTCACTGTCGTCACTTGACTCATCTCAAGCTACTTTGTATGCTTTTTCTTTCTTTTTAAAGGAGGATTTCTTACCTTTCTTAACTTTATGACAATCATTCTTTACATGTCCTTTCTTACCACATTCAAAGCACCTAATGGAAGAAGAGGATGAAACACAAAAATTTCTATTAGTTTTGAATCTTCTATATTGCTTACCATTTATAATGAGTGCCTCCTCTTGACTATCTGCTTCACTTGTTTCATTACTTTTTGGAGTGATAGCTTTAGTTTCTACCTTAAATGCAATGTCCTTCCTTTTCTCCTTTTTTTGTTCTGCTGCCAATCTTTCTTCTTCATCAAGTGTAACATCATGAGTCCCTAGATTGTAGATGAGTTGCTCCATCTTCAAATTGGTAAGGTGATTGGCTTATTCAATGACCATCACCTTTGGCTTGTACTTTGGAGGCAAAGATTTTAAAATCTTGGAAACTTGATCTTCCTCACTTGTATTCTTACCCAAGACATTCAAGTTGTTAACAATAGCAGAAAACCTTCCACACATTTCACTAATAGTCTCATTAGGTAACATTCAGAATTGTTCAAACTTTTGTTTAATTATATTAATCTTAGTATTCTCAACTTGAGTTGTACGTTCATGTGTAATTGAAAGTTTATGCCATATTTCATAAGCAATATCACATGAAGATATTATATTAAATTCACCAATATAAATATAACAATAGAATATACTTACTACTTTTTCATTCACTTGAACTTACTTTACCGTTTCAAGATTCCATGTTGCATATACCATAGTAGGAAGTCCATAGGGTAAAGACTCCATCCCCCAAAGGTCTAGGTTGATCCCTTGGAAGTAAAATTGCATCCTTTTTTTCAAATAAGTTCAGTTGGTACCGTCAAAAGGTGGTGGCGGGCTCACGTAAGTTCCTTCACGGTTGAGGTTGTGAAGTACACCGCCCACCATTAGAGACTGGTTAAGGTACCTTTAATTCCTGCTCTGATACCAATTGAAAGATTCATATGGGGGTTAATATAGCTTTTGGAAATTCAAAATTTAATTGAAAACGTAAAACAATGAAGGAGGAGGAAACAAGGAAGATGTTGGATCTAGGGCTCTAGAGGGAGGGTGAATAGAGCTTCAAAAATTCTCACAAGAATAGTTAGACCTTCAAATTATATCAATTGAAACCAAATGCTAAAACTCAATTTGAAGTTCCATCACAACAAGCATACTAAGGATGAGAGAGATTGAAACATAAACTTGGACAAGGTGATTAGAATGGTTCCCATCTCCAAACTAGGTGACTGTCAATCCACTACCTAGAGAAGTCAACCTCTAGGACTTTGCAACCCATGTATACCTATATTCCATTATAAGAGATTTAAGAAGACCACCATAGATTTAAGGACTTACCTATTCAATACAAGAGTCTTTTACCTACACAAAGACTTACCCACTTTATCAAAATGTCTTCAGCCTTCACCAAGGACTTACCCACACTTGCATAAAGTCTTTAGCCTTGAAGGAATTACTCACTCTTTGTGAATCTTTCACCTTGTCCTTCTCCTTCACCTGGATAAGTTCTTCAAACCTTCTTCAACATTGAAGAAGAATATCAACTCCTCCTTCACTCAGAGAAGATCACTTCAATCTTTTCTCTTTGAGAACGGGGATTGGGAAGATGGAAGGAATGAGAGCTTTACAAGATAACATGGAGGTATCTCTCTTACAACATTCCTAATTCACTCATAATCATGTAATTCTTTATAAATAAGAAAGAGAAAGGGGCTCAAAGGGTTGTATCACACTCAACTATAGAAAGGGCCAAGGATAGCATGAATGAGCAACCTTGGAATGAACTCGAAGAGGTCCTATTTATATATGGGGTTGTTCCTTTGAGTGTGGGATCATTTAAGAATGAAAAATAGCTGTTTTAAAACTCATTTCTAACAACTCTCCAATGGTTGGAATCACTTTTTTTGTGTTTTCCGTACAATGCATTTGGATGAGTTTGAATAAAGATAACTCGACCGATCCACTAACTACCAAAGCCAATTTTCAAACTATCGGTCGAATTTTTCCTGAGGAAACTCAAAGGATGATTCAAAATTAGTTTTGGTTAGTGGGTCACTCGATCGTGTTAGGTGAGTGTACAACTCGACCGATTGATCGATTTCCAAAAATCCATCACTGGTCGGTTGAGATCCAAACTCAATAGACAAAGTTGTTGTGACAAATTTTTCAAAATGACTTTTGAGTGATCAAATGTTAGAATTAAGTGTCCCCGGTTTTTTCTCATCTTAGTTACAAGTCATATCATCAATACTAATTATTACAAAAATATTCTAAGGTAGTTTGAAGTGATTTCCCAAATTGCACATTTGCATTGCTTTTGACTTGAACTTGGACAGGCTAGGGCTTGTGTAACTTGACCCTTTTCGTGTACCTAAAGCCTAAAATAAATCATAAACAAACATATTAGATACATATGAATGGAATGTTTAAGTCATTATCAAAATATGGATTTATAATTCTCAAGTCAACATCCCCCCCTTTTTTACAATGACAAACCATTCCTCAACATATTGAAAAGGATACGTAAAGTTATACCTAAGCCTTGTGAATTGCAAGGGATTCAAAATTTTAACAATGTGAATTGTTCCTCCTCAATATATGATCACTCTTCCCTACATAGTTAGACTTTCTACACAAAGAAATATAACATATATACTACATGGTCCTTTAGCAAGTCACATGATAAAACATATATTAGGAAAAGATCACATAGGAAATAAAATATATATGATTGAGCTTCAAAACATTGAACTTATCTCCCTATTTTGACATTATCATAAAGTAAGGGAGGTAGAAGAACTCAAAAAAGGTCCTTTAAGCACAAGTAAAACAAATAACCACAAGATAAAACTAGCAACCTCATAGCACACATTAGAGAAAGATGAGAGAGGGACAAGCAAGCTATGTCATAATCAAAATATGGGTAGCATACCACCAACTCATGAGATACAAGTAACCAAAAAGTAAGGGTACATATGATTAAGATTAAAGCACTGAAGGCATGTCCTTGAAACAACTACAAGCCAAAAATGATGAAAATAACATGATGATAGAAATAGTACATCTCAGATAATGTGCCCAGATGTTTTTTGTACAGAGTAGTCTAGAAAGATATATATGATCAGCATCTAAAGACTTAAAACTAAAAAGTCTAAACGTCTAGGCTATCTAAGTCCAGAGGGTCATCATCATCAGAAGCTTCAGGCTCATAGTCATCATCTCCATCTGAAGGCGCAGTAGAGGCAACAACTTCACCTTCATCACCATATGAACCAATGAATCCATCATCAGAACCATCTGAACCATCATCCTCAGATGCCTCCTCCTCATCAATAGTAGTAGCTTCCTCATCAACATGGTCAGGCATCTCCTCATTGGCAGAAGGATCAACACCACAACTGGGTTGCATGTCATTCTGCTCAACCCAAGACATATGAAGTTCATTCAACTTTTGGGCTTGAGGAAAAGTGGGAGTATAGGTGACAAGTCCTGCAAGAAAGGTATCTATAGAACCTGAAGGGAGAGGTAGCACTCCAGGGGTAGATCCACCAACAACAAAGGGTGTAGCAGTGGAACCAGTTGGTGGGGGGGCTGGGTAAAAGTGATAATATGCATAGTATGCATAATCACCACCTAGGTAGGGCTGGTAGGTAGGATAAGGATGGGTACAAGATAGGTTCATGGTAGACATGATAACATAGAGATCCTAATGCATATGCTCCTGAATCTGAAGGTTATAAACCTATGGATGCATCATGTAACCCATGAGGGTTTCATTGGATACATTGAATAAGGCACGCGCATGTAAGGATGGTTGAGGAGGTGGAGGTGCCTAGGTGGAGGTGCCTAGGTGGAGGTAGAGGATATAGGTGTGGTAGAAGAGGATGGAGGCAATCTTTTATTGAGTGTGGTCTCACTAATACAAACTCCTTTTCTGGAAGGTTTGTAATGAAGATCATGAAAAAGAGACTTTTTAGTGGCAGATTGAAATAGACCATAGATCAAGGTTGGGTAGGGTGGTTGGGTACCTCGATTGTTCTTCTTATAGTGGAAGTAGTTCATGTGGTGGAGAACATATCTAGACCACTGGACTCCGATGTTCTTTAGAAGGCATAACATAATTATTATGGTATTCTCTGCAATTTCAGTTTGATTTTTCTTGGGGTGAATATCGTAGTTGACTACCAGAGCAAGAATGTGGTTTTTCAGGTCTAATACAAAAGACGGTAGGATGGACTTCTTCCTATAGGGGAACAGAGGCTTCTTGAAGAATTTATGTATGATAAGGAGAGTGATATAATATTGTCTGTAGAAAGCCTCAGGGTCTAGGAGGTCAAAATACTCAGGGTAATCCTTTCTCCATGTGTTGGTGACCTTAGTACTAGAGAAATTCCGAGAACTTGAACTTTTTACTGGAAATCATGGAAGTAAAAATGACTTGAGTATTAGGTGGGGGTACAAGAGTGTTGTAATTCCATGACAAATTTGCATAGAATTCATCAACTACCTTAGTGCTTGTTATGGAGTTGTTATAGCACTGGCATTCAACACTCAGGGTAGAGAAGTGATGGTCATACAACAACTGGGCTACCTCATCTATAACCTTTTGTCTACGCGGAAAAGGATCAAACAAGGCACGAAAGGGGAAGGGGTTCCTAGGAAGTAGCTCCTTGTACATAGTTAGAACTTCATCAGAGACAAAGAAGGTATCTTCAAAGGGAATGAGGCGAGAGTTGGAGGAGGAGGATGGTGCTATAGAAGGGGTAGTTAATTTTCTCCCATTAAAAGCCATGGAGGTAAAAAGAAGGAGATTGAGAGGTCAGAACGAGGCCAAAAACCAACCAAACACCTAGGGATGATGTGTAAGAGAGCTAGGAAGGTCAAGCAAAGGTAGGCTAGGGCTAGGAAAGGCAAGGTCGGGGCTAGGGTTACGATCTTGAGGGAGTTGGAGAAGGAATTGGTCGATATTTATCTAGTTGAGAGGGAGAAAAGTTGGTCAAACCCAACTTAAGTTTTGCTCCATCCCAGCCATCGGTCGAGTTTTTTGAAATGGAAACTCGACCGATTGGCTTTTTACAAAAGCCCTCGACCACGGATTGGTCAAGTTGGCAACTCGATCGATGGTCCATCTGATTCATCATTAGAATTTTTAATTTATACCCATTTGATTGCTAATTAAATTTATTTTTCTAGCCCATTTTGCATTTTAAACATACTTAGGCACATATCACTCATCATTGGGTACTACTTTGTGATAGAATAAGTGTTTGCAAAAAATACCCAAAACAAGCGAAAAACAAGACATAAGAACATTAAAATTTTAGCAATTTAGCAAACAAGGGTGATCAAGACATGAGCAAATAATATAGGATAGATAGCAACTAATTAGAAGGCATATCAAATTCATCCAAAGCAGTTATGAGAAGTTTAGATCTAATGAATTTAAATTCCTCTCTAGCTAGAGGTTTAGTAAAAATGTCGGCCAATTGATTTTCTATGTCACATGCGTGATATAAATATCCTTTTTGGAAATGTGATCATAAAGAAAATGATGATAAAACTCTATATTCTTGGCACTACTATGAAATATAGGATTGTAAGATAAATTTATTGCACCAGTATTATCACAATAAATAGGAGAAGCATCAAAATAAATGTTAAAGTCTTGGAGCATTGTCTTAATAACTCTCGGCTACAATGTATGCAACCTTAATAGTTGATAAGATCATTGTGCCCTATTTTTTGGAAAACCAAGACACCAAGCATGGTCCTAGGAGGAAGCAAGTGCCACTTGTGCACTTTCTATCAATCATGCATCCTACTTAACTCGTTTCACTATAATCCATAAGAGTAAAGTCTCTTGACTTGGGATACCATAGTCAGAAATTTGGGTTTTTGGCTAAGCGCCTTAAAATCCTCTTAACAGCTATAAGATGTGATTTCTTGGGATTTGATTGAAAGTGAGCACAGAAGCCAACACTAAACATTATGTCTAGGTCTAGAGGTAGTTAAATAAAATAAACTTCCAATCATACCTCTATATAGCTTCTCATCCACTTTCTCACCTTCTTCAGCTTTATCAAGTTTGGTGGTATTTGACATGGAGGTGTCCATCGAGGCTTGGTGTTATCCACCCCAAAGCACTTAAGTAGCTCACTTGTGTACTTGCATTGGTTTATGAAGTTCCCATCTTTAGTTTGCTTGATTTGAAAGTCAAGGAAGAATGCAATCTCACCCATCATGCTAATCTCGAACTCACTCTACATAAGACCACTAACCTCCTTGCAAAGATAACAAGATTAGTTACACCAAAAATGATATCATCAACATAAATTTAAATGATAAGAAAATTGTTAGAAGTGTGTTTGAGAAACAAGGTAGAATCTACTTTTTCGATGATATACCCATAATCTAATAAAAAGTTCTTTAATTTCTCATACCAAGCTTGAGGTGCTTTTTGAGGCCATAGAGAGCTTTTTGCAATCGATAAACATGGTTAGGTAAACTATCATGTTTAAATCCCGTAGGTTGTGCAACATACACTTCCTCATCAATTTTACCATTCAAAAATGCACTTTTCACATCCATTTGATATAGAAAGAAATTCTTGTAACTAGAAAAAGAAAGCAACATATGAATGGAATCAAGTCTAGCTACAGGTGCAGATGTTTCATCAAAATATATACCTTCCTACTGATTATAGACTTGACCCACTAACCTTACTTTATTTCTTACCACCTTGCCACTTTTATCTAACTTGTTGTAGTAGACCCACTTGGTTCTAATGATATTTCTATCACATGGTGTTGGCACTAGAGTCCACACTTTGTTCTTCTCGAATTACTCCAATTCTTCTTGCATGGATAGGATTCATTCCTCATCCCCAAGAGCTTCTTTGATATTATTTGGCTTGAGTTGTGAGATGAAGGCATTGTTTGCTTGTTCTTTGCTGAAGGCAGCATGCGTCTTCACTCTTTTAAAAAGGTCACCTAAGATCAGTTCTTTAGGATGATTCTTTACAAAGTGGGGAGTTGGATCCTTCTTCTCTTCATCTTTCTCTTCTTCTTGAGTGGTCACCACTTTTCCCTTTTGGGTGATGTTGAGTTCTTTTAAGATAGGAATAACCTCACTTGCACCATTAATCATTCAGAACAATATGTTTGGGAATAGAGGGGTTAGTCTCAATAAATTTAACATTAATAGATTCTTCTACTTTAGATAGATCAAAATTAAACACTCTATAAGCCTTCCTAGTAGTGTTATAGCCAAGAAAGAAAGCCTTATATGATTTCAGATCAAACCTGTTGAGAGAATCTTTTGTGTTCAAAACAAAACAAGTACATCTAGAAACAAGAAAGTACTTGATAGAAGTCTTCCTACCATGTCATAGGTCATAGGGGGTTATCTTTAAATAAGGATGTGTGAAAATCCAGTTTTGCAAAAAACATGAGGTATTGGCGGCTTCAATCCAAAACAATTTTTGGAGTGTCATACTCTAAAAGCTTGTTCCTAGCCATTTCTAGTAGTGACTTATTCTTCCTCTCTACAAACCCATTTTGTTGAGGTGTTTAAGGTGAAGAGAAGTTATGTTCACATCCAGATTCTTCACAAAATGTCCAAAAATATCATTTTCAAATTCTCCTCCTTGATCACTATGGATGGATACAATTTGGTAAGAAGCTTCATTCTCAACTCATTTACAAAAACTAGAGAAAACATAAAGTGTGTCACTCTTGAAAATGAGAAAGAAGGTCCAAGTATATCGAGAGAAATCATCAACAGTTACAAGATAATACTTAGAAACACGAAGCAATTGAGTTCTCATAGGTCCAAATAGATCAATATGGAGAAGTTCAAGAGATCTCTTGGTGCTAAGAACTCCTTCAAATTTGAAGGAAGACTTGGTTTTCTTTCCTTGGGTACAAGGTTGGCATTCCACATCCTTTTCAACATCCAATTTTGGAAGTCCCTTGACCAAGTCCTTTTTGCTCAACTTCTTTAATTGATGCATATTTACATGACCAAGCCAACGATTCCAAAGAGAAATATCATTAGAATTGACTACAAGGCAGCTACCAACAATAGGCTTAATAGAGTCAAGCACAATTACATAAGGATTACCATTTCTACTTCCCTTATATATGAAATGATAAGTGAGAGAATCTAGAAGCAAGCATTCAAAAGAAGTAAATAGCACAAGGTAACCATTATCACGTAATTGACCTACACTTATTAAATTATGATGTAGGCCATCCACAAAAAGAACATTCTTGGTACACAAGGATTCACCTACATCACCCTCACCTTTTACCTTACCTTTCTTATTGTCCTCGAAAGTAACTGAACCTCCTTTCTTCTTTGTGAAATTGTTGAAATGGCTTATATCACTTGTCATGTGCTTAGTGCAACCACTATCTACAATCCATTTTCCTTTTTCCTACAAGAAAGGAGAGTGTCATTTCCCAACTCAAACTTTGGGATCCAGAGTTTTCTTACATACCCATTTCTTCTTTGGATTGGTCCCCTTAAGCTTGTAAGGGCAATAAGTAGAATAATGATCATCACTTTTACAATGAGAGAAAATTATAGGGTTCTTAGTGCCAGAAGACTCTCCAATAAAAAAGGAAGTTTCCTTACTCTTTTATTACATTTGGCCCTTAGTTTCTCCCCCTAAAAATCCCAAACCACTAGTACCACTTTGTTTGGTAGAATGCTCAAGGATTTCATTTAGGGATTTTTTCCCTTTTAGGAATTTCTACAGAGAGGCTCTAAGTCTATGATTGTCATCAGTAAGAGATATAACATTAGAAGACAAACTATAAAGATCATCTCTAGCATGAATAAGGTCATCCTCTAAATAGAGGGTTTTAGTCAAATAAGAATCTTTTTCAATAATAATGGAAGCAACATCATTATTAGGAAAAATAGGTCTAGAAGATAAATCATTTACCTGACCTAGCAACCTAGTATTTTCATATTTTAACAATTGGATTTATTTGAGATAAACATCCCTCTCATCTCTATGAGCATCAGCAACAAGCTAAGTTCAACATTTTTAGTTTTAAGTATGTCAAGCTCATTTTGGAACTTTTGGTTGTATTCCTTAAGAGATTCAATATTCTTAAGATAGACACCATTATCTAATTCAACTCCATTGTATTGGATCTCAAGATTAAGAAATTTTCCTTGCAAGGTATCAATGCTCTCAAGATGAATTTTCTCATTTTTCTCAAGAATATCTAGTTTAACATACAAATCATCAATGATTTTACCTAACCTCTTCTTTTTAGCTTTACATTTGGAATAAGAAGAACGAGTAGTAAAAATCATGTCAATAAGAGTTTCTTTAGCTAACTCATGCAAGCTTACCTCACTTACCTCACCAATATCTTCACTTGTAGAGGCCATGAGTGCAAGGTGACACTCTCCATCTTCATCGAAGTTTGAGCCACTAGAGGATGATCCTTCCCAAGCTGCATGAGCTACATCTTTGTGTCTCCTCTCCTTCTTGTCCTTCCTCTTGTATTTTCTATCTTTCTTGTACTCTTCCTCCTTCTTGGAGCTACTCTTGTGGTGTGACTTTTTATCCTTAAGACATTCACTCTTATAGTGTCCTTTTTTACCACACTTGTAGCACCTTGGAGTAGAAGAAGAAGATTGCTTTCCTTTGAAGTGATTTCCCTTAGAGAAGTTGGCTTCATACTCACTAGGGTCGTCATCTTCACTTGAGGAGGAGGGATAGGTCTGGAAAGAAAGTTTTTGTTGAAGGATGAGGGCCTCCACTTGATCTTTAAAGGCACTATATTTGATTTCCCTTGTTTCTTTTTCTTTTTACTTAGCTTCCTCTTCTTTCTTGTCAAGTCTTATCTCATGAGCTTGTGGATTGCCAATAAGCTCCTAGGTTGTAATGTCACCAAGACTTCTCACTTCTTCAATGGAGATCACTTTTGACTCCCATATCTTTGAAAGAGACCTTAAGATCTTTGAGTTTATTTCTCCTTTATCTAAAGTGTGTCCCAACGAAGCTAGGCAATTGATGATGATGTTGAGCCTTGAGTACATCTCAGCAACTCCTTTCTTCCCCATCTTGAAGTTCTCTAGGAGGTTGTTCAACATGTAGATCTCTTCCTCCTTCACTTACTTTGTGCCTTCATAAGTGATGCACAACTTGTCCCATATCTCATAGGTTATATCCCATGAGGAGATGTGATTGAACTCGGATGGAGTGAGGGTTGCATAGAGGATGCTAGTTGCTTTGGAATTGAGCTGAGCATTCTTTAGGGATACTTCATCCCATGTTGATACCGCTTCGGTTGGCTCCTTGTAAGGTGTAATAATCACCTTCCACATATAAAAGTTCATCTCTTGAATGTAGAACTGCATCTGTCGCATCCAATAGTGGAAGTTGGTGTTGTCAAAGACCAGGGGTGCATGGAGAAGCCTCCCTCTAGGTTGAGAGAACCAAGTAGGTTCTCTGCCATCTTCTCATCTCATGAGAGATTTGTTGGAGAGGATCCTTTCTCTGATACCACTTGTTTGATCTAGGGCTCTATAGGGGGGTGAATAAAGCTTCAAAAATTCTCACAAGAATAGTTATACCTTCAAATTATATCAATTGAAACCAAACAAACCTATGGTGTTGTCTTCATGAAATTTGATGGTGGTGACCAAGGGTGTCATCTGACATTCACCCCTTCTGTTATGTTTTGGCCTAATTATAAGATTAATGATCAACAACTAGGTACCCTAATGATGCTATCAATCAATGGGGACATTAGCTTGATATTCAATGGTGATTAATAAACATAGTGTTGATCTAACAACCTATGGTGAATTAATGGTCACTACTGATGGTGTATTAGGTTTCCACAACCTATGGTGAGTTAAGCATGTAGTTATAGCATCAATTAAGCCTTAGACCAATGGTTTCTTGGGTCATTTGATGCAATGGTCGGACCTATACTCCAATTGATGGTTTTAATATATGAACTTGACCTAATGGTTAAGATTTAATGTTTCTTCATCCAATAAATTGGAATGATGTCTAATGTAATATGTAGGTCCTAGTAAAGTGATATGTATGGTCTCCTTAATGATATCAACTTAATAAGCTCATTTATTGACGGCTTATTTTAAATAAACAATCGCTTGTGGGTTTTACCCTACCCTCAGTGGAAATTTTTATTTAGTTAATCAAGAAATATCTAGGATAAAATGTTGACTCTTTATATAGCACAACTCAATGACTTCATAGGTGGTTTGTTCAAGATGTTCACTTGTGTAAACTACTAATGGCTTTACCTTTTCAACATTTAATGGTTAGAAGTTGATGCCTCAATATTCCCATTGTTTTGGGTGAAGCATGTAGTGTAATGTTATGATTCTGATGATAATAATTTAATGGTTCAATGCCTTAAACTTGTAGTATTACCCTTGACCTCATATGATTATGATTTATAATTACCATAATGAATTAATAGGTATCCCTAATGAGGTATAGCTTGTTATACCTAGTTTTAATATAACTAAATGATTGTAATTGGGTATGAATATTCCATGAATTATTAATACAATCATGGAGTACTCTCTTATTATTGTTGAAACCCTAGTATGCTATAACTCGATGGTTACATCTTGATTTATGTGTGGATTCATACTTGAGAATAGTATGGAATGTGACGGTGATGCTTCACCTTATGCATTCATGATCTAATGGGATGTCGTGAGTTAGGGTTTGGGTATGAGTGTTGATTAGTAACATTAATATAATTTATCTTGTGGAACCTAACTCTAATGCAAATAGATAAAGATGGGTATTCATGTTTAACCTTCTTATATGATGGCATGATGATGAAATAACCTCCTTAATATGATCATAACTTTAATGTGTTAATTGGTGGTCATCATAAACACATGGTTGATACTTTCTTATCTAAACATGTGCATTATGAATATGATGAGGGTTAATAATATCTATATTCCTTGCATGTTGATGTAATAAAGGAATATTCTTAATGTTAATAAATCCCTACCATGAATGTTTATGAATATCTCCTAGCTCATTATTGCAATATTGTGTTGATCCGGTGTATTATATGTAAGTGATGTTGTTGAGCCTTGTTATAAGGCATGCAAAGATAATGATGATCTTACAGGGAATAGTATGATGGTCTTAATGACCTTTGGGCATGGATGACCCCTGAATAAGGTGTAATCCTCTTGTGTTGATGATGGTTGATACCCTGTGATATTGTGAAAAGGATTTATATCTTGTGATAGTATGATGACTAGTGTAGTCTCATGAATGGGAAGTGAATAGTACCATGTGATGATGAGATGAGAAATTATGTTTCACATGTATATATCTTTTAAAGTTGTGATATTTATATGCTTGCTAGAACTGAATTAGTGTTTGTATGTCCACTTGTTTGATGCAGACTTAATTCACCCAATTGGCATAACTAATCAAGTGCAACTCTAATCATCTAGTACTTTGTGTCGTAGAGCCATCTTCAGTGTCAGAACTTGTTGGATGGTGAAATGAGTATTCCTAAGGGAAACTCGGAGCGCATACTAGTGAGTATGTGGGGGGTGGAAAGTTGAGGATATATCTTTGTCATCCACAATGTATATTATGGAGGATGGATATGGTCATGCCTTAGACATTTGATGTGAATGAGGAAAATTGTGGTTGTACCTCAGATTAGAGGGTTTTGAATGTCGTGGATGATAGCGTCGTGACTTGTACCAAGGTGGGCTAGTTACAGGACTATATATCATTGTTTTGTAGTTTGACTAATATGCCACTGTCTTTTTACTCGTACTGATCGAGGGGAAGATATCTTAGGATATCGGAATTCCTAGATCTTATACAGAACCGAATAGCCCTTCGTAGGGGTCAGTTGGACTTTGGATGGTACAATTCAAATTCCCCAGGGCGTAATAAAAGATGTAATACAGTCGTGTAGCATATTTATTTAGGGTTATACACAATGTCTCACATTGGATGATAACCCTTGTTTGTTATCTTTACATAAAGATGACGCTTAGTGCAATTTGGACATAGTAGATATACTTAGGTTGTGGATATGCTTAAGATTGTAGATGCATACAGACAGTATCTATGCTTGTGTTGAAAACTATACTGCTACTACTGATTATAATCATGATGCTATCTATCTCATGTTGTTAGTTATGTTTAGCATGCTAACCATGCATTTGTAACTAGAGATGCATATATTGCTAAGCATGCTTATCCATATAGTTGTGCTTATGTTGTTAGCTCTTCTTATGATGTTGATATGTTCAACCTGTTAGACATGCTGATGTTGTTAGCTATGCATATGATACTAGATTTATTCATGATGTTAGAGATGCTCATGCTGCTAGACTCCTTATACTGTTAATATGGATATGAGAATTCTTTGGCTAATATAGATAGTTAGTATCTACTCCTTTATGTATTTTGTTAATCATCAGTGTTGTCGAGCTTATTTTTTATATATGATTAAACTTCTTAAACTATCTCATTACCTAAAAATGTTGGAATCAATAAATATTGTTGGAGGTTATATCTCTTACTAGGAAATGGGTTTCACCCTTGTGGTTCACCACATTATTTTTTGGTAATCCGAAGTGATGAAAAGAAACATGTGGTAGCAAAGAGGAGCTATAGTAATGAATCTTTGAGAAAGTTGATTAGATGTCAAGTGTGACCTAGAGTTGTACTTGTACTCTTAGCTCTGGGTAGGAAAGCTTTGGATATGGTGTTTCAAACGAATCGAAATGTTGTTAGCATGTTAATGTTTGTTGTGTGGCATATACAAATATTGTTCTCATGTGTATATATGTTGTAGCTAAGGTGATAGAACAATTTGTATCAAATTATTGGCATAGTATGGATATAAGAAAGATGTTGGGATCTTATGCAAATGTTTCTGAGCGGGTGCTAGCGTTGAAATCGGTATTAATTTACCCATTTTTTGGGTATGTGGTTAATTGGTGATTGATTGTGTTTTATGTTTTGAGTAATCTCTTTTAGTGTAACGGGTTCTCACGAGTTGGTATTAGAGATTTAGGCTCCCTGATTCTATAGGAATACTAGGACTTAGGACTAGGATGTTGTCTAAGTTAGGAACATGACATATAAATATGGTGCATACTACCTAATCTCGGTATTTGGGTTCCCTAGCTAGGTATTCAATTATTGAAGAAATGGTATGGAACTCTTAGATTGTATCTTTTTTATTACTCTGATCAAGTAGTCAATTTGAAATAATCTAAAGAGCATAATGAATCAGAATTCATGTGTAGATAACTCAATATTACCTCAAGAGAAGATGAGAATTACATCATTAACTATCAAAACTTGAATGTTTGGTTACTATAAGAGAAAGATACAACACTGTGAAATCTAAATCCGAATAAAAATAAGAAAAAGAGGAGTTCTTGAAGATGTGATTCAAGAAGATAATAAAGTAAAAGATAGATAAGCATGTTCTTATAAAGTGAATCAAGGTATGAAATCAACATAAGATGGAGAGAACTCCTATAATGAGTAAAAATGAGAAGATAAATGGGAACAATGAAAGAGGAATAAGGTGGAACCTGAGTTAATCTCAGACCAACATGTGTGAAAGAAAGTATTAATGTAAAATCAGCATGGAATCTGAAATAAATTAAGGGAGATGATCCTTGTTTAATGAAGAAAATGAAGAATATGATGATTTACATGTTGATAAGTGGTTGAAAAAATAATAAAATAAGAGAACATACTCGTGTGATAAATAGTCATCAAGGTAGGATTAATGAGATATGTGAATCTTGATGATTCCTATGCTAATGGCAAGGAACCCAAAATTAAAAGGGTAAAATGATGCATAAGAAGTTGTAACTTACAAAATGAAAATAGAATTGGTTACCTTTTTTCTAGTGACCCTTAAACAATGTTGCTATGATGCAGGAAGTGTGTTTCCCTTTGTGTCATTCCTTTCTAGGGCACAACTTTCAAGTGGATGAGATAAGGATGTGAATTCCTTATAGCACATGAGGTGGATACCAAGGTAATAAATCCTAGTATCCAAGATGTATCAACAATATGGGAAGTATGTGAAGGTTGGAGATGTTAATTAAATGAACATTCCAAGTATTCCTCTCCCTTAGAGAGATAGAGTTGATGATGGCCCTCTAAATGTTGTTTAGAAGGAAAAACAAAAGTGATTCTATTATGTTGTGTATGGTTCATTGATAGCTGGGCAAGACCACTATCAAGGATAGATGGTTTGTTGATCAGTAGACATGTGCGACCGTGTTCCTTTAAGATAAACCTAGGATCAAATATCAATGCATAAGAGTTAGAGTGGATGACATAAGTTACATGATTGTGATAATTTTATGGTTATGTCCTTTAGACTACCCAATGTACAATAGAATTTATGAAAAAGAGGAACAGAGTGTTCAGATCATGTTTTACAAGTTGTAGCAAGCTTTGAATGATGACATATCAAGGTATTCCAGAGATGGTCTATACATGATCAATATCTTTGCTAAACCTTAAGAATGTTGAAGTAACAGTACTTATGTGTGACAATTCTAGTAAGAGTGAGTTGGGGGTTGACTAGAGTATCCTCTTGGAGTTATGATACCTCTGTTAAGTATGTTATGTGAATCTTGTTAAGATGAAGATGGTGTTGTTGTTCTACTTCTAACAAGGTAAATCAGGAAGTTATATTTGTTAATGGTTGTAAACAAATGTATGATTCTTCAACCACATAGATGGTTAGTTCACCATTGATATATATATATATATATATATATATATATATATATATGCTTCATAGTTCTTGAAAATTAGGAGATGCATACCTAGTTGATTGAGTTGTTAATTACAACAACCATTAAAGGGGCATAGGGATAAAACCTTATAAAGTTGAAAATGATAAGAGATACCTGATGTTCTATGTTTTGTAAGATCCAGTGAGTATGGCCTGTAAGTGATGTGTGATACAGCATATAGAATATTTCAAGATTACAATTGAGTCCCAAAGTTGAAAGGTACTACTAGACTTGTACATGTGGTACAACAGTTCCTATGATGAACCAAGGTTACACATGCAGAAGTTGAGGGAGAAGAATATGACTTCTATGAGAATAATGTGACATCATCATGAGATGAAAGTTACCATGTGGAAGATTGGGGATGAGGTGCATGATAAGTATCCATCTCTGTTTAGCTTGGACGTTGGGGGTGAAATCCATGTTAGGGATTTATGGTTGTGGGACCCCTAACCTTTCTTAAAGTGTTGAACCATTTTAATTATCATAATTTAATTCTTATAACCCTAATATAACCTCTTTATATGCTTTGAAATCATAATACAAGCTTAAGTTTCAAGTTTGGTCCAATTTGGACACGGTTTGAGCAAGTTATGCAATTTTATGCACATTTTGAACTTTTCTTCAATTTACCCAATTGAGAGGTTTTATTTGCAATTTCTCACTTGCATTATGTTCCTTGAATATTTTTTCATCATTGTTTATCTTTTTTAGCCATGGGGCACCTATTTAAACCTTGTTTGGAAGGTTTTTTCTCCAAGGATATTTTAGGATTTACCCCTTCATGGATGAGCTACCTTTAGTAGCTATCAACTAATGAATTATTTGATTGGCTTAGAAATTATCAAAGGAGAGCCAATCAGGTCTATATGGACAGTGGGGGAGCTTCTTGTGTGTGTTCTTGTATATTCTTAATAGTTTAAGGCTATGGACACATGGGGAAGCTACTTTTACACCTCATGCTTGCTTCCATCCTTATCCATGGGCTATATTTACCTCTTCCTTGCCCAAGTACGAAGTTTCTTTTACTTTCTCTTTCCTCTAACCTGGAGAAACGATTTTTTTTATGTGTAAGCAAGTGCTCTAAGGTAGAAAACAACCTCTTTTTGGAAAAGAAGGTCTCCTAGAGATCCATCTAGCCCTACCTAGGGTTTCTAAGGTCATCTTCTAAGGATTTTGACCAACGCAAGTTATTTTCTTCCTTTCTTTTCCATTTCTCTAGCTCTTCTCCTTCCTTGGATCTTCCTATAGGTCAGAACCTAGTTTTTCCATGGTAGAAATTTCTCTAAAGCACTAAAACACTACCTTTCTTGCTCCTTATGCTTAGGGTTTGCTCATTTGATGAAGAAAGGTGTTAGATGGATGAGTTCACTACTTATGTTTGGATTTTCTACCCTACCTATAACGACCACGCTTCCTATTAACCCCCAATCAAGGGAGACCAAGAGGTCAGAGGCATTATCCCAAAATTCAGGATCAATGGTTTTACAATTTAATCAAAAATAATTATCAAATTCTACTAACTAAACTAGAAAGTTGGTATAAAATAAAAAATTTGCATACCTTTTCAAAATACGATCTAAGACTTCTATCCATATTAGAAATCTAACTATCTAATCCTCTATTGGATTACTTAAATTCATCTTCACATATTTTGCTTTATTGTTTGTCCTTTTCAGATAATACCTAAAATTCTGACAAATAAAACGTCAGTCAGTATATTTCTATACCGGTATGTGGGGGGAAATCAAAATTTCACAATTAATTACTAACAAGCTAAATATCACAATTAAGTTATTAACAATCCAAAGTTACGTTTTTGATGTGACATTCTCAACCGCTTTTTCCCTAACCCTGGATCACCCTCTCTAGGGTTTGTCCTTCCAAGGGGCAGAAGGCCACCTTCTCCATCTTGAGTTTGGTGCCTGGGGTCACCTCTCGATGCCCAATGGTCTTCCCTTTGGGGCTTGACTAAATAGACCTTCCCTCCAGGGCTTGGTCATGCATCGTACATCAGGGTGGCATGTAGGTTTGAGAATACACATATATACTTAATTGTGATAATCATACTGACTTTATAGGATTGCATAAAGAAACATTCAACAGTTTAGGTTGCATCCAATCGATCAAATGTTTGAAAAACTTTGTGAAACTATATCAATTATTCATAAATAACCACATACTTAATCTAGAGTAACTTGAGGTCCAAGCAAGAATAATCAAGAACAATCAATCAAGCAATCAACAATATCCCAAAATTAATGCATAACACCCATGTGTCATTATTTTATCCAAAACATTTTCAAGATTGACTTGTATTCCACTTTAGGATTTCTAAGCCAACTTTAGGATTTTATTAGGGTTTTATCCTCCATAATGCATTTATCACTTTTAATGCTCTTTTGTTCCACAAACTCGAATTTCAACATCATAGGCATGATTGAATTCCAATTAGGTCAAATATATCTTTTTTTACACTAATACCTCCATGTTTATCCTTTTAGGTCATGTCCAGATCATTAAGGCCTATTATCATGTTCAGGTTCCTTTGAATTGACAACTCAACAAAGAATTATAGTTCGATTCTCAACAAAACCCTAATTACTATATTTCACATCTTCTAGGTTAGCAAACCCTAATTTATCATCAATTCCACTTTTATACACTAGGAAACCCTAATTACCAAATTAAGGGTATTTATCCACAATTAGTCCAATAACATTATTTGCATGCCTTCTAGATTGATTCTCATATTCAGATTCATTAAATCTCATACCTGCCTGAATTAGGGTTTTTAACCCTTTTAATCACTATTAGAATCATGAAACCCTAAATACAAAAGTTATGAACATATATCTCTAGTTAGATATCTTTCATCATATTTATGCAATTAAGTCAGACTTTGATTACTAGTATCAACTACTCTATCAAAAACATTAATATTCAAAAGCTAGGGTTTTGATCTAGTTAGATCATTTAAAGATTCCAACTTTAGATAATTTTCAAAATAGAAGCAAAACTAGTCTGTCTTAGTATTTTTATTGAATTCCTTGTACTTTTCTGAGAAAGATTCATATATAATTTGTCACAATCAGAGCTAGAAATAGTTAATTACGATTTTTGCAAGGTTAATTACCTTCGGGCCTATCTGTGGCCGCCACGTCAGCCAAATGGGTCCTTTTTTCTTTTTCATGTGGGTTGGCCCAAATAACGTACGAAAGACACTCCTACCCTTTTTCTCCTTTATTAGAGTCGGGGCAGGGGGTATTTTCCCCCTATGCTTCTTCATCCTCACGATCCCTGGTTCGCGAGCCTGCTTCTCGACCGAGTCAATGCGAGAGTTGACTCCTGGCTTCCAGGCCTCCGAGCAGCGGGCAAAGGCACCGGCGGATCCTCCTCCACCCACCGAACTCACTGGGGAGACTAGCTCGACTAGTGATGGTCCAAAACAAATAGATGGCAAGGATCTCTCTCTCCTCTGCAAAACCTACTTCAGCAGCCAGTCTTCACACTATATTGGAAGAAGGGAGGAGGGTCGGGTGCTTCAGAAGCATCATGTGATCATTTTGGAATTCTTAGAGGGTGCTCAACCCCCCTTATATACCGATCAGTCCTGATAGAATCTAATGGAAGTCCTGAGAATTAGGGAAATCCACGGTCCTTCACAAACCAGGTCCATCTGGGGTTTGTCCTACTCGGATTGGGTTTCTAAACGCAATGGGAAAGTTTCCAGGGGTGCTCGATCCTTGATCAACAAAGAATCTGGCCCCAAAATCCCCATGTCCATGTCTTCTGTCCCATTCTTCATTGGAGTGCAGCCACCATCGGATCCTTGATCCAAGGCTATTAGTTATGCACTAAGAACAAAGAATATAGCCTAATATTGAAAAATCATGACATTTAAAGTGACTCTTCTCACTTTAGGGATTCTTCAAAAATTGATAACTCATAAACTATATATCCAATCGATCCCAAATTTTAAGGGAAAGTCTATAAAGACTTAGTCTATCTATATTCCAAATTTGAAGCCGAAACGCAAAAGAAATAACTACTTTCCTTCATTTGCAAGTCAAAGACTTAAAAAGCATGCATTATGTATAAAAACACATATTTTCTCTCTCCTTCTTTCCTATTTTCTCTATTTCGATTTTTGTAAACATTACAAGACAAGTGGAGTCAAAACCACTCTATAATGATTCCATCATCCATATTTCCACCTATTTCTTATATTTTCATCATTATCTCAACTTTCCTTCTTAATAATGCTTTATTTGATTTTATCTCTTTCTTCTCCTATTATCTTTGCAACTTGGACTCCTTGAAACCCAAGAATTCCTAAAGATATGAAATTCCTCCTTGAAGGATACTTCTTATCCTTCTATTTGCTTCCACATCTTTCTTTTCTCATTATTTTAGTTATTCTTTTATTAACTGAATTTCTTTTTCTTTTTATTTCCTTTTTCTTATTATTGGGCCCAATAGCCAATAAGGCCCACAAAATAGATACAAAAGGTTATTATAAATGAAATCCATTCATTCAAATCAAATCACACAATTATTTGTTCATATGTCTTTAATAGGAGAAATTGCATTTCCCACCAAAAGAACCCGAAAAATGAGGTTGTAACATCCTTCCCCTCTTATAAGAATTTTGCCCTCAAAATTCCACCAAACATACAAACAATCAAGATAAGACTTCCTCATGTCCATCATGGCTCCCATGTGGTTTCACCCTCTCCATGGTGCTTCTAAAGAACTTTCATCATCTTATATTCTTACATTTGAGTTCTCTCTCACCTTGGTATCTCATACCCTCATAGGTGACTCAGGACATTTTACCCTCTCTCAAAGATTAATAGGTTCATGGCTCAGCACATGGCTCGGGTACATCACATAGTTCTCTAAATCGAACTCATGGAACATAGTATATATCACGTTATCCTAAGGGGTAAGGATAAACATAAGAATCTCCACCAATCCATCTCAAATGGATTTATGTATCGGGGACTCAGCTTTCTCAGCTATAGCTCAGAGGGATCGGATTTTCATAACACATATTCTACCACAGTGAATTGCATGTTAGTCTGCTTTGCATCAGCTCATGACTCATGTCGCCCCTGGGCTCTCTTAGCCATCGCACAATCAAAGCGACTTCATCTGCACACACAACGGTCCCTCTGACCTTCACAAGTTCCTTACACCGACATCATCCTAACGAAGTGGTGACTGACACGACCTCCCTTACAAAGCTTCTTACATCCTGATAGTGTTTATGGTGGCTATCATCACAAACTCTCATAGGATAGGAACTGCCCCCATGTATCACCCTGAATGAGTATACACGCTCTCATCAGACCCTCTATTTGGATCATACTAACCATCAGTTAGGGGTGATAAGTTTTGCTAACTTCAAACTAATATCGAGTTCTTCATGTACCTTCTTCCACCACATGGAAGTGAACTTGAGGTCATGCTCCATATATTGAACTCGGATCATGGTGTAGTTGAACTATCTATCTCTCATGCATATAGTTCAACCGGATCTTTCACATTGGCAGCACTCTCTCTTAGGCAAGGGGTTAGGTCAACTTGGTAAGGTGATTTATCATAACCCATATTGCATCATGACCTCTCTTGGTCCAGGGAAGACTCATCATAATGTCCATGGTGATCCACTCCCATTCCCTCTCGGGGACTCTTCATTATATGTAGCAACTCACCGGGTTATGGATGTTCATCCTTCACCTCCTCCCATGCTTGGCGAGAAGCCACATGCAACTTTATATACTTCTTCAACTCAGATATTCAAAGCACTACTACAAACTTTAACTATCTTGGTAGTACTATGGTGTACATAACATCATGAGCCTCTACTTGTCATGATTCCTCAAGGTTGGATCTTCAGAAATCCTAAAACACTCTAGTGGCGGGTTTTACCACCTTCTGCTCCTGAGAGGTGTATCTGAGGTTCTTACAACCACCCTTCTACCTCATCAATCTCTAGGCTAGCTAATTGAGCAACCACCTTGACCAAAAGGTCTGATGGTACTAGAGTGTTAGCCCTATATGCCACACAAACTTAGGTTTCACCCAACAACCTCTTATAGCCTCTCTATTATCTAGATGAGACAGTTGTGTCTCGAGTAAGAGCATCCATTATCAAAAATCTTCCTCACTGGTGAAGACATAAACCTCTATATACTCCACTCAAAATCCTCATCTTGGGGTTACGTCAATTGAGTCAAGAGAACTCCAAACTCATCATCTCTGTTATCAAACCCAAACTCATGACTTATAGATTCCAAACTACTTTTTGTAAGAACGTCCTCATATGATGACTACCTTAGCTCTCTTTGTGTTTATATCCATCCATTCAATGTACTTTCCAAAAGGTATGATACTTTCTCTATCCTCAAACATCATAGCAATGTTTAAACTCCCATTATATTTATCCTTAGTGCATGACATGTGTTTTGCCCTATTTCTCACACCCATAATGAGAGGAAATAAGCATTTGGATGTAGTTCAAATACATAGTTCATCCCATTCCAAGAGTAGAGATTGTGCATCCCACATTACCACTACACTTCTCAATCTAAGTTGAAATGTTCATGACATGTCTCCACACCATGAACATTGCCATTATGGGTCTACACCCATGGGAAGACTTTCCCATCACTTTTTGGATCTTAACATATCTTCTCTATGTGCAATCCTTAGTCATTACCTCAAGGTCTCTAGGGTGTCGACACTTTCGGGGTGATCTGACCCTTATGTATCTAGGGAGTGCCTCTCACTTTTACCCCTTAGGCCCCATGAACTCATGAAGGTGGCCAACCTCATAACCCATGGCCTCAGGCAAAGGTAGTTGTTACCTCCCGACCCTATGGTCTTGTGCATCTAGGGAACAGACAACTCCTACTCCCATCGGTCTTATCCCTACCTAACTTGTGTGAGAACCCATTACACTAAACGAGATTACTCAAAACATAAAACACAATCAATCACTAATTAATCACATACCCAAAAATATGGGTAAATTAAAACCGATTTCAACATCAACACCCGCTCAAAAACATTTGCATAAGATCCCAACATCTTTCTTGTATCCATACTATGCCAAGAAATTTGAAGACTGCCATAGATCCACATCAACCATAATCACATTGCATGAATATATTATGAAACAAACTCATCTCAATGTAGGGTGAGGCACCTACCGGACCTCACCATATAAAATGGCAGGGGGACTAAAACCCCAGTGCCTGGAAGGAGGAATAAAACCTCAGTGCCTTGTATAAAGTGGTAGGGGGATTAAAACCCCAGTGCCTACGGCAGGGGGACTAAAACCCCAGTGCCCTATGGGTGGTTTGTACTCATGTACACTACATTATCATTTAGCCAATAATTATATTATGCATAAATAAGTCACTTGGCAGTAGAGTGAATCATAAGTAAAATTGCATCATAGAAAATGGGAACAATTTCCAATGATCATTCCAATTAAGCAAATTGGTATATCTCCTTAGCCACAACATATATACACATGAGAACAATATTCGTATATGTCACACAAACAAGCATTATCATGTTAACAAAATTCTGATTCGTTTGAAACACCATATACCAACTTTTCCTGCCCAGACATGAGAGTACAGGGACGACTCTAGGACACACTAGACATAACTTTATCAAAGATTCATTACTATAGCTCCTCTTTGCTTCCACATGTTTGTTTTCGTCACTTCCAATTACGTAAAAACAATGTGGCGAACCACAAGGGTGAGACCCATGTCCCAGCAAGAGATATAACCTCCAACAATGATTATTGATTACAACATTTTAAGTAATTAAACAGTTAAGCAGTTTAATCAGATATAACAAATAATCTCAGCAGCACTGATGATTAACAAAATACATAAAGGTGCAGATAATAACTATCATCATTATCTAGACTATCATCATTTATCTTGTTGACAATATAAGCAATTCAATAGCATATGCATAATTAGCATCATGAGCAAGTCTAGTAACATAGAATCTCTATCATTATGAATAAGTCTAGCCACATAAGCATAGTTAACAACATTAGCATGTCTAATAGGTTGAGCATATCAACATCATAAAAAGAGCTAACAACATAAGCACGATTATCTGGATAAGCATGATTAGCATTATATGCATCTCTAGTTACAAAGGCATGGCTAGCAATCTAAACATAACTAACAACATGAGATAGCTAGCATCATGATTATAATCAGCAGTAGCAGTATAGTTATCAACATAATCATGGCTACTATATGTATGCATCTACAATCTTAAGCATATCCACAACATAAGTATATCTACTATCTCTTAATTTCACTAAGCATCATCTCTATGTAAAGATAACAAACAAGGGTTATCATCCAATGTGAAACGTTCTGTATAACCCTAAACAAATATGCTACACAACTGTATTACATCTTTTGTTATGCCCTGGGGAATTTGAATCGTACCATTCAAAGTCCAACCGACCCCTGCAAAGGGCTATTCAGTTTTGTACAAGATCTAGGAGTGTCGGTATCCTAAGATCTCTTCCCCTCAGTCAGTACCAATAAAAAGGAAGTGACATATTAGTCAAAGCTGCCACCACAGCGACATATAGTCAAGCTGATAACCACTAGTCTGACCTTGGTACAGGTCACGACACTAGAAACCAGGGTATTCAAACCCAATCACTGAGGTACAACCGCAGTTGTCCTCTAATCACATAATGTTATTTAATCACCGAGACACGACCACAACCATTCTCAATCACATCAGATATATGAGGCATGACCATAGCCAACCTCCACAATCTGCATTTTGGATGACAAGGATATATCCTCCACCCCCACATACTCAATAGTATGCACTCTGAGTTTCCCTTAGGAATACTCGTTTCACCATCCAGCAAGTTCTGACACTGAAGATGGCTCTACGTCATAGGGCACTACATGATTAGAGTTGCACTTGATTAGTTATGCCAATTGGGTGAATTAAGGTTGCATCAAACAAGTGGACATACAAACCCTAATTCACTTCTAGCAAGCATATAAATAGCATAACTTTGAAAAGATATAAAATGTGAGAAACATAATTTCTCATCTCATCATCACATGGTATTATTCACTTGCCATTCATGAGACCACACTAGTCATCATAATATCACAAGATATAAATCATTTTCACAATATCACAGGGTATCAACCCTTATCAACATAAGAGGATTACACCTCATTCAGGGCTCAACCATTCCCAAATGTCATTAAGACCATCATACTATCACATGATATAAAATCCTTTTCACAATATCACATGGTATTAACCCTTATCAACACAAGAGGATTACACCTCATTTAGGGATCAACCATGCCCAAAGGTCATTAAGACCATCATATTATTCCCTACAAGATCATCATTATCTTTCCATGCCTTATAACAAGGCTCAACAACATCACTTACATATAATACACTGAATCAACGCAATATCACATTAATGAGATAGGATATATTCATAAACAATCATAGCAGGGTTATATTAAAATTAAGAACATTCTTTTATTACATCAACATGAAAGGAATCTAGATATGATTAACTCTCATCATATTCACAATGCACATGTTTAGCATACGAAAGTATCAACCATGTGTCTATGATAACCACCAATTAACATATCAAGGTTATGATCATATTAAGGAGGTTATTCCACCATCATTCCATCATATAAGAATGTTAAACATGAATACTCATAATATAAGAATGTTAAACATGAATACTCATCTTTATTAAAAGATAAATTATATTAATGTTACTAATCAACACTCATACCCAAACCCTAACTCAAGGCATCCCCATTGGATCATGGATGCATAAGGTGAAGCATCACCATTACATTCCATACCATTCTCAAGTATGAACTAACACATAAATCAAGGTGTAACCATCAGGTTATAGCATACTAGGGCTTAAACAACAATAAGAGGGTACTCCATGATTGTATTAGTCATTCAAGGATTATTCTTACCCAATTACCATCATTTAGTTATATTAAAGCTAGGTATAACAAGTTATACCTCTTTAGGGTTACATATCAACACAATATGGTTATCATCCCTCCTATTCATATGAGTAAATCGGTAAGACTACCTTAATAAGGGTAACCCTCCATTTGTTCCATCATCATTCAACTTGTGTCACCATACCACAATGTCACCCAGAACCATTGGATGTCTAAAAGGTAAGGCCATGGGTTGTTTACATAAGTAAACATCTTAGATAAGCCATCTATGAATTACTTGATTTGTTCTCTAGAAAGAGTCACCTTATAACCCTAGGCATCCCTTGATTAACAACACAAAAAGTTCCATTGAAAGTAGAGTAAAACCCACAATCGACTGTTCATTTAGAACAAGCCATTCATTGTCAACAAGTAAGCTACTTAAGTTGATCATATAAAGGAAGTCCTATAAATCACATTATTAGGTCCAACATATTACATTAGCCATCATTACACTTTAGGTCATACTAAACATTAGATCTTGACCATTAGGTCATATCCATATGTTAAAACCAAGATCTTGACCATTAGGTCATATCCATATGTTAAAATCATGAATTACAGTATAGGTTTGACCATTGCATCAAGTGACCCAAGAAACCATTGGTCTAAGGATTAATTGATGCTACAACTACAATGATTAACTTAACATAGGTTTTAGAGACCTGATCCACCATCATTAGTGTTAAATCACCATAGGTTGTTAGATCAACACTATATTCATTAATCAACAGCAAATATTAAGTTGATGTCATCATTGATTGATAACATCAGTAGGGTACTTAATGGTTGATCATTATACTTCTAATTGATCCAAAACCTGACCTAAGGGGGTGACCATAGGTTGTCACCATCATATGACACCTTTGATCATGACCATCAGTTGTCATGAAGACAACACCATAGGGTTGTTGCAATGGTACCATCAGCGGGTCATGGTCTATAGAAGAAATCACCTTTAAAATCCTAAAATTGTCCATTGGTTGATAGGTGCTTAGCACCATAGGTTGTCAAGCCAACCTGATACAAGTCATATTATACCTTAGGAATAAGATACACATGTTAACAGGTTCATATATAACTAAAATCAGAATAGGGAACATTATAAAAATCGAAATCCAAGTCAAGCATAGCTTTTTAGTGCATGAATCATCATTTTCAACCAAGAATATGATCTAGAAGGCTTATGGTAAGCAATAAATTTGGAGCAAGTTATAAAGCTTGCCTCTAATAAGAATATGAAACCCCACACAGAAGAAATCTCGAGCAGGTATGGTAGAAAATCCAATAATAAGCTATGAATTCGTCCATCTAGCACCTTTCTTCATCAAATGAGCAAACCCTAAGCATAAGGAGCAAGAAAGGTAGGGTTTTAGAGCTTTAGAGCAAATTCTACCATGGAACAGAAAGGTTCCGACCTAGAGGAAGCTAGGAGGAAGGATAAAAAAGGAATAAACGGAGGAAATAAGGGAATTCTTACACGTTTAGGTCAAGATCACTAGAACGAAGCTTTTTCAACCCTAAAATGAAGTCAATTTCAACCTTAGAGCCTTTCTCCAAGAAGATCCCCACGCTCTTCTTCCTTAGGCATAAAAATTCGCAGATGAATAGAGGGAGAACGAGGTTAGGAGAAGGAGGGAATTGGTGTAGATAAAATGGTTCGTTTTGGTGCTTGGGGATAAGTATATGACACTTTAAGATAAAGAAAAAGAAAAAGTTGAAGTCCTAGTATCTATCCAAGTATCCATGGCCTTAATTTATTAAGAATATACAAGCACACACACAAAAAGCTCCCCCATAAATTGTATAGACCTTCTTAGCTTTCCTTTGTCGAATTTTCCAGCCAATCAAATAATTCATTAGTTGATAGCTACTAAAGGTAGCTCATCCGTGAAGGGGAAAACCCTAAAATACCCTTAGAGAAAACACCTTCAAACCAAGGTTTAAATAGGATCCCCATGGATCAAAAAGCTCAATAATGATGAGAGAATATCCAAGGAACATAATTCAAGTGATACATTGCAAAGAAAACCTCTCAATTGGGTAATTTGCAGAAAAGTCCAAAATGTGCATAAATTGCTCAAACAGTGTCCAAATTGGACCAAATGTGAAACTTAAGCTTGTCTTATGGTTTCAAAGCATATCACAAGGTTATATTAGGGTTATAGTAATGCAACTATGATAATTTAGCTTGTTCAACTCACTAAGCAAGTTTAGGGGCCTTACAACTTGAGTATTGGCTTAAGATTCTATCATGGTACATCTCAAACTTGAATCCTTACACAAAACTCCATCATATCTATGGGCCCTCATGGTGAAACTTACATCCTTTCATAGGGATCATGGTGACCTACCGTCCTCGGTCTGGCCCCATGTAGGTTACCACCATGGCAACCTATCCTCATGCCCTTTAGATATGGTCAAACTTGGGTGTATAGATTCGTGCTCATACTATGTACTCTCCACTTAGCTCATCAAGATCCTATGAGACCTCTTTATATTACCTTGAACTTACATAAAAGATGCACTTGATAGAAGGGTCCCTCCTCAGGATGGAGAGAAAACTATCTCTTGACAATAACAAAGGTCACAAACGTCCCTACGTCCAGGGTTTGCATCATCATGTGCAGGCTTAGCCCTATCGTGCTACTTAGGCACATAGCTACCAAGAAGACCACCTACTAAACCATGATAGGTTTCCTTGGCATGTCATACTTGCTCCTTATTCCTCGAAATTGGCCAATCTCATACATATATCACCAACATGTATGAGGGGTTCATCAAACATATACCCTAGTGAAGGGGTTTCCTTTTCCTCTAAGCCTGAGGGGGTGCCATTCTCAAATCCATAGGAACTCAAACATCATTGTGAGCATCAAGTGCACCAGGTATTACTACTTCCCCTCTTAGGTCTAGGAACCCTAGGTTCACTTCTTATGCACCAACTGTCTAACTGCATGCCTAACTTTTCAACCACGAACCAAACATGTACAAGGTATAGCATGAACTTCCTACTTTTCTTCCATGTGAAAAACATATTAGAGTCCTACACAAGGACAACCAACTCGGTGCAAGACCTCATAACTTGTTACTATACTTCTTTAGGGTCTAAAGAACCCTCCTTTCTATACCTAGAGGTAGGTACCTATAACCTCTGTGCACCGGTTCAGGAAGCCTCTTCTTATCTAGGGTTTGGTTCCTCTAAAAGCATCCAAGATACAAAAAACCTTCAAGGATCATGCATGAGGCAACCGCATACATCTACTTAAGGTCGTCTATTCTAGTCCATATCATATCCAACCTCTCATTATTCCTCATGTCTTGTAGTCTAGGTCTCTAACCCTCTCTATCGGGTCTTACCCTCTTTTCTAGACCTAACCCTACAATTGGTACTACCACTGGAGGTTCTAAGAAGGTGGATCGAGCTCTTAAGGATACATGCATACACCTACATGGATGAAATGTACGATCCAAACCTATGTTCGATCAAGATTATCCAAAGCTCTACATGTTCATCTCTTAACCTATCAGGAATAACCCTTCTGACCTAAGCCTCAACCTGCTGCCAACACTACTAACATTTTCTCCTACATAGGTGCATGCTCTTTTGTGCTCATATATGCCCTTAAGGGAATCTATAT
This sequence comes from Alisma plantago-aquatica, assembly GCA_963693085.1. NCBI lineage: Eukaryota > Viridiplantae > Streptophyta > Magnoliopsida > Alismatales > Alismataceae > Alisma > Alisma plantago-aquatica. The sequence continues at coordinate 281,697,511 of OY856410.1, forward strand.
GGTTACCACTATCCTCTTCAATGAAGGAGCTATCCCTCACCCTTACAAGCACGACCACCCATGGTCGAGTCACAAAAGGTACTAGGTCAAACCTAGCTTAGGCTTCTCATGGATACACAAAACCTCTATGCATGTCAACCCACGTACATACTACATGGTTAACTATGATATCCAATTCATCTTGTTATCCCTTTCTCTAACTTCCACTTAGGGTTAGGGTTAGCATCGTCCTTAGAGGATGTGTCAGATATCTACCTCTTCCTGGAGGCCTCTACCTCCAAGACTAACTCTCTCCTCATCTACTTGACAACAAGGTCTGACCTCAGTGCTCTCCTGAGGGAATGACAACACACGCCATGCAACCTAAGCATGCAACTAAACTTTAGTTTATGCTTAAACTATTAAACTTATGTCCATGACATCTTGCTTACATGATTTTCATTGATTTGGTGGAGGATTCCTTAATCCTTATCATACTTACCTTGTCCTCAAGAGGGTGAGGAAGAGAGAGAAAAACCCTAAATCACAGAATCCTTAATTGAATTAGGGTTGAGAAGGGACGAAATAGATGAGAGACTAAAAGGTATCTTATTTTGAGTCAGAACCTCAGACATTGGCCAGGCAGTCACACCGCATCTGGGAGTCCTTGTGACCGACTAGCGGGGCAGAGGAAAATCTTACCATCCCCCGAACTGTGATCATTTTCTAGACACCTCAGTCTTTGGAAAATCCTCTAATAACTCCCTCGGTTCTATAGAGTTTGTAAAATTTAATAATTACTAAGGATCAAATGAGAAACCACGGCTCTAATACCAAATGTAACGATCCCACTTCCCAGTAACCCCCAATCAAGGGAGACCAAGAGGTCGAAGGCATTATCCCAAAATTTAGGATCAATGGTTTAACAATTAAATCAAAAATAAATATCAAATTCTACTAACTAAATTGGAAAGCTGGTATAAAATAAAACTTTTGCATACCTTTTCAAAATAGGATCTAAGACTTCTATCCATAGTATAAAAATAACTATCCAATCCTCCATTAGATTTTTTTAAATTCATCTTTGCATATTTCACTTTATTGTCTGTCCTTTTTAGATAATACATAAAACGCCGACAAACAAACGTCGGTCAATATATTTATATACTGGTATGTGGGGGACAATTAAAATTTCACAATTAATTGCTAATAACCTAAATATCACAATTAAGTTATTAACAATCCAAAGTTATGTTTTTGATGTGACATTCTCAACCACTTTTTCCCTAACCCTGGATCACCATCTCTAGGGTTTTGTCCTTGCAAGGGATAGAAGGCCACCTTCTCCATCCTGAGCTTGGTTCTTGGGGTCACCTCTGGTTGCCCAATGGTTTTTCCTCAGGGGCTTGACCAAATAGACCTTCCCTCCGGGGCTTGGTCATGCATCGTACATCAGGGTGGCATGTAGGTTCGAGAATACACATATATACTTAATTGTGATAATCATAGTGACTTTATAGGATTGCATAAATAAACATTCAACAGTTTAGGTTACATCCAATCGATCAAATATTCGAGAAAACTTCATTAAAATAGATCAATTTTCCATAAATAACCACATACCTGATCCAGAGTAACTTGAGGTCCAAGCAAGAATAATCAAGAACAATCAAACAAGCAATCAACAATATCCTGAAATTAATGCATAACACCCATGTTTCATTATTTTATCCAAAACATTTTCAAGATTGACTTAGATTCCACTTTAGGATTTCTAAGACAACTTTAGGATTTTATTAGGGTTTTAGCCACCATAATGCATTTATCACTTTTAATGCTCTTTTGTTCCACAAACCCTAATTTCAACATCATAGGCATGATTGAATTCCAATTAGGTCAAATATATCATTTTTACACTAATATCTCCATGTTTATCCTTTTAGGTCATGTCCAGATCATTAAGGTCAATTATCATGTTCAAGTTCCTTTGAATTGACAACTCAACAAAGAATTATAATTTGATTCTCAAAGGAGCCCTAATTACTATATTTCACATCTTCTAGGTTAGAAAACCCTAATGTATCATTCATTCCACTTTTATACACTAGGAAACCCTAATTACCAAATTAAGGGTATTTATCCACAATTAGTCCAATAACACTATTTTCATGCCTTCCAGATTGATTCTCATATTTAGATTCATTAAATCTCATAACTACTTGAATTAGGGTTTTTAACACTTTTAATACACTATTAGAATCACGAAACCCTAAATACACAAGTTATGAACATATATCTCGAGTTAGATCTCTTTCATCATATTTATGCAATTAAGTTAGACTTGGATTACTAGTATCAACTACTCTATCAAAAACATTAATATTCAAAAGCTAGGGTTTTGATCAAGTTAGACCATTTAAAGATTCCAACCTTAGATACTTTTCAAACTAGAAGCAAAACTAGGCTCTATTGGTATTTTTATTGAATTCCTTGTATTTTTCTGAGCAAGATTCGTATATAGTTTGTCACGATCAGAGCTAGAAATAGTTAATTACGATTTTCGCAAGGTTAATTACCTTTGGGCCAATCTATGGCTGCCACGTCAGCCAAACGAGTCCTTTTCTTTTCACGCGGATTGGCCCAAATAATATAGGAAAGACACTCCTGCCCTTTTTCTCCTTTACTAGAGTCAGGGCCACGGGGTCTTCCCCCCCATGCTTCTTCATCCTCACGATCCCTGGTTTGCGAGCCTACTTCTTGATCGAGTCAACACGAGAGTTGACTCTTGGCTTCCATGCCTCTGAGCAGTAAGAAAAGGCACCGGAGGCTCCGCCTCCACCCACTGAACTCACTGGGGATACTAGCTCAACTGGTGATGGTCCAAAACTAATTGATGACAAGGATCTCTCTCTCCTCTACAAAACTTGCTTCAGCGGCCAGTCTTCGCACTGAATTGGAAGAAGGGAGGAGGGTCGGGTGCTTCGAAAGCATCGTGCGATCATTTTGGAATTCTCAGAGGGTGCTCAACCTCCCTTATATACTGATCAGTCTCGATAGAATCTAATGGAAGTCCTATTAATTAGGGAAACCCACGGTCCTTCACAAACCAGGTCCATCTGGGGATTGTCCTACTTGGATTGGATTTCTAAACGCAATGGGAAAGTTTCTAGGGGTGTTCGATCCTTGATCAACAAGGAATCTAGCCCCCAAATCCCATGTTTCTGTCTACTTTCCCGTTCTTCATTGGAGTGCAGCCGTCGTCAGATCCTTGATCCACAACTATCAGTTATGTGCCAAGAACAAAGAATATAGCCTAATATTGAAAAATCGTGACATATAAAGTGTCTCTTCTCACTTTAGGGATTCTTCAAAAATACATAACTCATAAAATATATATCCAATCAATCCCAAATTTTAAGGGAAAGTCTATGAAGACTTAATCTATTTATATTCCAAATTTGAAGCTGAAACTCAAAAGAAATAACTACTTTCCTTCATTTTCAAGTCAAAGACTTAAAAAGCATGCATTATGTATAAAAACACATATTTCTCTCTCCTTCTTTCCTATTTTATATATTTTGATTTTTGTAAACATTATAAGACAAGTGGAGTCAAAACCACTCTATAATGATTCCATCATCCATATGTCCACCTATTTCTTATATTTTCATCATTATCTCAACTTTCCTTCTTAATAATGCTTTATTTGATTTTATCACTTTCTTCTCATATTATATTTGCAACTTGGACTCCTTGAAACCCAATAAATCCTAAATATATGAAATCCCTCCTTGAAGAATAATTCTGATCCTTCTAGATGCTTCCAAATCTTTCTTTTCTCATTATTTTAGTTATTCTTTTACTAATTGAATATCTTTTTTCTTTTTATTTCCTTTTTCTTGTTATTGGGCCCAATACCCAATAAGGCCCACAAAATAGACATGAAAGGCTATTATAAACGAATTCCATTCATTCAAATCAAATCACACAACTATATGTTCATATGTCTTTAATAGGAGATATTGCATTTCCCACCAGAAGAACCTGAAAAATGAGGTTGTAACACTACCTGCTCGAGTTTTATTATTTTTGGGATTTCATCTTCTCATTAGAGGCAAGTTTTATAACTTGCTCCACATTTATTTCTTACAAGAATCTTTCTAGCTCATGTTCTTTCTTTTAAATGATGATTCATGCACTAAAAAGTTATGCTTGGCTTGGATTTCGATTATTAATGTGCCCTATTTTGATTTCAGTTCTAGATGAACATGTGATCATCTGTATGTTATTCCTAAGGTATAATATGACTTGGATCAGGTTGGTTTGACAACCTATGGTGCTAAGTACCTATCAACCAATGGTCAATTTTAGGGTTTTAAGCTTATTGCTTCTATAAACCCATGACCCGATGATGGTACCATTGCAACAACCCTGTGGTGTTGTCTTCAGGACAATTGATGGCGGTGACCAAGGGTGTTAACTAACATTCACCCCTTAGGTCATGTTTTGGCCTAATTATAAGCTTTATGATAAACAACTAAGTACCCTAATGATGTTATCAATCAATGGTGACATTAGTTTGATATTCTATGTTGATTAATAAATATTGTGCTGATTTAACAACCTATGGTGACTTAATGATCACTATTGATGGTGTATTAGGTCTCCAAAACCTATGGTGAGTTAAGCATGTCGTTGTAGCATCAATTAAGCCTTATACCAATGGTTTCTTGGGTCATTTGATGCAATGGTCAGACCTATACTCCGATTGATGGTTTTAATATATGAACTTGACCTAATGGTTAAGATCTAGTATTTCTTCATCCAATAAATTGGAATGATGCCTAATGTAATATGTTGGTCCTAATAAATTGATTTATATGGTCTCCTTTATGACATCAATTTAATAAGCTCATTTATAGACAGCTTGTTTTAAATCAACAATCACTTTTGGGTTTTACCCTACTCTCAGTGGAAATTTTTATGTTGTTAATCAAGGGATATCTAGGGTAAAATGGTGACTCTTTCTAGAGAACAACTCAATGACTTTATAGGTGGTTTGTTCAATATGTTTACTTATGTAAACTACCAATTGCTTTACCTTTTCAACATTTAATGGTTAGAAGTTGATGCCTCAATATTCCCATTGTTTTGGGTGAAGCGTGTAGTGTAATGGTATGATTCTGATGATGAGAATTTGATGGTTCAATGCTTTAAACTTGTAGTATTACCCTTGCCCTTGTATGATTATGATTTATAATCACCATAATGAATTAATGGGTAACCCTAATGAGGTATAGGTTGTTATACCTAGCTTTAATATAACTAAATGATGGTAATTGGGTATGAATAGTCCATGAATGATTAATACAATCATGGAGTACTCTCTTATTATTGTTGAAACCCTAGTATGCTATAACTAGAAGGTTACACCTTGATTTAGGTGTGGATTCATACTTGAGAATAGTATGGAATTTTATGGTGATGCTTCACCTTATGCATCCATGATCCAATGGGGATGTTGTGAGATAGGGTTTAGGTATGAGTGTTGATTAGTGGCATTAATGTAATTTATCTTGTTAAACCTAACTCTAATGCAAATAGATAAAGATGGGTATTCATGTTTAACCTTCTTATATGATGGCATGATGATGAAATAACCTCCTTAATATGATCATAACCTTAATGTGTTAATAGGTGGTCATAATAGCCACATGGTTGATACTTTCTTATGATAACATGTGCATTATGAATATGATGAGGGTTTCTTGCATGTTGATGTAATAAAGGAATATTCTTAATGTTAATATATCCCTGCTATGATTGTTTATGAATATCTCCTATCTCATTAATGCAATATTGTGATGATCTGGTGTATTATATGTAAGTGATGTTGTTGAGCCTTGTTATATGCGAAGATAATGATGATATTGTAGGGAATAGTATGATGGTCTTAATGACCTTTGTGCATGGTTGAGCCCTAAAGGAGGTGTAATCCTCTTGTGTTGATAAGGGTTAATACCCTGTGATATTGTGAAAAGGATTTATATCTTGTGATAGTATGATGACTAGTGTAATATCATGAATGGCAAGTGAATAGTACCATGTGATGATGAGATGAGAAATTATGTTTCCCACATTTTATATCTTTTGAAGTTGTGATATTTATATGCTTTCTAGAAGTTAATTAGGGTTTGTATGTCCACTTGTTTGATGCAGCCTTAATTCATCCAATTGGCATAACTAGTCAAGTGCAACTCTAATCATATAGTGCCCTATGTTATATAGCCATCTTCAGTGTCAAAACTTGTTGGATGGTGAAACGAGTATTCCTAAGGGAAACTTAGAGCGCATACTATTGAGTATGTGGGGGTGGCAAGTTGAGGATATGTCCTTGTCATCCACAATGCAGGTTATGGAGGATGTCTAGTCATGCCTCAGACATTTGATGTGGATGAGGATAACTACGGTTGTACCTCATATTAGAGGGTTTCAAATACTCTAGATGCTAGTATTGTGACATGTACCAAGGTGGGTTAGTTACAAGACTATATGTCATTTTTTTCAATTTGACTGATATGTCATTGCCTTTTTACTCGTACTGACCGAGAGGAAGAGATCTTAGGGTACTGACATTCCTAGATCTTGTACAGGACCGAATAGCCTTTTGCAAGGGTCAGTTGGACTTTGGATGGTATGATTAAAATTCCCCAGGGCATAATAAAAGATGTAACACAGTCATGTAGCATATTTGTTTAGGGTTATACACGACATTTCACATTGGATGATAACCCTTGTTTGTTATCTTTACATAAAGTTGATGCTTAGTGTAATTAAGAGATAGTAGATATACTTAGGTTGTGGATATGCTTAAGATTGTAGATATGTACGTACAGTAGATATGTTTGTGTTGATAACTATACTGCTACTATTGATTATAATCATGATGCTATCTATATCATGTTGTTAGTTATGTTTAGCATGTTAGCCATGCCTTTGTAACTAGTGATGCATATATTGCTAATCATGCTTATCCAAATAGTTGTGCTTATGTTGTTAGCTCTTCTTATGATGTTGATATGCTCAACTTGTTAGACATGCTTGTTAGACATGTTGATGTTGTTAGCTATGCATATGATACTAGATTTATTCATGATGTTAGAGATGTTCATGCTGCTAGACTCCTTATACTATTAATAGGGATATGAGAATAGTCTGCCTAATGAAGATAGTTATTATATGCTCCTTTATGTATTTTGTTAATCATAAATGTTGTTGAGCTGATTTGTTATATATGATTAAACTGCTTAAACTATCTCATTACCTAAAAATGTTGGAATCAATAAACGTTGTTGGAGGTTATATTTCTTACTGGGACATGGGTCTCATCCTTTTGGTTCGCCACATTTTTTTAGGTAATCGAAAGTGACAAAAACAAACATGTGGCAGTAAAGAGGAGCTATAGTAATGAATCTTTGAGAAAGTTGATTAGATGTCTAGTGTGTCCTAGAGTCATCCCTGTACTCTCAGGTCCGTGCAGGAAAAGTTTGTATATGGTGTTTTAAAGGAATTGGAATTTTGTTAGCATGTTAATGTTTGTTGTGTGGCATATATAAATAATGTTCTCCTATGTATATATGTTGTAGCTAAGGTGATTGAACAATTTGTATCAAATTCTTGGCATAGTACAAATATAAGAAAGATGTTGGGCTCTTATACAAATGTTTCTGAGCGGGAGCTGACGTTGAAATCGGTTTTACTTTACCCATATTTTTGGGTATGTGGTTAATTGGTGATTGATTATGTTTTATGTTTTGAGTAATCTCGTTTAGTGTAATGGGTTCTCACAAATGAAGTACAACACTTTGATCTTATAAAAAGTGTATATATCCCTATACACTTAATATGGATGTGGCTATATGTGGTGGCTAGGAGATTGTAGATATAGACACAACTTTAGAGCACAAGGAAGAAAATAGAAAGTGAATCTTAGCTTTGTTGCTCTCTAGAATGGATGCTCAAGTGTAGCTTGTGTGTTTTGGGAGTCCTAAGGCCTATCCTATTTATAGGAACGGTTTGCAAGTGATTAGAGATGTTTTAGGGAGTCTCTAGAGTGTTCTTAGTGCTTAACTAGCAGTTAGGTAGAAAGTAGTTGGGTTGTAATAGCTAAAATGTTCATTAAATGTGAAGTTTTCAGAACTTTTCTCAGTCAACAATATTGTCGATCAGATGACTTGTAGTCCACAAACTTGTCGATCGGATGACTATGTTGGTACAGCTGGATCTAACGGCTATATGTCTATATCTCTCTTATTTAAACCTATTACAAGGGCTATATCTCGGTCGACAATATTGTCGACCGAAATTGACTCAGAACTAAAGATTTACAAAGTTATTATTTTATTGTCTGAGTCTTCGACCGAGTGATTCTTGGTCAACAATTTTGTCAACCGAGGACTTTGTGCAAGGATTTGCAATGTATGTGAGGTCCTATTGATGAATCATATGAACCTATCAACCCTAAAGTCTTCATGTGAGTGTAAGATAGGGTTTTGGGTGGATAGGGAAAATCTAACGCTTGATTTACATGATATCTAAGTACTTGTACATTATATACTTGTACAAGTTTTTCATTTGAGTATAATCATGAAAATATTAAACATTCAAGGTCATTGTGCTTCAACTTTCCACATGGTATGATCTCCTCATCTTCTTAAACCCTGAAAAATGATCTATTAATCTTCTTGAACCCTAAAATACTCAAGTAGCACGTTACATCCACAAGAATAAAATGTTTGTCATCATCAAAACCGAGGGTATGCTAATGTACAATTTAGCCAACACTATGAAGATAATTCCATATCCTTCTTGTGTGGGGTATGATAAAATAGTTTTGGTGAAGTTGATAGACCTAGGAACCCTAGACCAATGAGGGGAGACTAGGTATACTGCATAAAATACTCGTAGACTTGAGTGAGCTCATAGAGACTGATCATGGCACCCACTTGGGTATTGTTGGTTAAGGGAAACCCAACTTGGACTTTGATATATGTTTGATGAGCCACACATACAAGTTGGTTTAGGACCACCATGCCACACACACACACACACACACACACACACATATATATATATATATATATATATATATATCTGTGTGTGTGTGTGTGTGAAACTGGTCCAACCTTGAGAGGTGATGAATGGGTATGACATTATGGAAAATAAAGAAATGGTTTAATAAGTTCTCTATATGCTATTGGTAACTTACATGTTGGAAATATGAACATGTAAAGTGGTTATCTAACCACATGATGAAACTTTAATAAAGAATGCAACCTAGATGAGAAAGTGAGCATGGTTTAATGCTCATGGTAAATTTTTAATATGATCACGGTCAACATGAGGGATATGTGATAAATAATTTTTTCTTCTTCAAAGTACGCTTTACCATATTGACCTACTATATGGTATGGATTCAATAATGTACTTGGCATATGACATTAGATGAAATAATTGTTCTTATAGCCCTGAACACATGAGACATATTATATCAGTCCCATTATATCCAAATGCTTCAAATTTTGGTGATAAGGTACCAATAGTGATCCAACTCTTGAGTGGTCAATCACGAGATATAATGATATAACTTCCAGGTAGAAAATGCATGGGTGATATAATGGAAAATATTCCTAAAGGACATGTTCCTTTGTGGTAATATAAATCTTAGTACATGATTGTTTCTGTTGATTTCTAATAAGTGCTAGTTTTATCTTGTCTTGGGATAGGACCTCCACTAGAAGGGTGAATTCACAAGTTAGGTTAAGAATTATGATAACATTAAAAGCGACTTAAAACTTGAGAGATTAAGTGCATGAAGAACAAAAGCACATATAATGAGTATGATTCTTTGGACCCATGTATGACATATCTAAGGGACATGAGGAAAAGTCACTAGGGAAGTGACTAATAGAATGGGATTAGGCCCAGACAGGAAGGTCGTCATGATCCCAATGATGGGACATAAAGAAAACTATAGGTTCCCTAAGAGATGAAGGAAATCCAGGTGAAAGAATTTTAAAACATATAATGTTCTTGGATATTATCATAGAAACCTCAAGAAAAATGTGTGATGAAATAAAATAAAGTTATGACATCTCAATAAAACCCTTGGGAAGGGTAGGGCCACAATTCAACCCTAAGATCTGGTAGGATGATTAAAGGTACATAGACTTATGAGGTTGGGGGATGATCGTGTATTGAGTGCATAAGGCCCTTAGGGATCAAAAAAGAGATTGTTCCAAAGGTACCTATGCCCTAGAGATCTTGTGGGAGTGTCTGAGGATAATGAAACATGATATGTAGACGAAAAGAATACAACAATTCATGTGCAAATGTTTAATAAGAATATTAAAAGGAGTTTTGCGTAGACTCAAAAATTACGAGAAAATCACATTCCATGTGAGTGCATGAAATAGAAAGAAAAGTTGTGGAACTAAAAGTTATTCATGGTATGGAGTCATTGTTGAGAATACTAAAAAAAATAGAAACTTAAAAGATAATGTATGATTACATTGTCTCTTCCCTTAGAATGGGATGAACTTTGTATTCAGGTTGCAGCCAAATATTCGTTTCATCTTGTTATGATCATGAGAGATTGGATAGATACATGTTATGATAAAAAAGAGATATATGAGAATTAAAGCCTAAGTTGAAATTTAATGACATAACCTAGGGTTGGAGATGTTACCTCACCCTTAAATAATGAATAATATATTGGAGACATTCGAGTGAAATTGGAATAAAAAAATGAAATTGTAATTCCAAAGTGGAATTGAAATCACAAGTAATCACAGAGTGATAAAAGCACACAATGCATAGGGTTGGGGATGTACCTTACTAAAGTGAGAACTTTCACACATCAACAAAAGTTGTTAAGAATGATTTAGATAGATATCTGAGAAGGGTTTGTAACCCTAATTTTTAAAATTAATGAGAAGTTATCTTTTACCTTAATTTAATTTGTCTTAAATTTTGGGGACAAAATCCCTTCAAGGAGGTAGATGATAGATCCTCAAATTTGGTAAATTTAAATTCTATGAATATTATATTTATTTTTGTGACTAACACAAGAATAATTTTCTAACCATGAATGGAAAAATAGGTATTAAGACATCCAATGAAGATAATAATAAAATTTTATAAAATTTGAGATGGTAAAGGTCCCTTTGAAGAACCATCGTGGGGATGAAGCCACTTGGGAGCTAAAGACGGACATCAAAAAGTCTAATCTTGAACTTATGTATGAATAATTGAATTTTGAGGACAAAATTCCTATAAGAGGAAAAGGATGTTATAACCTAGTTTTTCATATGTATTGTGCATATACATTTGAAGCAAATAATGTATTATTAAGGATACACTAGAAAGCTAGGCATGATTTGTCTTAATGGTATGGATTAAATTTGTGAAGTAATCTTTACAATGGATTCTGTGATTTTACTATTTTTCAACAATCTAATAAAATATATGGGGGAAAAGAAAGAGAGAAAATCCAATAATAAAGTGGTGTTGAATTATGTGGAGTTTTCTAGAAAAGTGGTGTTGAAGGTATCTAATGGTTTGGTTTCTGTTCCATATTGTTTCTAATAAGAAAAGAGTTGTCAAAATAAGAAGTCATGCCAATCTAGAAAGAGAAAAGAATTAATTTGATGCCTTAAACATATTATGGAGAAAGAGATATGTTTTTTCCTAGATTCCCTAAGTGAGGAGGATTATGGAAATATGCATTGAATGTCATGATTTAAATTAGATAATGAAAATTAGGGACCCAGTTCCCTTTGTTTTTGGCGTGGCATGTCAGCCACTAGATCAAGATCTAAGGATGACTTAGTCATCATCTACCCCATGCAGGAAAGGAAGGACATGGCACACTAACCCCAAGAATCCTTTCACACCTCCCTCTCTCCTCATTGTTTTTAGTTCCTAGAAACCCTCCCATTAAGACTGAGAGACAATTTTAAACTAGGAAGTCTCTGGTTTGGCCACCTTTGGAAAAATATAATATGTTTTCCCAATTCGTTGGCCGCTGGAAGACCAACCCTCCATAGTTTGGCCTATAAAAGGGGTATCCACCCTCTACGAGGCCACGAGACCATTAAAGCCCATGGTCGATTCTTTGCTCACAATTTCATCACCTATTTCTACCATACCTCTCCTCTTCCTTCTTCTTCTTCCACTAGAAAGTCCCCTTCTTTTCTCTCCACTCTAGCTTTCCCCTGGTGGATTGAGGCCGCCCACCAATTCGACAAGATGTGGCAAGGAGGGAGGCACCATTATCCATTGTTCAAAGTCTTAGAGGACCAAAGTCAACATATGGGTTGACTAGTTTAGGAAGGCTTCTCGTGAAAGAAGGAAACTCATGAGGTTGAATATGACCATGAGCGATTTGACCTTTCTGACCCTGGGCGTGAAAATATGTGACCCCTGAAGTGGGAGGCCAAAAGGACCTTGCGCCCTGGTTTAGACTATGGCCAGAGTGGAGGGCATGCTGAAGTGGTGTGCGATGAGTATACGAGAAGGACAGTGTGGCTATTAACATATAAGGTAAATTTTTCTAACATGGCTCTCGTTGATTGGTCATTAGGGGTAATCTTAAAATAATAGTAATTAATTATTGGTAACTCAGATTGAGACATGTTATATATGAAAAATGATCAAGAGAATGAGAAAAATCTAAATAAAAATAAAAATAAACTTAATTATTTTTATTTTTTCAAAAGTATCTAACATTACTAAATTTAATGTATTAAAAGCATGGAAACCCTAATTTCTTGGTCTTAATGAATATAACTTGTTTAAATGACTTTAATGGATAAAGTTTAGTCTTTTTGAATAAAAAGGAAATCTTTGACTTAATTTTATATAAAGAATTCATATAACATCAAAACTAGGGTTTGTAAGTTAGGGATTAAGAGAGGCATTCTCTCCCCATCTCCCACGCCTGTGGCAGAGGTTGAATGCCCGGGAGGGTGGTAAATCAAGGTGGCAACTAGGATGTTGACTTTTAACTTAAAAACCCTTTTCATAAAAATAAAAAAGGTTTGTAAGTTAAAAAGGCATTAAAAGTGATATTTAGGGTTTGGAAAGACAAAACCCTAATGAAACCCTAATTTGACCTCAAAACCCTAAATTGGAACCCAAGTCAATCTTAATGTTAGTTTATGAACAAAATTGTAATACTTGGGTGTTCTACACTGATTTCATGGTGATTTCTTACTTATTCTCAACTGCTCATATCTTGCACTTTTGATCTCTTCTGAGAAAGGTGTGTGGTTACACCTATGACTACTCGCCTTAAATGACTTCTATGTCTTTTTTAGGTTTCCCGCATTGATTGCAAATAGACTTTTGGTTGTTTATTTAATTCAAACAATATTTAAAGCCTCTATGAGTATCACATTATATAAGTATAACTTTCTCAACTATCTATGGTGGATTTAAGTGTTACATATGGGATGTAAGAAATGTCATTATGATGACAGGTGATCAATCTAGGATAGGATGATCACCAATAAGATCAAGCTGGGATATGATGGTCATTATGAGGCCGAGCCGGGATAGAATGGTTATCATGAGGCCTAGTTGGGAAAGGATGGCCATAACAAACTCCACTCCAGGGACTAAACCCTAGAGAGAGGGTATCGCTCATCAGTACTCCAAATAGGGAGTGTACCATAGAGATTAAGTTGAGAAGTTTGAAAGAAAATGCATGTTCAATTTTGTAATCATAATTGATTCTATGGTTGATTATATTGTTACACCTACATGTGAATATTTTGTTTCCCCCACATACATGTGTAACTTTTTATATTAACCGCGTTTTGTTTCACAGTATTTAGGTAAATGCTAGATATGGAGAAATCAAAATATGATGAACCGTATGAAACTACCTGAAGGAATTAAAGATAAGTAAATGAAGATTAGATAGATACTTCTTCTCATATGTTTAGCTTTCATGTAAGAGGTTCATGTAGCTCCTTAGAGGAGCATCTTGTAAACAAGATTTTAAATAATGGAATTTATTTACTATTATTTGTTATTTGGTCAAATCTGGATCCTTGGGAAATTTAGGTAAGGGCTCTCAACTTTTTAGATTTTCTTTTATTGGGGGATTCTAAAAAGTGAAGTTGTTACATGCATACTTTTATTTGACTATTTTCATAGATTAAATTACACTTACTTTGTATCAATGGTTGCTACTCCATCCAATAAATGGCACTTCATTTCCTCAGCCTTTCGAGGAAAACAACCATAGAACGGAATAATGTAACTATCCAATAATTCCCACTCGTGGGAATTTATAAAATGAGTTAGTGCTCAATTTGGAGTTGTTCAACTTCCTAAGTACAAAATAATTATTTATGCATGTATATTGTTCCATTTTGAGCTTGATCAAATAATAATAAGATCACAAATGTCATCCCAAGTATTTAGTTGATTTGGGCTCTAGGTACGAGATCATGCTTCATAGTGAGGAACACAATTTGCAGGATGACTAATGACACGACCCTTCATAGAGAGCTCTTCTGATGATGATTTCCTAGAATATTTTAACAAATGAATCCATATGAGAGCCCTTTTGTAGAGGGAAGTTTAGATGTGATTTGGGGAATTTTTTTGGATCAACCTTGTTTCCTCAATAGAAATAGGAGATATTCAGTATATTGGAAAAGAGTTTGAGAACTTTTCCCCCCAAGTAATGGAAAATACTAGATGGGAGGTACAGGAGGTGGATTTACCTTTTCTAGAACAAAATGGTGGGTACAGATCCATGTGACACTTTGGAGGAGAGACAGAGTGGCCATAGACCCAAGCCTCACTTTTAGGAACCTCACAGGGCTAGAAGGAGTCTAAGCATGGACATTATTAACGAATTGGTGGAAGGAGATGGGAGGTTGATGTTTGAGCATGGCAGGGTATTGATATTAGAGATGTGACTCGCCTTAATAGTGCCCAACGATAGATGGGGTCTTCATTGCTTAGACAGTGTTTAAGGTTTTGAGTGCAAGCATACCTAGAAACATGAGTGTGTAGACCTCTCATTCAAATGGATCTAGCATAACTCCCTATCAGCCAATGTTTCCACCTTTAGTTGAAAAATCTTGAATAATGTGGTTCCCATGGACTCTAGAATATGATCATGCAACATTATAATGGATTATTGTTGCGAGTGTTGTGGAGTGGGTGAAGAAGAATCCACTGATCATCTTTTCTTAGGTGGCGAAATGGTGAGTCAAGTTTGGGTCATAGTAGAAGACCTTATAGATTGTGTTTGCTTCACAACATCTAGATACATGGGTGTGTCGTTGAGTTATATCTAGTCACTAGCAAACATTTAGAGCCAGATAGAGGTAGCATGAGGTCTACTGTTCTTAATTGTCCTTTGGGCCATATATGGACCGAGTGATGCATGCGTAGATACCAAGGTAAAAGAATGAACAATAGGGGAATCTAGAAAAGATAGAAACACATTCTTAGAACCTCAATGTATAATGAAATCCTCAAGAGGTTTGATGGATCTAGAGAGCTCAAAGCTAGATGGAAAGAAAGGGATTCTTGTATGATACTAGGATGGATCAGCCATTCCTTAGGGAGTTTTGATGGGAGAAACCAACAATACATCATTTCAAGTTAAAGAACCCACATGCAAGGAACAAAAGGAAAAGTGATAGGGGGTTACCATAAAGAATCATGAGGGACTTATTGTGGGTGGCTTTACAGGGTGTAGTTTGGGGATTGACATCTTGGCTTACCAGCTATATGTGCTTGAAGCAAGTTTGGAGGTGTATAGAGTATCTAGCGAAGATCACGAACTTACAGTAGAGGCAATTTAGTTGCAAATATTAAGGTTTTAAGTGGATTAGCTACCCCTCCCCAAAGATACAAAAGGCACTTCTTAACAATGTTTTCTTTTTTGGATGAACGAGTAGGCATCTATAGATACATATGCAGAGAAGTGAATCAATGTCGAGTAGGCTTGCTAAGTATGGCGCTAGTCTAGTAGATAGGTATACCTCCACATACTAGTGGAAATGACACCACTAGTTAGAGGCATGTTCAGACTAGAGGCTTGGGGTGGTACATACCTTAGAAGAGTCAAGCATACTAGCTTACATATACAAAGAGAAAAGATACCATAGATTTAGACGGGTTAGATGGAGCAGCTAGGTGATCTCATTTTATAGAGTAGGGACCATACAACGCTCTAGGTGGGCTGTTTGTTGGGGTTTCTACTTTTTGTAGAGTTCGGATCCCACAGCCTTGTATTTCAACTCTAATTTTTGCCTGCTGAGGGCCATGATGAATGAAATTTCCCCTGCTTTTATTAAAAAGAAAAACTAATGACAACACTAATCAGCAAACCCACGGCAATGCAATGAGTGCATTACATGACAACACTACCCCATATGTCAGGACTAGAAATTCTAAGCTCTAGTTCACTGCAGTGTGATGAAACTGCAAAGTGTGAGTTTGCATTTTATTTACATTGCAAAACTACGCATCGCCACCCAAGTGTGCTCAACCAAACATGTCTATGGCCTTTTGTTATATCCACTTCTCCGCCAAGTTATTCAATTATACATGAAATTAGTTGAGAAGAAAAATTCCTCAATGATTAACTAAGAAAACTCGAGCGTGTATAATAGCTTGGCGTAGTATATATATGAAGTGCAACAGTGGTTGGATTCACAATTTACCAAAGAAGACAGTCCCCACATAATTTATGTTTTGTTTGCCCCAGCTCATTATTAAAGTTCAAACAACTCAAGTACAGCTCATTATTAAAGTTCAAACAACTCAAATTTTTCCATGGGAAAAGACGGTCCAGTGCAATTTGACACCGCCAATGTTCTGGTACAGTGAAGTGGTTCACCGTGAGATTTTTGTCCACGGAAAAAGTTATATTTTTTACCGCTGCATTAAATAAAAAATAATACAAAAAATCAGAGGACCGTTCCTGCCCGAAAGATTTAACCGCTGCCAGAGTATTCGCCGCCACTTTTCCAAATGAAGCATAAAGATGATATTTGGAAAATAACACTTCATTTGTGGTGTAATTACAATGTTAAAATGGTTTCTAATGCCAAGCTACCACCATAAGATACAACTGACAAAAATATCTAAAATCTCGTGTTTTTGCAGAGCAGTAGGTGCTCGCCTTCTCCGTAGCAGCTTTATTATTTTTACCAAACAAAATCCAAAACTAACTCTTGTTAAAAACCTCATCGTTTATCAACCAAGTCCTCAGACTACATTTGGAAGAAAAAAACATGAAACAAGCTTATTAGCATGCATTTCAGGTGGGAACAAACCCACCCACCAAACGGAAACAACCTGACATAGGCTCCACTTAATCACGGAACTCATTCATGAAGCCTTGATGAAATTCCCTGAGGCGACTGACAATGGCTGGGATCTTGTCTTCCTGAGGCAGTATTGTGCATCTAACGTGCCAGGTACCAGGAACCTGTTGAAAAATGACACCTTGTCGGCAAAAGATAACAGTTGATAAGTAGTAGGCAAAGGTCCGTTTATAGGAAGCATCACATTACCTGCCCAAAGCCAGAACCAGGGACAAAGACAATGCCAGTGGCATCAAGGAGACGGCGAGCAAAGTAAGCATCAGGAGCAGCGCCTATAGATCTGGCTGCTTCAATAGCCTTGTCTGGGAAACGGAATTGAGGGAATAAATACATAGCACCCTCTGCCTTATTGCAAGTAACTCCTTCCAAGTCATTGAAAGCACTCTCCAAGATCTAAATGAAATGAAATATTATAATTAGAACTTTAGCTTATTCTCAGTGTTAGATTGTCGAGTTAGAAGATTTTGTGGTTAGTATAAGAACAGCCATTTGAACAGTTTTCCTACTTTGGAATAAGGATCAAGGAAAAGCGGTTATCAAATTATCAGTATGACTAAGCAAACCTCTGCCCGACGAGCCAAAGATGAGAGAATGGCCATCTTCTCGCTTCTGTATAGTTCATATAAATCATCTCCTACCTATTACATTTTACAAAATAATAAGGTATAAATCATGCTGTACAAAATATGGAACATGCAAACACCGTTGTATCAGAAGTGAAACAGTTCCATTGACTACATGAAAATAATGGCAGTAGAAAGAATGATTGGACGGATAACCTTTGGTGGGTTCATGACAAGGCTGCAGAGAATTTGACCAGATATGTTCGAACAAAGATTAACAGAAGCCAGCTTGTAGATCTGCTCCCTGACGGCGGCGCTGAAGCCGGTAACCTCCATGTAACCACCTCTTTTCCCACATTCACCATAATACCCTGCAGAAAAAAAAAAGAACCATTATCTGAAAACGTTCTTGAAAATATTCTTCTTTCATTATTAAATGATTCATGTGTGTTTTATGTATAACTGGAATATAGGCCTTTCAAACCTTTCGAGACCGACTGAAATGATACTATTGTAATATCTTCCTCCTTAAATCCCATAGATCTTGCAACCTTTTTGAAGGAATTGAATTCTTTGTCTGCGACATAAACGTTCTCTTGGTAGACCTTAAAAAACATTTAACTGAATTAATGGCATTGAAATAGCAACAGGAAGTTTTTTATTGGATTTCACAAAGTAATTCCACCACTGTGCTAACACACACCGTTAAAACTTTCCATTTAACAGAAGATTAGAGTAGATGATATGGTTCCAGCAAGAAAGAAAGATTAGTTTACCTCGTCAGCCAGAAGAACCAAACCATTGGATTTGCAAAATTCAACTATGTCCTTCTGATTGTCCTCTCCGAGAACCTGAATATAATCCAAAATATCTCTTGGTAAGTTTGAAAACCATATATTGAAACTCAAATTTAAGTAATATATACAATATCTTACATATTATAAATTGTCTCTAAACATGGTTAGTGTTTCAAAGTGCTACATGAAAGAAGACAAACCTGGCCTGTAGGGTTGCCAGGATTTATAACTACCAAAGCACGGACTTCGATCCCCTTGGACCTAGCAGCATCCAACTGATTACTGAGCTCAGAGATCTTCAGTCCCCACCCTGCCTCTTCATCAAGGTAATATGGAACCTAAACAAGGACACAAAAATCACAGAAAACATATTAGGAAGATCCATTACCCGATCATAATCCCAAGTCCCTGTAATTTGTACCAAAATTTTGGATTATAATATTTCGTAAAACAAATATCAAAAGTCCTACTTGAGTAAGAGGTTGATAAGATTAACAAAATTGTTGTAGTTAAATTAACATATATACAAATGTACCTAAACCTATCTTATGTATATGAATAACTAGTTGGGCATGTAATTAATGCTGCACCATGTCAATGTGAACAGTCAGTCTTTAGGAAAACAACGACATAGCGAGATGCATAAACTTTTTTTGGGTGATCAGACAGTTGGAGAAAAAAATTTAAACAAGTAAAAGAAAAAACTACTCATTTTCAGCAATAAATAATCTAATGCTTTCAACAAAAATAAAACACAGGTATGGTTTGGCATTGTTTTCTTCCTCAAATTATACAAGGTGCCTGCAGACAATATCCATTCTGCATAAATTTCTTGGTAAAAAGACACATTGGAAAGATAATCATGCAATTTGGTCTTAGTAGTGAGAACCGTTGTTTAAGGCATTTTATTATTTTCTCTATAAGTGACGGTTCTTCTAATATTCTCCTTTCTTTGCCGACCAAAAAAAATATTCTCCTTTCTTTAGGGAAGTCATAAGGCCATCTAATTCAGCCTATCCTCCCCATGTTGCAGAGCAAATTGTTAGAATTGGTAATAGAAGTGAAAGTGTCAATTGCTCCAGAGGTGAAAACGAAGTCGGCCAATTAAGCGGGGGTAAACCAGGAACAGGGAGGGTACTATATTTTCGCAAATCTTGCTGTTGCATATGTTATTAACATCGATATCTCAGTCGCCTTCGGAGTAAATCTGCCCATTGGAGTAAAACCTGAGGAATGACAACCAACTGCAGTCCGTCTCAGAAATAACCTACTGCAGTTCATGTTCCATGCAAGTCGAAGCTCATTGAGAATAGCCTGAATGTCACCCCTTTCAGGGCTGCACAGTTTCCTAGTTAACGTTCTGATCATTTCCCTGTGTAAACCCTAGCTGGCACAATATAAAAAGTTTAGTCCTGTAACTTCAATTTTACAAATAGTGAACAAACAAACTTTCACCGTTGGATGTAGGATCTGCATAAAAATATATCCAAATCACATAAAACCATCTCTTATATATGTGGCTGTCTGTCCTTTTCTTGTCAAAATGAAATTTGGGGTGGGGGGGGGGGGGGGGGATGCATCTCTCTTTCTTCCAATGGTGGCTAAAAGGGCCCTTGGTTGTTAACGGCTTTCTTGGGAAGATCATCACCGAGGAAAATTTCTGATCAGCTTTTGTGACTTCACTTTGCTATTATTTGGTAGTTAGGATGGACAGAGCCAGTTTCCTCCAGCTCAACCCCCGGTGCTCACATTTTAGACATGGCTCATGCACACCTTGCGATTGTACACATCTCTACTGAAACAAGTCTATCAACCTCTGTTTTGACAGGAAAATGTTTCTCTTATTTGCTCCTTTTCTATCGAAATGACAACCAGGACGTCAGTCTTCCCTGCTTTTGTTCTTGAGGAAGAATACATACAGGTGCAAAAATTCTCTTCGGAGAAAAGGACGTTTGCTTTAACTCCATATGCCTGGTTCCTCTCTCCTTTAGATGAAGGTAGACTTATCATCGGATATTTTTCACAATAGTGGAATAACCAAAGGAGTCAAGTGGATTATTAAGAAAATGAAGTGCATCAAGGCAGCCAAAACGATCAATGAATTTTCAGTTGAAATTGAGGCATGTACTGGAGAAAAATATAATGATCAAAGGAGAGTTGGATTACTTCTGCACATAAACTGGCTACCCTCACAAGTACCCCACCAACTCCATAGTTCAACTCCAAAATAAAATGTTCGTTGGTGGTAGGCTCTTCTGCCAATTTAGGGCCTGTGTATTCTTGAAGGCTGGAGCTGAATTGTGGGGTTTAATGGAAGGCCTTGCTCTGGCCTGGAGCAAAGGAGTGAGAGACTTGGAGGCTGAAATGCATTCCCAAATAGTTGTCAAGAAGGTGACATGAAGATCAGATCTGAGAGATGAAAGTAGGGTTTTATATGGATATTTAAATTTTGATTTTTCAATATGTATTCATGTTCAAAAGTTTTTCAGAAAAAATCAATAGCTGACATACTAGAGTCACATTTCAGATATTGGATTTTAAAGCAAAACAAATCAGATGGAGTTCAGATTGCAAAATGTGACTCGGAATTTGGACATTGTTGCGTGCATAGTCACAATATACTCCGACTTTTAGAAAAAGTCGCATTTAAAATGCGAATTTTTCCCTAGACGTATGAAACTTCCGAATAAGTCCCAATTCCCGATATTACGTTTTGTTCTCGTATTATTCATGAACGAATCACGTTTAATATTTTTTTTGTGTTCTATACGTTCTTTTCCCGTATTATACTGATTAAGACTCCATCTTAGTTTGAGACTTTGAGTGCATATATATGTGTGTACATGTACATGCATATATGTGTGTATGTATGTAATATATGTATGTATATGTAAGTAATAGTTGTAGATATATGTGTGCAATATATATGTATATTTATATGTGCATAACATATATATACATATATCTGCATGCAATATATGTATATATCCTCCGACTTTTTCCCGAATAGTTGACCGTACTTTTACCGTATGTTGACCGATTTTAATGTGAATTTCCCACATAATTGCCAAATTCCAAAATTTTCAACTCAACCGAATGTATCCCGAATACCGATTTGTGACTATGGTTGCATGAACTAGACAACAACATACATATATAGTAGAATATATTATCATTATTATTATTATTATTATATATTACATTGATTTGATAGTATATCAGTTTATATACATAATATATTTATTAATCTTCAATTCTTTTTTCAGTTTGGATCGTTGCCCAATTCAGATAGTATCTAATTTGGATCAGATTCGGACAATTCATTCAATATTAGACATATTCGGATGGATTATCAGATCAGATTTTCTCTATAGATTCAAATCTGGATACTGCAATATCCATTTCAAATCATGTTTCCATCCCTGGACCTGGATAAAGGTGAGCCACTAATTAAGGCTATAAAGGATATATATTAGTAGAGAATGGTGAGTCCAGATCAGGATTATATTCAGAGGCCAACCAAGCGGTGGATTGGCTGGCCAACTGTGGGTTTTCAATTAGTTGGACACCTCAAATCTGAATTAACCCCCAGATGGGGTGTAGGTGCTTTAATGCAAACAAAGAGGGTCGACATTAGAGTAGCCAAAACAATAGACAAAGAAGAGGGGATATATAGTTCACTTTCACATAATAAATTGAAGGTTACAAAAGAAGCCTCTAAAATTACACTCTGTGAAGTGTCTTTTTTCAAAAAAGAATCTCTTAAATGGATACATTATAGCTCAAGGACTACATCTATGATTTAATTCTCGTCTCTTCTCTTCATAGTAAGGTACATGATAATATGATATTTTGTGAACTTTTTACACTTGTTTTATTTCTATATTGATATCCCTTTTATGAATCTTCCTGGCTATTTTAATATCTTTGAACAAAATCTGGATTTGACTTGATACCCTTTCTCACTCCATGCAGACTCATCATAAGTTGCGACTGCGACATCATCTCGACCATAAGGGTCCATGGGTGTCTCGCCCGAGACGGATCATATGATCAGCGGCCCATCGTCACGACCGTGGTTGTACATCAGGAGTCTCAATGCTTTCCAATCGCAACAACAGTTGCGACCAAGAATATCGTAGCAACCGCGACAAATGGTCTCGACCGAGACAGATCCTATAATCAATGGGTGTATCGGTCTCGACCACTGTTAAGGTCTCAGTCGTAACAACACCTCCTCGACTCGACCGAGACAGACGTTACGACCGCAACTGATGGTCACAACTGTGACAATGGTCTCAGTCGAGACATGAGTCCCGACCGCGACAAAGAGTTAAGTCGGTGGGCAACGCCTATAAATAGGCCCCGACCTCACACATACAAGGGAGATCATATCATCAAGGAGGACGAAGTGTTGCCCAACTCCAGAGCCATCCTCATTCACATCCACTGGTATTGGATCTCCAAAGATGAAAGTTGGAGGAGAGAGAAGATTTGTCACCCTCTTCTTTCGAGAGAAGGAGTTACCATCTTCCACGCCTACACCAGATCTAGATCTGAAGAAGTGTCGTTGGTGTATCGCCTCCTTCCTTCTTTAGATCTAACATCTCCCTCACGATGTACCTTCACCCTCTTCGTTATTCTTTATGTATCTACACTTTTGTAGCGTCGTTATGCTTCTCATTAACATGGGTGGCTAAACATCTTGCTTGGGTTGGGAGTAGCCACTAAGGCTCTCCCAACATGTATATACTTACATCCTTCTGAATATATATATTCTTGGCAATGGTTATCACCATACTCTTGTTCTTAATTGCTTGACTTGCATAATTAACTATCATCTTGTGATGTATGATTGTTAATGCCTAGAAAGAGTAGTATTAATCTTATTTAAGTGTTATGGAGTTGCATGAATGCATGAAAATATTAGAATACTAAAGCCAATGATCATATGGTTTGCTTTGTGATTGTTTGTTTGTCATCTCGAGAGAGAGACAACTTTATAATCTAGATCTATCCTAAGCTCGAGAGAGGAGGGGATAGACATATATGATGATTTCTTGTAATCTTGCTAAGGGTATTTAAGGGGTGTGAGTGTTTCATGTTGGTGAGAGATCTTAGTAGGTGAAACCCGATCCAAGTTCTCATCCTTATCTTGTTTCCACGTGTTTGTTGCTTTGATCTCTTGTCTTCTTCTTTATCTTTCTTTTACTTGTTTCGTTTTGTTTAGAGTAATAACGTTCCAAAAGGAACACCATCTTAATCTACCCCTTCATTTGGTGTATTTGATTTGATTCTAAGGCTCTACGTTCCTAACACTTACCAACCTTGTCCATGCGGTTTGACCCCGATCTACTACAGCGGACGCCGTATAATAGTTGCGGGGGCCTGAGTATCGGGTTATAAATCTAAGAGTCTGACTACTTTAGATCCGTTGTGTTTTGGACGTGTGATTTAGGTCAGTCAGTACACAAGAACACCTATTGTTCTTCTGTGTGCAAAGAATCTTAGTCATGTATTGTTATTGTATTGTTACTAATTACATGATCGATAACTCAAGTATCTTCTCCTATATTTTAGATTCTAGTATTGTCATTTGTATTGTTACTAATTACATATATATAAATGTACAATCATGGAATACATATATTCACACATTCCACTTATATATTAATATAATTATATGTATATATTTCAATATTTACGCAAACATATACATACACACATGCATGCCACATATGTGCATTGATATATTTTCTTATAGATACATATGAATTTATGTTCTATAATTTTAATATATCAGTTTATAAAGTTAATGTACTTTTTTAATGATTACATATAATTAATTTATAACCACATATACTTCCGCATACCACATATATTCTGTGTGTTGCCCTCCCCAACCATACACTGATACAGCCTTTCAATACAATGGTTGGATGTATCCCACAGATAGATTTAAAATGTAGCTTATTGAGGATATTCTCTATATGGAAAAAGTTCACAGATATACAAAGCCTATCGATCAACATTTGTATCATGTGCCTTTTCTCTTCTTGATATTTTGTATACAACAATGTGAATTCTATTACTATATGAATGCTCCTACCACTACTAATGTTGGTTAGTGTTAAGCATTATTTTAAAAGGGGCCCAAGAAGCCGCTCAGTTTGGCCTTTAGGAGCCAATTAGGTGGCTTAGCATTTGGCGCCAGCCGAAGACCCGCTCAGCCCGCTTAAGAAGCCGCTTGAGCACTACTTCTAGGCGCCAGGCTGAGGCCGCTTAAGTGAAAAGTAGGAGACTGAATCATTTCTTACACTCAAAATGGAAATGTAATACTTAGTATCAAACATTAGATTATTGATATTGCATAACATTATTTAACATGTTGATATTATACTATTGTATCAAAGGAGTAAAGGACTAATATGTACCTAAATATTGTAGTAGTTAAGTAGTGTGTAATACTACACTATTCTTGCTTCTACTATATGATACTAACTTCTATGTACCATTAAGTCTACTATACCAACAAATACTATGTATATCTATCATGTAATGCAGTACTATGTGACTATGTCATAAATCAGTAGTATTCTACTGCTTCATCGTGATAATTACTAAGTATAGAACATTATGTAATAATTACTCTGTAAATGCCACACAATATAGCAATGTAAAATACTGTGAAGTATTGTACTCCTACATAATGCTAACTACTAAGAATATTATGATGGTATGATGCTAGTATACTACTATGATGGTATGATACTAGTATGCTGTTATATGTTATAAATACTACTATATATGGTGCTAAGTAGTCAGTAGGTTACATGATGGTATGATACTAGTATATTGTTGTATGTAATGCGTGTATAATGATGATTCATCTACATGAAAGTAACTATTAAGCAAAATATTGTTGTGTAGGGTGAATTTCACACTGTTGCACAAGTTTAATTATGTATACAAGTTTCTAAAATATAATTATATATTGAAATCTGCATATTTTTGTGTAAAATCATATAGGAAATTAAGTATCCACTTTTTCAAAATCTGCCCGTCTGGCGCTCAAGCAGCTACAAGGTCATGTACGCCCTCCTCCCGCTTCCTTGTATATAAAACATTGGTGCAAACACAGATTACCAACCCATGGTTTTTAGGAGAACCTTTAGCTAAGGGTAATAATGTTTATTATGTATGAAATTTAATGTGCATATTTGAGCTAGATGTGTAGCTGGAGGGGGAATAAGATGATCATGATATTTGGTTTAGACGATGGCCAGCTTTTTAATGGCAGTTATTAATCTTTTTACAAGTGGGTACTTTTGATGTTTTCCACTATACAAAGTTGTGTACCACCCTTCCTAAAAATGAAGTTCAGTCCTGCCACTCCAATCTCTAAGATAGTAGAAAATAAACTTTTCTAACTTGGAACCACGTAAATGTCTCTTCTTGCTTTTTTTATCATTTATTTTCCTTTTGTTGACAAATTGTTTTTTCACAAAATAATTAATAATTTTACCAAAAATGTGTTTAATGAATCAAGATCCAACAATTAGCTTCTACATATAATTTTCTATTAAGAGCAACATACAATGGTAGAAAACTTAGATGACCACCGTGAAAAAGAAGGATAAAAACAACTATATTTATTGTGTATCAAATCTGAAGACCAAATTGCTCAATCTCTATATAAGGTTCTTCCATAGTATTTAGATAGATTATGTGCAAGATGTGCATTTTGACCTGTATGACAGCTTAAGGGGGAGTTTGGGAGATGATCATATAAATTAGGATTGATAGGAAAGCTCACCCATAAATGGCATACTATTAACTCAGCAAGTGAGGGTCAAAACTGTGAACCTACTCTCACAATTCGAAAAGTTAAGTCTAATATCTGAGATGTGGAAACCAAACTTTCATCATGTTAAGAATCCAACATTGGGATATTTCCAGACCACCTAAAATTTGTCTCTTTTGTGGTTACTGATATTGAATTTTCAACAAATGTTATCACCAAAATCGAGTCACTTAAGATGTTTAATACATTAATACTTTAATATCCAACATTATATAGTTCCAAATTTATATCCACTTAGTAACATGTCACTTACAAGGATAGGGGACTTACAAGACAGCCACCATGAAGTGCAATTGAGGCAGAATATAAGGGATATTGAGGAATAGGGCAAAGAATGCCATCTTTCCCTGACCGTATCAGTAGTTGCATCATGGTGTGTACCTGCATCCTTACTGTTTAAGATAACATTCAAATTAATATTATATAAGACAACTGAAACCCGTCAGTAGATACCCCAGGACTAGCTCCATCTGTCAAGAAAATGTCATCTCCCTTAGCAGGGAACCCATCACGAGCTGAAATTCCTGCTGCAACTGCATCACGCAATCCTTTGATACCCTGTATGGATTACAATATGCAGAAACTGACGCATATAAATGAGCTAGCACTGGACATCTAAATCCTTAAATACTCGCAAGACAAGACTTGCCTGACTGTGACTATAAGCACCTGTAGCCCGGTGAGGAATCATGCCTAGTATCTCAGTGGCCCGTTTGATGGAATCAGAACTGAGGAGAAAAACAATTTTTTCAAAAATCATATATAGTACAGAGGCTGTAATCCATCTCCATCAACTTGAATATGAGGTGTTATTATAAATGTTTGTTTAATGACTGCAAGATGCCAATATTATACAAGGGATTGGCCAATTTATTGGACAGATCAGATACTTGTTAAGAGCAAACAAACAGCTTAGACTATACATTTTTAAGGTATCTGCATCATTTCATTCCTACAGTATCAAAGGACTTTTTCCAATAAAATGTAGAATAAATGGTTAAAATTTAGATCAACTACAGTATGATATAACAAACCCAACAACAAAAATAAATGATCAAACACTTCTATCAACATAACTCAAGTATGAATTGGTTAGAAATTCCAAAGAAAACAAGTGAAACCAATGAAACAAAAATGAAATTTACATTCGCATTAACTGGAGCAGTTATTGAAATAAAAGAATAACTAGTTGAGGTTGTTATTCCAGATAAAGAGAAAATAAATATAAATTGTTTGTAGATATTTTCTTATGGTTTGTTTCGTCCATGCATACCTTTAAATTTTACCTTTTAACATAGACAACCTTCTAATTATTCAGATTACATAGATGTCATTAAACTTATCACAATTCACGGGATATAGCTCTAACTGAAGTAAAAAAGAAAATATATAGTAAAAAGATGCTAGCTTTTTATCTTTCTGATCCCAACCCAAATTAAATAATGTTTGATTATTCCGCATGATCCCTAATTCTAGCCCTCAACTTCTGATGAGCTGTTACAAGATGGAAATATTAGATAAACTGTGCTCAATTTCTAATGAGATAAAACTATTATATAAAATATTGCTCAATTTCTCATGAGATATTACAAGATGGGGAATATACACAAGATAAGTGTATTTACCTGAACAATGTACCAACATTCTCCATTTCCAAAAGAGGCGGATGATCTACTAATGCAAGAACCTGAGACATTTGGAGAATTGAGTGAGTACCACAGAACTTTCATACACATAGAAGGTTCACCTCAAGATAAAAAAACCGTGCTGACCTCTCTGAAGAAGGTAATTGGCTTCTGACCAAGGCTTTGGGGGTTCCCAATGTTACAATAGAGGATCTGATCAATACGAACATTTACAAAAAGGATGTCACAGAAAGAAACTTTGGAGGGTAAAGAGTGCCTATATTAATCAAAAGGAAGAAGTGCCTACCTCTTCAAAAGGGTGGGAATCTGGATTTGCCCTCAGCTCGTCTTCCAGTTTCTGCGGAAAGAATATCAAAAGGCAGCGTTAGAAAAAAGCGATAGAGCAAACTGGAAAGTCTACGTTGTGGGAAGGGGTTCTGGGTTTATTACTTGTGCGGCCATAACAATCTCACCACGGACAGCATATCGGCATTCCACCACCTGCAATTGACAGAAAGAAGCCCGTACATTAGAATGTAGAAACGGAACTTAGAGACAGATACGTCGACCCAGGACTAAGGCAAATGGGGAAAGTTGCAGAGTAAGAGCTAAAACGGTAGAAATCATAAAGCTGGAATGCAGAGCACCGGCCTGTTTTTATACATGGAAGGGAATAAGGGCGAAACGCCGGAGGAAAAAAAAACATATTCTGCACTGTACATGTCAGCACTTTCTTAGCCAGCCAGCATTGGGCGAAAAGGTTTAACTCAATGAATAACGGCAAGGCATAAGCAAATTGCGACGTCTGCCTGCTCTGATTCCGGAATGCCAGTGATGCACGACATGTAGTGTATAGCCCATGAAACTGAAGAACAAATTCCAGAGCAACAACGAAGTACGGGGAAGATCCAACCTTGGGGTTGATGTTGCCGACGGTGATGTCTGCCATGGCGATCGAAGCACGAGGAGTAGCAGTCGCGCTAGAACAGAGCAGTGGAGCGACGCAGGGGAGAGGACGACGGTAGGTTAGAATGCTTTCCTCCGAACACACTCGGTGTCAAATCTCTGCAGGGGGGAATAGGATTCCAGTTGTGGTGAATATTATTATAAAGGAGGGCCGGCGTCGTGTTCCCCACGTCAGAGACCCCGCTTCCGCCAACAGTACGAGGGACGACGACTAGTTGACGCTACTGGTACAGTTTCAAAACGGAGAGGTCAGGACGCCCACAGTATCGGACGTTTGGGGTGTAAAAGGTGCGGTAAAGTGCTGGGTCAGGTCATACCCATATCATTACCCAACTAATTTAGTGGGTCCGATTCTGATTTTAGACCCACATAATACAAAATTTGAATCCATACCATATCCGTACCTATAATTATAACGGGTATGCGGTGTAGCTATACGGATAAGCGGTTCTATAAAACATCATATTATTTATGTAAGAGAAATGACTATGTTGTGTATATTTTAAGACAACCCGATATTGTTCTGTATAGCATGTTAACATGTTAGACCAGCCGTCCGACTGTGCGCCGGTCCCACTCCTGTATTAGAAGCATCGGAACAGAGAAAAATCTCATGTGGGAAAACTGCTCTGGATTTCGATTCTTTTTCGTACGGCGGCGAACTGTTTCACCACTGACGCCGCGGCAATAGATCTTGGGGCCTGCGCATGCTGTGATCGCAACTCCCGCATGCGTCCGCGGAAACCAAGTTTTATTTAGTGTTTTCTGGGCGACGCCGACGTGGAGTGTGAGGGGCGTGATCAAGGGACTTTATTCCCCCCTGATTCGTTTGGAAAGATTCAGTAGTGCTTTCTATGAGGTTGTTTACTTACAATTTTTAAGAATTCTAATTGGCAGTGGACAGCAGTTTGAAATTTTAGATAATACATATGAATCAATAAAAAGTAATATCACAAAGTAAGAACATTCATGTATCCTAGTGCTTAGTAGGTGCACACATATAAATGATGCAAAATAATTAACTTGTGTCAATACTATATCCTTTCTTTGCGAGATTTCTAAAATATGTAATTGTGCGTATATAGAACAATTCTATTTGAGCCAAATTGCCAATATCGTTTTTTTTATTGTAATAACCGTAATACAAAACTTGAGCTGAAGGTTGTATTTGGTGCCGCGTCAAATATTACAATCGGCATGGAGGGGAAGGAGAAGAGGATAGAAGGAGAAATGATTATGATTTGTTGTTTGATAAGTATGCGGAAATGAATAGGGATGGGGAAATACTTAAAATAGGGAGGAGGATTCATAAAAGACACCACATACAAGTATAGATTATATTCGTTGAAACTTTAGACAATTTTGAAAATTATTTTTGATATAAACAAAGATTTCGTCTTATTACACTCTATGAATATAAAATATTTTATTATTATAATACAAATTATGTACATTGCTCGAGGTTATATAAGAAAATGCCATTTAAATTTAGATAGAAACAAGTTTATTGATGAAAGACAAATGGAGAACGCTGCAAAGCAACAACTGCCATGCTCTAGTCAATTAGTGGGCGTGAAGGGACACCGACCACAAAGACGATGGTCAACAAAACCACAATGAACATGGACAAGAAGGAACATGCTATGTGGGTGATGATGATCAAGACAAAAGGAAGTAAGAGTTAACCCTAAGTTGAGACTCGATGAGATAGGTAGGAAACTCGTGTATGCAAGATTAATAGGGACCAGTGGTTTGATTCAACACAATCATGAGCATGACAATGGAGCAAATCCCTCTACCACATACATGATACTTCAATATGACAATGCTCATCTCATCAGTTTCTTCCCTGTTGAATCGATGTTGATAGTTACCAAGTACTGCATGTAACATTAGCCAACAATACCTTAGTTTCTTTCTGGTTAGTTTTTTTTCTGGATGAAGAACCATAGAAGGTGAATCCCGAAGACATACCAGTGGACAAAGAAAGAGGAACATTGGAATTGTTAATCACGCCTGACGCATACTATGTACTTCATAAACATTGGTGCTTTGTCATATATATCAAACTAATATGAAAGACCATTGGCGTACTTAACCCTAATTGATCGCTTAATACTAATGTGGAAACTAAGGACAACAAGATGGAGGGTGTATGAACTAAGCATGTTCAATTTGTTGAACAATTCTCATGCGAACAAGATTATCTTAATGGACTTACATGTGGTCGGTGGACAATATTAGGTTTTTGTTTGATGGTCTGGAAGTGGATGACAAATTCATTTCTTCTTCTAATCTTCCTCTAACCATTATGTGGGCCATGATTCTAGACATTCCTTTGCATCAATATAACCAAGTCAATTTGGGGAAGATAGGAGAAGCGCTAGAATGGTTGATAAAAGTTGACAATCATACTACATATTGTATGAGGAGTCATTTCATGAGTATTGTGGTTGAGATTGATACTTCTATTTCGATCCATCTGATAGTTATTATTTACGAAATGGATCTTTGCATCGAGTATGAATCTATTCTCAAATTTTGCATTTTTTGTGGAAGAATGGGGCATGTATCTACAGACTCCAAAGTATAGAGTTTATCTATAGTTAGTAACTCTTCTACACAAGATGAAGATGAGGCGAGTGTCAAATGGTTGGCTAGAAAGATTGGTGGCAGAGTTATTTTAATAGTAACATTCATTATCAATGTCCAACTGTGAATGTTACCACATCAAGAGTGTGATCATAGGTTCACGACCCTAACGCCCCTCCAAGTGTACATATGTCAGTACATATGTCAGTGGAAGAAATCCCATGTCATTCATGACATGGATCACTTGGCTTGGAGGAACATTAAAAAACATGATGTACATAACAACAAGACAAATGAAACCCCATGCATTAATTGGAGTTATAGATTCATGTAATGTTCCTTCAAGGGAAAGCTTATAGAGTGACTCGTCTAAACTTTGAACTACAACATAATACATAAATTCTAAAAGAAAACTACTACGTTAATAAACTTTTGATCTAGGTAGAAGTTATTATCGATATTAGACAAAACTGCACCAGGAAAAGTCTTAGAATCTTGGAGCTAAATGACAAATGGATCTAGCATTTTTGTTGCTCCTCACCTACGTACATTGTGTCTCCAGTTATTCTTAAAATAGTTAGTAAATGGGATTGAACATATTATAACATTAAATAACATATACTTGAAAGAAAATATTTCACATCATCAAAAGTGACTTCTTATCATTATCTTTTATCTTAATTATATAAGAATCATCAAGTTTTCATGAAAGTGCCTTTTATCTTTATACCAAAGTTCCTTTTAACTTTGGCAGGAAGAACCTCTTGGGTTGAACCCAAGTGCCTCTTGAATTACACCAAAGTGCCTCTTATTTTGTAATAAAATGTTTCTTGGTGATGATCTTATATAAGGTTCAATATCATAATCTTATTCTTGAATCTCTTACATTTTGTTAAAAAAAATTGTTCTTAAAATGCGTGAAAAGAGATATAATAGTTCTTGGAATAGAAAGAGCATTTAATTGGTTTGTTGACCTAGTAACTTCTAGCTTCACAAAATGAACTGAAGCATAATTTACACATTCATATCATTTCATGTACATTGCACATAACAATATATACACCTCTATTAATCATGTTCAAAGTTCATGGACCATTTACCTTTCTTGGAGAAACTCCTACTAGATCTCTCGATGTTGATGAAACCCTAATTACCATGTTAATCAATTAACATTCATCAGTAATTATTATCCAGTCTACTTTCTATGATTTTATGGTTCTTTAATATTTTAGGGGAATATATGGTCAAAGCATGCTTAAAAGTCAAGCTAGGAAGAATCCATTTTTTTATCTTTCCATCAAATATTTACAAGAAATTTTTTGACATCAACCAAATTAGTTATGACTTTTAAAGCATGGACAACCACAAAAATTATTAAATCAATACAAATCTGGCTTGGCAAACCCATGTTGAGGTGGTCCAACTAGGTGTAGCCAGTAGGTCAGGTCTCGTCTATCCTACATATGTGGAAGATAAGGATGTCTAGAAACCCAAATATACCCAATAAAGTGTGATACATCAAAAATCATATTAGGGGAAAAATCAAGAAACTTGTCATCTGTCTTCCCCGATCAATCATTGAAAGAAGGAAGATTTTCTATTGCTCAACCCATCTATAAAAGCTTGAGACAAAGTTCTATAATAAGCAAAACTTGATGCGAGAAGGTATCTCCATCAATTTCTTTGGCTACCTATATATTGAAATAGCACTCAGAAAGGCCACAAGGTGCCTAATAACACATGGGAAGCCCCTCCACAATTGCAAATTAGGGTAAGCATGTCAAAGACTGTACAAAACACAAAAATAGTGAAAAAGAAATTTTGCACGAGTTCCTAATTGACCCAGAAGCCAGTTGGTGTAGATCATGAAAAAAATGATTATATAATCATTGAATATCATTCTAAGATCATAAGAATAGTAAGGATAAAGAATAAAGGAGTAGTCATTACCCTAGTTTGAAACAAATTGGAAATGTTACAAGCATCTTGATACATCAACAAAGTATCCCAATGATCAGAAAGGTTCTTGACCACCTTAATTCCATGACGAGCCCCAAGTTGAGCATGTAGGTAGGTGAAGTTGTGGACTAGGTTTCCTAAAATTGAGGAACTTGTATAGTGCTACTGAATTCTTGGGTATGAATCAGAGGTTGTAAAGCATCATGTATAAGTTATTTAGATTCCAACGGCCAGGAGACCGATTGAGGATAAAAACAAGGTAACTAAGGCATATAGGGTTGGATGGAACCCTTCACTGTGCCAAACCCTATAAAGTTTGGGTTTGGCAGGTGCATGGTGAAGTGCCAAAGTTACTATGATCATTATGTTATGAGCGTTTGGACCAGAGGGAGATTTAAACGAGACGATAAGTCACCTCTATTGAGTCTAGATGTCCTTGGACTCAAAAAAGAAATAAAAGGTGGTTGTAGGATGAATTTGAGATGGATTCCTAAATGAAATCGACACCACACAGTCATTCCATGGACCATGGAATGATATAAACACAAATATAGTTAGGATTATCTAGGTATTTTTAATATCTTTTTTCGTTATTGATTGGGGTTCTAAGGTTATACAATTGACACAAAATTTGATATGTTACCTATATTGACAATGAGGGCTCTAAACATAAAATTAGATTTTAGGTTTGAGAGTCAAAAGTTTCTAGTTTTGGCTTTTAAGGATAAACATATATGTAATAATTGAGAAATATTTAAAAATAGTTTGAGGATTATACTGGAGAGAAGTTGATAATTATCATATAAAACTCTTGTAATTTTTATTTGGCCAAATTAAGAATACTAAAGTAGGTCAAATTCAATCTTTATCCTAACTTGGCATTTATTTATCAACTAGGGCTATGCTTGGTGTAATTAATGTAAAACTAAATTAAATAGTGTTCAAATACCTCTACATTTGGTGGAAATTTGGTTTGAATGTCATATTCAGGTTTGATTGACTCATTGGGGTTTACTTGATGCATGAAAGCTTAAGATTTAAAAGTTAAGGTCCCAGATTAGAGAATATTATACCACCTAGGCCCACTGCCCAAGGCTCTAGTAGAGTTTCAAGAATGATGATTGGCCCCACAGACCACCATTGGCCTTAAGTACATGCTTTGTCCTCACTCACGCACAAGCCATGACCAAATTCCTTATTGGTCACCCATCCTAGTACTACTCCAAGTTGAGCATGCTTAATTTTGGAGTTCTTAGTGGTGAGCAGAAACTTGTAAAAGAGGTGCACCTTGGTGATATGGGTAGTCAAATCATTCCTTTTAAAATCATTTTATCTAAAACCTCAAGACATGGGACATTACAATCTCCCCCACTTAGACTCTTGTCGTCCTTGTCAAGGCTCAACTATAAGGCCTCATAATCATTCCTATTTAAGTGTAGTCCCATAATGGCCCATGGACACCTAGCTCTCGGTCATGAGTCAAGATTGGTGTAAGGAGTGGGACTAGAGAGGGGATCCACTCCCTAGGAAATTCGACCATCTATTTCAAACGCATTAAGAAGGTATGTTGGAATAGGTGTATATTTTTTCATTTCTCAAATAATGATACACAAAAGATCCAAGTATAGAGCAGAATAAAATATCATGACTATATTCAATTTTGCAAATGTACATCATCATCTCCCATATAGAGCTTACATGAAAGTTACAGCATCATCACCATCTAAGTTGAGGGATATCCATCTATCTCAAGTATATCTCCCATAAAGAGTCATTTCCATAAGCTAGGTCCATGTCTACATGCCATGTCCTCCATGTGCTACACCTGGGGTTGGAAGCATACCCTAGAAGAGAAGATAAAATGGAAATTATCAACATAAATCTCGGCATGAGCATATTAATTGGGGATTGAGCAATATAAGGGAAAAATGACATCAAGTATTATAAGGCTTCCCATCGAAGATGAATAGTACTATCCAAGTAAATATAAAGAGAATATGAATTACCAAAGAGATCTTAGACAAAAGAGATTTCTTGCCTTTTAAATAATGTCACAATAATAATATCACAATTCATAAGAAGTTGCATGGTGAGTAATAAAAAGACTAGCATATACTAAAAGTAGGATAGGAACCCATATATTCCATACCAAGGGAAAGAGGACTAAAAATCTCAGTTCCAAATAAGTATAGTATTTTGCATGAGAACTAAAGCCTCAGTGCCAAATAAATACAACATTTTCCAGGAGGACTAAAACATCAGTGCCTAAAATCATATGTGGCAGGGGAATAAAACTCAGTGCCTAGTAGAGGAATAAAACCCAATGTCTAAATGTCAAACATGGAAGGGGAATAAAACCAATGCCTATAGAGTGTCACTACTTAAAGTTATGACTAGTCAATTACCCATGTAAATAGGACATGCAAGATAAAGTATGGTCAAACACATATAAGGGATGAGAACATCCAACTATTCTTAAGTAGGTCAAAGGACCCAATGACAGATATTCAATAACCTTCACAAGTAAATGCATGATAAGATCATAAAAACTACCACAATAAGGTGAGGGTATCAATACTCAAATTAGGGATTCCAAATGGAATAAAGTGAACAATATATAAATATGATTCCAATAAGAATATCCAACAAAGTAAGATGATCACAAGATCTGAATCAACATAGAATCTTTTACATGAAATAAATTCTTAGAAGAAAGAGAAATTATGTAGGCTAATTTGTCCATAGGACCAAGAGAGATATAAAAATTGGATGATTTCTCAATATGTTAAATATGGATGCAACATACCACAGATGAAGTCTACATATGTCCAAGGTTAAAACCCTAATTCAATCTCAGTCCACAAGCAACTGATTAAAGGCATATATGAGATCAGGGTTAGGTTTCAATTAATTGTATAAACCCTAAAAATTGCCTTTTATATTATTAATTAATTAGGTTATCAATCCATGCCATCTTGTAGATTATAACTTTCTGAGTTCATATCATATTTTACTTTATTTTTTGACTTATAGACTATTAGTTATGAATTTTAGAAAATATTAAGCAATTAGGAAAACACATGGAAAATCAAGATCTATTATATTTGATTTAGATGATAAAACAGTACCACTGGATAGAGAATGACCTCGGGATTCCACACATTTTTTTTATTTTTATGACCTATACATTAATTTGTATGATTTTTTAATATTAAATCACTTATTGGCTTAGTTAAAGAAAATAATCAGCTAAAGACAAAAACACCATCGTATCAAAAACACAAATCAACATACCATGACAGGACATCACCATCCAAATAACATGTGAGGGGGATCATGATTAAAACAAAGACATGATTTTAAATTATGATTTTGCTCTTATAACTGAAGAAGAGAAGAAAGGTGAGCCATGAGCACCCAGGAAACTTCAGAAGTTGCTATCTTCGTTCCCAACTTGGGGAATGTCAAACACAGCAAAAAGTTGTTTCTCATTTCTAGCAAGAGGAAAATTAAAGATAGGGGAAGGAATCTCGCAACTCCCATTGGAGAAAGACTCAATGCAGACCTATGAAGCCAATGACACAAATAAGACAAAAAAAACATGAAGGAAAAACACCAAAATAGAACCATGGTTGATATACAGAAGAGGGAGTTGTTGAACTACAAGGCCCCATTTGGGTAGAACATTCATGAGTACATCTATAGTCATAAGTCTTTGAAGTCTAACTGCAACAATGTTAAATACTACAATTCATAATTTCTTTGTTTGCATAACCAAAATTTGATTGCAGGTATGTATTCGGGTAAACCTACCACTACAGCGGGCCCAGGTGGCTGACAAAATGCCAGATAACAGAAAAGGAGTTGTGGAAGAATGAGTGGTGGAAGGAGGGGCACGGAAGAAATCGTCAGGCTGCTGCAAGGCATTGATCCATAGAGGAGGAAGGGTGATGAGAACAGAGGAGGGATGCACATAGGTAGAAGATGAGTCGGAAATGACAGAACATGAAGAGATAGTGGGGAAGGAGGATAAGGAAGGATGGAGGTGGAAGAGGAGTCGTTAGAGGTGGCAACTGGAATAGACAACGGATGAGGACAAGGTTGGACAGGTTCGAGGGGAGTAGCTGGAATAGTTGATGGGAAAGGAGGACGGAGATGGACGAAGGTAGAAGATGAGGAACCAAAGTAGCATGGCAGGAAGAGCCAGCGGGGAAGGAGGATAGAGATGGGAGGAGGTTGAAGAGGAGTAGGAGGCGGTACAGATGTTTGAGACGGTGGGATGGACGAATGTAGAAGAGGGGTCAGAGGCAAGATAGCCAGAAGAGGCGGCGGCGGGAGGACGAGATGGGGGCGTGAGTCTGTGTGCCATGGACATTCTAAATCATGCCAAAACTGGCATAATTTCAAAGGTTGCGGTTATATGCGTGAAAATACCACTCGAAAAATGCCGATAATCGAAGACTCCCTCACAAAATATCTAAACGAGGCCATTATAATCGCCGACACTTAGAATGTCGTGTTTAATTACAATCCCCCGCTGAAATAGAGTTCCCAAATGGAACCCAAGATTCCTGGTGTAGGGGTGATCTGAGACTTTCTAAAGCTTTTAGGTGTGAAAACAAACTCAGCCATCCCCTTTCCAAGAGTCCTGATTGTCTGGAGTCTCTCTACCAAAGCAGCTTTAAAGCTACCCAAAATAGAGGTTGATGGAGATTTTATAGGAAGAGTGAGTGCAAGGATGGAAAGGAGAACCCAAGAAATTAGTTACAAGGAAACATCAAACAAGGTCCAGAGACACTCGAGATGATGATATATATACACACACTTTCCTTGGATGAATCCAGTATTCAGGGTGAGCTCTCAGTCCCCGACAATTTAGGGATTCATTGATTTTAGCATTGACAAAGTTGATTTGGGGATCAGACGATTCAGATTAAGAAGGAACCATGAGCAATCATTTAGTACGGTGAGAGAAATCTAGAACAAATGATCGAGAGGACTACTCATTCAGGGGTATAAGAAAAATGGAAGGTTGATGACAACTCATCCCCCTTCAGATCAACATCCAACGGCCAAAAGTGAAACCACACTTTTATATGTTAGGGATCCTGGCATGATAACAACATTAAATTGAGAAACTCTAGGAAAGTTGGGTGCATTGTTTAAATAATGGAAATATTAATTTTTTAAAATATGCCTTTCTTTCCTAATCAAATTGAGGGTCTAAACAAAGTTCAAATTATATCAAAATCAATGCCTATACCAATTTAGGACATGAAGAATTTATATTTGGCATCAATTTACACTTCTGGGATCGTTGACTATTTTGGTCAAGATTTTTTTGGACATTAAGTTATTTTATCTCTCCTAAATAAAAATAAGATAGATAGGATTGTATTATTAATGTTAAAACTAATGCATTGACTAATTTTGGTATGTAGAATACGAATTTAAGGTTTATTTCCACTTTTGAAGACATAATAATTTATTTAAACTTTTATCCTTTTCTCCTATTTTTTCTTTAAATAAATTAGGGTAGTTATTATTGTTCAGATAAAGTGACTTGGTACCTGAGCTAATTGGGGCCCAAGGAACACAATTTTGCCATTATATTTCACTTTAGATATTTCCTTTTATGAATTATGGCACATTAGGTTTTTTATCTCATCACCATTATATTTATCAAAATATTATATTTTTATTATCAATATTTTATTAATTGAGTCCTATTATTTTCAATTCGTTTCCAAAATAGTTTCCTTATATTATTATGCACGAATTTACATATTTTACTTGTTTAACTTATTCCATCTATTAATTCAATATTTATTTAAATAATGGAACATTATTCATATTTATAGACATGGAAATTCACATTGTTATTCCTATGCATGTGTTAGGTGCATTGTGCTTATTTTAGATATATATTAGCCATTACGTGAATATTGGTTAACAAAGGAAATATATGTGACTTATATCTTGTTATGTGATGTTGTTAAATGTATTGTATTTATTTTCGAACTTATATATATTATAGTTACCATTGGGTTAACCATTTTACACGTATTAACTATATATATTAAAGAATAACTTTATCCCTGTTTGATCGAATCGAAGGAAATGTGATTTATAACCTCTATTCATGCATTAGGATAAACCTTAGTTTTTGGGAAGTTATAACTGGCATGCCACATGTCCATGGACAACACTCTAGGGTGGCTACATCACCACAAATATCCCTTTCCAACATGTTTTCACATAGCCTAATGACTCAACCAACTCTCACATTTGTTTGATGTATTGTATAAAATTCATAGGAATTAGGGATAAAGAAGAAGATTGAAGTGTAAAATCATTCATTGACCCAAAGTTGGGATTCCTGTCCTAAATTGGAGCAAACATTTGGTATGATGCGTCTTCATTTCTCTTCTTTTCTCTAAATTTGTGGAAATATATTTCTTGGATGATTTTTCTTATAAATATGATAAATCCCAATTTTGTTTCTATTCTTTCATGGTATTTCTTCCTACGGTATAGGTCAAGATGTTAGTTGGTGATTTTGGGGTATTTTTCAAATGTAAATGGATATTTGGGATAATTATGTTTGAAGATAGAATTCACTATTTGTTCTTCAATTAAGTGATTTAGCCTCCATTCCGAGAGAATTAGTTATATAAAAGCCATGATTAACCTAATTTGGTGACAAGAAAACCAAATTAAGACAAAAGTAGAGAAAAAAGAGCATATATGCATATAATGGCATGGAATTTGATTACTTAGTTATGCCTATGAAATTTACTATATTTGTATGAAACTGGTCTTAATTATATTTTAAACAACATGAAATATTTTGAACTATGTATATACTTTGATAGTATTTACATGATTTCATTCTAAATTTCCCAAATGCATATACATGAATGATTTAACATCACTAGAATGTGATAGAGTATGATGACTGAGGCCTAATTCATGATACTATTGAAAAGATTAAATAAATAGGAAATGTAATTTTTATGTTAACAATTAACTAAGTAAAGGATCCAAGTGACCCTACTTAGGGTTGGATATTTGTAATCGATAGTATTCTATATAAATGATAGTAAGGAACTTAACTATCATGTGTCATTGTAACAATTTAGAGTATTATGAATTGTCTTGTCTTGTATGACAAAATTAAGTTTTACATTGAAAAATGATATCATCGCTTACGAAACATTAAAAAAAGAGTTATGTGGGATAATAAATAGAGAAAGCCCAATTAATATTATCATTAGATTTTCTAAGAACCATATACCTTCTCTATAGGCATGTAGGGGGAATGGGTCACTAATATAAGTCTATAGGGTCATGAAAGTATTATGGTAATTTGTATATATATGATGTACATGGGAGTTTCTAAAGCT
This sequence comes from Alisma plantago-aquatica, assembly GCA_963693085.1. Classification (NCBI taxonomy): domain Eukaryota; kingdom Viridiplantae; phylum Streptophyta; class Magnoliopsida; order Alismatales; family Alismataceae; genus Alisma; species Alisma plantago-aquatica. The sequence goes on from OY856410.1 coordinate 281,738,685, forward strand.
TTACTCGGTGGAGTGATGTGTAGCTTCCTAGTTAGCAAGGAATTGTGTAGGGAACCTCAATTAATTGGGTGACCCATATATTAATGGAATTGTCCACACATAATAGGGTTTGTCATTTGTGTCAGTAATCCAATGGGCAAAAGCAAAATGTTTTTGTTTATATTAGTTAAAATTCATTTAAAAATGCATGCATTTGTCTTGTAATCTTAATTTATATTTTATTGCTTGAGTATAAGAAAATGTCCAAGATTTGAGTGATTTGGTGAACATATTTCTTACTAATTCTTATTCCCAAATTTAAAACATTTAGTTATCTAAAAATATCATGGTCTTGTTATTAATCATTTCATTGTTAAAGTAATTAGTCATTTTATTGTCATCGAAACTAACTAAATGTTTTAATTCATAGAATATGAAACTTCATTCATATGGAACCATTGCTTCATATACACTAAAAAGGGGACACCAAAAATCAAGAATAGACCTTTCTATCCTAAGGCAAGACATGACCCAAACATACACAGTGTGTGCACACACATACACACTGAAAATTTCTATCCTTGTGGACATCATGCCACATCATCTACACACCATGCCCAACTTTAGAAGCTACTATCATTCTAATTTCAACATGCATGCCATGCTCCGTTTGAGCATATTGTGCCCCTCATCAATGTCCACAATAAAATCTACCATAAGCATGCACGATGTGTCCTTCCACTAACACATTCTACAATCTCATTAGCAACCACTCAGCCATATTACTAACTCATCATGCCATTTATTATGCATGATGCCAAAAAAATTCAATCCCGACCCTTACCAACTGATAAGGTGCATGTCATGCTTCACCCGGTGAATGACATGCACCCTCACATAAGTGGTAAAATATAAAGAGCGAGAGGTAGTGATGAGGGGAAATATCTCATTTGATTTGTTCTAAATTGAGGGAAATGAGAGGATGGTACATGGAAATGTGACTCTACTCTAGAGGTGGATGAAAGGAAGAAGATGGCTTCAAAGGAATATTTGTCTCTCTTTGAGATTTAGAAACTTCAAGTAAAGAACCATTCAAGAGAATTCCTCCATTGCAAGTGATGTATTTCATTTATCCTTCTCTTCTTCTCTATTTTCTTATTTTTCCTCCAAGAAAAATTGTTAGATTCGTGGTCTACAACCTTTATTGTCTATCACCCACCAAAATAGAGTAGTTTTCCTTGTATTTATTCTCCAAATGGAACCTGCTAGTGATGTGATGAACAACATAGTCTACTATTACGAATTTCCTTCTTGTTTCTCTAATTATTATTTATTACTTATGAGAGTCAATGACCATCATTCTCTATGTCCCCTACTTTAGCATCCTAAGACAGATACAAATTTGGTAGTGGGTGATTGAAACTCTAATTCCTATATCATGAGATGAATAAGAATTTATTCACGCTAAGTCTCCTTAAACATGTAATGGAAGTGGAAGTATGGTTCTAACTTGGAAAGATTTTATACAACTTACTATCATGTGCTAGATTATAAGTTGAGAGACAATAATGTAGACACTAGGTGGTAATTAGTTGAGAGCCTATCATAATTTAGGGTGAGATGCTGACAAGACAGAGTTATATCTATTTTGTATGAATGTTCATCACATGATTGATAGGTGATAAGGAACCAATTGCTTTCATTTGAATTGATATTTTAATAGAAATTTCCTCACAATCTTATCTCAATTTAGGACTAAATCATTTGAATCACTTTCTTTTGTTTGAATTACATGATCAATTGGGACTATTTTGTGTTGAGTGGCATTGGCTTCCTGAGGAAATGACCATAAAACTATGACATTGTTGATCCTTCCTATTGTGGGCCTCATGTGTGTAATTTGGGTTATGATAATTGGTAGAGTGCACACTCTCATGAGGTGACATGAATAGCTCATGGTCCATGGAAGAAAATCAACACCTTTTACATATTAGAGTGACTAACTACTCTAGAAAAGTTGTTCCAATATATATAGATCTCTATGTTATTGAGATAGAGAAGGTCTTTCAAATTCTTTATATATCGTAGAGGAGGAATGAAGTATGTGATCTATCTACTACAAGATACTATAGAGTACTGGTGGGGAATTGAAGTATCAGTTGTATGCCCTGAGAGCCATCATGTAAATATGTAATAGGTGTACATTGTGTATGACTTGATTATTAATAAAGTCAATTCCATTTAATATGTTTATTTAATATTGAGATAATGAATAAATATAATAATATTGTAATAATGTTCTTACTCAATGACATATGGTTTGGGGTGTGGACCTAAACATGATATTCAATGTATAGATAAGAGTACTCATTCTTATTATGTCCATAGTCAATTATAATTGTGCATATTATAGGACAAAAATAATGAATAAGACTAGTGTGTATGTTGAGAGACGGCTATGTCTCTTTAGTCATTATATTGGATATCAAATCAGACAAATGGGTGCTCATTAGAGAAAAAGTTGTACTGGACGGACCTACTTTTAGATTTATATGGAAGCCATGTGATGTCAAGTTAGAGTCATACCTCAATGCGACAATGTTGATTGTGATCCTTAGACTTGAAGTCACTAGACTTGTAGCATCCCAAGATTTGATGCCTAAGATAAAATGATCTAAAAAGGAATGATTGGACTATCCATATCACTAAGGTGCACCTCCTTTGTAGGGATCCCATCACTTAGAAATCCAAAGTTAAGCATTCTCAGATTGGAGTGGTACTAGGATGGGTGACCAGTTGAGAAGTTGATCATGGCTTGTACATGAGTGAGGACAAAGTGAATAGTTAAGGCTAGAGGTGGTTTGTGGGGCCAATCTCTATTCCTTAAACTCTACTAGAGCCACGGCCAGTGAGCTCGGGTGTTACAAATGCTATCAGAGCCATAACCCCTCCAGTAGTTGGGGCCCACATGGAAATTTGACATGCTAGTCTTGAGAATACAAGCATGTTGGGAAGGGATATCCATGGTGATGAAGGCGTCATAGAGGATTGTCAATGGACATTCATGCCAGAGTTGACCCATGAAAGGGAGTTGGGCGTCCATGGCCCATTCTGGGTCTATAGTGAAATGAGGAAATACTACGAGGCCATGTAGTTGAGCCTTGATGAGGATGTCAAAAACCTAAGTAGAGGAGATTGTAGCATCCCAAGATTTGAGGCCTTAGATAAAATGATCTCAAAAGGAATGATTGGACTACCTATATCTCCAAAGTGCACCTTCTTTTTAGGGATCATGTCACCTCAAAAGTTAAGTGTGCTCATCTTGGAGTAGTATTAGGATGGGTGACCAGCCAAGAAGTTAATCCTGACTTGTGCATGAGTGAGGATAATGTGTGTAGTTAACGTTAGTGGTGGTTTGTCCAGTCATCATTCTAGAAATCTATTAGAGTTGTGGGCAGTGGGCCCAAGTATTACAACACTAATCACACTTTATCACTATCCCAATGTGAATCTGAATAAGGGTTTCCATACAAGTTGTGATTGGGTGCATTGTGACACTTGTGGATTATTGTGACTAATGTAGATGGAATTTGCCCCTCCATTGAAGTGATAGCTTAGTCACTTCATAAGCAAAACTATGTAATGCATGATGATATTGGGCTAACATAATCCCAATAGTCTACTCTAGTTCAACGAATAAAGATTTGATGTTAAGATAATGACAACTCCATTCCTCCATTTTAGTTTGGATATCTGTGACAAAGAGATTATAACATTGTTAACTTTACAAGTTCAAGTTGTTCTCAACTTATTCCAATTACTTGGGGGCAATGATGTGTTGCTAGAAACCAATCTTTTCTTGTGATGTTATCAACATCACTACCAATCTAATTTAGAATCTACGGGGTCCCACACATAAGGATGCATAATGGAAATGAAGTTCGCAATAAACATATATTTAGAATAATTCTGAATCATCTATAAGCTCATTTCCATCCTAGCAGGGTTACAAAATGTTTTGTTTTAGTGAATTAATTGATTATCAATCAACCGACTCATTGTCACCTTGGGAAAGTGATATGCAAATCACTAAGGGAGTCATTTGGTTGGACCAAGTTAAGAAAGGAAATAATGTTACCTTGTTCAATTTGGAATAAAATTGGAAAATTGAACCAGACTTGGAATGATGAGTTGGGTTACTTACTAAGTGAATCAGGGAATCATAGTCCACATTGGTCCCAATCTTATGACTCATAAATGGATTTGAGTGATTGGGATTCCAGTGAATGTTTTCCAAGTTCTAGTCTATTTCGAGTTGCAATTGGAAATAGAATTAGATTTAAGAAAATTCAAAGCCATGACACTCGTATATATAGGGGTGAACATCCATGACGATGTACCAATAAAACATTTTGAGACAATATTTGTAAGATTTCTTCCTATCAATTAGAGAAAAAAACTCATTCCAAGGATAATAGCTTATAATAGGAGGAGAAGGAGTTTTAGTGATGACCAACACATTGAAAAATCCAAGTTTTGCTTCCTCTTGATGACCAATGTTGTGTACTAAGAGTTCCTACATCCCCATGGATGACATAGTTGTCAAGTCCCTCAGGAAGAGTCTTGACAAAAAACAACTTCTTCAATAATAAGACAAGGTGTTGTTGAGATGACATGGTGATAACAACAAGAACAAATTCGGATCTAGATTCGAATGAGCAAGTTTTCTTATGACATAAGATATGTCTAGTTGTTGGAAAATTAGTTTGCACCAAGGTATATTCAATATCTATTCTATGTTGTTAATATACCAAGGTTTAATGGTCGTGATGAATATTGAGGAAATTTGTATTTATTTTGTGCTCCCTCACATCGAAGCCCTACAAAAAGAAGCCTAGAGGACAATAGAACATTTTTTGGGCTTATTTTCTAGATGAGTTTGAGCCTTAATATTTTATAAAGTTTTATCAGCATGGGATAATGAAACAATTCAAGTCCTTACACCAAATTACTATGATTGTGAATGAGTTGAGGCTCAATTCATAAATCTCCTACACTTCTACCCACAACTATCTTTTACAGATGAGGGAAAAATATACACATTTGAGGAAGGGCTTAATGTGGAGCTGCTTTAGTTGACTTCCACACTTGAGACATATGAGATGGAGGAAAGAAAGATCAGTCATTGTTCAACATGCATTTGATATTCACTATGGAAACAACAAATTTTAATACCCCATTGGCAGTTATTAGAAGCCATGACATTTAAATCCACCACATACATGACAGACACAATTCATTTGTACTTTATTTGACCAGGAATACATTCTTCTTTTCAACAGAGTATAGGAAAAGGTAGGCCTCCTATTAGGGTAGAAAGTACAAGGTCAATTCTAGTGACAAAACTATCTAGGAATCAATCAACAAGGACTTCTACATGTGACAACAGTCACTTGGGTCCATGCGTGGGACCTAGATATAAATGATGTTTTTTGTGTGGACCCTTTGGTCATCTAAAATAGATACATCTACAGTGTAAACATGAGATGAAACTGAGACAGCCAACTCAACAATAGCAGCAGTCTCAATGACACATTGTAGGTTGGAAACAAACTTCACATACTCATTTTCTTCTCTAGGTTTAGGTTAGGTTTGTTCTCATCAATAGCCCTTCGGGTGGGCGTATGCCTTGACTCCGCATGATTGGGTTCTCTCCCCTAGAGTGATCACATGCCAAATATGGATTTTTTTTAAATTTAGTTTTCCTTTTCTATTAATGTGCTAGTAGACTTTAGTGCAACACATTCTTGTGTCACCCTAGAGGTGATTACTAAATGTTGGTTGACAATCGCGGATACACTAATTTGATCTTTTTTTAAGACTCTATTGCATGGTTCACTAATCCTGATGAAGGTAAGATGTTAGTCATGTGTACACAAGTCCTAAAGTTATAAGCTCGAGCACTACCCCACAAGTATATGTGTAGTATATTCAAGATCGTCCAAGGAGCAAGGTTGTTAAATGAAAGTGTGTTCATGTTCAACAATCAACACATCTCAACAACTCCTAAGGTCAAGTTAGTGAAAAAAAGGTACATCTCCTTACTCATATGCATATCTTCCTAAATTATGCAAAGAGAATAAATCATACATACAAAGTGGCAAACAGAGCATGTAAGAAGACATCAACACTGATGAACCTTAGAATAATGAAATGACTATCATAATATATGAAATTTGTGTTCAACATGGTTATGATATGGTAATTACTCCCCCATGCCCAAGAAACAAAGGTCTACTCACTCATGTTGCTAGAATACAAGTTCAAGTGATAGGTCTTGAAGCTAAACATGAATAGAGAAGGAAAGAGCAAGGAAAATTTAGGGAAAAAAGAAGAACAAGTAATAACTCTACCTTGAAAATGAAATTTCATCCTTAATGGTGCTTCTAATATGGAAACCTTCTCTCCCAATAAGATGGAATAGAGTGGAGAAGCTTATGTTGCAATCTGTGAAGAAGAATGGAGTAGAAAAGAGGTCCTCTCTTAAGTAACCACCTCTTATTCTCCGAAATATCCCCTCTTCTCCTCTACTCTACTCTCTAGTCAAAAAGTGCTTCAAATGAAATGTGATAACCATCCCTTATAAGTGCTTTTGTTTTTAAAAACTAGGTACAATTATTCTCAAAAACAACAAAAACTGACGACAACACAACATGTCGAAGAAGACAAATGGTCAGTCGTCTTGAGTAACTGACATTAGAACTACTTTTGGTCGAAGGGTGAATAGTGTGTCAGTTGGCCGACACACTGTGTTGTTGAGAATCGATGAGAACTTGGGAAGATCTGGGCAGATTGAACATGTCATGTGCTAATAAACTCACATCATGTTCTTTGGTAGTAACTTTGGCGATATCTTTTGACTGATTGGACACGACGTGTTGTCTGAGAGAAACATTGTGTTGTTGCTCATCAGAAGGATAAATCCATCTGTGGATTAACTCGTTGTGTGCTAAACTCACATGCCATGTTCCCTTTAGAAACTTCAAGATATTCTCTAAAATATGTGGAATCTCCTGGGAAATCCAAAAGTGAGGTTAGATTTTGGTCATATTAACCCCATTTCCTCATCATTATCATGTTCTTGTGATGACAAATATGAAAGTAGTAAAAAAACTACAAAGTGGGAAATCTAACAAGATTGAGAATGGAATTATGGTGAAAATGAGTGAATTGTACACCCCAAAATGGTTCAAAAGGTGATATTATTTGTGCACATTGAATCCCCTTAAGCTTGAACCATTGCTTGTCCTCAAGAAAAAACAACTAGATACATGACTAAGGAAACACAACATCATATCCTCATGAATATGAACTGGTAGATCCATATATGACAATTTCATCATCTAGATATGTAACTAAACATGAAATCAATTCTAACTCTCAAGGTAGGAGATTAAAGTCAAATAGATATTCAAATTTCTTTGGATGAGTCGCTAGAGAGAAGGAAGTAGAAATAATATGCAGAGCCAATAATATAATGATTTGACGCATAACTCCATTGATAGTTCAAACAAACAAAATGAAAATCCTTTTTATATATTCATCCATCTATAATGACATTATTATTTAAATTATAAATACTTTCAACTTGGCTTAACTTGAATGGCACTCAAGTGCTAATTTAGGATTACATGCACGTGGAATACTATTTGGGGATTTATTTCCCTCTTTCAAATGCAATCCCAAACCTTCAATGAGTTGGTGGAAAACCTAGGCAACTTAGCCATCTTTTCTGGGGTCTAAAATTTTCCAAATTAAGATCAAAATTCGTTTTTTAATGTGATTTGGGCTCTTCTTTGGAACCATGTGATCCTATTCTAGGTCATCTCCCCATTTATTATGAGATTTCATGCATATGGATAATACAAAAGGTGGAAAGTCATTCATTTTGCAAAAAAATCCCAAGTAGAGAAGTGAAAATGCATTATAGAGTTGGCAATGTCATCGTACTACTAACCAAAGTTATAAAGTTGATAGATCCAAAGCATTTGAATTATTACATGATTTAAGAGAATGAGTGAAAGAATTGTAATTAATATTTAGCCAAATACCTAAATGTCGAGATGAATATCTAAGATTGACAACTTTTCAATTAGGGTGATGTCTTCCCAACTGGCATTATGTAGCATTATCTTAATGTAAGTATATGGTTCTAAAAATAGGTGATATATTGACAACAACCAAACTGTCAACTCATCATCATGTAAGATTTCAACAGAAGAGGATGAAACAAATTGAGAAACATATAGACAAAAACAAATTGCAAAAACAAAAATCATTAGAAAATGACATGAAAGGGAAAATAAATAAAACTAAAATGATCAGCCGATAGCTCCCCCCTAAGCTTGAAAGTTGCAGTTTCCTCACTACAACAATCAAACTCTAGTGGTTTGCAATCAGGTATCTTCTAGGTTGATTCAAAGAAAAGGGCTAGCACCCTCATATCTATATGGGAAATGTTGGATCAAAAGGTCATCATCATCAAGAATGTGAGTGAAGGTCGGCTCATGCAGTGGTGGAAACAGTGGTGGAGGCATGTCATTGTGTCTTTGAGAGATGTTCCCCATATCCATCCTCTAAATTGTTGAATGCATCTCATGGTATTGTTGGCCTAGCTGGTGCAATTCGGTGTTCGATTGATCAAAATGTTTTTGTACATACCCATAAAGATGTTGGATGTCTGGCATAGCCAACTGTAATCTGTCTAAGTACCAATAGAAGGAGGGTAAGGTGGTGTCGCAGCTGTATTGGAAGCTTCAAGTTGGTCTCAAGAATCAGTCCCATCATAAAAAAATGAACTACTAATAGTCTTTGTTTTTCAAGGTAACCCCCTCTGGATCAGGAAGTTCAATGAACTATTCATGATCTTGAAAATATTGTCTAAATTTGTATTCATTGGAGTTGTTCCTAACAATCAATCCTGAGGAGATGAGGAACTAGAGGTCTATTTTGTTCCTCCTGGGAGCAACTTCCAATCCTATGAGTTCAACATTAACTTTGCACACAATGGTGTGATTAGTCATTCAATCATAATGTCACCAAATTTCTTCCTTCTGATCTTAAAGAAATGGTAGAGGATATAATAACCAACATTAATATTGAAATCATGTAGCATTGACCACAAGAAGAATAGATCTTTCTTTCTAGGAATGCCATGTGTTTCCTTTCTTGCAAATATACATGTGCTAAGGATCCTATGTATGTAATCGAAGACACTGTTGTGGATGTGTGTTTCTCTAACATATTTGTCCTCATGCATGTGAACTTCAATGATTTCTCTCTAAAATTCGTAATTGTTAAATTGAGGTGGGCATGTCATTGCCCCTCCATAATGGCACTAAAATGCATCACAAAATTTTCTGAATGTAATTTTGTTATTATGCCCAAGAAGTCTAAAAGAAATAAAACCAAAAGGCTCATGTGGCCTTCTTGGGTCATCTTTAGCATGCAAATTAGTTAATAATTTTAAGTGAGTCAAGTGAGTCTTAGATAGGTAGCACTTAGCTAGGTATTTGAGCACTAGCCCTTCTAGAAATTGCTAGACTTCATATTTCAAGCCCAGCGCCTCCTATGTATCCTTACAAACAAAACATGTAGGTAAGTAATCAAAGTTTTATATATGGCATCTTCTTCCTTGGTGACGTAAAACTTAGTTGAAGAGGTGTATGTAGGTGTGGAAGAAGAGCTATATCCTCTATGGAGCTTAGTTGTTTTCTTGGTGGAAGCCATTAGAACTGAGTTGTTGGTGCTAGAGGCAGGGACACTGCGTGTCTTCTACTCTTGGAACTGAGTTGCAAGTGGAGGGAGGAGTTGGTGATCACAGTGTGTCTACACGGATCACAACATGTCTTTGATGTTATCGACCTTCAATAGAGTGCACGTCGACAAGGCGAAGGGATATTTAGGTGGTGAGAATTAAAAATAGAGATGAGTCACTGGATCGAAGATCAATGTGCACTTCCGTGAAGGTGAGCTTGGACGGTGGTTGTGGTGTGGTGAGGAGGTGAAGAAGATGACTGACAAAGATGATGTTGATGCAAGATGAACGTGGCTGAGTAAGGACACTCCTGATGACAACTGCATGAAAATGGTTTCTGGAGGCTAAACAAGACATGAAGTTAGGGCTTTGACTGATGAATGACTTTAAAATAAGGGTTAGAAACTCTAATTCCGCCCGTCATACATGTCATGTGTAATGACATCACTTTTCAGCATCCAAGGAAGAACCTTAAAGTTGAGAGCATTACCTAAAATTCCCAAGATCTAGATTTAACCAAATAACATATAATATACAATATTTTCCATTATTTTAAAAATATTATTAACGAGATATACAATGATTCTCCTCTAAAGGACTACATGAATTTTCAACATGAAATAATGCATAATGAGGAGAAGTATCTAACTAGTCCTCCTTTACTTAGCTTTAATGTCTTAAAGTAATTTCATTTGGCTCATCACACGTTGATATCTTTAGATATTTCAATTACATAAAATTGTGTGAAATAAAACACGGAACAATATATCTCTACACTATGTATGTGGGGTGCATGAAAAAGTGTGAAAATGCATACAACATATAATTAATCAATTACTTGCAAATAAAAACTGGCATTTTCTTCACATATTCCAACTCGTGCTTGATGTGTTACCTTGGGTGTGATCAATGTCCCATCTAGGGCTCGTGTGCATCACCCTATGATACATATCAACCTAGGTTCAGAATACAATACCATAGTTTACATGACACTCATATTGGAATTATAATTGATCAGAGTGTAAATAAACATCAAACATATTATTTCATCAATCCTTAAGAAATCCTTCTGAAAACATTGGCAGTCGATATTGCGAGTAGTCATAATCATATCCACGTACCTTATGTTGAACCATGTAGATGTCATGCAATTAGACTTTAAGAATATCACCTAATCAAGCAAGAAAAGAGGAACCCTATCAATCATCATTTAATTTCCATGTATGTAAATCCTAAAGTGTCACCATTATATTCTTCACATTAAACCGTACTTGAGTCCTAATCTAGAGTTTAGGGTTGTCTTGGGTTTGGATAAGGAATAAGGGTACAAACCCTATGTCTATCACATATTAAGCATTAGGTGAAACCCTAATTGTCATATCTAACATGTACTTGCATTATGAACTTTAGATCTGATTATGTTTATTAAGATTATCAAAAAAGTTATGATCTTTGGTTTCAAAACACTAATTCTACATATGTATGTGATTATTGGTCTACAAAACCTAATTATCATCATCATCTTGAGTATCATTACACTCGATAAGATCAGATAATAATATAATAGAAAGGTTTTGAACATTTTATACTCTTTAATATCCAAATCTAGGAGTTCCATGTATTAATCACCACTTTAACATATATAAGCATATTTTTGGAATTGGGATCAAAATTACGTTACTGTTACATTTTATAGTGAATCTAATTATATTAATTTTCATATATAACATGTCTCAATCTGGATTTTTAATTATTTTTTACAAATATTGCAAGATTAACATTAATGGGCCAATCAAAGCAGGCCATGTCAGCAACCATAGGATTATCCATCATAATTTGTGTTTTTGTGTCATACAATAGACACATGCCATACTGGCATCTCATGCCTGCGTGCCTGGGGTTAAAATCATAACTAAAAGATGGTGTTACCCCTAACCTTGAGCAATTGATATTTGGGTAGGGAGGTAACTTTTCTAGGCTTCATCTTCTTTCCCCTGATCTCACGATCCCACGTCCTGTACACCCATAGCCATGATCAACCTAGTGGTTGACCTCTCTTCCTCAAGCACCAATGATGCAAACTGGTGACCATCACCTCGATCATCCAGACATGGCTATGACTTCTCCGGTGAGAAAGGACTGTCAGAGTGGTATGGACCTGAAGCCAACCATAAGGGTAGGAGGTCAGAGATGATGAACTAGTTACTAGGTGTCTTAGCAATGGAATTGGAGGTAGGGTAGGGTTCCTTGAGTTCCTCTAGTTCTCACAGGACGTGCCTTGGTGTTGTGAAGAGAGTTTCAACCCTTACATAGACATGGCTATCCCATCGACCATCTATGGGATTCTCATCCCAACTAGGAATTGAGGAAATCCCAACCCCATACTAAAACATAGAGTAGGTAGATCCAGTTTAATCTCTCAAAGCTAAAGGACAAAAGAATAAGGGAGAAAGGTCGAGACTGGAGAAAGATCAAGATGTTAGAAAATCCTATGTACTATTGACTCAGACATCCTTTTTAGTCATGATCTAGAGGATGGTTCTCATATATTGATCTCCAATCAGACAACCAATAGGCCACATGCTTTAAAGGGGGGTGTTATCTTATCTCCCTGAAGTTCCAGTCACATTAAATGTGACACATTATCCATTACTCATTCACTTCATGGAAATCTCTTAAAACCCATAACTCTCTCCTCTTCTCTCCAATTGACTCAAAATTCTAAAAGAAACCTAATACTAATTCAATCTCGGATTGGGAAAGATTGGTACCAAAGGGACACTTCTAGATGTTATTTTTCTTTCTCTTTAATAAGGGAAAGAGAACAATATTTACTTATTAAAAGTAGGTCCCTCATCCTTCACAATTTTCCATAAGCCTCTAGGAACATCCTTTTTCTATGAAACTTGGAGGGAAACTCATTAATACCTTTCCCAATCTATATCCAATTTTTGGGTTTTATTGGGATAAATTTAATGGCCAAGTCTTTCTCTTTTAATATATCCATAAATTAATCACCCACACCACATGGAAGTTCTTTTTCTTTTAAATTCTAGAATTCTCTTCTTTTTTATATTATATTAAAATATACCAAAATTCAGCCTTGATAACACTATTTGATGCCTCAAATCCTTTGTTGCCATATGGGTTAGATAATTACTCCATTAATTATCTAAAGCATCACATATCTTATTTTCTTTGGAAAATATGCATATTATCTCATATTTCAGTTGTCTAATAATTCACAAAGTCACCATCATTTAGTTATGCATGAAATCTTTTATTTCTTAATCTTATGTCCTAATGACCTACTTGCAAAGAAAATAATATCATGGGCCTCACTTGGGCCATGGTTTGCACCCATGCCATAAAGTGGACACTATTATTATTCTATCAATTATAATTATCAACTCAATCCTTATTTCAATATAAGTCAAATTCACCAAATTTGAGGATATTACATTCGCCTCTACTCAAAATAAATTTTCCCTAAAATATAAACTAAGTAAGTTTAAGGTGAATGATAAATCATCTTAGTTTCAAACCTAAGGGTTAGCAACCCTGCTTGGATTATCTTTAACAACTCCTATTGATGTGCAAATGCCTCACATTATTATGATTTGTACCAAAATTCAATCCAAGGTATTCCATATGACAATATCAATTAGTAATCATATTTCCACTTGAGATTTTAATTACACTTGGTGATTATCTTTTAACCTAAGTTTTTATTCTATTAAAGATTATTTTCACATAAGGGTAAGGTATAGTTCGAACCTGAGATTACATCATTGAAACTCAACCAAAGGTATTCATTCTCATATGTCAATTATAAGTATAACACGTGTCTACCCCAATCTATCTTACTCATAATAAGATGAAATAAGCACTTGAATGCAGCCCAAATACAAAGTTCATCCCATTTCAAGAGTAGAGATGTTGTTCCCACACATTATTTTAAAATTTTCACATTTACATAGAACCAATCTCAACAATGACTGCAAACCATGATTACTTTTAATCCTAAAATGTTCTTATATTTCATGAAGTCAAATTCCTTTCTTACTATTGAGTTTGTATGCAACTCGTTTAAGGTTTCATTATTACATAAATTCTTGTATCTTTTATATTTGCACCTCATCTCTATCAGCCTTAGTCATTTCCTCAAGGTCTTTAGGGGAATAGGTACCCTTGGAGTGATCTCCTCCTGGCCTCATGGGACTTCTACACTTAACGAGCGCCTCTCATATTTTTCCCCTTGGGCCTCATAAACGCATGAAGGTGGACAATCTCTGGAGCCATGGGCCTTGAGAAAACATGGATGACTATCTCCTTACCCCATGGTCGTATGCACTTAGGGCATGATCACCTCTTAAACCCATATGTCTTATGTACCTTTACTCCTCCCTACTTGACCTTAGGTTTTGACCTAGGGCTCTATCCTACCTAGGGTTTAATGAGATGTCACAACTTTATCAAAATTTTGAGCACATAATTTTCTTATGTAATTATTTAACCCACATTCCCTTCATCTCTTAGGGTACACATTATTCATTTTATGTCCCAACACTGGACTTGGGCTACCTTCCCTATATGGGGCTTGGTGCCATGTTGGCCTTCCATATATGGGGCTTAACCACTTTGTGAACTTCCCTGTATGGGGCTTCATCATAGTCATCTAAACATTGAACTTGGGCCACCTTTCCTATCTAGGGCTCGGTGCCATACTGGTCTTCCAAATTTGGGGCTTGACCACTTTGTGACCATCCCTATCCTAGGCTTCGTCATCTTCACTATGGAACTAGGCCACCTTCCCTATCTGGGGCTTGGTTCCCTACCGACCTTCCCAATCTAGGGCTTGACCCTTTTGTGACCTTCCCTATCTAGGGCTTGGTCATCATGTCCCTCATAGATGGCATATTTGGGTTTAAGAGTTATGTTCAATATGTGGTTTCATGCTTCGTATACTTAATTTTCTCATATTTAGGTAACATTCAAGGTTACCTCAATTCTTAAACTAATTTGTGCCCTCACTCTTATAGGGAAGGTCCTAACCTATGGTGTATTCTTGACTCTTAGGAGGAGGTCAGACTCTCTAGCCAAAACCCGATGTAGGGAAATATGGCACAAATTAGGCAGCAAAAATAAAAATTTACCTATCCATATTCCCCAAAACAACAAGATCACGTCAATAACTATGTAATGGGAAGGATGGTTTAATGAGTTCATACCTAGTTCTGGAGCAAGTCTAGTGACTATTTCTCATTGCAGTAGTCATACATCTATCTTCAAGTTGCACTGGGATGACGTCTGCTACAACTCCTGGTCTCACCACATACAACCAACATCCTCTACGCCTCTATGGAAGTCCACATAGACCGCCTAAAACTCTTGGTGTCCTGCTAGAATAGATAGGAAGGAGTTTCTTCTCTCGTTGGTGTACTAGTCACCAACTTGCTCTCCCATAATTGTTCTCTCTGGATATCCCTCCCTTTATCGGGTAGGACTTGCTTGGTTCTCTATTGGTTACCACAATCAGAGAGGACAACAATTGTTAGAGGCATTTGAGTTGTTGTGTATGAGAAGCCCCCGGTACCCCTCTATATATAGGAGGGATAGGGTTAGGGTTCCCAGTTTGTGTGGGAGTGGAAGGGACCAGAATCTCACAAAATTTTGCAACCCGCGACAGGCAAAAGGGTGGGTTCACCAATGAACCAATTAGTTGGCATGTGAGCTGATCAGTTCACCCAGTGAACCATTCATTTCATCATGTTTCCAAATCATAATTTTATTGGAAATTAATATCTGATTTAATGCACAACATGATGTCATCACAAATCCTTGAATCAATCGAATTAATCCACCAACCACTCAGTTCACAACCTAAGCCAACTGGTTCATAGACCTGAGTCGATCGATTCACTTCCTAAATCTTTCAGTTCAATGTCCAGAATTGCCAAACTTGGTTCTATTGACCTAACACACTAAAAAGATCAGTTCAACACTTGAACCAGTCAGTTCAACTATCTAGTCAGTCAATTTTCAACCAATGTTGTTTAAATTGAATACATAAACACTTTAGCAATCAATTTAATTATCATTCATGATTAAACTCCTCTTATAGGTGTATCCTATGCGTGTGACCCGATAGGTTCCATCTTATATTGGCAGTGAATGTCCATAATTGATTTATGCGATCAAAAGCAAGGAGTTGTGTCTAGTCACACATCATTCCTACCCAAATCATAAGGAAAGTTGGAGAACAACTTGAACCTACGATCTATCTTAGGGATTACAATGATTGTCTAATTCCTTTGTCTATGATATCTGAAATGAAATTGAGGCATGGAATCGTCATCCTCTCAATGATCAATCCATGTTCCTTGATCCAGAATAGACTTTCTAAAATGTATGTGACCTTAATATCATATATTGATTCATATGTGCATGTGCACATGTTTTTCTTAGTCTCACTTATCAAGTGACCTGGATATCAAACTCCTGTAGGAGGGAAAAATTCCATCTACATCACTCACAATCATCCCCATGTGTCACAGTGCACCCAACCATCACTTTTATGGTAACCCTTATTTAGGATCACCATGAATGATGTCAAAGCACACTGAACAACATGTGATGAGTGTAGTAACTTGAGGTCTAAGAACCAAAATCACCACCTTTACTAGGAGAGATGACTATGACCACCATGTATGGTTTTTATGTGTCACTCTCAAGGTGGGTCTGTCTGATACACTGTTCTCTCCCAAGTATCTATGTTCTTGGTTTGATATCACAAATATCATGACTTATGAGATTCTATCATCAACCAACACACACTCTAGTCTTTAATGTTACTTCTATCTATCTACCTTCCACAGTAACATACCACCAAATGACATAATAAGAATGCACATACTCTTAACATCTATATGATCTCATTGTTCAAGTCATGTACTTGAAGACATACGTCATTGAGTAATGTCATTTTTAGACATTCATTATGTTTCCTCATTATCTCATAACCGAGTAAAATGGAATGAATTGGAAGCTTGCCTTTTTCATTAATCAAATATTTTATGTAATATGCCATTGCAATCATAGTATGATTGACTCTCTGGGCATACATACCAACATAACCCACTTGCACTTAGAGACAATCACACACAAATCTTATTCTTCGTGATCTAAACATGTCCATCATGTTTTTTCTGTGCAAATGCTAATCCAACGAGTTAGAAACATATTGCCATAGTCGGTATATTGTGTGCTTCACATCTCTTCACTGTACGATATCTCGTATGAGATGGAATTGCCATAATATGCTATATGATATTCTTTGACTAACCAGTAGCTCCATTGTTTGGCATAGTATTTCTACTGTGTCATCAATGGTTGGAACATCTATAAGTTCACTGATATGAACTTCTAGATCCATATAGTATTCATTATTATGTTCTCAACACAAGGATACTCAACTTTTATTTGTAGAAATTTGAAATTCATGGCCTATTAGTTCAGAACTCTTTCAAACCAATAATTCTTCTCTAAGATTAAGCACACACTTTTATATTACGATCATTTTAGAAGTTTGCATTGATGTAACCCTTTACATCCAACTCTCCCTTGTTCCTATAAGCTATCAACTCATCCTTTAGTACTTCTCAAGTACTAATGGTTGATATCACAAGAAAACATATCTGCCTAGGGTTTGCCTTGGTCCCTCTAGCAATCTAGAGGGTTACTCCAACGTTCATGGAGTGGGGGCCTCCCCTGCCCCCTCCCCCTCCTCATCCCCACCCTACCATGATGGAGATTGATACTACCTCTCCAGCATTGATGTAACCCTTTACATCCAACTCTCCCTTGTTCCTATAAGCTATCAACTCATCCTTTAGTACTTCTCAAGTACTAATGGTTGATATCACAAGAAAACATATCTGCCTAGGGTTTGCCTTGGTCCCTCTAGCAATCTAGAGGGTTACTCCAACGTTCATGGAGTGGGGGCCTCCCCTGCCCCCTCCCCCTCCTCATCCCCACCCTACCATGATGGAGATTGATACTACCTCTCCCACCATGACAGAGAGTACTGCTACCACAATGGCCAAGAAATCATGGACCCAGGTCCTTGGAGGTTCCTAAACATTCAAGGAACATGATTTCTCTCCCCCAGAGAAGATTGAAGGTAGGCAATTTGTCACCATCGATGAAAAAACTTATGAGGCGATGGAAAGATCTTGGGAACACACTGTCGTACTCTATGTGATGGGTAAATGTCCATACTACCATCATATTCTCACCTAGATCAAAAGAATCTAGAAACCCAAAGGAGGCTTTGACCTATATTCCAAACTAGACCAGTTCTTCCTCTTGCATTTCAATGCTGCTGAAGACAAGAAGAACATCATTAAGAGTGGTTCCTTGCTGGTTTGATGGACAACTCGTGGTCATTAAAGACTACAAAACCAACGATGACTTTCTCAAGGATTGGTTTAGTACTATTCCAATATGGATCAACATACCTAGCATGGGGAAAAAATGGTCCCCCATGCAGTAGGTAGCGTGGCCAGTGGAGTAGGTAAACTTTTGATGATCGACTACAAATCCATACGTTAGGAATCCCTAGGCGAGGCTCATTCCCTAGCTCATCGTGAGCCAATGGATGTTGCTATCACTTATGAGCACCTTCCCAGAAGATGCCCTTAGTGTAAAGTTTTTGGTCATTATGATGAAGATTGTCCACTGAAACCCAAAGTCACTCAACCCAAACCCAAAAAAGACACACAAGAATGGAGCACCGTTGGCAACAAGAAGAATAAGACTCGAGAGGAGAACACAAGCAAGACTCATGTGATTTCGGTAAGCAATAGATTCCAAAATCTTGTGGAGGATGATGTAATAGCAGAAACCACTGTCATGGTAGCTGAGGCAGCCACCATCGACACTGGTCCCAACAAACTAATGTCCCTGATCTGGATCCCCCCAGTGCTACTAATAGTAACAAGGAGAAGGATGTTGGTATGTATGCCCTGAGAGCCAATCATGGGATGATTGGTGGGATACATTAAGATTGATTTGATAAACATCAAAGGCAAGCTTCCAATTCTTTCTGGTTCAGTTATATGAGATAGTGATAGAACAGATTGAATGTCTAGAGAATGACAATACTCAATGACGTATGCTTTCAGGTTGAGGACCTGGACGATGAGATCATACAGATGCTAAGAGTTTGTACATTCTTGTTATGTCCCTAGTCAAATGTCATTGTGGAAGGTAGATAGACAACAATGACACACAAGACTAGATTGTGGTGTTGGTTGATGACATAATCTCATTAGTCATGATATAGAGATATCAAACCAAACACATAGGTACTTGTTAGAGAACAAGTGTACCAGACAGACCCACCATGAGTTTGACACATGGAACCATGACATGGTAGTCACAGTCAGTACTCACAGTGATGGTGGTGAGTGTGATTCTTTGACCTAAAATCACTACACTCAACACATGCCGTTGGGCACACTTTGACATCATCAAACGCAGTCCTGAAACATGGGTTTTTATAAAGGTGATGATTGGGTGTCTTTGACACATGGGGCTTTTGAGGGGTGAGTGATAGATATGGGATTTGTCCCTCCTGAGGGAGTTTGATATCCAAGGCCACTTGATGAGTAGGATTGAAATAGGTGTGTGCATGCATGTGTGAATCAGTATGTGATATTGATGTCATACATATCTCTTCCAATCTGCTCTGAGATCAAGAAAGTGAATGAACGTTGATAGGATGACTGTTCCATGCCTCGAGTTCATTTGGGATATCAGTAACAAAGGAATTATACATTCGCTGTAACACCATTCACGGATTGTAGGATTGAAAGTTGTTCTCCAACTTTCTATTTCACTTGGGTAGCACTGATGTGTGACTAGGCACCACTCTTTGCTTGTGAAGTCATAAGTGTTATGGACTTTCACTGCCAACATGAAAATGGACCTGCAGGGTCACACACATAGGATTTAACCTGGAAGAGGAGTTTTGTCCACAAACAATGTTTAGATTGATTACTAAAGGAGTTTAGTAGTTCAATTAAACACTCAATTGATTGATAGCTCAAAATCATAGTGTTCAAGGTGTTGGACAGATTGATTAGAGTATCAGATTGATTGAAACTGCAATTGACTATTTCTTCACAATCTGCACTCCCAACCGATTGGCTCATGTGATGAACCGATCGACTGAGCTTGGTGAACCGATCGGCTCAAGTTGTGAGTCGATCGGCTCATGGTCAGGGTGAAACGATTTCTTCAAGTGTTGAAACGATCGGTTCAACTGATGCAACCGAGCAAGTTGGGAAAGTAGGATTGGTGATAAATTTCTTTTCATTTCACTTGCCCAATTTGATTGGAACAAGGATTGGTATTTGATACCAATTAGAAACAAAAGATGGAAAGTCAATGGGGAACTGATCAGGACCACAAACCGATCTGTTCACATGTGAACCAACCATTTCATGGGTCCCAACCAATCAGTTGAGGTGTCAACCGACCGGTTCAGGTCCCCAACTAACCGTTTTAGTTGTGAAATGATCGATTCAGGTTGCGAGTTGGTTGTTTTGTGGAAAATCTCGAACCCTTCTACTCCTGCTTTTAGTCCCACATTGCCCAGGATGGAGACCCCTGTCCCATGACCCTCCTATATATATAGGGGTATTGGGGGATTCTCAAAGTACAACCCAGTGCGACCAGTTGATCTGTCGTGTGGACTACTTCATAGGCGGGAGATTTCTTCCGCTCGGAGGACAACTGTCAATCCCGACAGTCCTGATGAGACCAGGAGTCATCAGTCCCGGTGCGACTAGGAGCTGCACAGACACCGTCCAAGACCGGAGGTGAAGACCGTGCAAGGCGTGAGGTATTGTCGCCGAGAAAGCCTCGGGATAAGGTATAATTCCACAAACCATCCTTTCCTATTGTATAGACGTTGACGCATTTCCTTGTTCTGGGTTTGGGGAGGAGAAAATTTTTGTTTCCGCTGCCTTCTCTGCCTCCCCTAAAACCCAACAGTGATATCAGAGCCACGTCAACTTCTCTATACTTTAGGATTATCGATATGACCGATTTTGGTTTGTCGCCTTTATTTATTGCATACGATGCGAATAAAATTGGCTTTATGCATGTCCAATCCTAAATCCACAAATCCCAATTTACATATATGATATGTATTATGAATGCACTCGATACACGTCGCCCTTAAACGAGTTTTGTGGTGGATGTATAACGTGGTTATGGCCAATAAACCCTATCTGTGTATGGTTGTATGTGGTTGCTTGCATCTCAGTCTGCGCACTGATCTTCCTTCTCCTATTCCTAATGTAATTCGAAATAATTCGAGATTTCTTTCCTACCTTTTCTCCCCTCGAATGTAACTGGAGGTTTCTCTTTTTACAATGTAATATAGGATATAATTTTATTTCCTGTTATGTCAAAGAACGACGGACATCCTGACGATAGCTGAGACGATCGGTTCAAGGAGTGAACCGATCAGTTGACGTTCCAGACGATCGGTTCAAGGAGTGAGCAGATCGGTTGATGACCAGTTCGAGGAGCGAGATGGGTAGGTGGCAGCCATGATGAGATGCAAGACAACCAGGCAAACTGATCGGTTGGAGGAGCCAACCGATCGGATGGTGGCACCCAGCCAACCAGTCTGATGGCGAGCCGATCATTCATGTGATGAGTTGATCAAACCCAGAAAGGAAAATCACATAGTTCATCTTGTACAGGTTGCATGTGATGTAGACCTAGATGATCGTGATTCCTATTGGCTCGAGGAATCACATTAGGATGGCCATAATCATCGCTTTTATCATTTTGCATGTTTTCTGTGGGATATAGCATGTATATGATACATACTATGTATTGTGGTGATTGGATATGTATATGTATATAAAAACCAAATCCCTCATTAAATATTTAGTTTTAGATGCCTTCCAAATGCGACACACGTGAAAAGCTTGATCGACCAAGTGTGGGCACGCCCTAGCGTGGTGCACCGTCTATCTCGTGGAAGTGTGAAGGATGGATATGTGGGTCTGCCCTAGCAGGGTGCATATTCATCATGTTTGCTTTGGGTTGGACTTAACAAGGTGATCTATATGGGATCTAGTACCTTGAGGCATGGATATGATCATGGCAAGGAGTTGCATATGACATCTTATCAAGAGTTGCATATGATGCAATTGGGTAGAGTTGCCTACCTGAGAGATCTAAGTTGTGGGTGACAGCCCTAGCTGGTCCATGACTTAGAGGATTTCAGGATCTTGCCCACTAGAAGGTTGTACGCTGCAATCTTTCGAATTGATGATGAGGGCTATCAATTTGAACTAAAATAGTGGGAGCGATAATTAATTAAAGGCCTAATTATATCGTCAACTTTTCAAATCAATCAAATAAGTCAAAATGAGTTTTTGGACTAAAATTGCATATTTTTCTTTTGTAGTACAAATGGCAACAAACAACAATCACTTTTCTTTGCGATCGGTCCTTGAAAAGGACAAGCTAAATGGGAAAAACTTCCACGACTGGTATAGGACATTGAGAATTGTTCTCACTCAAGAGCGTAAGCTCTATGTCCTGGATACTCCAATTCCAGAGGAACCTGCTCCTAATGCACCAAAGGCAGAAAGGGATGCTTACAAGAAGCATTCTGATGATTCCATTGATGCAAAGTTCTTGATGTTGTGCTCTATGAACCACGAGTTGCAGAGACAAAATGAGAACATGGGTGTCATTGAGATGATTCAACATCTTAGAAACATGTATGAAGATCAAGCACGACAAGAGAGATACAATGTCTCAAGGGCACTGTTCAAGTGCATCATGATAGAAGGAGATCCAGTAGGTCCTCACATACTCAAGATGATTGGGTATGTGGAGAACCTGACAAGACTGGGATTTCTACTGAGCCAAGAGTTGGCTACTGACGTGATACTGCAATCGTTGCCAGAATCCTACAGTCAGTTTGTGATGAACTACAACATGAACAACTTTGATAGGCCACTGTCAGAGTTGTTGGGCATGTTGAGGACAGCCGAGATACATATGAAGAAGGACAAGCCTAAGTATGTGATGGTGATCACGAGCAAGAAAGGCAAGTCCAAGCGCAAGGGCAAGGGCAAAGATAAGAATGGTTCTGATGCTAGCCCGGAGCCCAAGTCGTCTTCATCTCTCAAGGCCAAGGGAGGCGTGACCAAGAAAGGAAATTGCCACCATTGTCAAAATCCAGGACATTGGAAAAGGAATTGTCCTCTCTATCTGGAAGAAAAAAAGAAGAAGGAGGCGACAAACATCTCTACTTAAAGGTGTCATGAAAGTAAACTTGTAACACTTTTGAGGTATATGATACCAAGATGTAAAGTGTAAAGAACTCAATAAATGGGGCAAGTGTTGCCACCATAGATAGGAGTACTTTAGTTTATTTTCAGCCTAAAAGGCATGTAATACAGTTATGAACAGCTATTTCATATTTGCCAATAGATAGAAACACTTTATTTTTGCATATTGTATGACAATGATGGCAATCAATAAAGAGATGTTTCAATTTCTAAATATATGATCTTTGTGGCAATGCCTTGTTTATCTTGTGGTATTTGATATGCATACGATAAAATGATACCTAAAAGTAATAGATAACTTAAACAATCAAATTAGCATAAATCATGAGAAATTCATATCTAGTTTCCATGTGATGGATAAATCTAGACTCTTTTGGTTAGAGAACCAGTAAGAGACATGAATATCTTGGACATGATTAATCAATCTTCACTAATGGTAGTGGGAGAATGATTATCCTATTAGGTACGATACATATGATGTATTTACATACCTATTGGAATAAATGCTAATACTTCAAATGGTGTTTAGAGAAATACCAATATGAATATCTTGAAGTGTTCAAGATTATCATAGATGAAGTGCAAATTTGGTAAAGTGTTAATTCTTGATAAGATCAATGAATGAAATACTTGGACCAAATGTTTGAGATCCTTTTTAGTGATTATGATAGTGTATGATAGTGAACTCATGATTAAGGCATGGTGATGTCTAAATCAAGAAAGAATCATACTCTAAGGAGTTAGAGAATGATTATCAAATAACCGAAGTCTTCTTAATAAAAGAATACCCCACACTAATAAAGGACATTGAGAATCACAAGGAGTTGTGAGTTCTTATATCCTTGACAGATACACCTCAATTATCTATCTGATGAGTTGTTCATGTGATGAGTCAACTATCTAGATGAATATGAGGAACCAAATTTTGAGTTATGGTTTATGACCATTACATCCTAAATGACATCCATGTGAACCATAAGGTATGACCTTGATGGTAGCACCCATTGGATGGAAATACATAAGTGCAAATAAGTCTTAAGTGTTAAGACACATGGATAACATTTTGAGAAGGATGATGCTTGTTGATTGCAACTTAATGACTAAGACATTTGGCGTATGGATACTAAAACTGCATTCCTATGAGGAATAAAACAAGGATGTGTACGTGACACAACCTATAAAGTTTATGAATCCACTAATGCAAATGAAGTCTATAAGTTACAATGGACTAATCAATGTGATTGATTGAGTACAAGAAACTCAGAATTGGATCTTTACTTTGATGATATAGTCAAAGGGTTTGGCTGATATGCCAAAGATGAAGAAGGGATCTGTGATTTAGTGGGAGCATGTTCACATTCCACATATTGATGTGAAATGGAAATGTTCTAGAATGGAAATCCAAAAGTGGAAATTATCTTTAAGGAAGATAGATCTGTTTCCTATGTGATAGGAATAGAGATCTATAGAGATAGTTCTCGAAAACCTCTTGACCTGAAAAGAGAAAGCATACATTGGCAATATGTACTGAAGAGTTCAGTATGCACAGATTCAGTGGGAGAAAACTTGTCCATGTTACATGGAGTTAGTACCCCAAGGCCAAGTGTCCAATTCTTATGAAGAATGGGAACACTAAGAATAGATGTGGATCTATCATGTATGTAATCATCCCATTATCTTGCATGGCAAGAACAAAATGCATTCATCATCTTGTATGACAATATGATGTGCTCATCCTGATAACTCGTATGTGGGACATGACGAGTGGATGTCTATCTACTTCTAGTAAGGGTTACTGGAATACCATGAGAACTTGATAAGTACTTGAGAAGTACTAGTTCTATGGAGATAAGGAAGAGTTCAATGTAAAGAGTTACATTGATGCGAACTTCCGAAAAGGACAACAAAATTAATCGCAAAATATATATAGGATTATATAAAAGTGAAAGTTTGTTGATAATTGGAAGTGTTCCAATAAAACCATTTAAAAGGGAAATGTCGAGTATCCGTGTGTTAGAGAACAGTAGTAGATACTATATGGATCTGGAAGTTCATGAGATGAACTTATAGATATTCTGCTCATTGATGACAAGTATGGAATCCTTGATCATGCAATGTGGCTAAAGGTTAGCAAAGGAATACTAGATCGCATATTACGACAACTCCATCTCATACGTATGACGTACAGTGAAGAGATGAGAGAAATGCAATTAATACTGACTTTGGCAAGGTGTTGCCATAACTCACTATGTTGGCACAAGAGTACAATAACATGTGGGACATGTTTGAAGATCACTATGAATATGATTCAAGGGTGATTGGCTCGCAGTGCAAGTGGGAGTCTGTTGGTATGTATGCCCTGAGAGCCAATAATGGGATGATTGGTGGGACACATTAAGATTGATTTGATAAACATCAAAGGCAAGTTTCCAATTCTTTCTGGTTCAGTCATATGAGATAGTGATAGAACAAATTGAATGTCTAGAGAATGACAGTACTCAATGACGTATGCTTTTAGGTTGAGGACCTGAACGATGAGATCATACATATGCTAAGAGTTTGTACATTCTTGTTATGTCCCTAGTCAGATATCATTGTGGAAGGTAGATTGACAACAATGACACACAAGACTAGATTGTGGTGTTGGTTGATGACAGAATCTCATTAGTCATGATATAGAGATATCAAACCAAACACATAGGTACTTGTTAGAGAACAAGTGTACCAGACAGACCCACCATGAGTTGGACACATGGAACCATGACATGGTAGTCACAATCAGTACTCACAGTGGTGGTGGTGAGTGTGATTCTTTGACCTGAAATCACTACACTCAACATATGCCATTGGGCGCACTTTGACATCATCAAACGCAGTCCTGAAACATGGGTTGTTATAAAGGTGATGATTGGGTGGCTTTGACACATGGGGCTTTTGAGGGGTGAGTGATAGATATGGGATTTGT
Organism: Alisma plantago-aquatica; assembly: GCA_963693085.1. Lineage (NCBI taxonomy): Eukaryota > Viridiplantae > Streptophyta > Magnoliopsida > Alismatales > Alismataceae > Alisma > Alisma plantago-aquatica. Next base: position 281,764,837 of record OY856410.1, read on the forward strand.
CCCTCCTGGGGAAGTTCGATATCCAAAGACACTTGATGAGTAGGATTGAAATAGGCATGCACATGCATGTATAAATCAGTATGTGATATTGATGTCATACATATCTCTTCCAATCTACTCTGAGATCAAGAAAGTGAATGAACGTTGATAGGATGACTGTTCCATTCCTCGAGTTCATTCGGGATATCAGTGACAAAGGAATTATACATTCGTTGTAACACCATTCACGGATTGTAGGATTGAAAGTTGTTCTCCAACTTTCTATTTCACTTGGGTAGCACTGATGTGTGACTAGGCACCGCTCTTTGCTTGTGAAGTCATAAGTGTTATGGACTTTCACTGTCAACGTGAAAATGGACCTACAGGGTCACACACATAGGATATAACCTAGAAGAGGAGTTTTGTCCAAAAACAACATTTAGATTGATTACTAAAGGAGTTTAGTAGTTAAATTAAACACTCAGTTGATTGATAGCTCAAAATCATAGTGTTCAAGGTGTTGGATAGATTCATTAGAGTATCAGATTGATTGAAACTGCAATTGACTGTTTCTACACAATCTGAACTCCCAACCGATCGGCTCATGTGATGAACCGATCGACTGAGCTTGGTAAACCGATCAGATCAGGTTGTGAGTCGATCGACTCATGGTCAGAGTGAAACGATTGCTTCAAGTGTTGAAATGATCAGTTCAACTGATGCAACCAAGCAAGTTGGGAAAGTAGGATTGGTGAGAAATTTCTTTTTGTTTCACTTGCCCAATTTGATTGCAACAAGGATTGGTATTTGATACCAATTAGAAACAAAAGATGGAAAGTCAATCGGGAACTGATCAGGACCACGAACCGATCAGTTCACATGTGAACTGACCATTTCATGGGTCCCAACCGATCGGTTGAGGTGTCAACCGACCGGTTCAGGTCCCCAACTGACCATTTCAGTTGTGAAACGATTGGTTCAGGTTGCGAGTTGGTTGTTTTTGTGGAAAATCTCGAACCCTTCTACTCTTGCTTTTAGTCCCGCATTGCCCAGGATGGAGAACCCTGTCCCATGACCCTCCTATATATATAGGGGTATTGGGGGCTTCTCAAAGTACAACCCAGTGCAACCAGTTGCTCTGTGAAGTTGTCGTTCTCTCTGGTTTTGGTAACCGAGAGAGAGAGCCCGAGCAAGTGCTACCCGATAAGGGAGGCACAACAAGGGAAAGACAACTGCAGAAAGCAATTGGTGGCAGGAGAGTGTGTTGGCGACTAATACGCTGACAGGAGGGTGCGACTCCTTCCAATTCCTTATGGGACAAGGAGATTGGAGTTCCAGGTGGTCCGCGTGGACTACTTTAGAGGCAGGAGATTTCTGCCGCTCAAAGGACAGCTGTCAATCCCGACAGTTCCGGTGAGACCAAGAGTCGTCATTCTCGGTGCGACCAGGAGCTGCACAGACACCGTCCAAGACCGGAGGTGAAGACCGTGCAAGGCGTGAGGTATTGTCGTCGTGCAAGCCTCGGGATAAGGTATGATTCCACAAACCATCCTTTCCTATTGTATAGACGTTGATGCGTTTCCTTTTTCTGGGTTTGGGGAGGAGAAAATTTTTGTTTCCGCTGCCTTCTCTACCTCCCCTAACACCCAACAAAGGAGGCAGGTGAACTCTGCAATACACCATCCTCAAAGAAGAAGAGTGATAAAGTTGCTAGAGTGGACGGGTCACATAGAACCCACACTTCTATCAGAGGTCATTAATGACCATTATCATGACCAACATATGTGGTTCAGGGAAACCACATAAGAAAAGGGAGGTTAGGAGAACCATCATTGAATCACATGCCTCCATTTCTGTTCTAGTTGAGGCCAAAATAAAAAACTACTTGAAGAACTCTTTTGAGAAGCTACTACCTAAAGGCTGGAGCTGGTTTACCAATCATGATGCTGATCCTAATGGTCGCATTTGTATTGGTTGGAATCCCAAGTCTTGGGATATCAACGTCCAACACAGGGAAGATCAATAGATCACCTTATTATGATGTAATAAAGGAGGTCTTCTACTTATTCTTACTGCAGTCTACACTAGGAATCTTTCTCAGGAAAATCTTGCATTGTGGGAAGCTCTTGAAACCATTAGCACTAAATCACTGACCCCTGGTTAGTGACTGACGATTTCAATAATATTATTAAGTTTGAAGAGAAAGCCGGAGGAAGAGAAGTACATGTTCACATTCTTAGTACTTTCAACACAACTATTGATAATTGTAATCTCACTGAACTCCTATAAGTTGGATGCAAGATTTTCACATGACATAATAAGCAAGGTGTTGCTAAGCACATTGCTTGTAAATTGTATTGTGCATTAGTGAATGACGAATGGTTAACCAGGTTCCCTGGTACTAAAATGAAACTCAAAACATGCACCTTCTCTGATCATTCTGCCATCAATGTTAATCTCAAAGAATTGGATAACAAGAAAATACCATTCCATTTCTTAAACTTCTAGATGGAATGGCCTAGTTGCAAGCATCTTATTAACCAAGCATGGACAAAGCAAGTTCAAGGTCATCCATTGTTTTGCTTTACATAGAAATTCAAATTTGTCAAAGGGGAATTAAAGAAACGGTCGAAGGAATTTGTCAACTTGAAGAACCTCATTTCTAGAGAACATATGGAGATGGATGATTTATCCAAGGCTCTCATGAGAAACCCTCTTGATTCCGATCTTATATTGGCTGAGAAGACCACCTTTGAAAGATTAGAGCTTCTTCCAAAGCTGAAGAATAGTACTTTAGGAAACATAGCCGTTTGGATTGGATAGCTAATGGTGATAGAAACACCAAGATTTACCATTCCATGGTCAAAAGGAGGAATGCTATTAACACTATTACTGAACTTTATGATGTTGTAGGTACTTGCTAAAATGAGGAGAACGACATTGCTAATGAGACCCTTCATTTCTTTGAGAAACTATACAATCAAGATGCCTCCACTATTCCTATTCCTGATTACAAATGGATCGATCATGTCACTGACGAAGATAATGAAGCTCTCTGTAAAATAGCTGATCTTCTTGAGATCAAGGATGTTGTCTAGCTGATCTTCTTGAGATCAAGGATGCTATCTGGGATATTGGACCAAACAAAAGTCCTGGTCCTGATGGATTCAATGGGTACTTCTATAAAGAGAACTGGAACCTAATAGCTCTGATCTTACTAAAGCTATCCAATGGTTCTTCTAAGGAGGTAATATGGTCTGACAAGTAAATTATGAGTTTATTGATCTCATTCCTAAGAAAGATCTAGTTACCTCGCCAGCTGAATTTTGACCCATTTCTTGTGGCTCCATGTTGTACAAAATCATAACCAAAATCATCATTAAGAGGTTGTCCTTAATACTCCCAAAAATAATTTCCATAAACTAGGGAGCCTTTGTTAGTGGTAGAAGCATTGAAGACTGCTCCATGCTTACTGTTGAGTTCATGTTGAATTTCAACCACAAGAATAGTTCTCCTTCTGCATCTGTCAATCTTGATATTAACAAAGCCTTTGACTCAGTTAGATGGCCTTATCTCTAGAAATCTCTACAAAGTTTGGGTTCTAGTGAAAGATGGATCTTTTTGATAAAGCAATGCATCGAAACTCCTTCTTTCTCTCTTCTATTGAATAGTAGTTTTGTTGGTCTCTTAAAAAATTCCAATGGGCTTCACTAAGGTGACTGACTGTCACAATTATTATTTTCTATTGCCATGGAGGGATTAAGTCAAAGAATTGATAAAACTCATCAACTTAAATTGATCAAATCCTTTGTTGTTAGATGCACAAAAGTCACGAGTCATCTTCTCTTTGTTGATGATGTTCTCATCTTCATTGAAGGTCGCACTCAAAGCTTAAAAATCTTAAGTCTCTTCTTCTAGATTTTAGTAGGGTTTCTAGTATGCAATACAACCCACGCAAAACACATATCTATCTCTCTAAGTCTTGTAGGGACAAAGTGAGATTGATTCGTTCTTTGGGCATTTAGAAATGGGAGTGGCCAACAAAGTATCTTGGATTCCCTATGGAAGGGGGTAATCTTAGATGCAAACATTTCCATGAATGCCTGGATACACTCAAGGACATGATTGGAAGATGACCATGTTTAAAGATATCAATGGTAGGTATAATAATACTTATAAACCATTATGCCATGGGTCTAATCAATTACTAGCTACGGCAAGGTGAAATATCTCTAGATGCTCTAAGAAGAATGGAAATCTCGATGAATGATTTTGTATGGTGTAACCCAGTTCATCCATCATGTTAGAGTAAGTTGACCTTTCCAAAAGAAGAAGGTGGTCTTAACCTTAAGAACTTGAATGAGCTCGCTGAATTCCATACACTCAGTCGTATCAAGAAGCTGCTCCATAGTGACTCTACTTGGAGCATTTGGATGAGAGGAAGATACAACAACAATCTTGATGTTACTCCCACTCATTCATGGGGCTACTCTATGACTTGGAGGAGGATGGTCAAGCTATGGACTCAATTCACCTATGCCGGTGACACCACCATGTGGGTAACATGAAGACAGAAGAATGAAATCGATCCATCCTACAAGAACCTCTGGTTCAAAATGCATCAGCTAAGATGGAGCTTGACCATATTTATAAAACTATGAAGAATCTCCTACCAAGAATGGAACATATTAAGGCTTGGAACACTGGAGTTGATGACACATGCTGCTTGTGCCATTCTCATTTTGAAAATACCACTCATCTATTTGGTAGCTGCTCCTACTGGAAATATTTTTGGAGGTGTGCCCAACTCAAGCTAAACATCCAAATGTCATACAACCTCTATGACTACCTCCCTGATGTTAATATAAGAGGTAATGATACACACTATCTTGTGCTATGGATGATCATTGTATGTGCTCATTTCATCCGGTAGGAATGGAATAAAATGAAGCATGGTGCTCAAGGAATGGACTACCTTAGGATCTTCACTAATATTGAAAAAGAACTTAAGATTCTATACAATATGTATAAGGATAAGCTAGCCACAATTTCACCTATTGTAATTAAGAATTGGGAACTATAACCAATAACTAAATCCTAATGCTAGCTTGCTCCTTAATATCATGTGAGCTATAAGTTGTTTATAGCTTGTACCTTTTCCCCTCTTGTAGGGTTGGAAATATATTTATCCAATTTTTCCAACAAAAAAAACAAGTACTAATGGATGATGTTTATGGCATTCCCATGTACTTCATTGGATTATGACTAATATCACCTTGTCATTTCATATACATATAAGATAATGGGATGAGTACATTATACTGCAAATAGATCCAAATGCAAATGCATATGGCATCTCTTCCATTCTTCATATGTATTGGAACACCAGATTCATGGAAATTGATCCCACCTTTATGGATAGATTCTCTCTTATAGAATCCTTCATGTTGAACACTTTCAACATTTTTCCAATAGATGTGCTCATTAGTAGGTTAAGAAACATTCAAGACTATCTCTATAGACCCTAATTCCTATCATATAGGATGTTTCACCTAATCCTTCATGATAAAGGTGATTTCCATGCCAGGATTTAATACTTAGTATTGCAATGTCATTCCTCATCAATATGTTGAATATTTATATACATATTCTCCCACTAAATCTTTTGTAATCACACATTTTATATTTTATCTTGACTCAAGTCAAACTTATTGATTGTCTTGTCAAAACAAAGATTCCATTCTGAGATGCTTGTCTCAATCTCTAGATTGAACATTGTAGCTTATAAACTTTATTTGCATTAATGGAGTCACAAAACCTTTAGGGTGTGTCACATACACATCCTCTCAATTATTCCTATTAGGAATGTGATTTTAAACTTCATATGCCAAATCACATAGTCTCAACAAGCTACAATAACAAGCACATTCATTAGTAAAGGGATTTCATCATGTTCAACACTTTGAACTACTTTAAAAGCCCTTTCAACCAATATGTTCTCTTATGTCATCCATGTTTCTCTTACTTTATGAAAACCCAACTACACCTTGTGGGTTTTACCCTCTAGTTGGTATCATCAAGGTCAAACCTTGTTGGTGTTCATGGATTCTATTCTGGATACAATGGCCTCAAGTCATCACTCAAACTCTAGTCCCTCAATCTTTCTTTGTGGAATTTTGGCTCATCATCTTATGACCAACTCACAACTTATCTGAGTTATAGGATTCACAATCTTTTAATTTGAGACATGTTTTACCTGAGCAATGAGTTTTGTGTGTTACATAAAGAACTTGAGATTCCATAATAATTTGTCATTCTCTATGATCTTCTTGCACCTCCTTAGGTTCAAATGTTTTGCTTTGTTGAATTCAAACTTTTTGAGTTCTACTTTACTCTAAGTGATTCCAATGGAACTCATGTATCCTAGCAACAAGAACTTTGTTTATTGGTTTGATATAAGTAGTGTTAAAAAAACTAACATTTATGTGATTGAATCCTTTTAAGAAACTATTTTCTTGTACAACTTTCAATCTTGAGGACATATCAGGACATTCTGATTGCATATCTCATATGTTGTCCATAAAAAACATTTGTGGATGGTGCATTGGTTTAGTCCTAAGCATATTCCGTTAAAGGAAATTAAGAAGATTAGTTTAGATGATAATCATATCATGACTCATTGTAATGTGATTCCTTTTACTGATATATCATCATGTTTTAGGTGGAATTGTTCATGATACACTATAACAATCTTTCCAGAAGGTCCTCAACCTATTCCTATAAAGTATTTCAATATTTAATCATATCAAAGTATCTTAATACCTTTCAAGAATTTTTGTACTTCATACATGAAATTTACTTGAACATTTCAAGATATTTGTATTTTACTGAATGCGTATCACTATATCATCAATAAATATAATGAAGTGCAAACAAATACCTATAATATTTATTCTAAAGGTCTTTGTAGATCATTATGTACATGTCCTTATAGAATGTTTATTCTCCCACTACATTTAGTGAGAAGTGTTTGTCATTTTTCTCATATATAATACTTGCATATCTCTTATTGGTTTAGTAACCAAAAGAATCTAGATAAGCATCAATATGAATTCTATAAATGCATGCTATCAATTGTTGATTGTTTGAGCTATCAATTATAATCCTTTGGTATTTACATTATGAGCATTTGTCTTTTGATCCAATCACATAAATATCCTTAGACATTTGGGGTATTTCCATACAAGATCACATCTTTAAAATAGAATCATTAAAAACTCTTTATTTATAATCATCCTTGTCCATACATGATGCATAAAGTAAAATGTTTTTATTTATTAGAATAATGAAATAGTTGTTCAACTAACTCTATTACATGCTCAACGGGCTAAGAAAAATTCTAAATGTAGACTAAAGTTATAGAAATTCTTGCTCATCACAGTCCATCCTTGTCCTTTCATAAAGGATGTACTTCTTATTAGATCCAGCACATCAAGGTATGTCAGATCTACATCTTGATCACATATCAAGATGAAGAAGTATTCAAATTCATCTTATAATGTTTATACTTGAAGTAGGGCTATGCATATCCCTTATTCTTCTTTAGTGCCTCCAGGAAAAAATGACAATTCCTTTTCTAGTGTCCAACTTGGTGACAATGGTGACATTTGCCTCCCTTCTTTATACCTCCTTTTTCTTTGAGAACTGTATACTTGGGCTTTTGGCCATCTTTAGAACTCTTCTTAGCTTTGCATTTGCCCTTATACTTTCCCTTTGTCTGGTTGATCATCATCACATACTTGGGCTTGTCTTTCTTCATTTGTGCCTCAAATATTCTCAAAATGCCTAGTAGCTCTATTAATGGTTTGTCAAAATCATTCATGTTATAGTTCATGACAAACTGCCTGTAGAATTCTGGTAGAGACTATAGAATCACATCATTGTCCAACTCTTGACCAAGGGGAGCCCCAGTCTAGATAGGTTCTTCATATACCCAATGAGATTGAGCACATGAGGACCCACTGGATCTCCTTCTACCATGTTGCATTTGAACAATGCCTTACAGACATCACATCTCTCCTGTCTTACCTAATCTTAGAACATGTTCTTGAGATGTGTGACCATCTCAATTACATCCATGTTCTCGTACTGTCTTTGCAACTCATAGTTCATGGGACACACATCAGACACTTGACATCAACGACATCTTCAATATGCTTCTTATAGGAATCCATGTCATCCTTAGGTGCGTTGGGAAGAGATTCATCTGGCTCGAGTGTCTCCATGACATAGATCTTGTGCTCCTATGTGAGAGAAATTCTCAGTGTCCCAAATCAGTTGTGGAAGTTATTCCCATTTAACTTGTCCTTCTCAAGGACTAATTGTAGAGAAAAGGTGTTGCTGTGTGTTGCCATTTGATTCTACAAAAGAATTTGCAATTTCATCAAAAACTCTTTTTTTTCACTTGATTTGTACAAAATTTGACGATGTTTATTAGGTCTTTAGTTACTATCGCTCCCACTATTTTATTCAAATTGATAGACCTCACATATAATTCAGAAGATTGTAGTGTACAACCTTCAAGTGATTCAAGATCCAAAACAATTCAACTATTATCTAGCCAACACCAGCGTCCATAGTCAAATATTAAAGTAGATAACATTTGTCAATTGCATCTTTTGCAAATCTTGGATAGATGATATGCACAACTCCTTGCCATACTCATATGCATGCCTCTGGTGCTTAATCTCATTAAGGACACACAATTAAGCCTAGCCCAAAATCCAACACAATAATAATGCACTTGCTTGGCAGGCCCACATTATTACCATCACACTTCCACAAGATAGATATCACACCATCCTTGGTGTGCCCACACTTAGTCGATCAAGTTTTTCATGTGTGTTTCTAATGGAAAACATCTAATAATTAATATTTTATCTAAGGGAGTTTGTATTTATAAAAGCATATACTTTATCCAATCACCACATACATACAATATATATCATATACATGCTATATCCCACAATGTAAACATGCAATATAAAACATTAGCGACGGTGATGGACATACTACTGTAATTCCTTAGAGCCACAAGGAATTACTACTACCTAGGTCAACATCACATGCTTGAACCTATTGATGGTGTAGATATGTGCTTGCCAATTTGGGTTGATCGGTTCAACCCTTGAATCGGCCAACTTGCCTCTTGGTCGACCAGTTGGTCGTCTGAAGTGGTCATCATGCCTCTTATCCAATTGATGTTAAGACACCTCCAAATAGTTAGTTGGGTCCACCATTCAGTCGGTTCTCTCTCATGTGGTCTTCCCTCCTCAGTTCTCCAACCGATTGTCTTGTCATGTGAAATGGTCGGATGGCCTGATGTTGATCATCATTTTTGCCGTTGCAAGAAAAAAACTATCATATGCTACTCAACTTGTTACATGGTAATGAGAAACCACTAGTTACATTCGAGAGGAGCAAAGGTAGGAAAGAATAATACTATTACATTGGAAAGAAGAAGTTAAAGTCTCAATATGCAAATTGAGATAAAATATGAATAAAAGAAACCATCCAACCACACACAAATATTTGGGTTTTGACCATAACCATGCTACACATCCACCATCAAAACTCACTTTTAGGGAGACACATATAAATTACATATCTATCACATCATATATATATTAGTTTGGTATTATATGTGGTCCTTGATCAGATATACACATTAATCATTTTAAGTATTCATATCATATGTAATAAAAAAATGATGAAAATAAAAAATTCGATCATATAGATTATCCCAAAACATAGTAAATTGATGTGAATTTGATACCACTATAGGGAAATATGGGCATAAATTTGGCATCAGAAAAAAAATTAATCTATCCATATTCCCCAAAACAGCAAGATCGCGTCAATAACTATGTAATGGTAAGGATGGTTTAATGAATTCATACCTGGTCCTAGAATAAGTCCAATGACTATTCCTCATTGAATTAGTCATGCAACTATCTTCCAGTTGCATTGGGATGACATATGCAATAGCTCCTGGTCTCACCACGGATAGTAGGCTGACGTTGTCCTCCTAGCGGCATACAACAACCTCAACACCTATATGGAAGTCCACATAGACCACTTAGAACTTGTGTTGTCCTTCTAGAACAAATAGGAAGGAGTTGTCCCTCCCATTGGTGTACTAGTCACCAACATGCTCTCCCATAATAGTTCTCCCTTGCTATCCCTCCCTTTATCAGGTAGGACTTGCTCAAGCTCTTTATTGGTTACCACAACTAGAGAGGACAACAATTGTTCGAGCCAATTGAGTTCTTGTGTCTGAGAAGCCCCCTAGTACCCCTATATATAGGAGGGTCGGGAATAGGGTTTTTAGTTTGCATGGGAGTGGAAGGGACCGAAATCTCATGAATTTTCACAACTTGCAATTGGAAAAATGGTCAGTTCACCAGTGAACCGATCAGTTGGCATGTGAGCCGATCAGTTGGCATGTGAGACCATTGGTTCACCCTATTTACCAGTCGTTTCATCATGTTTCCCAATCACAATTGTATTGCAATTAATATTAGATTTAATGCACAACTTGATGTCAGCACAAATCCTTGAATCAATATATTTGATCCACCAATTGCTCAGTTCACAACCTGAGCTGGCCGATTCATGGAACTGAGCCGATTGGTTCACTTCCTGAACCAATCGGTTCAATGTCCAGAATTGCCAAACTTAGTTCTATTGTCTTGGCATGCTGAAATGACTGGTTCAACACTTGAACCGGTCGGTTCAACAATCTAGTCAGTCAATTTTCAACTAATGTTGTTTAAATTGAATACCTAAATCTTTAGCGATCAATTTAATTATCCTTCATGATTAAACTCCTCGTCTAGGTTATATCCTATCTGTGTAACCCCATAGGTTCCATGTTATGTTGATAGTGAATGTCCATAACTAATTTATGACATCACAAGCAAAGAGCGGTGCCTAGTCACACATCATTTCTACCTAAATAATTAGGAAAGTTGGAGAACAACTTCAACCTATGATTAATGTTAGTTGTTATAGTGATTGATGAATTCCTTTGTCTCTGATATCCAAAATGAACTCAAGGTCTAGAATCATCATCCTCTCAATGTTCAATCCATGTTCCTTGATCCAGAATTGATTGTCTGAGATATATGTGACCTCAATATCATATAATGATTCACATGTGCATGTGCATGGTTTTCTAACTCTCACTTATCAAGTGGTCTGGATATCAAACTCCAGTAGGAGGGAAAAGCCCCATCTACATCACTCACACTCATCCCCATGTGACATAGTGCACCTGATCATCACCTTTATGGTAACCCTTATTCAAGATCACAGTGGATGATGTCAAAGCACACTGAACAACATGTGACAAGTGTAATAACTTTAGGTCTAAGAACCAAAATCACCACCTTCACTATGAGACATGAATATGAACCACAATCACCACCTTCACTATGAGACATGAATATGACCACCATGTATGGTTTTTGTGTGTCACTCTCAAGTAGGTCTGTTTGATGCACTGTAACAAATATATATGTTCTTGGTTTGATATCACAAATATCATGACTAATGAGATTATTTCATCAATCAACACACACTCCGGTGTTTACTGTTACTATTGTCTATTTGCCTTCTACACTAACATCCAACCAGGGACATAATAGGAATGTACATACTCTTAACATCTATATGATCTTATTGTTCAAGTCACATACTTGAATACATACATCATTGAGTAATGTCATTCTTTAGACAGTCATTATGTTTCCTCATTATCTCATAATTGAGTGAAATAGAATAAATTGGAAGCTTGCCTTTATTATTAATTAAATCATTTTTTAATATGATATCACAATCATCACATGATTCACTCTTTGGCAAACATACCAAAACCTAACCTCATGAGTTTAGGGTTTTTCCTACCCGGTAGGTCATTTTCCCACTCTTGGGTTGACCCACCCTAGGTTCAGACACCAACCCTAAAAGTTGAATTGAGGGTTTCTTATTTTTGAACATGCATTTTTTACTATAACTTCTCAACCTATATTTTCTCAATATCTGTGGTGTACCCACTCACTGAGGGTAATCAATGTGATGTACCCACTCGCTGGGGTTTCTTTCAGTAACATACCCACTCACTTGGGGTAGTTCTAATAACATACCCACTCATAGGGGGTATGTAACATCCCTGACCTGGGTTATACCTTAACCCTAGGTGTTTTTCTTAATAAAGTTAATTATATGCTTGCTCTTACTTCTTGAAAAGTAATTAAGGTTCAAGAGGAATTTATGTTTCAATTTTAGTCCTTTTCGAATAATGTTGAAACATTGTTTTGGACTAAAGTGAAAATTACCCAAGTTGAGGGGTTAACTTGCAAATGTTACATGATAAGATGTTCCTCATATTTTGAAGCATCATGAGAATGAAGATGATGTAGAGGTATGGCTTTTGGTATCCTGAGTACCAAGAAAGAGCTGATAAAACAATGTTTGTGCATTAAAACCTAGTTTTGGTGTAATGTGCAATTTACCCAAAGCCTAGGGTTCAATATGAAAATTACCACTTAAAAATAGTCCCTAATGTTTCTTGTCATCATGTAGAGAAAATAAAATGAGGGGGCGCCTCATTTGAATCACTTTGGAAGAGAGATAATCTTGATATTAAAATAATCAAGATTTAAGCATAAATGGAACTTTACTTCAATTTAATGCAAAAATAAATATATTAAATTGAAGTGATCTTCAACCAAAATGATGTGGGTTGAAATCCATATATGTGGACGACCTTGTGCCTTGAAAAGGCACGAAAATATCTAAAGGAAGTGGATAACTCACTCACATTATTAAAAGAAAAAGAATTATCCACACACCTTAGGATATAATTATTATAAGGGTTAAGGTGCTTAATTTGCTTTTCTTTAAAACATGGATAATTGAGAGGAATAAGAGGAAAGGAAGGTATCCTCGTAAAAAAGGAAGGTAAGGGGGAAAATGGCAAGTAAATGGAGGAGATAGTTCCTACTTTCTCTCTCTTAAATGAATTTTCAATAAAATTCATATATATGCTCCTTTATCCATGAGTTGAAAGGGAATTTCGAATCCACTTTCACTTCTTGCTTGTAAAAAACGACCAAGGGATCTTGGAGAAACAGGAGGACGACCCCCAACCTGTTGGTAAGCTTCTTGACCTTCTTTCACCATGTTTTTATGGTGGAAATCGAAAATAAATGATGTATTTCTTCTTTTCTCCATGCAATCTTCTATCCTAGCCATTCCTTTTCACTCAAAGCTTGAGGACGAACCTTGGGATAGTGAAAGGAGTTGCATCCACCATTGTTTATGTGAGATTGAAGCTTTGAATCTCAATTAGAGGAGGGTTATATAACTTGAACCCCTTTACATTGTTATTCAACTATTAATCTTGCAATTTTGTTAATTCCTTCATCAACTTGATTAATTGTTGGTTGAAACTGGTAAATCCATGAAATCAGAAGTACTTAGAACTACAGGGACAAAGGTAGATTATGATGACATCATCTTGGACACTTTTCCCAAAGAAATTGTATTTCATTCGGTTTCGACAAACTTGCTCATTCGGTTTCAACAAAACCGTTTGAAAGCAAATGGTTTCATCAAACCGTTAGAAGCTAAATGGTTTCAAACCATTTGGGAGAGTTGACCATGGTTGAACGTTTGGAAATTTTGATGCTAATGATGATGGTTGATGACCCACCAAATTTGATTGAATAATTCCAAAGGGTTCATCAGTTGAAGGTTAATCAATTAGCAAACCCTAATTGGGTTATGTGCTGAAATTCAAATTAGTTGATTTAGATTTTTGGGTTGATTAGCCCAAACGATCTCAAGACCGTTTGGAGGTCAACCAAGACCGTTTGGAGGTATAGGGTTGAGTATGGTTGAGTAATTTAAGGTCCAGATATACCAAATTGAAATACAATTAATTGTTGATTTGATGATCAACCCAATGATCTAAACCTTAATGAAATTTCATAAATTACAAGGATAGGATGGGGAAAACGGTCTCAAGACCATTTAGAGGTCATCCAAACAACCTCAAGACCGTTTGGGGTCAGGTCATGTCAAAAGTTTGATGATGGTTCATTGGTTTCAATTGAACCAATTCCACAATGTTGATCATTGATGGCTACTAGATTCAAAGCCCTAATTGAAGGATCCTCGAGTTGAAATCCTAGATCAATTGGGTTCAAAACCCTAATTGATGGTCTAATTGAAGGTTCATTCAATATTTCAAGTGATTAAGAAATCAAGGACTCAATTGATAATTGGTTCATCCATTGAAATCATGAATCATGTAAGTGTTGAAAGGACTTTTTGGTCCATTCGGTTTTGAGATGGTTTGGACCAAACAGTCTTAAGACCGTTTGAGCCCAAACGGTCTCAAGACCATTTGAGACCAAACAGTATCAAACTGTTTGGAGACCTAAGTCCATTCGGTTTCAACACACTTCTTTCCTAAACGGTTTTAAACCCATTTAGAGACCAAAGGGGTCAAGATCGTTTGGTGACTCAATGTGATCAAATCAATTGATGACTTAAGGTGATGATTGATCCATTGATCCAATGGTTGATGTAACCTAATGATTATCAATGATAGGTACAAAGGCTGAAATCCTAAGGTACCTAGATAATCAGTACCTTAAAAATGGTTAACCCTACAAGCCTATGAAAGCAGTCTTAGTACACTATGTCAATCATAGATGTATGTACTTGATTGGAGGGTTGATGTAACCTAATCAAGTTGAAAGGATGTTAGAAGTGAATTCATACATGAGTATTGATCATGTGGTGATTAGGTTATGATCCTTAGTAAAGAGATCATGAAATCCTAATCCATAAGGTTAATGAACCGTAACCTAATTTAGGATAACATAATGTAAATCCCCCATTATGGGAATGGAGAGGGAAACCCTAATTGGGATGAGTATCTCCAATTGATATGTAATGAGAAACCCTAATTGAGGTTGATTCCATGAGTAACCCTAATTGAGGGTGATTCCATGTGAAACCCTAATTGAGGTTGATTCCATGAGAAACCCTAATTGAGGGTGATTCCATGTGAAACCCTAATTGAGGTTGATTCCATGAGAAACCCTAATTGAGATTGATTCCATGTGAGACCCTAATTGAGGTTGATTCCATGAGAAACCATACTTGAGGGTGATGCCATGAGAAACCCTAGTTGGGATGAATAGTAAACCCTAAGTATAGGCAATGTGATGTGAAAGCCTAATGAAGGGTGATGCTATATGCAATCCTAACCCTAATGAAGTATGATAGTATGTGAAATCCTAAAACCTAATAAAGGGTGAAGGTATGGGAGACCCTAATCCTAATAATGGAATGGTAACTAATACATTGATAAGGGAAATACCTAAAGTGATTGATTATAGGTAACCTTATAGCAGACAATGCCTTAACCTGAAATGAGTCCATATCATTAAAGATATTTGGACCATTCTTGTGTGTGACCTATGCACTTCATGATGAGAGTGATAGGTTAGTGGATGAAAGTATTAAGATGGGAAATACTTTAATACAAGATAAGCTGATAACTCAAGAATGTTGGAAGTGAAGAGGAAAGTGATACATCAATATGTGATAGATATCACTTTTAGCATTTCAGGGTTGATATACCTTGATGCACCCCAAATCCAATATATTTGGACAAGAAACACATGTAGTGTGTTATTTAAATTTGTTATAAGGAAATGTAATGATTTGGATATACCTTGATAATCATAGGCTAATATACCTTGAGAATAATATTATGCCAAATTAATGAGTATGATGTAATCATACCATGATAAGGATGAGAAATGAACTCATACCTTGTATTGATAATCATTTAATGATAAATGTTAAGAGTAATAAACATGATTGAATACTTAAGATGTGTAATGGCCTTGTGAGCCATATGATTATATGTTACCTAGTGAGAGGTGACAAGATGTATTAATGGGCTTTGAGAGAGCCATGAGAATGGTTGTTGCCTAGTGAGAGGTAACAAGATGTTTTAATGGGCTTAAGAATCACATGAGTAAGTTGATACCTAGTGAAAGGTATCGAGATGATTATAAAAGTCTCTTGTAAGGGATGATAATGTTCATAATAAAACAAGGAATGGAAACTTAGTAATATAATAATAATAACAAAAGGATACAATTATAATAATGGAACCTGGATCATACATGTGTGGAGAAAAGAGGAATACTTGTAACACATAAAGAATGTGTTGAGCATGATTGGCATGACCAAAGTTTAATGCTAGTAAAAGGATGAGGTGCCCAGCGTTGTGTAAACACACATGGGGTGTAATCAGGATTGGTTAGAGTCGAATGCCTGGCTGGGTAATCAGGATTGGTTAAAGTCCAATACCTGGCAGAGGTGAAATGCCTATAATCAGGGTTGGTTAAAGTCCAATACCTGGCAGAGATGAAATGCCTATAATCAGGGTTGGTTAAAGTCCAATGCCTGGCGGAGTAATCAGGTCTGGAGAAGTCTAATACCTGGTAGAGGTGTAATACCTGTAATCAAGATTGGTTAGAGTCCAATGCCTGGCTGTGTAATCAGGATTGGTTAGAGTCCAATGCCTGGCTGTGTAATCAGGATTGGTTAAAGTCCAATACCTGGCAGAGGTGTAATACATGTAATCAGGATTGGTTAGAGTCCAATGTCTGGCTGTGTAATTAGGATTGGTTAAAGTCCAATACGTGGCAGAGGTGTAATGCCTATAATCAGGGTTGGTTAAAGTCGAATGCCTGGCGGTGTAATTAGGTTTGGAGAAGTCCAATACCTGGCAGAGGTGTAATACCTGTAATCAGGATTGGTTAGAGTCCAATGCTTGGTTGTGTAATCAAGATTGGTTAGAGTCCAATGTCTGGATGTGTAATCAGGATTGGTTAAAGTCCAATACCTGGCAGAGGTGTAATACCTGTAATCAGGGTTGGTTAAAATCCAATGCCTGGCTGTGAAATTAGGATTGGTATAGTCCAATGCCTGGCGGTGTAATCAGGTTTGGAAGAGTCCAATACATGGTAGAGGCTTAATGCCTGTAATGATGACACAGGGTTGGAAATAATCCAATGCCTGTAGTGATGACACATGATTGGTAATAACCCAATGCCTGTATTAATGATATATGAATACATGATTGATATAATCCTATATCTGTTCAGAAGATTGGCTAAAGCCAACAGATGGAAACAAGAATGTCTCATGGGTGACATATCAAGATAATAAGTGTCACAAGAGAAGTTTCACATGATGGTATAACATGATAGATAAATGATATACATGTTCTTCCTATTCCTTATTAAGAGAATAGATGATCTATTGTTCTATCATAAATAGTTGCAATGCTTTAAAGGATAAGAATGCTTTAAACTGCTTATCCTCTACCCAGTTTTATATCTTTAAACTACAATAATAATGTTTTTGGCGGAGAGTTATATCTCCCACTGGGGCAATTTACAATTGTCTCACCTCCGTGGGATCCAACATTTTTTAGGTGGACAAGCACAGAGGAGGCTAAGAATATCTGGCAGAGGAAGAACATCAGCAACATCAGTGAGAGCAGTGATAACTCAGGTTGAGTGTACTATCTGTCATGTCTTATAGATAGCCGTCCTATGTGTCGTCTCTGTACTCTAAGGCCTCAGATTTGATATTTAGTGCTTTTAATGAATCATTCCGAGATTTTGGTTTAATGACTCGAGGTTCTTATGTTGTCTTTGTTTAGCTTTTAACAAGGCAGTAGATGTTGTAACCCTCGAGAAGAGATGGTACAAGTTATGTACTTATGAACCAGGATGTAAATGTAATACATTGGTTCTTGTTGAAAGAGTTTTCCTATGAATGGATCTCTTTGCAAAAGGCTTAAATTTTTAGTGATTTTTCAGTAATCTGCTGTTAGTAATTGCTTCCGCTTAATTAATGATGTATGTTTTGAACACGTTACCACAATTTAGTGGTATTAGAGCTCTAGGTTCGTTGAGTTTACAGAGACATAGGACTAAGGTATCGAGTATGTTCTAAGTGTACCTCAGTGTATCTTATAGTGCCTTCTGCTTATGCAGAAGAAGATATATAACTCCAAGATGTCTGGAGAACATGAGGAACACATTGCTGAGAGCAATGTTACTGCACCAGTGGGAGGTGTAAGGGATCATGCAAGGGAGGAACCAGTGCCTGAAAATCCCCATGTTGATGAAGTCATGGGAGGAAACCCAGATGTTCATAATCTTTTTGGGCAACTCATGACCACACTGAGGTATATGATAGATCGGATGCCAACATCGGCACCTAGGGCACCGATTTCCAATGAGGGATATGGGTCTGGTAAGACCTTTGAAGACTACGTCATGTAGGAGCCATAGAATATGCTGGAACATATGACCCAGCAGATGCTGATCTCTGGCTCACTGAGTTAGAAAAGGCTTTTAAGATCCTTAGTATCCCGAATGCTGACAAAGTTAAACATGATGTGTACCTTTTGAAGGGTAGTGCTGGACATTGGTGGGCTGTAGAAGAAATAAAAAGGAATGATGAAGAGGTTGGATGGGAGGAATTCCATCGAGAATTTGTTAATAAGTATTTTCCAAGGACTTATTTAGGTGAAAAGATCTCACAGTTTGAGAAGATTCGATAGGGATCCATGTTAATAAGTGAATATGAGGTTAAGTTCATGGAACTTTTATAATTGTTTCCTTAGATGGCTGCTACTGAGGAGGAAAAGATTCGACATTTTGAGAAAGGATTGAATGCAGAGATGTCTATTCTGACATTTTCCCTAGAAAGTAGAGAGAGTTTTGCCACATTTGTGGAGTCAATTCGAAGGATAGAAGGGTCTATGACAAAGAAACATGAGATAGACCTTAAAAGGAAGTCTAAACAGTCACAGGAACAAGGAATTGGTGGTACTAAACAATCAAAGATTTCAATAGTACCGACTCAACCACAATGTAGTGCACCCAAGCAATAATCACCTAAAAGGCTTAGAGCCTGCTATAGATGTGGACAGAGAGGACATCTGAGGTGGCAATGTACAAATAGAAAGTGATGGGATGACCCAACATACAAGACACTAGATAACTTGTAAAAGGTAAACTGGTCAAGATAGAACTTTCTATTTTGAATTATCTTTTGTCCCCTACTATAAGAAAGGTAGTGTTGTTTAGTTTATCTGTATAATCCTTTGAGGATATGAAGAAGTGATAAATAGTATGAAAAACTTGTGTTCAGTTTAGAATTCTTTTATATGTTTTGAAATTTCTCTTTCTTCATTAAGAAAAGGAAGAGATGAAAAAGGAACTCAAAGGAAATATGAGATGTTAAGTATATCAAATTTAAAGAGATGAAAACATAAAATAAAATAAATACATACTACCTAATTTCAGTTCTTGAATACCCTGGCCAGGTATTCATTTATTGAAGGCTAGGCAAGTATGACATACCTAGATTGTTATCTTTTTTATTACTCTGATCAAGTAATCATTCTGAAACAATCCAAAGAAACCTAATCAGGAAGGAGATGTGGCATGGATATTTCTACCACATTCTAATTGATATATAAAGGAATTTGATCAATTTATAAACAAAAATGAAGATGAGAATGTGATGTGTTATCGACACATGTGTTAGATACCAAGGTAAGGGATTCTGGTATCTAAGAAATATCAAGCTATTTTATGATAGCTACATGGAATGGTTAAATGTGGAATCAGTCCAGTTACCTAATGAAGTATGGACATCATATGTTAGGGGTTTATGCTTTGCATAAACATAACATTGATGAGAATGATCTATTTGAAGGAATAATTATAAAATTATTGCAAGAAAATTTTATCAAATTAACTTAATAAATAACCTCTATCTAAATAAGAAAAGTGTTACCTGACACATAATTAATTCCACAGTCAATAATGAAAGGACAGTGGAGTATGTGTCCTATGTGTTTGATTTTATGAGATTTTTTTTATGTGGAAGAACTTTGTATTGATCAGATTTCTATGGTGTCTCCATAACAATGAGATGTTATGTGGAGACTTGATGATATAACGAATGAATCATATCTGTCTCCTTTTATCTGGGATTTCAAGGACGAAATCCTTGTTAGGGGTTCATGATTTGTAACATCCCTGACCTGGGTTATGCCTTAACCCTAGGTGTTTTGCTTAATAAAGTTAATTATATGCTTTCTCTTACTTCTTGAAAAGTAATTAAGGTTCAAGAGGAATTTATGTTTCAATTTTAGTCCTTTTCGAATAACGTTGAAACATTGTTTTGCTTGTTTTGGACTAAAGTGCAAATTACCCAAGTTGAGGGGTTAACTTGCAAATGTTACATGATAATATGTTACTCATATGTTGAATAATCATGAGAATGAAGATGATGCAGAGGTATGGCTTGTGGTAGCCCGAGTACCAAGAAAGAGCTGATAAAGCAATGTTTGTGCATTAAAACCTAGTTTTGGTGTAATGTGCAATTTACCCAAAGCCTAGGGTTCAATATGCAAATTACCACTTCAAAATAGTCCCTAATGTTTCTTGGAATCATGTAGAGAAAATAAAATGAGGGGGGCACTTCATTTGAATCACTTTGAAGGAGAGAGAATCTTGATATTAAAATAATCAAGATTTAAGCATAAATAGAACTTTACTTCAATTTTATGCAAAAATAAATATATTAAATTGAAGTGCTCTTCAACCAAAATTATGTGGGTTGCAATCGATATATGTGGACGACCTTGTGCCTTGAAAAGGCACGAAAATATCTAAAGTAAGTGGATAACTCACTCACATTATTAAAAGAAAAAGAATTATCCACTCACTTTAGGATATTATTATTATAAGGGTTAAGGTGCTTAATTTGCTTTCCTCTAAAACATGGATAATTGAGAGGAGTAAGAGGCAAGGAAGGTATCCTCGTAACCAAGGAAGGTAAGGGGGCAAATGGAAAGTAAATGGAGGAGATAATTCCTACTTTCTCTCTCTTAAATGAATTTTCAATAAAATTCATATATATGCTCCTTTATCCATGAGTTGAAAGGGAATTTCGAATCCAGTTTCACTTATTGCTTGAAAAAAACGACCAAGGGATCTTGGAGCAACATGAGGACGACCCCTAACCTGTTGGTAAGCTTCTTGACCTTCTTTCACCATGATTTCATGGTGGAAATTGAAAATAAATGATGGATTTCTTCTTTTCTCCATGCAATCTTCTATCCTAGCCATTCCTTTTCACTCAAAGCATGAGGACAATCCTTGGGATAGTTAAAGGAGTTGCATCCACCATTTTTGACGTGATCTTGAAGCTTTGAAACTCAATTGGAGGCGGGTTATATAACTTGAACCCCTTTACATTGTTATTCAACTATTAATCTTGCAATTTCGTTGATTCCTTCATCATCTTGATTAATTGTTGGCTGTAACAGGTAAATCCATGAAATCATAAGTACTCAGAACTACAGGGACGAAGGTAGATGATGATGACATAATCTTGGACACTTTTCCCAAAGAAATTGTATTTCATTCGGTTTCAACAAACTTGCTCATTCGGTTTCAACAAAACCGTTTGAAAGCAAACAGTTTCATCAAACCGTTAGAAGCTAAATGGTTTCAAACTGTTAGGCAGAGTTGACCATGGTTGACCATTTGGAAATTTGTATGCTAATGATGATGGTTGATGACCCACCAAATTTGATTGAATAATTCTAAAGGGTTCATCAGTTGAAGGTTAATCAATTAGCAAACCCTAATTGGGTTAAGTGCTGAAATTCAAATTAGTTGATTTAGATTTTTGGGTTGATTAGCCCAAATGGTCTCAAGACCGTTTGGAGGTCACCCAAAAGGTCTCAAGACCATTTGGAGGTCAACCAAGACCATTTTGAGGTCTAGGGTTGAGTATGGTTGAGTAATTTAAGGTCCAGAGATACCGAATTGAAATACAATTAAATGTTGATTTGATGATCAACCCAATGATCTAAACCTTAATGAAATTTCATAAATTCCAAGGATAGGATGGGGAAAATGGTCTCAAGACCATTTGGATGTCATTCAAACGACCTCAAGACCGTTTGGGGTCAGGTCATGTCAAAAGTTTGATGATGGTTCATTGGTTTCAATTGAACCAATTCCACAATGTTGATCATTGATGGCTACTAGATTCAAAGCCCTAATTGAAGGTTCCTCGAGTCAAAATCCTAGATCAATTGGGTTCAAAACCCTAATTGATGGTCTAATTGAAGGTTCATTCAATAGTTCAAGTGATAAAGAAATTAAGGACTCAATTGATAATTGGTTCATCTATTGAAATCATGAATCATGTAAGTGTTGAAAGGACTTTTTGGTGCATTCAGTGTTGAGATGGTTTGGACCAAACGGTCTCAAGACCGTTTGAGTCCAAATGGTCTCAAACCATTTGGAGACCCAAGTCCATTCGGTTTCAACACACTTCTTTCCTAAATAGTTTCAAAACCGTTTAGAGACCAAAGGGGTCAAGATTGTTTGGTGACTCAATGTGATCAAATCAATTGAAGACTTAAGGTGATGATTGATCCATTGATCCAATGGTTGATGTAACCTAATGATTATCAATGATAGGTACAAAGGTTGAAATCCTAAGGTACCTAGATAATTAATACCTTAAAAATGGTTAACCCTACAAGCCTATGAAAGCAATGTCTCAGTACACTATGTCAATCATAGATGTATGTACTTGATTGGAGGGTTGATGTAACCTAATCAAGTTGAAAGGATGTTATAAATGAATTCATACATGAGTATTGATCATGTGGTGATTAGGTTATGATCTTTAGTAAAGAGGTCATGAAACCCTAATCCAGAAGGTTAATGAACCCTAACCTAATTCAGGATAACATAATGTAAATCCCCAATTATGGGAATGGAGAGGGAAACCCTAATTGGGATGACTATCTACAATTGATATGAAATGAGAAACCCTAATTGAGGTTGATTCCATGAGAAACCCTAATTGAGGGTGATTCCATGTGAAACCCTAATTGAGGCTGATTCCATGAGAAACCCTAATTGAGGGTGATTCCATGTGAAACCCTAATTGAGGTTGATTCCATGAGAAACCCTAATTGAGTTTGATTCCATGTGAAACCCTAATTGAGGTTGATTCCATGACAAACCCTAATTGAGGGTGATGCCATGAGAAACCCTAGTTGGGATGAATAGTAAACCCTAAGTATAGGCAATGTGATGTGAAAGCCTAATGAAGGGTGATGCTATATGCAATCCTAACCCTAATGAAGTATGATAGTATGTGAAATCCTAAAACCTAATAAAGAGTGAAGGTATGGGAGACCCTAATCCTAATAATGGAATGGTAACTAATACATCGATAAGGGAAATACCTAAAGTGATTTATTATAGGTAACCTTATAGCAGACAATGCCTTAACCAGAAATGAGTCCATATCATTAAAGATAGTTGGACCATTCTTGTGTGTGACCTATGCACTTCATGGTGAGAGTGATAGGTTAGTTGATGAAAGTATTAAGATGGGAAATACCTTAATACAAGATATGCTGATAACTCAAGAAAGTTGGAAGTGATGAGGAAAGTGATACATCAAGATGTGATATATATCACTTTTAGCATTTTAGGGTTGATATAGCTTGATGCACCTCAAATCCAATATATTTGGACAAGAAACACATGAAGTGTGTTATATAAATTTGTTACAAAGAAATGTAATGAGTTGGATATACCTTGATAAGCATAGGCTAATATACCTTGAGAATAAGATTAAGCCAAATTAATGAGTATGATGTAATCATACCATGATAAGGATGAGAAATGAACTCATACCTTGTACTAATAATCATTTAATGATAAATGTTAAGAGTAATAAACATGATTGAATACTTAAGATGTGTAATGGTCTTGTGAGCCATATGATTATATGTTACCTAGTGAGAGGTGACAAGATGTATTAATGGACTTTGAGAGAGCCATGAGAATGGTTGTTGCCTAGTGAGAGGTAACAAGATGTTTTAATGGGCTTGAGAATCACATGAGTAAGTTGATACCTAGTGAAAGGTATCAAGATGATTATAAAAGTCTCTTGTAAGGGATGATAATGTTCATAATAAACCAAGGAATGGGAACGTAGTAATATAATAATAATAACAAAAGGATACAATTATAATAATGGAACTTGGATCATACATGTGTGGAGAAAAGAGGAATACTTGTAACACATAAAGAATGTGTTCAGCATGATTGGCATGACCAAAGTTTAATGCTAGTAAAAGGATGAGGTTCCCAGCGTTGTGTAAACATACATGGGGTGTAATCAGGATTGGTTAGAGTCGAATGCCTGGCAGGGTAATCAGGATTGGTTAAAGTCTAATACCTGGTTGAGGTGTAATGCCTATAATCAGGGTTGGTTAAAGTCCAATGTCTGGCGGTGTAATTAGGTTTGGAGAAGTCCAATACCTGGAAGAGGTGTAATACCTGTAATCAGGACTGGTTAGAGTCCAATGCCTGGCTGTGTAATCAGGATTGGTTAGAGTCCAATGCCTGGATGTGTAATCAGGATTGGTTAAAGTCCAATACCTGGCAGAGGTGTAATACCTGTAATCCGGATTGGTTAGAGTCCAATGCCTGACTGTGTAATAAGGATTGGTTAGAGTCCAGTGCCTAGATGTGTTATCAGGATTGGTTAAAGTCCAATACCTGGCCAAGGTGTAATGCCTATAATCAGGGTTGGTTAAAGTCCAATGCCTGGCGGTGTAATTAGGTTTGGAGAAGTCCAATACCTGGCAGAGGTGTAATACTTGTAATCATGATTGGTTACAATCCAATGCCTGGCTGTGTAATCAAGATTGGTTAGAGTTCAATGCCTGGATGTGTAATGATGATTGGTTAAAGTCCAATACCTGACAGAGGTGTAATACCTGTAATCAGGGTTGGTTAAAATCCAATGCCTGGCTGTGAAATAAGGATTGGTAGAGTCCAATGCCTGGCGGTGTAGTCAGGTTTGGAAGATTCCAATACCTAGCAGAGGCTTAATGCCTATAATGATGACACAGGGTTGGAAATAATCCAATTCATGTAGTGATGATACATGATTGGTAATAACCCAATGCCTATATTAATGATATATGAGTACATGATAGATATAATCCTATATATATTCAACAGATTGGCTAAAGCCAACAGATGGAAACAAGAATGTCTCATGGGTGACATATCAAGATAATAAGTGTCACAAGAGAAGTTTCACATGATGGTATAACATGATAGATAAATGATATACATGTTCTTCCTATTCCTTATTAAGATAATAGATGATATATTATTCTATCATAAATAGTTGCAACATTTTAAAGGATAAGAATGCTTTAAACTGCTTATCCTCTGCCCAGTTTTATATCTTTAAACTGCAATAATAATGTTTTTGGCGGAGAGTTATATCTCCCGCTGGGGCAATTTACAATTGTCTCACCCCCGTGGGATCCAACATTTTTTAGGTGGACAAGAATGGAGGAGGCTGAGAATATCTGGAAGAGTAAGAACATCAGCAGCAGCAGTGACAGCAGTGACAACTCAGGTTGAGTGTACTGTCTGTCATATCTTATAGATAGCAGTCCTATGTGTCGTCTCTGTACTCTCAGGTCCTCGGAGTTGATAGTTAGTGCTTTTAATGAATCATTCCGAGATTTTGGCTTAATGCCTCGAGGTTCTTATGTTGTCTGTGTTTAGCTTTTAACAAGGCAGTGGATGTTGTAACCCTTGAGAAGAGATGGTACAAGTTATGTACTTATGAACCAGGATGTAAATGTAATACATTGGTTCTTATTGAATGAGTTTTCCTATGAATGGATCTCTTTGCAAAAGGTTTAAATTTTTAGTGATTTTTTAGTAATCCGTTGTTAGTAATTGCTTCCGCTTAATTAATGATGTATGTTTTGAATGCTTCACCACAGGGTAGCTTGCCCACTTGATGGGGGTTATTTCAATAACATACCCACTCATTATGGGTAGTTTCAATAGAATAACTACTCGTTGGGGGTACCATATCCACTCGCTGGGGTTTTTCAATAACATACCCACTCGTTGGGGGTAGTTTCAATAACATACCCACTCGTTAGGGGTTTTCTTTATTGATTCAGTCCTCTAGAGATAACATTAGGGTGATAAGGAAGTTCTACTTATATTATGTGTTGTTCACATGTTTATTAAAACCTTTCACATGAACCATGAATGAATTTCTCCATACATACATTCATGGGAGACTGGGTCACCTAAACTCATTTGGATTTTTCTTATCTCTTTTACCCTAATTAGGGTTTATATGGGTAGCGTTACTATTTTACCCACACTACTCCCATTTCCCATGATTAGGGTTTAGGGTTAGGGTTAGGTATAGGGACAACACAATATCCACCATACATCTTAGGATTTTGTGATTCCCTTGACCCACCATGGGTTTTCCCAAACCAACCCTAGATCCATGTAGGGTTTATCCCTGCAAGGAAAGACATAAAACATTATTATTTACTTCATCATTAGTTCCATATTACATTTACATTAATTGAAGGAGGATGTCTTAATCCTATTTCTTCTCAAAACCCTAACTTGAGATGAGGAGGAAAATATCTTTTAGGGTTTATGAAGCAAGAGGATTAGAAGTTGATGAAATTAGAGATGAGAAGAATTAGAGGAAACCTTATTTAGGCAAACCCTAGGTTTTGGATAGGCTAATATCATTATCGCTAAGGGAGTCCTTGTATACCAACTTAATGGTGCAGAGGAAAATATTGCCAACCCCTAAAGCTACAACCCTTTCTAGACACCATTACCTTCAGGCTGTGCCCTAATAACTTCCCTTATATTTTTAGATATTACTTGAAAGTATAAGCTATTAAATACTTTTTGAAAAAATATGGGGCTCCAAAACAAAATGTAACAACCTCACTTTTCAGCGTCCCCCAATTAAGGAAAGACCTTAAAGTTGGGAGCCATCACCTAAAATTACCAAGATCCAAATTTAACCAAGTAACAAGTAATAGCAAATAATTTCCATTATTTCAAAATTAGTGTTTATGAGATATACAATGATGCTCCTTTACATGATTCCATGAATTTCCAACATAAACTATTGTATAATGACAAGATGTATCTAACTAACCCTCCTTTACTTAGCTTGAATGCCTTTAAGTAATTTCATCTGATTCATCATGTCTTGATATCTTCATATTTTGCATTTACCTCAAATGGCGTGAAATAATACAAGGATCATTATATCTCTATATTGTGTATGTGGGGTGCATGCAAGAGTGTGCAAGTACATAACAACATATAATCAATCAATTAAACATGCTTGATGTGCTACCTTAGGTGTGATCACTATCCCATCTAGGTATCATGCACATCACCCTTTGATACATATCATCCTAAGGTTTAGAATACAATATCATAGTTTATGAGATACTCATAGTGGCATTATAATTGAACAAAATATAAATATACATCAACCAGTTTGTTTCATCAATCCTCAATAATCCTCATAAAAAATTAACAATCGATATTGTGAGTAGTCATAATCAGAACCGTGCGCCTTATGTTGAACCATATAGATATCTTACAGTCATATTTAAGCATATCATTCAATCAATCAAGCAAAGAGGAATCCAACCAATCATAATTTAATATGCATGTATGTAAATCCTAAAGTGTCACCAATATATTCTTCAATGGAACCCTACTTGCGTCCTCATCTAGATTTTAGGGTTGTCTTGGGTTTGGATAAGGGATAAGGGTACAAACCCTATTTCCATTGCATATTAAACACTTGCATTATGAACTCTTAGATCATATTAAGTTCATTAAGATTATTAAAAGTTATGATCTTTGGTTTCAAAATCCTAATTCTACACATGTATGTGATTTTTGGTCCAGAAATCCTAATTATCATCATAATTATTTTCATCATATTGACCATCATTATAATTGACAAGATCAAATAATAACGTAAAAGAAAGGTTTTCAACGGTTTCTACTCTTTAATATCCAAATCTAGGGTTTCCAAGTATTAATACCACTTCAACATATATTAGCACTACTCTAGAATTGGGATTAAAGTTTGATCTCAATTACATTATATATTTAATCTACTCATTTTTTTATTATTAATTTTCATATATAACATATCTCAATATGAGTTATTGATTATTTTCTACAAATATTGCAATATTAACATTAATGGGCCAATCATAACAGACCATGTCAGTAGCCATAGGATTATTCATCATAATCCACATGGTTGTGTCATCCAATATAAACATGCCATACTAGCATCTCAGACATGTGTGGCTGGGGTTAAGCCCAAAACTAAAAGATGGTGTTACCCCTTACCTGGAATAGTCAATATGGGGGCTAGGAGGGTAATTTCTTTGGGATTTGTCTTCTTCCTCCTGATCTCGTGATCATGTGTCCTACAACCCCATGGTCGTGGTCAACCCAATGGTTGTCCTCTCTTCCTCATACGTAGATGATGCGGCCGATGAACATGTGACCATCAGCTCGGTCTTGCAGACCTAACTATGACTTCACATGTGAGAAAGGATGACCAGACTGGTATGAACAAGAAGTCGTTCACAAGGGTAGGAGGTTATAGATGATAAACCAACCGTTGGATGTCTTAGGGATGGAATTGGAGTTAAGATAGGGTTCCTCAAGTTCCTTTGGTTCTCACAATTTGTGCTTTTGTGTTGCAAAGAGAGCAGCAACCCTTATATAGGCATGGCTATCTCGCTGACCATTCATGGGATTCTCATGTGAATAAGGAATTGGGGGAAATCCCAATTGCATGTGAAAGCATGTACATATGGGGTAGTTAGATCTGGTTTACTGTCCTAAAGCCAAAAGCCAAAGAATTAGAGAGAAAGATCGAGATGCTAGGAAATCATATGTATTGTTGAATCAGATTTCCTTTTTAGTCGCAAGTTTGTGGATGACCCTCATACTGTGGATCTTGGATCAAAAGGCAACTAGATCACACATATAAAGGGGGTCATGATCTTATTTCCCTACAGTCCTATTCCCATTAAATGTGACACATTATCCATTAATCATTCACTTTAAGGAAATCTCATAAGATCCACAACTTTCTCCTCTTTTCTCTAATTGAGTCCAAATTTTAAGGAAACCATATAATAACTTGATCTCAGATTGGGAAATATTCGTACCAAGGGGACACTTCTAGCTACCCTTTTTACTCTCTCTTCAATTGTGAAAACTATTTACTTATTACAAGTAGGTCCATCATCCTTCACAAAGCCTCTAGGAACCTCCTTTTTTATGAAACTTTGAGGGAAACTCATTAATACCTTTCACCACCTATATATAATTTTTGAGATTTATTGGGATAACTTTCATTTCCAAGTCTTGTTCTTTTAGTATACCCTTAAATTAATTACCCACACCACATGAAAAGTCCTTTTTATTTAAATTATACAATTCTCTTCTTTTTGTTATTATCTTCAAGTATACCAAAAGTCAGACCGAGATAACCCTATTTGATGCCTCAAATCTTGTGTTGCCATATGGTTAGATAAGTACTCCATTAAATATCTAAAGCATCACATATCTTATTATCTTTGGTTGCATATTATATCATATTTCATTTATTTAATAATTCACGAAGCAACCATCCTTTATTTATTCATGAAATTTATTATTTCTTAATCTTGTGTCCAAAGTACCAATTTTAAAAGCAAATAGTCTCATGGGCATCACTATGGCCATGAGTTGCAACCATTCCATAAAGTGGATAATATTTTTATTCTATCAAATTATAATTATCAATTAAAGCCCTATTTTTATATAACTCAAATTCACAAAATTTGATGATATTACACCGCGTGTAAGTAGACACACAACGTATCCACAAGTACAACAAGTTTCTTCATCAATTTTTATTTTTGCTCTATAAGATGATGTCATGTTGTGTCTTAATTAGGACACGACACATTTTCTCCCAGAAAACTATCAAAGATTAACCTCCTTGCTTGCATGATGTGTACGTAATAAACACACGTCGTGTGTGTTTCTAGGGGGACTTAATACCAAGAAGATCTTGATGTGGCATGATGGGTGGATGTAAGGACACATCATGTATTCTGGAGTCTTTTCTTGGATTGTATTTGTCTCATGAGACATACCGTGTCAGAGGAAGAACACATCATGTTCTATTGAAATTTTGTGGAAATTTGATCATTTACTTTATTATCCTTCTTCAATTGCAATGATAATGATGGGAGTAATATGAGGGTCTAAATTATTACATTCATACATGACATGCTTATTAGAAAAGTAAATATTCTTGAGGTAAAAATCAAATTGAAATCTATCCTAAACGTGTGGTCAACTCCCACAATGGCCTCTAATTAGAGTCCGGAGTGAGGCTTGAGTCTGCATCTTCAAACGTTTGAGAGGGTGTAGGAGACTCCTTTTCTATCTTCTCTGCTTTGGTGTAGAGTTTGTAATGTTTCTCATTGACCTTGAATGTTGATTGTTTCACTTGCAACTCCACAGTTCCATATGGATAAACCTTCAACACTAAGAATGATCCTGATCATTTTGAACATATTTTCCCAAGAAAGAGTTTCAGTATTGAATTAAAGAGTAGCACTTGATACCCCTCGATGAAATCCCTTATTCTTAGTTTCTTATCATGTCAGGCCTTAGTTCTCTCTTTATATATTTTTGCATTTTCATAAGAATTTATCCAGGGCTCCTCAAGTTCTTGGAGTTGTAGTAGCCACTTTTCACTTTCTTTCTTCAAGTCAAAGTTGATAAACTTGATATATCACACAGATTTGTGCTCCATCTCTAGGGAAGATGGAAAGACTTGCCATATATGAGATTGAATGGCGTGGTACTGATGGTTGTCTTGAATATTGTCTAGAATGCCCAAAGAGCATCATCGAATTTGAGGTCCCAATCGTCCTTGAACTCAAAACAATCTTTTCTAGAATTCCCTTGAGTTGCCTATTGGATACTTCAACTTGCCCAATAGTTTGGGGATGGTATGCAATAGAGATCTCGTGTTTCACACCATATTTGATGAGAAGATTATTGAAATATTTTCATTAAAATGTGTACCTCCATCTAAAATGATAGCTCTATGAACTTGAAATCAAGGATAAATTACCTTTTGAAATTTTTTTATGCCTGACTTTGTATCTATAGCTTGGGTAGGAATAGCTTCTACCCATTTTGAAACATAATCACAAGCAACCAATATATATATATGTATATATATGTATATATATATATAGCTATATATATATATATATATATATATATATATATATATATATATATATATATATATATATATATATATATAGCTATATGAGGATAGGAAGGGACCCATGTGTCTACTCTGCATGCATTAAATACCTCATTCTCTATAATTGAGTTGAGAGGAATTTTGTCTCTCTTGGATATTCCACATGTTCTTTAGCACTTGTTACAACCATTAAAATAAGCATTTACATCTTGAAATAAGGTTGGTCAATCGAATCCAACATGGAGAATATTTGTCACCATCTTCTCTCCTCCACAATGGCCTCTGTTAGAAGAAAAAATGGCATTCAAAATAATGTTCAAGATCTCTTCTTCAGTTACACATCGCCTGATTAGTCCATCGGTTCCTTGTTTGAAAAGTAGTGGATCATCCCAATAGTAAAATGTGACGTCATGTAGGAATTTCTTCATTTGTTGATAAGTTAAATAATGGAGAAGTAGCCCGATAGCAAGGAAATTGGTGATGTCTACAAACCATGGTGCTTGCAATGTACCAACAACATACAATATTTCAATGGGAAGGTAAACATCAATGGGAAGTGCAACAGTTGTTTTTGTAGTCTGTCTAGAAAGGTGATCAACTAGTTTTTTTACCAACCTTTTTGTCCATGATCTCAAGATCCAAATTCTTTAAGCAACAAAATCCAACAAATAAATCATGGTTTCATGTCCTCCTTATTCAATTGATATTTGATGGCTGCATGGTTAGTGTAAACAATAACCTTGGATCCCACTAGATACTGGTGAATATTCAAGGCATATACAATGGCTAGCATCTCTTTCATCGTGGTAACATAATTAATTTGGGCCTCATCTAAGGTGTTTTGGTGTAGCATATTTCGTGCACCTTGTTGTTTTTCCATTGATCTAGTAGTGGGTTGACTGCGTAGTAACTAGCATCACACATTATTCAAAGGGTGCATTCCAATCTGACGACGGAATGATAGGGGTTGAAGTGACATCATCTTTGAGCTTTTTGAAAGTATCTTGAAATTCATCGTTAATTACAAAGTCCATGTCTTTAGCAAGAAATGAGCATAATAGATAAGCTATCTTGGAAAATTCTTTGATAAACCTCCTATAGAATCTAGCATGGCCTACAAAACTATAGATATCTTTGACTATTGATGGTGGAGATCTTTCTTATTGCTTCCACCTTTGCCCTGTCAACTTGAATACCCTTATTAAATATCACATGACCTAGTACTACTCCAGATTGTATCATGAAATGGAACTTCTCCTAGTTTAGTACTAGGTCAACCTTTTTACAATATTGAAGGACTTTTGATAAGTTTGACAAACAATCATCAAATAAATTTCCATAAACACTAAAACCATCAATGAAGATGTCCATAATATACTTGATGAAATTAGAGAAAATAGCCATCATGTAACATTGAAAATTTGATGGTGCATTACAAAGACCAAAATGCATGCGTCTATAAGTGCAGATGCCATAGATGCATGTGCATGTCGTCTTTTCTTAGTCTAGTGGATAAATTGGTATTTGAAAAAAAAAATCCATAATATCCATCTAAATAAAAAAATGGGAATGATTGGCTAATCTTTCAAGCATCAAAACAATGAACAACAAGGGAAAATGGTCTTTACGAGTTGCCTTGTTTAATCTTCTATAAATGACACATATGCACCATTCTGTGGCCACACATGTTTGTATCAATTCATAATTATCTCCCTTAATGATAGTTTCACCCCCTTTCTTGGGTACTACATGAGTAACACTCATCCAGGGGTTGTAACTTATGGGTATATGGTCCACGCATCTTTTAACTTGAAAATTATCCTCTTTTCAGTCTTAAGAAAATTTTGATTTTAAATGCCTAGGATGTTCTACACATGGATTTGGTGCATGCAAATGGAAGGATTGATGCATTTCAAACCATCGATGGAATAATTTATTACTTCTTTATGCAAACACATTTCATTAAGCAAATTGATTTCTTGTTCATCAGTTAAATAAACATTTATAATCACAATAGATATAAAATAATGATCAATAAAAGCATACCTTAGATATGTTTGAAGGGGTTTGAGTTCTATCTTTTTCTCCTTAGTTGATTTGCAATAATCTTGTTTGAATGGTGGAGTATCTTCATTGGGTGGTTGTGAATCTGGAATAGAGGAAGCATCTGAGACTTCTGTAGTCATGGTGGTGTTCAACTCACTTCTTTTACAATAGTCTATAATAAAATCAGAAAAATCTTTGTCTTCTTCCAGAAACTTGTCAAAAAAATCAATTAAGAAAATGCCTTCAGTCCTATTTTGGGCTTTCGTTGCATATGGAAAAGAAAATCCCATTGTTTCTTATCCTATCCTGAGAATGAACATGCCTTCTCATATAGAGACTATGCAATTAGTTGTGTGAAGGAAGGGTCTTTTGAAAAGATAGGATTGGATGGGACTTCATTCATGTCCAACACAACAAAGTCATAGGGGATATAAAATTTTCCAACTTGAACATGAACATCTTCAATAATGCCTTTGGAATATGTGATCGTATGATTTACTAATTGAATGGCATCTTGTGTTAGCTTCATCTCTCCAAGATCAAGTTGTTCCCATAATGCTGAAGGGATACGGTTTATGTTGGATCCAAGGATGACTAGACCTTTTGTCAAAAATGGTATCACCAATCTTGCACAATAATGTGAAGGCACCTTGATTATCAAGATTATCTCATTATCTATTCTATATGACGGAACTCATTATCTGGCAACATAATAGTTTTCACCTGATCAATTCTTCTCTTCTTAGTCAAGATGCCTTTGAGAAAATTTGCATAAGAGGGCATCTTAGCAATAACTTTAGCTAAAACAAAACTAAAATAATGTTAACAGGATATCGATAAATTTGTGGAATTTAACATCATCCTTGTTGTGAGGAAACCTTTCAGGAAAAGGGGCATCAAGATTTCTCAAAGAATCACCTTATTGAGGATTTCCTACATACTTCTTCCTTTGGCTTTCAGCTGTCTTTTATACATTTAAGTCAACAACCTCCTCATATTTCCTCTTTGAAGATGTTTATGGTCCTCTAATTACAAATTCATTTCTCAATGACACATATTTGTATGTCTTCCTTGGATTCATCTCCAGTTGGCCAGGAAAGGAGCCCGAAGGCACTTTTTGATTATTAAGATCTTTTTGTGCAATTTGGTTCTCCAACATCCTTGTGTGAGTGGTAATACCATGAAATTTAGAAGAAAGCTATTGAATGCATCCTTCATGAGTTGTCCATGTTGGCAGAATTCCTCATTTGGCTTTATTGGATTTGAAACAAAACCTTCTGAAAGCGACTCTAAGTTGGACTTCGGTTGTTGTTGTTGATTCAAATTTCTGCTAGCATTGTTGTTGAAACTCAATGGATTTTTTCCATTGGTTGTCTTCTCCCACATGTAATGGTTGCTGACCTTGAGGTTGCTGAAGATTTTGAGAATTATTGTTGTCGTAAGAAAATTTTGGATGATCATACCAACCCGTAATGTAGGTGTTGGAGTATGAATTGTAAGTTTGCTTACTTCCATAGTTTCCTATTGCATTGCATTACTCTGTAGTTTCTTCAGATGGAATAAAAGAAGAATAGATTGAAGAAGATACATACCCAAAGGTTTCATTTGCATAACAAATCAGATTTAATGGCTGATCTGGTTGAGTGTACAACTTCTCAAACTTCTATTTAAGAGCATCTAACTTAGTTGCAATCAGGTCAACATCATCGACAACATGTATGCCAACTTGCTTCCTAGAAGAAATAGAGGATGATGATGGTTGGTGCTCCTCTCGGTACTCCATTGGAAATGGTTAATTTTCATGTCATCAATGATTAAATATTCTTCCCAGTAGGATGTATTCATCAAATTTCCATTGGATGCACCATCTATAGACATCCTGGTCTTGTAATAAAACCAATTGTAGAAAGTCTATAGGAGTATCAAGTTACTAAGTCCATGGTCATGGCAAAGATGCTGGAGGTTTTGAATCTCTCCCATGTATCATAGAGGGTCTCTCCATCTCTTAGAGAGAAATTAGTGTGTTGACTTCTCCGTTGGGTGGTCTTGCTTGTCGAAAAGTATTTAGCTAGAAAAGATTTTAGTAACACCTTTCAGTTATTTATAGAATTCATTGGAAATGATGAGAGCCATGCCTAGGATCTATCCCTGAAAGAAAATGGGAGCAAAAGTAGGTATATATCAAAGAAGCAACACCATTGGTCTTGAAGGTGTTCAAGTACTACAAGAAATCAGCTACATGAAGATTAGGATCCTCCATGGGAGTCCATCAAAACTGACTTTTTTGAATCATCTACAACATCATCGGGTTGATGGAAAAGTTATTTGTCTAGATATGTGGGTTGTTTATATCCCCATAAATATTTATAGTAGCAAGAACAATGATATCCTTATTAGGACAATCATCTTCCATGGTTAGTTCTTGTTGATCTAGTGAAGATGAAGGTTAACCCTCAATGTTTGAAGAGCTTTCCCTCCTCCTTGCTTGCCTACAAATACTAAATGTATGCTCGATCTCTAGATCTAAGAATAAGGATGACTGAAGACTCCATTTTGAATGCCGCATACATTTGTGCAAATTCGCAAGTGGGTGAGAAACACTTAGCAAACAACAAATAATACAATAGGTGATAACAATGATGATAAAATGATGGAGTGTGGGTACTATCTAGTCTCACTTACAGATCAACACATTTTACTCTAACATAAATACCAATAATCTCTGACAATGGCACCAAAAACTTATTAGTTGTGTGTAGACATGTTTAAAATTTATAAACTTGAGCACAACCTTGAAGGTATACTGGTGTGCATAGTATATTCAAGATCATCCAAGGAGTAAGGTTGTTAAACACAAGTGTGTTGATGTTCAACAATCTAAATTAACTGCAAAGTGGGTGACATGATTTAGATCGAACTAATTTACTGGTTAAGATCAAATAGTAAAATTAATTACTTCAAGTGAGATTAAGATTAGATTATAGAAATCTTAGGATATGGATTTCACATCCACATCATAACATAAAGATAAACATAGATCAATAATACTAGAAATAACACAAGTAGGTTTGTATCCCACATCTACCTCTCAGTACTATAGAACAGTCACTTTGAATACCACTCTTGTGGATATACTTAGATTCAGACTACAAACCATTGTTCCCCAACACACCCAGCCACTCCCATGGTCAAGGTAATGCAGCTAAGGTACATCTCCTTACTCCTATGTATATCTTTATAGATTATACAATGGACATAAATGATACATACAAAGTGGTTGTCGGAGCATGTAAGAAGAAATAAACATTGATGAACATTAGAACAATAAAATAACTAACATAATATATTGATTTAGTGTTCAACATTGTTATAACATGGGAGTTACTCCCCCATGCCCAAAAAATGAAGGTCTACTCACTCATGATGGTGAAACACAAGTACAAGTGACATATTTTCAAGAAAAACATGAGAAGAGAAGAGAAGGAAAGAGCAAGGAAATATAGGGAAAGAAGAAGAACAAGCAAGAACTCCATCTTGAAGAAACAATTCCATCCTTATTGGTGCTTCTACTATAACAACCTTCTTTCTCAAGCAGATGAAATGTAGTGGAGAAGCTTTTGCTGCAATATGTGAAGAAGAATGTAGTAGAAAAGAGGTCCCCTCTTGAGTAATCACCTCTTCTTCTCTAAAATTCACCCTACTTCTCCTCTACTATGCTCTCTGGTCAAAAAGTGCTTCAAATGATGAGTGATAACCGTCCCTTATATGTGCTTCTATATTTAGAAATGAGGGATAGTTGTTCTTAAAGTTAGCAGAAATCAATGGTGACATGGTGTGTTAGAGAACACACACGACGTGTCACCTTGAGTAACTGATGTTGGAACTACTTTTTTTCCAGAGGGTGCATGGCGTATGAGTTGGCTGACACACCATGTTGTTGAGAATTGGTGAGGAATTAGGTAGATATGGGCGTATTAAACACGATGTGTGCTAATAAACACACTGTGTTCTTTGGTAGAAACTTTGGCAATATCTTTCGACTAATGGGACATAGTGTGTCGTATGAGAAAAACATTGTATTGCAGCTCATCAAGGAGAAGGAAATCCATCTATAGATTAACACATTGTATGTTGAACACAAACTCCATGCTCCAATAAGAAACTTTGATCAATTCTCTATAATAAGTGTAATCTCTAGGGGAATCCAACTAAGGTTGGATTTTGATTAGATTAACCCCATTTCCTAATAAGTATCATGTACTGTAATCACAAACATGAAATGAGAAAAACAACTAAAAAGTGGGAAATCTAGCATAATTTATAATGACATTATGGTCAAAACGAGTGAATTGTGCACCTATAAATGGTTCAAAAAGTATTATGATTTGTGCACATCATAAGACACTCATGTATTCTATATTTTCCAAGACATAGAATTCTAGTCAATCTACTACGACTTGAGATGCACATATTTGAAATAATTGGAAGGATGAAACATATAGATCAATATAGAATGAAGATTAATTATTGGGCCAAGTAAGCATAGTTTTTATGCTTGTATTTAATAAGGTTTCCAAATATATAAGGATTTTCTACCTACCTATCTTATTTATGCATTGATAGACTACAAAATGATGTGACATTGTTACACTACTTATCTTGGACATGTTTTGACACATAGTTTGAAATTGTGTCATTTGAAAATGTTCTTGTGGTAGGTGAGTCCCCAGATGTCTTTCTAGGTGTCCCATCTACTTAGAAATTAATCTTACTCTAGATACACAACCTATGTCTCCAACACAATATATAATGGCTCTAGATGAGTTAAGGGAGTTGAAAGTTGCATGAGTTGGTAGACAAATGATTATTCATACATGCACGTTGCCTTGGAGTTCTATTGACCTTTCTTAAAAAATGAGGATGGGTCAATGTTGTTTCCCATTGACTATCGACAACTGAATAGAGTAACAACAAAGTTCAAGTGTCGACTATCGTGTATAGTTGATCTTTTTAACTAGAAGAGAAGTGTTTTAGTTTTCTCAAAGATAGATTTTTTGGTAATAATAGATAAGGACCAATTATGTTGGTGTACCCTAATACCACCCACGACACAATATTAATATTATGAAGTTTTTGGTCATGTTGTTTGAGAAAACCAATGCGCATGCATCTTTTATGGATCTAATGAACATATTTTTTAGAAATTTTTAGGGTCATTTTAATGGGTCACATATATGATATTATGAAACCAAACCCCAGTTCAGTGCATTGGTAGGTACCACTATTCAGAAAATCAGCCGCTTAGGCCGAATAATCGGCCGAATATTCCTTTTTGGGGGTCTACTACTCCGATTATGAATAATCGACCTATAATCAGTCCATGACCGATTAATCGGCCGATCGGGGGAATAAATGGCTGATTAATCACTGATTTTCAAAATCAAATGCTAGTAATAATTTTTTTTACATTAATTTTTTCTAATACTACTATTGGTCATTACAATTACATTCTCTTCTTCCAATTTACATATTTGGTCTTCTCCTCTTATTTTCTCTATAAGTTTATAGTTAGTGTTTATTGAACTGATCCTTACTGTTGATTTTTTCTTCTTTAATTTCATCAATGTTTCTAATTACTTCTTAATGCAATATTAGTCTATGACTTATCAATGTTTCTAATTCCTTATCAATGTTTTTTCCCTAATTTCATCAATGTTTCAAGTTACTTATTAATGCAATATTAGTCTTATCACTTATCAATGTTTCTAATTACTTATTAATGCAATATTAGTCTATGACTTATCAATGTTTCTAATTACTTATTAATGCAATATTAGTCTATTACTTATCAACGTTTCTAATTACTTATTAATGTGATATTATTCTATGACTTATCAATGTTTGTAATTACTTATCAAAGTTTTCTTCTCTAATTTCATCAATATTTCTAACTACTTATGAATGCAATATTAGTCTATTACTTATAAATGTTTCTAATTACTTATCATTATCATTATTATATGGTCAATATATAATTTACATATCTTTATGGTTAATATTAAAAAAAATCAAAACCGATTAAAACCGAATATTTTCCCGCTTATACTCCCTCATACCGTATATACTCTATTCGGTACCCTCTCCTCCTATACACCGATTACCGCTTTTCAGAACAATGGTAGGTACAAAGGTCGTATGACCATACAATGGGAAAAAAACCCAGAAACAAATGTAAAAGTGATCTTACTTGATATCATAAAAATGAAGGAAAGGAAATATCTAATTATAAATTCTAAAACCAATCACATATGGGATCATAGAAAATCCTATCACATTCCTTGATATGTAGGTATTTATGAAAGTTTGACATCAAATGATAAAAGCCACCACCTATTTATATAAAAGATAGGTCTGCTCATAATCACAACACATCATCATACATAAGACATAGAGAAAAATAAATCATGGATAATTGATTATAAACTCTTGGGCATGAGTGTACCTAGATGAATCTTGACATCACCAAAAAACTAGATTCCCACCTTGCACTTACTTACGCCCGGGTAAGGAGACTCGTCAATAGAAAAACCCTAGGTGTTCATAACCAAAAAATGTTGGGAAAACAAATGATTGAAACCAAAGTCCCAAAAAGATATAAAACGTCTATATACATATAATTAGATAGTTTAATGATCACTACAAAAAATAGATGATTTATCTACAAATATTATAGCTACATAATTCCTAAACATAGACAAAACATGCTTTTTGTTACAAATCACCAATTTGTAGACAAAACAAATGTAATTAGTGCCATATTAGAAAACAAACAACAAATGTTAATTTTATTGAATATCTCATACCAATTTTATAAAGGACAACAAATACATATAGTGGCGCCAAAATTTGGTTTAGGCCTTTTACAAGCTTCCACCCCAAATTCAACATTCTTGTTTTCAGGTGCTAACCAAGCATCCATAATGCCAAGCCCTTCTCTCACTCAACTTCTACCTCATCATGCTCATTGGGGCATATCACCCCCTTCACCTCCTACCCCGAGATAGTCATCGCTGTGTTCTCTCCTTCTCTTTTTTTGCACTCCCCTCCCCCACCATCCCGAAAAATGGCATTATGGGTTTTTGGATTAAAACCCATACACCCTCTATATGAGGCACACAAAGAAAGTGATGAGACCAAGGTATAAATGCACCGTTTTAGTGATTCTAAGGCCAAGATCATGCTCATACTAAGAAGGGACAAGGAGGAATGGGAATTTTGCACTCGTGTAGGAAGCATCAAATTCAAATCCACTTTTGGGATGTGCAAAAGGTGCCCAATTTTCTATTCAACTATTATTAGAGTTTTAGCTTCTCTGTTCTTTTGACAATTTTGACACCTATAATTGTCCATGCACACTTTAGATGGGAGTATTTAGGGTTTACAAAGAAGAAGGGGGATGTCATTAGAGTAGGAAGAAGTTGACAGGGAGGAAGAGAAGTAGGGGAAAAAGAGATGGGGGATGAGGTCACATAAGCAGTAGCAATAAGAGTGGGATGAGGAGGGGGAAGATGTGGAAATAGGGGGGGAGGTAAAGGCAATGAGTAAGGGAGAAACTACTATCATAATTAACCTAGGAAATGAATGAGTAAGCCTCCATTCTAAACATTAAGCATGCAAATATTGTGAGTATATATGATGGGGCAAGGTTTGTTATTTTATATTTCAGTAAGGTTATCAAAATGACTTAGTAATAGACTGCATACTTATAGTTCTTAGAGCCAGACTCCATTGTCATGCGAAAGACCTACAATTGACATTAAATAATTATATGGATCAGGATCACTTTTTGTGAAAAATGATCACAAGATGATGTTTTCACTTTAATACTTCATAACATTTTAAAAATTTTATGATAAGAAGCTTATAAGAATTCATGTTTTGTGTGGTGCTTCTGCAATTTGAAAGAAATATGACATTTCTATAGAAATTTTAAAAGATTTGTTGTACGACGTAAAGGGTTTTGAAGCGGGGGGGGGGGCACACTAGGAAGGTGGGAACAATCAATTGTATGTTTGTGTCTCTAAAAAAGGGAAAGTGTGTGGTATTGTAGTGATGCTGGACTGTGGGAAGAGGGAACAAAAGGGCCATGGAAAGGAGACCACTTTGGTTGGTCTACATGCATGTGGGCAAGCTAGAAATATTGAGGAACTTTGTTTGTTTCTAAAGGGTATGACTCTATAATCTTGAGTCACTCATGTTATTGAGAATGTATTTAGCAATGTTTTGGCCTGATACTACATTTACATCTTTGTTATGCAAATATTATTGTGTGTAGCTGAGAAAAGTTGCATAGACAAATGTTTCAGGGCCAACAGGGGTTATCTCTTAGCTTTCTAGAAACTAACCTGGAATGAATAAGGAACAAAAGCTCATGAGACTTTCTATCAGTGCTTATCAATCTATATTTAAAGGAAGGTGGATGTGATTCTTCTACTCTGTGATAACTTCCCCTGCTTATTTTTGTTCAAATTATTTAGCACTTCTTGTGACAATTTAAGATTTAAGACTTATATTGTTGAAGATTTTTTGTAGTCTTTCTCCATTACGAGAAAGAAGAGTCAAGAGGTTCTAACTACAACATTTACAAAGTATCTAGTTGTTCATATACAACTATGGGGTACAATTGATAACTGTATTTTAGTCAATCCAAAATCTAAATATTGATATTGTTTTTACCATTTGATGAGTTTACAATCTCTATATTAATGCTTCACACAAAATACTATTTAATGGTAGTTTCATTCTTGTAATTTCACTTATAACTAGCATATATTAGCAAGAAAATATCATGGAATTATGAAGTTGACAACCATAGTCTAATGTGGAAGGTTCAATTGTTTTATGTTCCCTCCAGATGATGCAGACCTGAAAAACTACTATTCAGTCTTTTTTAACGATATTGTTGCTGACAAATTCAACAACTACTTGACACTTTTTTAATATTTCCTAAATGACAAAAAGGATGAGTTGTTTGATGAGAATGTGTTTTTAAACGACAATATGATATATATATTCATTGTAATTTAAGCTAACTAATCTCTCTAAGGACACTGATCCAATAGAAATATTGTAAACCACTAATTGTTTACCCAAAACGGTACACTATAATATTCAATGAACTATTTGGGCTTTGTATCTTAATTGATGGTGCCTATTTTGACATTCTAAGCCTAATATGCCTATGATGTAGTTCAATTATAAGATAAATAAGATGTCTTAAATATCCAAATTACAATCACATGGAACAATGCTCATTTCAATGCTAATAATCTCTTTGCACCTAACATA
Source organism: Alisma plantago-aquatica (assembly GCA_963693085.1). NCBI lineage: Eukaryota > Viridiplantae > Streptophyta > Magnoliopsida > Alismatales > Alismataceae > Alisma > Alisma plantago-aquatica. The sequence continues at coordinate 281,807,626 of OY856410.1, forward strand.
TTCGTTCTAGAAGATGAGGCATTCTCATGCTCCTCATCATTCTTGTCCATATTACATTCCCACATTCTAGGGGAAAATTTTCTATTTTCTAGATTAACAATTCTTACTATATGAACAATTTTTCCTTGTTCTCTTTCGGTTGTTGTCAAAGTTCACATGGGTAGGATGTTGACTTGCATTCTTTCTTACACCTATATTTTGAAAATGAACCCTTTTAGGTCTCTCCACTAAGAATAATATGAAATCAACTCATTGTTTCTAGTTTAAGTCAATGTTTTCATTCATCAACATGTAATCCAAAACCCATTGATTTGCAATGCAAACTAATTAAAAGTTACTAATCAAAATTAGGCTGAAATGGGCATCAACTCAACTGCCAACAATGATCGTTATTACTACTCACTTTTTTAATAAATACTTGAAGTGTCATATGATTACTAATTTGTCCCTTAAGAATATGTCAAATCTTGTATCTTGAAAGCTAATTTATAGATGCACAAGTTGTGGGATCTAATTGTTTGTCTTTAATTGGGAAATTTTCTTAGAATGCACAATTTTATGCATAAGTTGTATGTATGTCTTGGAAATCAATGGGTTTCCTCAAGTCCTTACTAACTGGTCTATCTTTTTTTTTCCTTTTGCTCTTTTCCAAAACAAAATGCAGGTATCATCTGCTCCACTTTGGGTTAAATTCAACAAAAATCAATGTTTGTCTCACATGGCATTTTACCATAGCACCTCCCAAGTTGTAAATGAATTATATCTATAATATCCTTCTATTGAATTATCATCACAACTAATTATTTTATTGATAATTATTTAATGATGGAAGAACTGAGGGCTTCAACAAGAACTTTCCATATATGATTTCTTGAACGAAACAAATGTTCATTGTATTCTTGTTTATATAGATTTTATGTGTACTGTTTAAACATGATGGACATGTTGGTTTTTGCTTATCTTTGTAATTATATTTCTACCTTAATCCTAGATCTATATTGATATAGTAGTAACCTTTTATTAATCAAAATGAAGGACAAAAATAGTTTGAATTCGGTCTAGTAGTTAGGTAGATCTCCAAAGAATCCAACATTGGCCTACACTAGCTACGACCTTTAATGATTACAGTTTACATCACCACATTTTTAGATTCCATAGAGTTTTACTGACATTCCTTTGTGACAATTTGTGAGGATAAATGTTGCACACAATACTCTATTTTAACGTGTAGAAAAATTCACTTTTTGGTGAAGTGCCACTAAAATTAGGAAATAGTTGTGGCTGAAAATATTGAAACCAATTTGCAGATTACTGAGCTACCAATTATTCTCATCGATCCATAGTCTTGTTCGTGTTTCGATCTTCATTATAGGTATGCATGGGCTATATACTCATGCTTTAGCAGAAATATTAGGTTGGATTATCTTCCTTGTTGAGTGATTTTTCAATTCTTACTTGATCTTGTGATTTCTTATCTATAATTCCAACAAAATGAAAGAATACGGAGATTATGAATCATAACCCTTCTAGCATTTATAACAACTATAATAGGCTAAACTAGCTAGTTACATTTTTAGTCTTCTGATTTATTAGGTAATAGGGTAGGGCTTCAACCCCTATTTGAAATGATATGATGGATTTACGTATATACTTATTTGGAAATGGTAACAACCAATGTGATTCATATTGATTGTTTATTAATAAGGAAAATTTATTTCCTAATATGGCATTCACCTTTTGGTGAAATACCACTAAAATTAGGAAATGGTTGTGGCTGAGAATATTGAAACCAATTTATAGTTTACTGAGCTACCAATTATTCTCATAGACCCATAGTGTTGTTCATATTGTGATCTTCATTATAGGTATGCATGGGCTATATACTCATGCTTTAGCAGAAATATTAGGTTGGATTATCTTCCTTGTGCTAGGATTTTTCAATTATTACTTGATCTTAATTTCTTATCTATAATTACAACATAATGAAAGAATAGGGCGATTATGATTCATAACCCTTCTAGCATTTATAGAAACTATAATAGGCTAAACTATCTAGTTAAATTTTTAGTCTTCCTATTTATTAGGTATAGTCTTCAACCCCTATCTGAAATAATATGATGGATCCATGTATATACTTATTTGGAAATGTTAACAGCCAATGTCATTCATATTGATTGTTTCTTACCAAGTAAAAGATATTTCCTAATATGGCATAGATCACATATAGATCATACTCAGTGTCAGATAGATACGACACATATAGATCAGGATAGTTATATGCTTACTATATTTTTCAACTCCTCAAGAGGCAATTTTCTTAGTTCTCAACCCTGTGTAGGGTTTCAAAATATTATTTTTTATAGGATATAAGATTAGAGAATGATCAATTTAAGTTGCAACTTAGTAGGATACATGATTACTTATGGATTGAGGAAGATGGCATGAAATGAAGATCTCAATTGTGTTGTATTGTATGTTGATTATGACTCTACTTGTTTAACTATTAATAGTACACGATAACCAATTATTATATTTGTACTACACAACCAAAAAAGGTAATTTTTCATTATTTGTTCGTGATGATATTGATTGATGTCCCCGTTATAGGTGCATAATTGAACCTAACCATGCGACACTAGTTTTGCCATTTAAGCCATTACCTTGCCTAATCTTCCAAAGATATGGTCTTAATATTAAGTGAGCTCACAGTTTCATCAACTCTTTAGATGATTGCCCTATTTATCAATCATTCTGGCATCTTCACATTTTCAAAATATATCAAGGTTGATCTATTTCTGACTGCACTGCAAACATGCTTGAGGGTACTTGTTGTAATGATTTTTATGTTTAATATCATATGTCATTTTGGTTTGAAATCTCAAATATGTTAGACCTCTCTATTTTCCATCATGACATTAATTCAAGTACAATTTAGCATTCTCATAAAGAAGTACCACATATTAATTCACATCCACACTCTTTCATGGTTTTGAACTTCCATTTTATGGACTGTTTGCTATAGTTCCATGTGCCTACTATCCTTGCAGCGTTTCAGACTTGACTTGGAGGTCAATTAACAAAGATCTTGCCTAATGATATTATTTGATCTTGATATATATACTATGTTGAATGTTGTACTAGGCCAACGTATACCCTTTGAATGCTTCAAAATGTCAACCCTCTCAAAACTATACGTTAATGCCTAGACAACTAGAAATACATCTTTGACCATTTTGATTCTCTTTGGAAATTCCTTTTGTAGTAATGTACACTCTTAGTGTGAATTGATCCTATTGATTCTTGGTAATACCATCTTATGTGAACACTTGCCTACTCATATCTTCATACTCCTCTTCCGCAACCATGGTATTCTTTGTAGTAAATACTAGGAGCATCATTGTTTCCCCGCTTGTTCACAAGCTTTCCCATTAACTTTTTAATATTACAATCTGACACCTTTATAGAAAAAGAATGCAAATCCTATTGTGTTAGTTATTGACTTTCTTCTCAAGAACTCAATTGTGGTTGGTGCTCTATTTTCACAAAGGTATCACCCGATACTCACTTCTGCAAACTCCTCTACCTATTCTTTTTAATTGACTTTCATAAGGCCCTAATTGGGTTCTATTCCACCTATGATGTTCTTCTTGATAGACATTCTCAAGAATGACTAGATGATAATGGTTACAACTAGATAACAAAGAGTCTTGTCATCTAAGATGTTTAGTGTGGAAGGAAAATGTCACAAACTCAGCATGTACAACTCATGTTTATTAAATTTCCTATAGTTAAGTAGAAATGAATTCTCACATCAGTCTATGTTAAAACATTATCTTGCTAATATGTCAATTCTGTTGTTGTGGTGAGAAATTTTATACTAATGATGCAATCTTTTCAATGTGAACATGCCTCTATAGCAAAAATGGACGAATACATTGACAAATAAGCATTTGGTTGATCTTCATTGGGCTTGAAATAAATAAGAATCTTTACAAACAATCCACAAATCTTGAGATTGGATTTTTTCCGTTCTTAACCCATTGTTCAACAAGTTTTCTAGACATTCACTAGGATGTTTGATATTTTGCAGTCTCAACATGTTGTATGACAAACTTCTTTATTTACAGTGTGATCTTTATATGATGCAACAAAAAAGTTCATTTATGATCACCTATGCAAAGCACTGGTATCATATTATGAGTAAAGGAAATGTAAGCATTCTAAATCAGTCTTTTAGATATCATAATGTTAAACTGTCCAATCTATTTGCATGTGATACCATGTCATGTTAGCAAACATTGTATATGGTATTTCCCTTTTCTTCCAACCATGTGATTCTTCACCTGTAGATACAAGACATTTGGAATATCCTATGAAATTTAAATAGCCAAACATTTGAAATTTCAAAGGAACATCCTTTAGTTGAAACTACATTTTGTGCTGACAGGGAACAAAATTGTGAGTTGCTACCTTCTATGCACCTCACTATTTTACTACTATTTTCTTGTTATTTATATGGCCGGGGATATTTGTACCAACTTAGTCCATTCTACTTCTGAAAAGGATTCACCAATAAATATTTTCCTCTGGCAAGAAATACAAGATATATTGATACTAGAATCAGAACTAGCATAATCATCATTAAAAATGAACTTGTACCTTCACTGTCCATATTACGTTTGTAATGACAACTGATGTGATGATTTCGAGTCGCATTTAGAGACCTATTTCATATGTGTTTTGTGCCTTAATTACTCATTTTCATGGATAATATTGCATAATTCACTTAATTTGGTCTTTGCCATCATACTATATCAAATCCCCTTTGTTTTACCATTTTGAGCATTATTTATCATATTATCATAATTTGTGTGGATTTACTTGGTCTTGTTGTGCAATTTCAGGAAAAACAAGTATCTACATCCGTCGATACCATCGACGGATGTCGATACCATTGACCAAGCCACAGGTTGTCAGCCGAGAAGAGCAATACAGAGTCGATACTATCGACACCCAAGTCGATGGCATCGAGATGTCTCCAGGCTGCTGGCGAGGATGAAGTCGATACCATCGACGCAAGTCGATGCCATCGACTCAAGGAGAGCTACAGCGTCGCTAAACGACAACAACTGACGCTAAAGGAGTCGATACCATCGACACCCAAGTCGATGGTATCGAGATCATGACAGGCGCTCAGAATAAAAGAAAGGAAAGCTGCCGCTAATCCGCTGTGTCGATACCATCGACTCGCGTCGATGGTATCGACGCCGGCAGATATGCGTTGGATCTGTTTTGATCTCGATCGGACGGCTGTTGTTATTTGACGACCTAATTAGGGACTTATACCTAATGACGGCCGCCCAGACGTGAGGATAATCTCATTTTTGGATTGCACGAGTGCCGAGGAGGAGAGAAAGGAGAACGGAGGCCGAGAAGCTCATCCCGGTTGATTCGGACGCTGCCGAAGACAATTTCCACCACCGACAGGCGGGGAAAGTTTGTGTTCTACGCCAAGGATCCACCGGTTCTTCTTCGTTCAGGGGTTTTTCCCATCTAGTTCACGTTTTTCTTATGAATTCCCCAATTTCTACCATGTATTCGTGTAAGATGAACATGAGAGGCTAAAACCCTCAATCTTTAAGACCGGGAGTAGCCCGGGGATACATTGTATGATGATTTTATATTGATAATTCATATTTTTCTCTCATATCCGTGGTATAAATTCGTTTTCTCTATTGCTATTGTTATGCTTGATCACCATAATAATAAATTAATGCCCTTAATCACTTCGACAGAAGGATTAACGGTTGAAAAGAGACGAATTCTACATTAATTAATAAAACCCTTGACAAAGGAGTTGTAAAATTAATGGTGGGAACTGAGGGACCGATCTTAATGCGCTTAGTTTAGGGGAATGATTACTATGACGATGGAATCAACCTAAATCTAAGTAGTGGATTACACCACGACAGTGGGTAATTCTCATTTCAGGCCACTACCCGGATAGAGAGAGAAGTGTGAGGAATTATATGAAATCTAATACAATGTTGACCCGCGGTGAAACCGCCATCCTAAAGATATCCCTTTTAATTGATTAAATTAAACTTTAATCGATTGTTTTCTTTGTTTGATTTTTATTTTCTTTTAATTTGAACAACAAAACCCTACTTTGTTAATCGGTCTAGCTGATTGCGATTAGTTAGTAGAAGTCTCCAATAATTCACGTATCCCTGAGTTCGACTCGGGCCTCACAAGGCCTATATTACTCGACGCGTATACTTGCGTTTAAGCGTGTAGTAAAATAGACGTCAAGTTTTTGGCGCCGTTGCCGGGGATACGGCGAATTATTGGCACTTTGAGTGCTAAGAGCGGCCACTCTAGGCCACATTTTTTTTATTTATTTTAAAACAATTTCAAAAATTCCTTTATTTCTCTATAATTGTGTTGACTCGTTCAAAGCATTGTACTGAACCCCTATTTCCATAATTCAGGTACTTTGCATGGTGCACACACGTAGTCGAGACTACGCGAATCGCACACCTGAGGTTCCATCTGCGGGACCAGAGGACGAGGACAACTACGAAGAGGAACACCTAAGTGATATAAATTCTGAATCTGAGCAAGAACAAGAAGAAGAAATGGTTGAAGCACAGACAATATGGGAGAAGATCAAGGCGTCTTCTTCCTCAGCATCAAAAGGGCCTATAAAGAAAAAGGGGCTGGACATTCCAACTTACAAGATCGATCCAGCATTGATTAACCTAGTTAAATCAAACGCATTTCACGGACTGAAAAATGAAGATCCAGTGGCACACATTAGTCAGTTTGTTGAAAATTGCGATATGGTGAAGATTGATCGATTTCCACAGGATGTGCTTTACCTCAAGTTATTCCCCAGTTCCTTGGCGGGAGTAGCAAGAGAGTGGCTCCACAACCTCGACGACGAGTTTGTAGAATCATGGGATCACATGGTAGAGGTTTTCTTCGAGAGGTTCTTCCCTCCTGAGAAGACCAATGATATGATTAGGAAGATTCATAATTTCACCCAACAGGCGGGTGAAACTTATTCTGAGACTTGGGAGTGATTCCAGGTAATGTTGAGGAGATGTCCACACCATGGATTGGACAAGGAGACCCAAGTGAAGATCTTCTACTTTGCTCTCTCCGAGCATGATAGAAGTAATCTTGATTCAGCCGGATCTGGTTTCTTTCTAAATAACACGGATACCAGATGTTGGGAAATATTGAAGAACATGGCTAGGAAACAGTCATGGGGTGACAGAGGTGCCGTGGAACATGTCAAAGCTGCCGGTGAATCCAGAATAGTGAGGGAGCTGAATGATAAGTTAGATCTTCTAGCCAAGAAGGTGTTAACTAAGGAGGATGCATCTGATGATGGGGAGGCCCAAGTGAAATTCATGCAACAACAGGGCTATAGAAACAATGACTATTCATGGAGAAAGGATAAAAAGTTTTCTTGGAAGGATCCGAATAACTTTCTACAAGATCCGGATGCAAAGCCACAACCGAGAGCTGAAGATAAAAATACTGAATTGCTAAGCCAAATGGTCCAGCAAAATCAAGAGATGATGGCCATGTTTGGAAAACAACTGCAATCTCAAGGTGATATTCTAACCAAATTTGGGCAGACGCTGCAAAGCCATGGAGCGCAAATGCGGGCATTGGAGACCACCGTGGCACAGATTTCAAGTGAGGTGGCGGCTATCAAGCACGCCAATCAACAGAAACCAGCCGAGAACGCGAATGTGGTTCAAGCGCACCATCAGGTCAAATACATTTCTGTGGTGAGTAATGAAGAAGAATCTCAGGTGCAAGAAGTTGCAGAGGAAAGGAGAATGACGTTCAATGTGAATGCAACACCGGCAATACCATTTCCACGCACGTACTATGGACTGCCGGGTGGAAACCCTTTCTTCAGAAAATCTGATAGAGTTGTGAATACTGTATCTCCACCTGGGCAAAAAGAAGAAGTGCAAGTTTGTGCACATGCGGAGACAAAGAAGGTGGAAGAGGAACCACAACAAGCTGCTACTAATGAGGATGACTTGCAAAAGCACACGTCCGAGATAGTGAGTGAAGCAAGCTTAGGGGAGGTACCTCCGAAAGACTCATATGTGCCTCCTCACAAGCGTGTCAATGCGGCAGATGTGTCAAATCGGGACAATCCAAAGCCGAAGAAGGAGCACCGACACTATAGGAAATTCTTGGAAATATTCCGCAAGCTGCATATCAACATTCCGCTGGTGGAGATGATTGAGAAAGTGCCCGCCTACGGGAGGTTCATTAAAGAGATCATCGACAAGAAGAGGCGGATAAATGATGATGAAATTTATTGGTTGAATGAGACGATGAGCTCGATGATTCATGGGAGTTCACCAAGGAAGAGAAAGGACCCAGGAGGTTTTTACATTCCGTGTTCAATAGGTGGTCAACATGTTTCTAGAGCGCAATGTGATTCTGGCGCTAGTATCAATCTCATGCCTTTGGCTACTTTTCAGAAGCTAGGGTTAAAAGAGATCAAGAAGTTGGCTGCGACAATTGAATTGGCAGATGGGTCGACAGTGAGACCCTATGGAGTATGTGAAGATGTGCTAGTTAAGGTTGACAAATTCGTATTCCCGGTGGACTTTGTCGTCATGGACATGCCACCACTCCAAAGCTGCGAAATTCTCTTAGGAAGACCGTTTCAAGCAACGGCGGATGTCGTGACTGCCTTAGGCAGAGGGACTTTGTCCTTGGGTATTGGAGGAGATCGTGTTGAATTCAAATTACCGAATGATCCTCTAAGTGCAGTTACCAAGGTGAAAAGATTATGATTGTCACACCGTCTAGCCTAAGACGTTAAAGAAGGGCGCTTGTTGGGAGGCAACCCAATCATTGGTACATTAGGATAGTTTAATGTTAGGTGTAGTTTGCTTTTATTTTGTTTACTTTTTAGTTTAAAAATGATACCTTGATCCGTTTGTTAAATGTGCAGGAACAGGCAGGGTCGATACCATCGACACACCAGTCGATGGTATCGACATGGGTTCAGGTTGACACCAGCAGAAATCGCACTGCGTCGATACCATCGACGGCCCCGTCGATGGCATCGACATGGTCACAGGCAGGTCGCAATAAAAGTGTCGATGGTATCGACAACCCAGTCGATACCATCGAGATCGCTGGAGATTTTCAGACGAATTTTGCTCAGTCAACTCGATACCATCGACGGCCTCGTCGATGGTATCGACATCATCACAGGTTGAATGCAATAAACGGAGGTGTCGCAATAAAAGCAAGTCGATACCATCGACACCCGTCGATGGCATCGACAGACATGTAACCGATCCGCATGAAGACATCGACGACGATCGCAACAGCCACGTCAGCGATCCGGGTGCTGCGTCGATACCATCGACTTATGTCGATGGTATCGACACGTCAGCGATCCGGGTTTCCCGATCCAGCCAACGTCAGTCGTCGATACCAGCGACAGATGCGGCTACCCGCGAGACATGTCGATACCATCGACCCGCGTCGATGGTATCGATGGGTCAACAGGGGCGCCGATCAAGTCTATTTAAGGGGACTTGCAACGTCATATGACATCACACCCTCAGAGCGAGTATCTCCCATTGCGCCGAGCACTCCCCCGAGCCCTCTACACCTGCGGAGAAGCGTCATCGAGCGAAGATCTTCACCGAGCAGAGAATTTCTCTCCATCTTCACCGAGCTCTTTTCTCCCAATCTCATTCTTCTCGCAATCATGGTGCATACGGGCGGAGCATCTTCATCAAGCGCGCACCCCAGGGAGATCGAGGAGTTTGTTCCTCCTCCAACCGCTTCCATCTCTCGTCCACGCCTCATTCATGCCAACATGGATGTAAGAAAGGTATACGAGGAGATAATGAAGCGGAAGTTCGAGGCCACCCGGTATGTGGACCGGGGAATGATCAGGGACCTGGGATTCGAGGCCGACTTGGCCTATGTGTTGGCCGGGCAAGCGCGGCACACCGGTCGCATGTATGAGATGGACTGTCATGCGGATGGGCAGCCGTTATTTGCCGAATGGCCCACATACAAGGAACTGGTGGCCGAGTTCATGGCGTCTCTTGATATCTGCGTCGTACCAAATGACGTGGTGCCATCGGACCAGACGTGGATCCAGGGAAGGGTGTCCTTCCGACTCTTCAACAACAATTACAACATCACGTTGAAGCAGTTCAACGCCATCTTTAACTGGAACCACAGCCGCCACGATCACCGACGCCCCGACGCCCGCACCGACTACGACAAAATCTTCGCCGAGCTAGTTACAGTGCCGGCAGGGAAGACCGTGAGCTACCACAATGCCGCGGTAGCTGATTTTGAGCACCCGTTCGTCCGGGTATTGCATAGGATGCTTAGCTTGACCTTCTTCGGGCGGAGCGATCTTGCTTTGAGCAAGTTTCAGGAGAGCGACTTGTTCTTTCTGTACGCCCTCCTGAAACGTCAAGAGTGCAACTGGGGAGCATTCTGGTTACAGCGCGTCATGGCGGTGAAGAGGAGCACAATGAAGGCTCCAATTCATTTTGGTGGTTTGGTCACCGGGTTGGCGCTTTACTTGGGGCTGAACTTTCAGTCCATGACTCCGATTTCTACGCGGAGTAAGGTGAACGTGCAACACTTGCACCATTCAAACCTCATTCTTATCCGGGACGGGTTGGCGTACGCTCATTGCCACGTCAACCAAGCTTACCAGGAGGCATCCCTGCCGGACGACGTCTTCCACATCGAGGGCAAGCAGCATTTCCGATGGCCCATCATAGCCATCGAGTCCTCGGAAGAAGAAGGCGGAGGTGAAGACCAAGAAGGCGAGGCCGAGGAAGACGAGGAGGCTTTCACACCTCTTCGAGCACGCGTGGCACCACGGAAGCGTCCTAGGATGCACCCGGGTGCATCATCATCATCTCAGCCCCCGCCGCCATCACCACAGCAAGAGCAGCCAGCTGCGGATCCCTACTCCATGCAAGGGATGTATACCATGCTGCAGGATATCCAGCAGACGCAGCACCAGCATATGACTTTGTATACCGGCATCCATGAGACAACGGGCCGGTTGCTTGATAATCAAAGGGCTATGTTCGAGAACGAGCGGCTCATCCTCGCCAACCAAGAACAAATGCACAATCGGTTGCAGCGGATAGAGACGCAGCAGGAGCCCTTCTTCAACCACTATGGAGTCGAGACTACTTTGGAGGTTATCCACAGCCTCCGTCGAGGACCCAATATGATCCAAGCTTCCAGGGGGAGTACCCGTCTTGGGATCCTACGGCACCACAATACCCACCATCGCCTCCGCAAGATTGATCAGGGTATCACTGTTCCACCCTTAAGTTGGTTTTTGACTATGAGGCCATAGTCGGATTCAAGCTTAGGGGGGTGGCTGGAACAGCTCTATCTTTTATCTTTTCTTTAGTTGTTTTTAGTTTCTGCTTTGTTATTTGTTTTTGCAATTTTAAGTTTTTATTTAGGATCCACATCTATCTAGTGTAATTGTGGATGTCGTAAAAATTGTCATCTTGCTGTTTTCATGGGAAATTAAGGGAATTGAAAAATTTTTCTGTGTCATTTGGATAGCTTTACTTGGTTGTCCTTGGGGAACTTGTTCTATGAAAATGATTGATTATGTCAACTTTGAAGCAATATGTCATACCCACACCCGCATTGACTCATGAAAAGTGGATAGTAACGGTTGTTTGAGCCTAACCTAATCAAATGGTAATGAGACCTTAATTGGATATACGAGAAAGAACCCTTTGAACTACTACACATGTCAGTAAGGAGGGACACATGATATTTTTCTAAGGTTCAGTAACTTAATCTTGTGATCATTCCACTTCATATTTTTCCATAATCCACCAAAGGATTGGAAGTAAAGTGCAGTTTCAATTTCTTTTGTGTGCATGGCATGTAGATAGGTTTTGCATTATTATTTTCATGTTTTTGCATAGAATAATGAAAAAAATATATATAGTGATACATGCACATTACCCTTAGGTGCATGTCATGTAGTTGCACTCACAATTTCATGATTTTCATGCATAAGCACACCATGTATCTCAGTTTTCCTAAATAGGTGATCTAATTTGTTCCATACCCTCGAAATAAAGCAAAGATCTCCAATTGGAAAGAAAATGGCCTTATACATGTATCTCTAAGCAATTATGGATATATGGGCAAAGAAAAAAAACAGAAGAAAAAAAATTCTGGAAAAAAAAATGTTAGAAAAAGAAAGAAAAGGAATAAGAGGGAGAAAGGAATGATATCACTTGTATAATAAAGGGGAATTGAGTACATGATGTGGCTTGAGTAGATTTCTATCTCATTGTGAGGTAGAAGGTTAGTGCATGCATCATTCCACCCACTTTTAGGCAGTAGGGCATTCTTAATTTGCATTTGTATCATTTAGGGCATTTTGTTATATGCATTTTGAAACTGTGTAATACTTCCAAATTCTTCCATGAACCACCCATTCCATCCACCCGTTGCTCGAATTGGTAGGTCACCGTGATTTTCTCCTCACTCATGATTATAAGGAGGACTGCTTCCATGTAGATGGTAGTTAGGGCGAGCAACGTAGTTTAGGCGATCACAAGATGCACCATGGCTGAATCGGCGAACTTTATTATGTTAACTGCCTTATGTGATAGTGTTCATCGGTTTGAAGGATAATTTCTTTTATTGATGATTATTGTCGCCTGTAGGGTAATTACTGTTCTGTGATTAGGAAAGGCCGGTTTGAGAATGTCCAGTGGGAGTAATGTGGGATGTGGGGTGATGTGTTGATTTTTAGTTGACATCTGCAATTCTATTCTAAGGATTAGTTGCTCGAGGGCGAGCAATGTTTAAGCTTAGGGGAGTTTGATGCGATGATTTCGAGTCGCATTTAGAGACCTATTTCATATGTGTTTTGTGCCTTAATTACTCATTTTCATGGATAATATTGCATAATTCACTTAATTTGGTCTTTGCCATCATATTATATCAAATCCCCTTTGTTTTACCATTTTGAGCATTATTTATCATATTATCATAATTTGTGTGGATTTACTTGGTCTTGTTGTGCAATTTCAGGAAAAACAAGTATCTACATCCGTCGATACCATCGACCAAGCCACATGTTGTCAGCCGAGAAGAGCAATACAGAGTCGATACTATCGACACCCAAGTCGATGGCATCGAGATGTCTCCAGGCTGCTGGCGAGGATGAAGTCGATACCATCGACGCAAGTCGATGCCATCGACTCAAGGAGAGCTACAGCGTCGCTAAACGACAACAACCGACGCTAAAGGAGTCGATACCATCGACACCCAAGTCGATGGTATCGAGATCATGACAGGCGCTCAGAATAAAAGAAAGGAAAGCTGCCGCTAATCCGCTGTGTCGATACCATCGACTCGCGTCGATGGTATCGACGCCGGCAGATATGCGTTGGATCTGTTTTGATCTCGATCAGACGGCTGTTGTTATTTGACGACCTAATTAGGGACTTATACCTAATGACGGCCGCCCAGACGTGAGGATAATCTCATTTTTGGATTGCACGAGTGCCGAGGAGGAGAGAAAGGAGAACGGAGGCCGAGAAGCTCATCCCGGTTGATTCGGACGCTGCCGAAGACAATTTCCACCACCGACAGGCGGGGAAAGTTTGTGTTCTATGCCAAGGATCCACCGGTTCTTCTTCGTTCAGGGGTTTTTCCCATCTAGTTCACGTTTTTCTTATGAATTCCCCAATTTCTACCATGTATTCGTGTAAGATGAACATGAGAGGCTAAAACCCTCAATCTTTAGGACCGGGAGTAGCCCGGGGATACATTGTATGATGATTTTATATTGATAATTCATATTTTTCTCTCATATCCGTGGTATAAATTCGTTTTCTCTATTGCTATTGTTATGCTTGATCACCATAATAATAAATTAATGCCCTTAATCACTTCGACAGAAGGATTAACGGTTGAAAAGAGACGAATTCTACATTAATTAATAAAACCCTTGACAAAGGAGTTGTAAAATTAATGGTGGGAACTGAGGGACCGATCTTAATGCACTTAGTTTAGGGGAATGATTACTATGACGATGGAATCAACCTAAATCTAAGTAGTGGATTACACCACGACAGTGGGTAATTCTCATTTCAGGCCACTACCCAGATAGAGAGAGAAGTGTGAGGAATTATATGAAATCTAATACAATGTTGACCCGTGGTGAAACCGCCATCCTAAAGATATCCCTTTTAATTGATTAAATTAACCTTTAATCGATTGTTTTCTTTGTTTGATTTTTATTTTCTTTTAATTTGAACAACAAAACCCTACTTTGTTAATCGGTCTAGCTGATTGCGATTAGTTAGTAGAAGTCTCCAATAATTCACATATCCCTGAGTTCGACTCGGGCCTCACAAGGCCTATATTACTCGACGCGTATACTTGCGTTTAAGCGCGTAGTAAAATAGACGTCAACAACATAGTTTAAGGGAGTACATATAATATTTACCTGAGGATCCCATCTCTAGAAAAAATATGGAGGGATCTTTTGGAGGTCATTATCTAAAGTTCTAAACCAACACCACACAAATTCCAAACTAGAAACACCAACATACTAATGGAGTAGCCAAATACAAACACATACAATAGAGTTGTTAATATTATTGGCTATGCAATGTACCCGATGAAGAAAACCATGTCAACATCATGTCTCCCCTTTGATTAAATACTATTCTAGAAATATATATACATGAATATAGGAAGCATTTGAACACCATGCTTCTCTCATTCACCCTTTCAATTGTGAGTCCCCATTGGGCCTTGCATCCCATAAACACACTTAGAAAGATATATTGTGAAAGACTGGATTTGTGGGCTCAATTTCGAGGACGGAATTTGTTTTAAGGTGTGTAGGATGTGATGGAGTGTAATTTTGTAATCCTTAAATGTCCAATGACATTTTGGAATTCATATGTTGACTTATATTGAGAACTCCAAGTACTTTGATAAAATATGGATGATTAGTTGTGATGACACCAAGATTAAGATCCCTAAGTTGATTCCTTTTTTGGATTAAGTTGTGTTTGATCAAGTAAGTGAGTTTTTGCACCAAAATAGAATGGAATGCAGCTATGATGATAATAAAACTATGACTCGAATTTCATAAAGTTCTGAAGTTCCTAGAAGGAGATATTGTGATATGAAATGGATGAAATAATGTATGTGTTAGTGACTTTAGAACTAAGTCTATTAATGATTCGAGACTAAGCTGTTGATATGAGTAGTGTTATGCTACCCCTTGTTAATGTATATGGGTTGGCGCCTCTTTGAGGTGAGTGACGTGGCCTTGTTTCAGTAGCCACTGATTGGCTTTTAGAATCTGCAATCACGACCATTGGATGAGATGTGAGGGTTGCTTCCACTATCCCCCTACTTTGCGGTTACAAACTGACCATGGAAGTGATCCCTCCATGATGTACGTGGTAGCATGGCTGGAGAACATGGACTGAGAGGGAAGTTGTCCACGCCTCATGAGGATGAGATGTTGGACCTCCATAATGTGGCTTCTAGTTTGGTGTGCATAGAGTGTGAGTCCTCCTTCCCTGTAAGCTCTCCACTGCGGAAAACATGGTTAGGTGAGGCTAGTGGAGCAAGCTTCTGTTGTTTTCGTGGCCCACTACAGTGAGTTCGTGGTCGAGGTTATATGAGGTTGCCTCCTACCGCAAGCCTGGGTTGTGGATGAGTTCTAGAGAGCCTGCACATCTCACCATGACATCAATAGTCAGGAGTGATGCAAATCAAGAAATCCTCATCTCTGTGATAGTGGTTGGTGGTGGCGCTCTCAGAAGGACCCAGCGGTGCCGCTCAAACTAGAGAAGGGACTCAGCGGCGAGATCCTCCATGCTGCGCTGAAGGGAGACACCAAGTTGAGAGTGTAACACCAAGTCGGGAGTGTAGATTCAGACCCTACATACCCTTACGACAGTGTTAGAAAAAGGTTCAGGAGGAGGATAGCAACGCCCATTGCCCACCATGCTTTAGAGCTACGATAGCAAAGCTCTCTGTGATGTTGAGTTCGAATTCATCAGGTGAGGAGAAGCAGCGCATAGGCGGGAGGTCCGCACACCGGAGACCCAGCCATGACGGTGGCGTGGATCGGGAGAGGAGAGCAGGCGGTGGCAGTCTCGTATGTTGGAGAACTAACAGACGGGTCATGCGATGCAAGATGAGGAGACGATGCCTTCTGATTCCATGCCCGATGGCGGCGGTGCTCTACGGAACAGAGTCTGTTGTGGACTCGCGAGCTAGACGAGGAAGAACGAGAGGAGGCGAGGATCGTATGCTGGAGATCATCCTCACAGCGGCGGCCGTGAACGGAGTCTCGAACTCCCTGATCGCAAGAACGCAGAGAAGAGGGAGACATGAACCAGACGACTCAATAGGACCCAGGAAGCCTGGAGCTGCGTAAAACCTGGCCACCCGGAAGAACATCATAGGTCGAAGAAGGTAATTGCCTCTAAAATGCCTAATTCTTAATTAAATCACAGTAATTAGCTCGATTATCAGAAAAATGCAAACAAGGTATTGTTATTCTCAGAAAAATTAGTAGAACAATATGGAACCATAATATCAGGCTTTTGATGATTAAATATCAGCAATATCACGTAAGATGTTTAATGCTTATTTCATGGATAATAAATATCAAACGATGTTCTAAAATTATGATAACATGTCAGTAAGTCTATAATCATGTTTATAATGCATATGATGTCAGATATGGTCATGTTGATGTACTAAATTACGAAATTTGATTAATATGTCTAATTAGGGCTAATAACACTAAAGATGATGCAATTAATACATGCATACTCAATAAATGATGAGATTTACAGAAAACCCTCATATTTATAACTGGAAGATAATGTATAAATCAGAGATCAGTTATATACATGAAATTCATGTTATATGAGGATGACCCTTAATACATATGATGTAACCCTAATATGGTTAATGAATGTGACATAATGTTAAATATGTCCACATAATAATGTGACACATGAGTATATCCAGTTGATGAACTATAATCTAGAATATGACATCAATAAGATAAATATAAGACAAGAATGCGAGTAATATGGAAATATACTAAAGAGGTAAGGTAAACCCTAAAATTGATATAATTAGGGTTAGGATGAGATGTCAGATGATGAGAATCTAATGATAGTATATGATCTTTTCTTAATCAGGGCTGACCAGGATATAGATGACATGAGGAATATGTGATTAGGATATCTCTTTGGAAGGTACACCATTACCTCTTACTTGGCTTATTATGCAATATGCATGTGTTATATGAGTAGTAAAATACTTGGCATATGGTATTGGATGAAAT
Organism: Alisma plantago-aquatica; assembly: GCA_963693085.1. Taxonomy (NCBI): domain Eukaryota; kingdom Viridiplantae; phylum Streptophyta; class Magnoliopsida; order Alismatales; family Alismataceae; genus Alisma; species Alisma plantago-aquatica. The sequence goes on from OY856410.1 coordinate 281,825,051, forward strand.
GATTGTTCTTATATGATATGTTGCCTAATTTTCCATACTTATTTCTATGAACACATGAAACATAATATATCTATTCCATTATATCTAAGCACTTCAACTCTTTGGTAGTAAAGTGCTGGAAAACAAGTACTTTAGCTCTTTGGTAGTAAAGTACTTGGAAGTGATCCAACTCTTTGGTAGTAGACCACATTGTGAAATGATCCAACTCGTTGGTAGTAGATCATAAAGGCCATAATGCATTCAACTCTCAGGTAGTAAATGCATGGATGATATAATGGAAAATATGCTTAAAATATGTGTTCTCTTTTGTTGATGGACATCTTTGTGCAAGTATATGATTTTCTTATATTTTTTTATAAATGCCAAGTATTAGTTTTATCTTATTGCCAAGATATGATGAGAGGTATATAAAAGACACGTAGGCATAATCAGTACAATATTCTTAAATATTGTGCTTACGTGTACCGCATGTAATCTTTTGTTTAGGTTGTGGTTATGATCTTGAAGATCCAGGATAGTTGAGAGTTGTGTGGCGAGCTGATGTATAGGTGGACCTGTTGTCTTAAGATCCTATAGTTTAGTGGTAGTACATGTATATGTATAGTTTGCTGTTCAATATGTAATATCAAATGTTGTAATAATTCATGTTATAATTATATGTTGAATGGTGAACATGTGTTGTGGTTTTATTATTGTTCATGTGCATGTGCTACTGATTGTTTCCTTTTGACTTACTCTGATTTTCTTCTTCTTAGCCTAGTGTGGGGTGTTTAAATTGGGATTCTCATTGAGGCGAGGGTTTCAATTTGAACGTCACACATCAGATTAAGTTTTAGAAAATCTGGGGACGTCACAGGTGATATCAGAGCATGAACAATAGCAAAGCCTGACATTTGCTCATTATGCAATGCAAAACTAAAGAACTTTGAACTTAATAATCTTTTAGGGTTAGATTAGTCATCTTTTAGAGACTAGATCTGACCTAGCCTCTAGGTTAGCACCTAGATGTCCGAGAACTAGGTCTAGACCGGTGCTTGTTGAGTAGCAAGTCCTTAGATGTCGTTCTTTCCTTATAGTGCAGCGGTATGGGACGTTGCACTATTTGGAAATGATGTGCATCAAGGGAAGAGAAATCCTAGACATATAACGCTCGTTGTCTAGGGTAGCTACACTAGTATACACCATGTTCTCACCCTTTTCACTAATTTTCATGACAATTTACTCTCTACTATGTATGGGACACTCCTTTTTAGGATTTGGTTTTTGATTCCAAATGGATCAAACCTCGATAGTTTTCTCTGACGCTTGTTTTATCGGAGAAAAACTATATAATATTTTATTGTGTATATGTATTACAAAAATGTGTCCCCACACATGTACGAGTAGGAGGTGGTCATGTATCCTAAGTGAAAGTGAATGACATCAGTCTAGAAGAGAGAGTAGTTCTAGATTAGATGTCTAGAGCCTTTTTGATATATATGATAGATGGAATAGATGAAATAAGCTTTGATGTAAGTCTTATATAGATGACATAAGATGTTTATGGTGATTCATGTTTTTTTTGAGGATTTGAGATAAGTTTTGATGATGCAAGTAATTAGGCTTTTATGAGATAAGATGTGTTAAGTTAAGACAAGGTTGTGAGTCAGCAAGAGCCTCAATCTCTTTTACGAAGGAGGAACTCTAGTGTTAGGACCTATTTTGGGGCTAACTCCAGAAAGAGTGAGACCCATTGGGAGAAGGTCAGAGAACCTAAACTCCAAGATATGAGATTTATGAGATATGTGATATGATATGTCCTAAACTAGACTACTACTAAGTGATTGAGTTGAGTAGCTTTGTGTATGATTCCTATAGTTTTGTTGAACCCTAGATGTCCTTGGGAGGACCAAACCCTAGAGATAAAGAGAGGCTCATTATATGTGCACATGAACATGAATATGAGTACCTACCATCTGGGTGAGGGAGAGAGCCCAAGACCCTGGAGGAGGTAGCTATGTTAGTTTCTGTGAAGCCTCATGCTCGGGTTGGTGGGTTCCCATGTAGGACTCTAGTGGTGTATATATAGAGAAAGTTTTGAGTAGGCATGTTTCATGGGTAGAGATCTATGAATGGAATGTCATAGCATGTTTTGGTTTGTGCTTGTATGGCTAGAGCTTGTAAAGCAATTGACTAGTTCCAATGAGGTATACCTAATAACCCTAGATCAGGGAGGAAAGATAAAGTTTATGCATGTGTGATACTCATAAAGTTGAGTTAGCTCAGAGTGACTGAGCATGGCACTAACCTCATGATAAGGGTTGGGAGAACCTCAATTGGACTAGATAAAGTTTGATATATGTTTGATAAGCCACTTGTATAACTTTGTTAGCAAAACCATGATATAATATATGTAAGGATATGTTCTAATCTTGATATATGATAGTGGATATGACATGATGAACGTCCTAAAGATGGTTTAATAAATATCAATGTATAAATGGTTAACCATATACATGAATAATGATGATAAAGTGAAATTGTTGACTAATGTTGTGATGAAATCACTAATAAATGTTTAGTTTATTATGAACAATGAAATACGATCATATAAATGAAACATGTTATATGAGGTGTTAATCTTAGTGCTTAATAAAGATGAAAAATATAGTTTGACAGTTAGTACAACATAATGAAGATTACACCTTGTTATGATCTAGATGGATAAAGTGGGTTAACTTTAGTTAACTTCCTCCTAAAAGGCATATGTTAATGTTGAACATGTTCAAAAAAAAATGATGAGCTCAATAAAAATGTTGATGACACCTTGATATAATGAGTTAATCTTAGTTAACTCCTTTAGAACATGGTAATATGATCTGGGAACCCTAATGCATGGGTAAAGATAAGGATGTAACCCTAACATATGTATATGTCATGACATATATAGAGTTTCTAAGCCCTTGTTTCAATCCTATTTGAAGGGGTGTTTCACCCTAGATGTCTTAAACCCTCTAGAGGATGGTCCATATATGATTATGGAGTTGTGTTTTTGGGTATGTTTGCACCTAGAATGGTGCCCCGCATGTGGATGAGAGAAAGATAAGGTTTCCCCTGGAAGTATGAGTATGGTGTACTTTCGAGGACGAAAGTTCCTTTGAGATGTATATGATGTGAAAGACTGGATTTGTGGGCTCAATTTCGAGGATGAAATTTGTTTTAAGGTGTGTAGGATGTGATGGAGTGGACTTTTGGAATCCTTAAATGTCCAATGACATTTTGGAATCCTTAAATGTCCAATGACATTTTGGAATTCATATGTTGACTTATCTTGAGAACTCCAAGTACTTTGATAAAATATGGATGATTAGTTGTGATGACACCAACATTAATATCCCTAAGTTGATTCCTTTTTTGGATTAAGTTGTGTTTGATCAAGTAAGTGAGTTTTTGCACCAAAATAGAATGGAATGCAGCTATGATGATAATAAAACTATGACTAGAATTTCATAAAATTCTGAAGTTCCTAGAAGGAGATATTGTGATATGAAATGGATGAAATAATGTATGTGTTAGTGACTTTAGAACTAAGTCTATTAATGATTTGAGACTAAGCTGTTGATATGAGTAGTGTTATGCTACCCCTTGTTAATGTATATGGGTTGGTGCCTCTTTGAGGTGAGTAATGTGGGCTTGTTTCAGTAGCCATGGATTGGCTTTTAGAATCTACAATCACGACCATTGGATGAGATGTGAGGGTTTCTTCCACTATCCCCCTACTTTGAGGTTACAAACTGACCATGGCAGTGATCCCTCCATGATGTACGTGGTAGCATGGATAGAGAACGTGGACTGAGAGGGAAGTTGTCCACTCCTCTTGAGGATGAGATGTTGGACCTCCATAATGTGGCTTCTAGTTTGGCATGCATAGAGTGTGAGTCCTCCTTCCCTGTAATCTCTCCACTGTGGAAAACATGGTTAGGCGAGGCTGGTGGAGCAAGCTTCTGCTGATTTCGTGGCCCACTACAGTGAGTTCGTGGTCAAGGTTATATGAGGTTGCCTCCTACCGCATGCCTGGGTTGTGGATGAGTTCTAGAGAGCCTGCACATCTCACCATAACATCAATAGTCAGGAGTGATGCAAATCAAGAAATCCCCATCTCTGTGACATTTGTTGGTGGTGGCGCTCTCAGCAGGACCCAGCGGCACCACTCAAACTAGAGAAGGGACTCAGCGGCAAGATCCTCCATGCCGCATTGGAGGGAGACACCAAGTCAGGAGTGTAGATTCAGACCCTACATACCCTAACGGCAGCGTTAGAAAAAGGTTGAGGAGGAGGATAGCAGCACCCATTACTCGCCATGCCTCGGAGCTATGATAGCAAAGCTCTTTGTGATGTTGAGGTCGGATTCATCAGGTGAGGAGAAGCAGCGCATAGGCGGGAGGTCCGCACACCGGAGACACAGCCATGATGGTGGCATGGATCGGGAGAGGAGAGCAGGCGGTGGCGGTCTCGTGTGTTGGAGAACTGACGGAAGGGTCATGCGACGCAAGATGAGGAGACGATGCCTTCTGCTTCCATGCCCGACGGTGGCGGCGCTCTGCGGAACAGAGTTCATTGTGGACTTGCGAGCCAGACGAGGAAGAATGAGAGGAGGCGCAGATCGTATGTTGGAGATCATCCTCGTAGCGGCGGCCATGAACGGAGTCTCGAACTCCCTGATCGCAAGAACACGGAGAAGAGGGAGACATGAACTAGACGGCTCAATAGGACCCAGGAAGCCTGGAGCTACGTAAAACCTGGCCACACGACAGAACATCATAGGTCGAAGAAGGTAATTGCCTCTAAAATGCCCAATTCTTAATAAAATCACAGTAATGAGCTCGATTATCATAAAAATGCAAACAAGGTATCGTTATTCTCAGAAAAATTAGTAGAACAATATGAAACCATAATATCAGGCTTTTGATGATTAAATATTAGCAATATCACATAAGATGTGTAATGCATATTTCATGGATAATAAATATCAAATGATGTTCTAAAATTATGATAACATGTTAGTAAGTCTATAATCATGTTTATAATGCATATGATGTCAGATATGGTCATGTTGATGTACTAAATTACAAAATTTGATTAATATGTCTAATTAGGGCTAATAACACTAAAGATGATGCAATTAATACATGCATACTCAATAAATGATGAGATTTACAGAAAACCCTCATATCTATAACTGGAAGATAATATATATATCTGAGATTAGTTATATACATGAAATTCATGTTACATGAGGACGACCCTTAATACATATGATGTAACCCTAATATGGTTAATGAATGTGACATAATGTTAAATATGTCCACATAATAATGTGACACATGAGTATATCCAGTTGATGAACTATAATCTAGAATATGACATCAGTAAGATAAATATAAGACAAGAATGCAAGTAATATGGAAATATACTAAAGAGGCAAGGTAAACCCTAAAATGGATATAATTAGGGTTAAGATGAGATGTCAGATGTTGAGAATCTGATGATAGTATATGATCTTGTATTAATCAGGTTTGATTAGGATATAGATGACATGAGGAATATGTGATTAGGATATCTCTTTGGAAGGTACGCCATTACCTCTTACTTGGCTTATTGTGCAATATGCTTGTGTTATATGAGTAGTAAAAACTTGGCATATGGTATTGGATGAAATGATTGTTCTTGTATGATATGTTGCCTGATTTTCCATACTTATTTCTATGAACACATGAAACATAATATATCTGTTCCATTATATCTAAGCACTTCAACTCTTTGGTAGTAAAGTGCTAGAAAATAAGTACTTCAGCTCTTTGGTAGTAAAGTACTTGGAAGCGATCCAACTCTTTGGTAGTAGATCACATTGTGAAATGATCCAACTCTTTGGTAGTAGATCATAAAGGCCTTAATGCATTCAACTCTCAGGTAGTAAATGCATGGATGATATAATGGAAAATATGCTTAAAATATGTGTTCTCTTTTGTTGATGGACATCTTTGTGCAAGTATATGATTTTCTTATATTTCTTTATAACCGCCAAGTATTAGTTTTATCTTATTGCCAAGATATGATGAGAGGTATATAAAAGACATGTAGGCGTACTCAGTACAATATTCTTAAATATTGTGCTGACGTGTACCGCATGTAATCTTTTGTTTAGGTTGTGGTTATGATCTTGAAGATCCAGGATAGTTGAGAGTTGTGTGGCGAGCTGATGTACAGGTGGACATGTTGTCTTAAGATCCTGTAGTTTAGTGGTAGTACATGTATATGTATAGTTTGTTGTTCAATATGTAATATCAAATGTTGTAATAATTCATGTTATAATTATATGTTGAATGGTGAACATGTGTTGTGGTTTTATTGTTGTTCATGTGCATGTGCTACTGATTGTTTCCTTTTGACTTCCTCTGATTTTCTTTTTCTTAGCCTAGTGTGGGGTGTTTAAATTGGGATTCTCATTGAGGTGAGGGTTTCAATTTGGACGTCACACATCAGATTAAGTTTTAGAATATCTGGGGACGTCACATATATACATGCACAAGAGGTGATTTAAACCATGTCATTGGCTAATCAATATAGACCTCTCTTTTTGCAGAAATTGATAAGAAAAATTGTTACATCATAATGATAATCCATAATTACTAATGAGAAACATTATAAACCTACTCATGTCACATAAGTCATTCATTGTAATAGATGAACTATTTCTTTTTTGTTGACAAAAATTATTATCTAGCTTATATATATGAGCATGTCTAGTACACATGCTTCATATTCTCTTTTGAAAGGTAGTTGGTGGGTTCTATTATATTAGTAAATCATCATCATATCATCATCATCTAAGCCTTAGTCCCAACTATGTTGGAGTCAGCTACATGGATCCTTCATTTCTATTCAGCTATATCATGGGTCATATTCTGGTCGAGATGTAGAGATTCAAAATCTCTATTTATAAGCTCATTTTAGGTTAATTTAGACCTTCCTCTTATTCTATTTATTGTTCTTGAATCAACAACATTGCTTCATATAAGCGCATTATTCAGTCTGCATTGAACATGTGGGTACCATCTGAATTGGCCCTCATGCAACTTGTTCTCAATGCTCGCCCCCCCCCCCCCACTTTATTCCTGATTAGTAAATGCCATATTCTATTCACCCAGTATTTTTTATTTTTACTAGTGTTAGGAGAATGATGAATGCACTTTTTTATAATGAATGGAATACAACAATGTTTTTCCCTCACTACTTCAAGGAGAAGCCTCAATTAGATTCCACGTACATGAAAAGAAGATTAGCCTCTTCATTGAAGTTTACAAGACAACCCCCGATCTTGTCAGTGGATCTGTTGAGCCTTCCATTGATCTACTCTTTTTAACCATTTACATTGCCTCATGCAACACCGTAACTTGTTCCTTCCACCTCCACCAACACATGGTTGCATTTATTACAACATTATATCCACATAAATGACAAACTTGCACAACCCAATATACACTCACTTCCTTGTACATATAAAATTGAAGCTAGTGTCGAGCATATTGATGCCACTTAAGCTTCTTAAACCGTGTTTAATATGGGAAGTATCATGTCAATTATCAGTATTGGTTGTACTAAACTTCTTTTCTTGAGTACCATGAAACCTTTTTTAGACATGTTACTTTAGTAGTGAATAATTCTAATATTCAAATCCACCCATGTGTCAGGTCAGATTAGATAATTTTCCTCTAAATTCAATGTGATTTGGAACTTTCTGAGTCTTCTAATCATGTAGCAACTTTTGAAAGTGGTGAGTTATTCACTATCATTTCTCTTTATAAGTGATGAGATAGAGGTTGGTTATTTAAGGAGTATCAAGCACAAACACTAAGCAGTGATTGTTATATTCTAAATAGACTAAGAGTAAAAAGACAAAGTGTTAATAAGATTAAGATTGAAATCATTTGGGTTGTTTTGATCATAGTAGGGGGTCTCAGATCTTCCCCAATGTACTTTGATGTTTGTTTCTAGTGAGGGACTAGGGACACCCTTTGAATACTCCTATTTGGATGCCGATCAAACTAGATTTTTGTAATATTTTTTCCATGTACATTGATTTCTATTTCCAAGTATTTGAACCTCGATCTTGTTTAAGACAAACGTGCATTTCCATAAGAGCACACAACATTATATGTTAATGTTTCTCTCTATATAGTCTTCAACATTTTGTATAGAACTGATAATTTTTTAGATTTTTCAACAGGTTTACATGATATTTAAATGTAGGTGTGACACTATTTATATATCTTGGACATTTTTATCATGAAGAAGAGCCTTTATTAATGTGCTCATTCTCATGGTTAGAATTTCAAGTAGTTTTTTTATGGGTACAATGTAGAAATATAGTCTTGATCAATTCTAAAATTCATAGTTTCTTGTAGTATTTCTGTCCACTCTATCTATTCTTCTTTTGTTTCCCAAGTTCTATACAATCCTTCTACCATAACTAATGTTAATAGGGCTCTAAACCAACTTCTATCATTTCCTATAATGTCTAAAGGAATACAATTAGATGCCAAGTCAATTCTGAACTCAAGGAAGAAATAAGGGTTGAGTTCTTTAGAGTCCTACCTGGATGATGAATCCCCATTGACATCCAAGAATTTTTGAAATCCTTCCACTTTCACAGGTTGAGTTTTTACACTATATGAACGATGTGATTAAATCATAGGAGATTAAACATAAGTGTATTGGCTTAAATGTATTTCATACTGCTGTTGATTACTGGCTATAGTTGATTGTTGATGTCTGAACATGTTGTCTACTAACATCATTACCAGATGACTCTTCCATCATTGTAGGGCCTTTGTTATTCTCAATTCCCTAATGCCCAACAAAATATGTGCAAATATATATGTATAATTTATGCAATGTATGTTATAGATTGCACTTCTAAACTTTGTTGTTCTAATGGCCATGGAACTCAGTTCTTGTGAAAGAACATGAGTACTTTTACTTGAGACACTTGCTAATGGCAAGTTAACATCTATAAACTGATGGAATTAATTTTTCAACCTTAATAGAAATTTAATTTATTTGAAGTGACAATTTGCATATCATCTAATTTCATTTCCTCAGGAATCATTACATGAGACTCCAAGTCATTGAAAAGGAGTTTGCTATAGTAAAACACAAAGGTTTTTTTGCCTTCCTATTAATATATTGTTAAGCCTAGTTTTTCTCTATTTCTTAGGTATGAATTTGAAAAAAATTGTCATGTGTTCCTCAAATCACCTTCCAACCAAGGACTGCCTTACTTCCCTAGGTGAGTATTTCCTTTGAGTCATAATGGAAACATGTGAAACTACTTTGGAAACCTTTTGGACATTTTATAGGCCAACCTGGGTTGTGCATAGATTAGTCATAAAGAGAAACATGAATATTTATGTTTGATAATCACATTTTCATTCTTATTTTTAGAAATATATATATGTTTATCCCAATAACTGTGTTACATGATTTCTAGTAGAGATGCCTAACAAGGAATGCAAGAAAACTATCTCAAGATATATGAAGGTGATAAGATACAAAACATATAATTGTCAATGTGTAAGGCCCCTAAACTTGCTTAATGAGTTGAATAAGCTTAATTATCATAACCCTAATATAACCTTGTGATATGCTTTGAAATCACAAGGCAAGCTTAAGTTTCAAATTTGATCCAATTTGGACACTGTTTGAGCAAGTTATGCAATTTTATGCACATTTTGGATGTTTCTACAATTCACCCAATTGAGAGGTTTTCTTTGCAATTTATCACTTTCATTATGTTCCTTGGATATTCTCCCATCATTATTGAGCTTGTTGAGCCATGGGGTGCCTCTTTTGACCTTGGTTTGAAGGTGTTTTCCTCAAGGGTATTTTATGGTTTACCCCATCATGGATGAGCTACCTTTAGTAGATATCAATTAATGAATTATTTGATTGGCAGGTAAATTCGAAAAAGGAAAGATAATATTGTCTATACAGATGGTGGGGGAGGTTATTGTGCATATGCTTGTATATTCTTAATAAATTAAGGCCATGGACACTTGGATAGATACTAGAACTTCAACTTTTTCTTTTTCTTTATCTTAAAGTTTCATATACTTATCCCCAAGAACCAAACCGAGCCAATTTCTCTCCACCACATCCCTCCTTATCCCAAACTCGTTCTCCCTCTGTGATTCTACGAATTTTCCTGTCCAAGGAAGAAGAAATTGGGGACCTTCTTGGAAAAAGGATCTAGGGTTGCAATTGACTTCTTTTTAGGGCTCAAAAAGCTTCCTTCTAGTGATCTTGACCTAAAAGAGTAAGAATCCCCTTCTTTCCTCCATTTATTTCTTTTTTATCCTTCCTCCTACCTTTCTCCAGGTCTGAACCTTTCTGTTCCATGGTAGAAATTTCTCTAAAGCTCTAAAACCCTACCTTTCTTGCTCCTTATGCTTGGGTTTGCTCATTTGATGACGAAAGGTGCTAGATGGAAGAGTTCACAACTTATGCTTGGATTTTCAACCCTACCTGCTCGAGTTTTCTTCTGTTTGGGTTTTTCTCTTCTAATTAGATACAAGTTTTATAACTTGCTCCACGTTTATTGCTTACCATAAGCTTTCTAGTTCATGTTCTTGCTTGAAAATGATGATTCATGCACTAAAAAGCTATGCTTGACTTGGATTTCGATTTTTATAATGTTCCCTATTCTGATTTCAATTCTATATGAACCTGAGATCATGTGTACTTTATTCCTAAGGTATAACATGACTTGGATCAGGTTGGTTTGACAACCTATGGTGCTAAGCACCTATCAACCAATGGTCAATTTTAGGGTTTAAAGCTGATTTCTTCTATAAACCCATGACCAGATGATGGCACCATTGCAACAACCCTATGGTGTTGTCTTCATGACAACTGATGGTCGGGTTCAATGGTGTCAGATGATGGTGACAACCTATGGTCACCCCCTCAGGTCAGGTTTTGGATCAATTATAAGTTTAATGATCAACCATTAAGTACCCTACTGATGTTATCAATCAATGATGACATTAGCTTAATATTTGATGATGATTAATGAATATAGTGTTGATCTAACAACCTATGGTGATTTAATGGTCACTAATGATGGTGTATTAGGTATCTAAAACCTATGTTGAGTTAATCATTGTAGTTGTAGCATCAATTAAGCCTTAGACCAATGGTTTCCTGGGCCACTTGATGCAATGGTTGGACCTATACTATAATTGATGGTTTTAACATATGAACTTGACCCAATGGTCAAGATCTAATGTTTATTCCTCCAAAGTATAATGATGTCTAATGTAATATGTTGGTCCTAATATTGTGATTTAGATGGTTTCCTTTATATGATCAACTTAAGGATCTTACTCGTTACCAATGGATGGCTTGCTTTAAATGATCAGTCGATTGTGGGTTTTACCCTACTCTCAATGGAACTTTTTGTGTTGTTAATCAAGGGATGTCTAGGGTTAAATGGTGACTCTTTTTAGAGCACAAATCGAGGACTTCATAGTTGGTTTATACAAGGTGTTTACTTATGTAAACAACCAATGGTCTTACCTTTTAAACATCCAATGGTTCTGGGTGACATTGTGGTATGGTGATATGTGTTGAATGATGATGGAACAAATGGAGGGTTACCCTTAATAAGGTAGTCTTACCTATTCACTTATATGAATAGAAGGGATGATAATCATATTGTGTTGATATGTAACCCTAATGAAGTATATCTTGTTATACCTAGCTTTAATATAACTAAATGATGGTAATTGGGTATGAATAGTCCTTGAATGATTAATACAATCATGGAGTACTGTATTATTGTTGTTGAAACCCAGTATGCTATAACCTAATGGTTACACCTTGATTTTTGTGTGGGGTCATACTTGAGAATAGTATGGAATGTGATGGTGATGCTTCACCTTATGCATCCATGATCCAATGGGGATGTCGTGAGTTAGGGTTTGGGTATAAGTGTTAATTAGTAACATTGATATAATTTATCATGTTGAACCTAACTCTAATACAAATAGATAAAGATGAGTATTCATGATTAACATTCTTATATGATGGAATGATGGTGGAATAACCTCCTTAATATGATCATAACCTTAATATGTTAATTTTTGGTTATCATAGCCACATGGTTGATACTTTCTTATGCTAAACATGTGCATTATGAATATGATGAGGGTTAATCATATCTAGATTCCTTGCATGTTGATGTAATAAAGGAATGTTCTTAATGTTAATATAACCCTATTATGATTGTTTATGAATATCTCCTTGCTCATTAATGCAATATTGTGTTGATCTAGTGTATTATATGTAAGTGATGTTGTTGAGCCTTGTTATAAGGCATGCAAAGATAATGATGATCTTACACGGAATAGTATGATGGTCTTAATGACCTTTGGGCATGGTCGAGGCCTAAATGAGGTGTAATACTCTTTTGTTGATAAGGGTTGATACCCTATGATATTGTGAAAAGGATTTATATCCTATGATAGTATGATGGTCTTAATGACCTTTGGGCATGGCTGAGCCCAGAATGATGTGTAATCCTCTTGTGTTGATAAGGGTTGATATGCTATGATATTGTGAAAATGATTTATATATTGTGATAATATGATGACTTGTGTAGTCTCATGAATGACAAGTGAATAGTACCATGTGATGATGAGATGAGAAATTATGTTTCATATGTTTTATATCTTTTCAAGTTTTGATATTTATAAGATTGATAGAAGTGAACTAGGGTTTGTATGTCCACTTGTTTGATGCAGCCTTAATTCACCCAATTGCCATGACTAATCAAGTGCAACTCTAATAATGTAGTTCCCTGTGCCGTAGAGCCATCTTCAGTGTTAGAACTTACTAGATTTTGAAACAAGTATTCCTAAGGGAAACTCAGAGCGCATACTATTGAGTATGTGGGGGGTGACAGGTTGAGGATATATCCTTGTCATCCACAATGCAAATTGTGGAGGTTGTCTATGGTCATGCCTCATACATTTGATGTGATTGAGAACGGATGCGGTCGTGTCTCAGTGATTATAACATTATGTGATTATAGGACAACTGCGGTTGTACCTTAGTGATTGGGTTTGAATACCCCAGTTTCTAGTGTCGTGACCTGTACCAAGGGCGGACTAGTGGTTAGCAGCTTGACTATATGTCACTGTGGTGTCAGCTTTGACTGATATGTCACTGCCTTTGTACTCGTACTGATTGAGGGGAAGCAATCTTAGGATACCGACACTCCTAGATCTTATATGGAACCGAATAGCCCTTCACAGGGGTCGGTACGACTTTGAATGGAACGATTCAAATTCCCCAGGGCATAATAAAAGATGTAATATAGCCATGTAGCATTTTTGTTTAGGGTTATACACAATGTTTCACATTGGATGATAACCCTAGTTTGTTATCTTTACATAAAGATGATGCTTTATGCAATTAAGAGATAGTAGATATACTTAGGTTGTGGATATACTTAAGATTGTAGATGCGTACATACAACATCTATGCTTGTGTTGATAACTATACTTCTACTGTTGATTATAATAATGATGCTAGCTATCTCATGTTGTTAGTTATGTTTAGCATGCTAGCCATGCCTTTGTTACTAGAGATGCATATACTGCTAATCATGCTTATGCAGATAGTTGTGCTTATGTTGTTATCTCTTCTTATGATATTAATATGTTTGACCTATTAGACATGCTAATGTTGTTAGCTATGCTTATGTCTCTAGACTTATTCATAATGAAAAAGATTCTATGTTACTAGACTTGCTCATGATGCTAGATATGCATATGCTACTAAATTGCTTATATTGTCAACAAGAGAAAGGGTAATAGTCTGACTAATGATGATAATTCTTATATGCTCCTTTTTGTATTCTGTCAATCATCACTGCTATTGATCATATTCGTTATATCTGATTAAACTTCTAAAAATATTTAATTACTTAAAATGTTGTAGTCAATAAGCATTGTTGGAGGTTATATCTCTTGCTGGGACATGGGTCTCACCCATGTGGTTCGCCACATCTTTTTAGATAATCAGCAGTGATGGAAATAGAATCGTGGAAGTAAAGAGGAGCTATAGTAATAAATCTTTGAGAAAGTTGATTAGATGTCTAGTGTGTCCTAGAGTCATCCCTATACTTTTAGGTCTAGGCAGGAAAAGTTTATATGTGGTGTTTCAAATGAATCAGACTTTTGTTAACATATTAATGCTTGTTTGTGTGGCATATATGGATATTGTTCTCCTGTGTATATATGTTGTGACTAAGTCAATGGAACAATTTGTATCAAATTCTTGGCATAGTATAGATATAAGAAAGATTGGGATCTTATGAAAATATTTCTGAGCAGGTGCTGACATTGAAATCGGTTTTAATTTACCCATATTTTTGGGTATATGATTAATTGGTGATTGATTGTGTTTTATTTTTTGAGCAATATCATTTAGTGTAACAGGTTCTCACAAGTTGGTATCAGAGCTTTAGGTTCACTGAGTCTACAGTGGCACTAGGACTTAGGACTAAGATGATGTCAAAATTAGGAATATGACATAAAAATATGTTGCATACTGCCTAATCTTAGTATTGAAGAAAAGGTAAGTATGGAACTCTTAGATTGTTATCTTTCTGATTACTCTGGTCAAGTAGTCATTTTAAGACAATATAAAGAGCATAATGAATAAGAAATCATGGTGTGAATATATCAATCCTACGTTAAAGAAGATGGGAATTGCATCATTATATATCAAAACTTGAATGTTTGGTAACTATAAGAGAAAGATACAACACCATGAAATCTAAATCTCAATACAAAAAAGGGAAAGTGGAGTTCTTGAAGATGTGATTCAAGATAATAATAAAGTAAAAGACAGATAAGTCTATACTTATAAAGTGAATCAAGGTATGAAATCCACATAAGATGAAAAGAACTCCTATAACAAGTACAAAATGAGAAGATAAATGGGAACAATGGCAAAGGAATAAGGTGGAACCTGAGTTAATCTCAGACCAACCTATGTGTGTAATAAAGTGTTAATGTAAAATCAACATAGCATGTGAAAGAAATTAAGGAAAATGATCCATGTTTAATGAAGAAAATGTGGATTATTATGATTTACCTGTTGATAAGTGGTTGAAAAACATAATAAAATAAGAGAACATACCCAAGTGTGATAAAAAGTCATCAAGGAAGGAGTAATGAGATATGTTAATCATGATGATTCCTATTCTAATGGAAAGGAACCCAAAATGAAAAGGGTAAAATGATACATAAGAAGATGTAATTTGCATAATGAAAATATAATTGGTTACTTTTTTGCTAGTGACCCTTGAACAATGTTGCTATGATGTGGGAAATGTGTTTCCCTTTGTGTCTTTCCTTTCCAGGGAACAACTTTCAAGTTGATCATTGCCACTTGGTATGTGTGGATTCATTGTAAACATGAGGGTGGATAGCTTATTATAGCATAAGGTTGTTTGGACTATGGTTCCAAGATCTTAAAGTTTGTGATGATTTTGCTTTTGAGCCTTCCAATAATTAGGAAGACTCCTCTTATATGTCTTGATATTTGTTATGTTGGTAAACGTGGATGAGATAATGATGTGAGTTACTTATAGCACATGAGGTGGATACCAAGGTAATGAATCCTCGTATCCAAGATGTATCAACAATATAAGAAATATGTGAAGGTTCAAGATGTTTATTAAATGAACATTCCAAGTGTTCCTCCCCCTTAAAGAGAGGGAGAGAGAGTTGACGATGACCCTCTAAATGTTGTTTGGAAGGAAAACAAAAGGGATTCTATAATGTTTTGTATGGTACAATGATAGTTGGGCAAGACCATTATCAAGAACATATGGTTTTTTCGTCAATAGTATGTGATACATGTTCCTTTAAGATTAACCTATGATAAAATATCAATGCATAAGAGTTAGATTGGATGACATAATTCACATGACCATGATGAGTTTAGAGTTATGTCCTTTAGACTAACCAATGTACCAATAGAATTTATTCATAGGAGGAACAAAGTGTTCAAGTATTGTCTTACAAGTTATAGCAAGCTTTGAATGATGACATGTCAAACTATTTCAAATATGATCAAAAATATGATCAATATTTCTTCAACAACCTTAGGGTTTCCGAAGTAGCAATAGTAATGAGACAAGTTGAATAAGAGTGAGATGGGGTTGATTAAGTGTCTTTATGCGATCATGATATGTCTTCTAAGTAGGTTGTGTAAATCCTAGAAAGGTGAAGATAGTGTTGTTGTTTCACCCCTAACAAGGTTGACTAGGAATGATCTCTCCTTGTATGGAATGAAAGGTGCCAACATTAGCATTTCTTTTGATGCTGAAAAAGAACTGACAAGTGTCCTAGTGTCAGTGTAACTTCAAAAAAAGGGATGGATACATCACTTTTTTTATGCTTCAAGGAATGGTATGGGACACATGCCATGATTGGTAAAAAGCTAGCAAGTTTGAATTTCGAGTAATGTGTTGATACAATAGATATAGTTTTAGGATGATAGATTGAATTTAAAGTTGATAGTTACTATTAGATTTGTATAGGCGGCACAACAAGTTTCTATGTTCCATATTTGCAAATGTCTTCTTATGTGGGTGTTTTTGTGCTAACCCAAGATCAGATATGTATGAATGATGTGATGTTACCATTATATGAAAGTAACCACGTGAAGGTAATAGGATGAGGTGCAAAGGAAGTACCCATCTTTGTTTACCTTGGATTTCAGAGGTGAAATCCCTGTTAGGGGTTTATAGTTGTAAGGCCCCTAAACTTGCTTAATTAGTTGAATAAGCTTAATTATCATAATTACATTCTTATAACCCTAATATAACCTTGTTATATTCTTTGAAATCATAATACAAGCTTAAGTTTCAAATTTGGTCCAATTTGGACACTATTTGAGCAAGTTATGCAATTTTATGCACATTTTGGACTTTTCTGCAATTTACCCAATCAAGAGGTTTTCTTTGCAATTTATCACTCGCATTATGTTCCTTGGATATTATATCATCATTCTTGATCTTTTTTATCCATGGGGAACCTCTTTAAACCTTGGTTTGAAGGTGTTTTCCTCAAGGGTATTTTAGGGTTTACCCCTTCATGGATGAGCTACCTTTAGTAGCTATCAACTAATGAATTATTTGATTGGATGGAAAATTCGAAAAAGGAAAGATAAGTGGGTCTACATAGATGGTGGGAGAGCTTCTTGTGTGTGTTCTTGTATATTGTTAATAAATTAAGGCCATGGACACTTGGATAGATACTAGAACTTCAACTTTTTCTTTTTCTTTATCTTAAAGTTTGATATACTTATCCCCAAGCACCAAAAAGAGCCATTTTATCTCCACCACTTCCCTCCTTCTCCCAAACTCTTTCTCCCTCTGTGCTTCTGTGAATTTTCCTATCCAAGGAAGAAGAAAGTGGGGACCTTCTTGGAAAAAAGATCTAGGGTTGCAATTGCCTTCCTTTTAGGGCTTGAAAAGCTTCCTTCTGGTGATCTTGACCTAAAAGAGTAAGAGTCCCCTTATTTCCTCCATTTATTTATTTTTTATCCTTCCTCCTACCTTTCTCCAGGTCGGAAACTTGCTGTTACATGGTAGAAATTGCTCTAAAACTCTAAAACCCTATTCTGATTTCAGTTCAAGATGAACCTGTAATCATGTGTATGTTATTCCTAAGGTGTAATATGACTTGTATCAGGTTGGTTTGACAACCTATGGTGCTAAGAACCTATCAATAAATGGTCAATTTTAGGGTTTAAAATTGATTTCTTCTATAAACCCAAGACCTGATGATGGTACCATTGCAACAACCCTATGGTTTTATCTTCATGACAACTGATGGTCGGGATCAAAGGTGTCATGTGATGGTGACAACCTATGGTTACCCCCTTAGGTTAGGTTTTGTATCAATTATAAGTTTAATGACCAACCATTAAGTACCCTACTGATGTTATCAATCAATGATGACATTAGCTTATTATTTGATGCTGATTAATGAATATAGTGTTGATCTAACAACCTATGGTGATTTAATGTTCACTAATGATGGTGGATCAGGTCTCTACAACCTATGTTGAGTTAAGAATTGTAGTTGTAGCATCAATGAAGCCTTAGACCAATGGTTTCCTAGGCCACTTGATGAGATGGTCGGATCTATACTATAATTGATGGTTTTAACATATGAACTTGACCCAATGGTTAAGATCTAATGTTTATTCCTCCAATAAAGTGTAATGATGTGTAATGTAATATGTTGGTCCTAATAATTTTATTTATATGTTTTACTTTATATGATAAACTTAAGGATCTTACTTGTTGACAATGTATGGGTTGTTTTAAATGAACAGTTGATTGTGGGTTTTACCCTACTCTCAATGGAACTTTTTGTGTTGTTAATTAAGGTATGTCTAGGGTTAAATGGTGACTCTTTCTATATCACAAATCAATGACTTCATAGGTGGTTTATAAAAGGTGTTTACTTATGTAAACAACCAATGGTATTACCTTTTAAACATCCAATGGTTCTGGGTGACATTGTGGTTTGGTGATATGGGTTGAATGATGATGGAATAAATGGAGGGTTACCCTTAATAAGGCAGTCTTACCTATTTACTTATATGAATAGAATGGATGATTATCATAATGTGTTGATATGTAACCCTAATGAGGTATAGCTTATTATACCTTGCTTTAATATAACTAAATGATGGTAATTGGGTATGAATAGTCCTTCAAAGATTAATACAATCATGGAGTACTCTCTTATTATTGTTGAAACCCTAGTATGCTATAACATGATGGTTACACCTTGATTCATGTGTGGGTTCATACTTGAGAATAGTATGGAATGTGATGGTGATGCTTCACCTTATGCATCCATGAACCAATGGGGATGTCATGAGTTAGGGTTTGGGTATAAGTGTTGATTAGTAACATTGATATACTTTCTCAGGTTGAACCTAACTCTAATGCAAACAGATAAAGATGAGTATTCATGTTTAACATTCTTATATGATAGAATGATGGTGGAATAACCTCCTTAATATGATCATAACCTTAATATGTTAATTGGTGGTTATAATAGCCACATGGTTGATACTTTCTTATGCTAAACATGTGCATTATGAATATGATGAGGGTTAATCATATCTAGATTCCTTGCATGTTGATGTAATAAAAGAATGCTCTTAATGTTAATATAACCTTGGTATGATTGTTTATGAATATATCCTTGCTCATTAATGCAATATTGTGTTGATCCGGTGTATTATATGTAAGTGATGTTGTTGAGCCTTGTTATAAGGCATGCAAAGATAATGATGATCTTACAGAGAATAGTATGATGGTCTTAATAACATTTGGGCATGGTTGAGCCCTGAATGAGGTGTAATACTCTTGTGTTGATAAGGGTTGATACTCTATGATATTGTGAAAAGGATTTATATTGTGTGATAGTATGATGGTACTAATGACCTTTGGGCATGGTTGAGCCCTGAATGAGGTGTAATCCTCTTGTGTTGATAAGGGTTGATATGCTATGATATTGTGAAAAGGATTTATATCTTGTGATAATATGACAACTAGTGTAGTCTCATGAATGGCAAGTGACTAGTACCATGTGTTGATTAGATGAGAAATTATGTTTCATAGTTTTATATCTTTTCATGTTTTGATATTTATAAGCTTGCTAGAAGTGAACTAGGGTTTGTATGTCCACTTTTTTTATGCATTAATTCACCCAATTGGCATAACTAATCAAGTGCAACTCTAATCATGTAGTGGCCTATGTCATAGAGCGATCTTCAGTGTCAGAACTTACTGGATGGTGAAATGAGTATTCCGAAGGGAAACTTGGAGTGCATACTGTTGAGTATGTGGGGGTAGCAGGTTGAGGATAAATCATTGTCATACACAATTTAGATTGTGGAGGTTGGCTATGGTCATGCCTCATACATCTGATGTGATTGAGAGTGGCTATGGTCATGTATTAGTGATTATAACATGATGAGATTAGAGGACAACTGCGGTTGTACCTCAGTGGTTGGGTTTGAATACCCTGGTTTGTAGTGTCGTGACCTGTACCAAGTTAAGACTAGTAGTTAGCATTTGGACTATATGTTGTTGTGGTGGCAGCATTGACTGATATGTCACTGCCTTTTTACTCATAGTGACCGAGGGGAAGAGATCTTAGGATACCGACACTCCCAGATCTTGTACGGAACTGAATAGCCCTTCACATGGGTTGGTTGGACTTTGAATGGTCCAATTCAAATTCCCCAAGGCATAATAAAAGATGTAATATAGCCATGTAGCATATTTGTTTAGGGTTATACACAACATTTCATATTGGATGATAACCCTTGTTTATTATCTTTACATAAAGATGATGCTTAGTGCAATTAAGAGATAGTATATATACTTAGGTTGTGGATATGGTTAAGATTGTAGATGTGTACATACAATAGCTATGCTTGTTTTGATAACTATACTGCTACTTCTAATTATAATCATGATGCTAGCTATCTCATGTTGTTAGTTATGTTTAGCATGCTAGCCATGCCTTTGTTACTAGAGATGCATATAATGCTAATCATGCTTATGCAGATAGTTGTGCTTATGTTGTTAGCTCTTCTTATGATGTTAATATGTTCGACCTATTAGACATGCTAATGTTGTTAGCTATGCTTATGTGGCTAGACTTATTCATAATGATAGAGATTCTATGTTATTAGACTTGTTCATGATGCTAGATATGCATATGTTACTGAATTGTTTATATTGTCAACAAGATAAAGGGTGATAGTCTGGCTAATTATGATAATTCTTATATGCTCCTTTATGTATCTGTCAATCATCCCTGGTATTGAGCCAATTTGTTATATCTGATTAAACTTCTTAAGCTATTTAATTACCTAAAATGTTGTAATCAATAAGCGTTGTTGGATGTTATATCTCTTGCTGGGACATGGGTCTCACCCTTTTAGTTCACCACATCGTTTTAGGTAATCGACAGTGATGGCAATAGAATTTTGGAAATAAAGAGCTATATTAATAAATCTTTGAGAAAGTTGATTAGATGACTAGTGTGTCCTAGAGTCATCCCTGTACTCTCAGGTCTGGGCAGGAAAAGTTTGTATGTGGTGTTTCAAACGAATCAGACTTTTGTTAGCATATTATTGCTTGTTTGTGTAGCATATACAAATATTGTTCTCATGTGTATATATGTTGTGGATAAGGAAATAGAACAATTTGTATCAAATTCTTGGCATAACATGGATATAAGAAAGATGTTGGGCTCTTATGTGAGTGGGTGCTGACATTGAAATCAGTTTTAATTTACCCATATTTTTGGGCATGTGTTTAATTGGTGATTGATTGTTTTTAATGTTTTGAGTAATCTCGTTTAGTGTAATGGGTTCTCACAAGTTGGTATTAGAGCTTTAGGTTTACTGAATCTATAGGGACACTAGGACTTGGCACTAAGATGATGTCAAAATTAGGAATATGACATAAGAATATGGTGCATACTGCCTAATCTCAGTATTTGGGTGCCCTGATCAGGTATTCAATTATTGAAGAAAAGGTAAGTATGGAACTCTTAGATTGTTATCTTTCTGATTACTCTGATCAAATAGTCATTTTGAGACAATTTAAAGAGCATAATGAATAAGAAATCATGGTGTGAATATCTCAATCCTACCTTAAAGAAGATGAGAATTGCATCATTATCTATCAAAACTTGAATGTTTGGTAACTATAAGAGAAAGACACAACACCATGAAATCTAAATCTGAATACAAATAAGGGAAAGAGGAGTTCTTGAAGATGTGATTTAAGAATATAATAAAGTAAAATACAAATAAGTCTATACTTATAAAGTGAATCAAGGTATGAAATCCACATATGATGGAAAGAACTCCTATAAGAAGTACAAAATGAGAAGAGAAATGGGAAGAATGATAAAGGAATAAGGTGGAACCTAAGTTAATCTCAGACCAACCTATGTGTATAAGAAAGTGTTAATGTAAAATCAGCATATCATGTGAAAGAAATTAAGGAAGATGATCCATATTTAATGAAGAAAATGTGGAATATGATGATTTACCTGTTGATAAGTGGTTAAAAAACATAATAAAATAAGAGATGATACCCAAGTGTGATACATAGTCATCAAGGAAGGAGTAATGAGATATGTTAATCATGATGATTCCTATGGTAATGGCAAGGAACCCAAAATGAAAAGGGTAAAATGATATATAAGAAGTTGTAACTTGCATAATGAAAATAGAATTAGTTACCTTTTTGCTAGTGACCCTTGAATAATGTTGCTATGATGTGGGAAGTGTGTTTCCCTTTGTTTCTTTCCTTTCTAAGGCACAACTTTCAAGTTGATCATTTCCACTTGGTATGTGTGGATTTATTGTAAACATGAAGGTGGATAGCTTATTATAGCATAAGGTTGTTTGGTAAGATCATAAAGTTTGTGATGATTTTGCTTTTGAGCCTTCCAATAATTAGGAAGACTTCTCTTATATGTCTTGATATTTGTTATGTTGGTAAAAATGGATGAGATAATGATGTGAGTTCCTTATAGCACATGAGGTGGATACCAAGGTAATGAATCCTAGTATCCCAGATGTATTGAGAGTAAGAGAAATATGTGAAGGTTGGAGATGTTTATAAAATGAACATTCCAAGGGTTCCTCCCCCTTAAAGAGAGGGAGAGAGTTGACAATGACCCTCTAAATGTTGTTTGGAAGGAAAAACAAAAGTCATTCTATAATGTTGTGTATGGTACAGTGATAGTTGGGCAAGACCACTATCAAGGATAGATGGTTTGATGGTCAATAGATATGTGATGCGTGTTCCTTTAAGATTAACATATGATCAAATATCAATGCATAACAGTTAGATTGAATGACATAATTCACATGGCCATGATGAGTTTACAATTATGTCCTTTAGACTAACCAATGTACCAATAGAATTTATTAATATGAGGAATATAATGTTCAAGTATTTTCTTACAAGTTTTAGCAAGCTTTGAATGATGACATGTCAAACTATTTCAAATATGGTCAAAAATATGATCAATATTTCTTCAACAACCTTAGGGTTGCCGAAGCAGCAATAGCAATGAGACAAGTTGAATAAGAGTGAGATGTGGTTGATTAAGTGTCTTTATGGGATCATGATATGTCTTCCAAGTAGGTTGTGTAAATCCTAGAAAGGTGAAGATAGTGTTGTTGTTTCACCCCTAACAAGGTTGACTAGGAATGATGTCTCCTTGTATGGAATGAAAGGTTCCAGCATTAGCATTTCTTTTGATGCCGAAAAAGAACTGACAAGTGTCTTAGTGTCAGTGTAACTTCAAAAAAAGGGATGGATACATCACTTTTTTTATGCTTCAAGGAATGGTATGGGACACATGCCATGATTGGTTAAAAGCTATTAAGTTTGAATTTCGAGTAATGTGATGATACAATAGATATAATTTTAGGATGATAGCTTGAATTTAAAGTTGAAAGTTACTGTTAGATTTGTATAGGTGGCACAACAAGTTTCTATGTTCCATATTTGCAAATGTCTTCTTATGTGGGGGGTTTTTGTGCTGACCCAAGATCCGATAAGTATGAATGATGTGACATTACCATGATATGAAAGTAACCACATGAAGGTAATAGGATGAGGTGCAAAGAAAGTACCCATCTTTGTTTACCTTGGATTTCAGGGGTGAAATCCCTGTTAGGGGTTTATAGTTGTAAGGCCCCTAAACTTGTTTAATGAGTTTATTAAGCTTAATTATCATAAATGAATTCTTATATCCCTACTATAACCTTGTGATATGTTTCGAAATCATAAGACAAGCTTATGTTTCAAATTTGGTCCAATTTGGACACTGTTTGAGCAGGTTATGCAATTTTGTGCACATTTTGGACTTTTCTACAATTAACCAATTGAGAGGTTTTCTTTGCAATTTATCACTTGAATTATGTTCCTTGGATATTCTATCATAATTCTTTAGCTTGTTGAGCCATCTGGAACCTCTTTAAACCTTGGTTTGAAGGTGTTTTTCTCAAGGGTATTTTAGGGTTTACCCCTTCATGGATGAGCTATCTTTTGTAGCTATCAACTAATGATATTTGATTAGCTGGGAAATTTAACAAAGGAAAGCTAAGAAGGTCTATCGAGATTGTGGGGGAGCTTATTGTGTGTGTTCTTGTATATTCTTAATAAATTAAGGCCATGGACACTTGGATAGATTCGAGAACTTGAACTTTTTCTTTTTCTTTATCTTAAAGTTTCATATACTTATCCCCAAGCACCAAAACGAGCCATTTTATCTCCACCACTTCCCTCCTTCTCCCAACTGCACTCTCCCTCTATGCTTCTATGAATTTTCCTATCCAAGGAAGAAAAAAGTGGGGACCTTCTTGGAAAAAGGATCTAGGGTTGTAATTGACTTCCTTTTAGGGCTTCAAAAGCTTCCTAAAAGAGTAAGAATCCCCTTCTTTCCTCCATTTATTTCTTTTTTATCCTTCCTCCTACCTTTATCCTGGTCGGAACATTTCTGTTCCATGGTATAAATTGATCTAAAGCTCTAAAACCCTACATTTCTTGCTCCTTATGCTTAGGGTTTGCTCATTTGAAGAAAGGTGCTAGATGGAAGAGTTCACAACTTATGCTTGGATTTTCTACCCTACCTGCTCGAGTTTGCTTCTATTTGGGGTTTCATATTCTAATTAGAGTCACGTTTTAAAACTTTCTCCACGTTTATTGCTTACTATAAGCTTTCTAGCTCATGTTCTTGCTTGAAAATGATGATTCATGCACTAAAAAGCTATGCTTGACTTAAATTTCAATTTGTATAACGTTCCATGTTCTAATTTCAGTTCTAAATGAACCTATGATCATGTGTACATTATTACTAAGGTATAATATGACTTGGATAAGTTTGGTTTGACAACCTATGGTGCTAATCACCTATCAACCAATGGTCAATTTTAGGGTTTAAAGTTGATTTCTTCTATAAACCAATGACCAGATGATGGTACCATTGCAATAACCCTATGGTGTTGTCTTCATGACAACTGATGGTCAGGATAAAAGGTGTTATATTATGGTGACAACCTATGGTCACCCCCTTAGGTATGGTTTTGGATCAATTATAAGTTTAATGATCATCCATTAAGTACCCTACTGATGTTATCAATCAATGGTGATATTAGCTTAATATTTGAATCTAATGTTGATCTAACAACCTATGGTGATTTAATGGTCACTAATGATGGTGGATCAGGTCTCCAAAACCAATGTTGAGTTAAGCATTGTAGTTGTGTCATCAATTAAGCCTTAGACCAATGGTTTCCTGGGCCACTTGATGCTATGGTTGGACCTATACTATAATTGATGGTTTTAACATATGAACTTGACCCAATGGTCAAGATCTAATGTTATTCCTCCAATAAAGTGTAATGATGTCTAATGTAATATGTTGGTACTAATAATTTGATTTAGATGGTTTCCTTTATATGATCAACTTAAGGATCTTACTTGTTGACAATGGATGGATTGTTATAAATGAACGGTCGATTGTGGGTTTTACCCTACTCTCAATGGAACTTTTTGTGTTGTTAATCAAGGGATGTCTAGGGTTAAATGGTGACTCTTTCTAGAGCACAAATCAAGGACTTCATAGGTGGTTTATCCAAGGTGTTTACTTATGTAAACAACCAATGGTCTTACCTTTTAAACATCTAATGGTTCTGGGTGACATTGTGGTATGGTGATATGGGTTGAATGATGATGGAAAAAATGGAGGGTTACCCTTAATAAGGTAGTCTTACCTATTCACTTATATGAATAGAAGGGATGATAATCATATTGTGTTGATATGTAACCCTAATGAAGTATAGTTTGGTATACCTAGCTTTAGTATAACTAAATGATGGTAATTGGGTATGAATAGTCCTTGAATGATTAATACAATCACGGAGTACTCTCTTATTGTTATTTAAAAACCTAGTATGCTATAACCTGATGGTTACACCTTGATTTATATGTGGGTTCATACTTGAGAATAGTATGGAATTTGATGGTGATGCTTCACCTTATGCATCCATGATCCAATGGGGATGTCGTGAGTTAGGGTTTGGGTATAAGTGTTGATTAGTAACATTGATATAATTTATCATGCTGAACCTAACTCTAATGCAAATAGATAAAGATAAGTATTCATGTTTAACATTATTATATGATGGAATGATGGTGGAATAACCTACTTAATATGATCATAACCTTAATATGTTAATTGGTGGTTATCATAGCCACATGGTTGATACTTTCTTATGCTAAACATGTGCATTATGAATATGATGAGGGTTAATCATATCTAGATTCCTTGCATGTTGATGTAATAAAGGAATATTCTTAATGTTAATATAACCCTGCTATGATTTTTTATGAATATCTCCTTGCTCATTAATGCAATATTGTGTTGATCTGGTGTATTATATGTGAGTGACGTTGTTGAGCCTTGTTATAAGGCATGCAAAGATAATGATGATCTTACATGGAATAGTATGATGGTCTTAATGACCTTTGGGCATGGTTGAGCCCTGAATGAGGTATAATACTCTTGTGTTGATAAGGGTTGATACCCTATGATATTGTGAAAAGGATTTATATCCTATGATAGTATGATGGTCTTAATGACCTTTGGGCATGGTTGAGCCCTGAATGAGGCATAATCCTTTTGTGTTGATAATGGTTGATACGCTATGATATTGTGAAAAGGATTTATATCTTGTGATAATATGAAGACCAGTGTAGTATCATGAATGGCAAGTGAATAGTACCATGTGATGATGAGATGATACATTATGTTTCATACATTTTATATCTTTTCAAGTTTTGATATTTATAAGCTTGCTAGAAGTGAACTAGGGTTTGTATGTCCAATTGTTTGATGCATACTTAATTCACCCAATTGGCATAACTAATCAAGTGCAACTCTAATCATGTAGTGCCCTGTGTTGTATAACCATCTTTAGTGTCAAAACTTGCTGGATGGTGAAACAAGTTTCCCTTCATAATGTTGAGTATGTGGGGGTGGCAGGTTGAGGATATATCCTTGTCATCTTTTTTTTTTGGTTAAGCCAGGGGTCGCTTTTATTCATCCCACACCCCTCTTGTGGGCACAATCATCCAGAAATTACAGCTCCTACTTATAACAGTGCAGGTAAAGAGCAATAAAAACCAGAAACATCATCTAACAACCTAACCAACAGCACTCCGCAAAACAATGTAAGGGACTCTACATTTCTCTAAAGCCGCCATACCTCTTACTCTACGTGGTATATTCGCGTATCTGAAGCAATGAATGGCTCATTCAACCTGCTGCCCCATTTCCCTAGTTCACGAGGTATCGAGTTGATGACCTTGTGAACCAAGGACCCATATATCATAGCAGAATCAAGCTCCTCTCGCAGCTCCCTAACGAACGGTGACGTCTTCCATGGTTCCATCCCGTTGTTCCATAAGATTTCATGCACGTACGCCTCATCAATCTCAATACACGAAACGACCAATGCATGGTCTCTCAATGCAGATTGTGGAGGTTGGCTATGGTCATGCCTCATACATCTGATGTGATTGAGAACAACTACGGTCGTGTCTCGGTCATTATAACATGATGTGATTAGAGTACAACTACGATTGTACCTCAGTGATTGGGTTTGAAAACCCTGGTTTCTAGTATCGTGACCTGTACCAAGGGTGGACTAGTGGTTAGCAGCTTGACTATATGTCACTGTGGTGGCAACTTTGACTGATATGTCACTGCCTTTTTACTCGTACTGACCAAGGGGAAGAGAACTTAGGATACCGACACTCCTAGATCTTGTACGGAACCGAATAGCCCTTTGCAGGGGTCAGTTGGACTTTGAATGATACGATTCAAATTCCCCAGGGCATAATAAAAGATGTAATACATCCGTCTAGCAATTTTGTTTAGGGTTATAGACAATGTTTCACTTTGGATGATAACCCTAGTTTGTTATCTTTACATAAAGATGATGCTTAGTGCAATTAAGAGATAGTAGATATACTTAGGTTGTGGAAATGCTTAAGATTGTAGATGCATACATACAACAGCTTTGCTTGTGTTGATAACTATACTGCTACTACTGATTATAATCATGATGCTATCTATCTCATGTTGTTAGTTATGTTTAGCAAGCTAGCCATGCCTTTGTTACTAGAGATGCATATACTACTAATCATGCTTATGCAAATAGTTGTGCTTATGTTGTTAGCTCTTCTTATGATGTTAATATGTTTGACCTATTAGACATGCTAATGTTGTTAGCTATGCTGATGTGGCTAGACTTATTCATAATGATAGAGAATCTATGTTACTAGACTTGCTCATGATGCTAGATATGCATATGGTACTAAATTGCTTATATTGTCAACAACAAAAAGGGTGATAGTCTGGCCAATGATGACAATTCTTATATGCTCCTTGATGTATTCTATCAATCATCCTTGCTATTGATCCTATTTGTTATATTTGATTAAACTGCTTAAACTGTTTAATTACTTAAAATGTTGTAATCAATAAGCAGTGTTGGACGTTATATCTCTTATTGGGACATGGGTCTCACCCTTGTGGTTCTCCACATCTTTTTAGGTAATCGAAAATGATCGAAAATAGAATCGTGGATGTAAAGAGGATCTATAGTAATAAATCTTTGAGAAAGTTGATTAGATGACTAGTGTATCCTAGAGTCATCCCTATACTCTCAAGTCTGGGCAGGAAAAGTTTGTATGTGGGGTTTCAAACAAATCAGACTTTTGTTAGCATATTAATGCTTATTTGTGTGACATATATGAATATTGTTCTCCTATGTATATATGTTGTAGCTAAGGCAATAGAACAATTTGTATCAAATTCTTGGCATAGTATGGATATAAGAAAGATGTTGAACTCTTATGCAATGTTTCTGAGCGGGTACTGACATTGAAATCAGCTTTAATTTACCCATATTTTTGGGTATGTGGTTAATTGGTCATTGATTGTGTTTTATGTTTTGAGTAATCTCATTTAGTGTAACGGGTTCTCACACAATGTATCTTCTTAGAGAAAAAAGGATTGGTTCTACTATACTCCCAAGACTATGACTGTGTTTTTTGAAGGAAAAAGGTTAACTTTGTATATCATTTCTTGAATTTTAAGAGATGTAGATCAGGAACAACCAAATGATTACAATTTTCAGATTACATTGGTTGTTTTTATTCTTCTATCGTCCAAACTCCAACTCAATTAAAGAAACATATTGAAGAATGACAACCTTTATAGTTTCCCTCTATGAGGTTGATAGAGGACAACCAATTGATTTTCAATGTTTCTACTATCTTGTAAATTTAAATATTTGAAGCTGAGGTAAGATGTAGACTTGGTCATTATCACTATATTTTAGTTATACTTAGTTATGATATTTGATTTCTTGCCTCCAGTTTTGTTATAGGAAACGTTTGGGGCTCCATTTGTATGTATGAAGTGCATTTGACTAGGAAAGCAGTATAGCATCGAATTGGTAGCTTGTGAGGGTATAGGTGTAGAAGGCTAGGCTGATATAATTGTTGTGTAGAAGGCTAGGAGTTTGGTAGTATTTGATCTCTATTTTTTTCATCCCAAAAATCATAAAGTTATATATAGATCTCTAAAAAGTAACTGATCTCTCTCCTTCAGATGATTCAAAACATGCATCTTTCAATGCCACATAACTTTTAGTAGATATAGAGCACAAAAAAGGTGAGCTTATTGGGGCTTCTATTTACCACCTTTTGTGACCGGTCAAACTACTTTTTACCCTTTTGAATCTTTATACACTACCTTTCTATGCTACAATAACTCCTAAAAAGAGCTAAAGTTAAAGCCCAAAATTATTTCCATAACAGCCTTTTTTTACACAATTTTTCTCTGGAGTTTCTTGCTTCATCACTTTGGATGACTTTACTAAAATTCCAGTCTGCTCAAGGAAATAAGACCATGGCTACATGATTTTGAGTTATACTTGATAATTAAACTTATAATCTACTCCTACTAACACTTACATTGAATGTCATAAGTAACAATGGGTTTACCAGATTAATAGGAAACCAGATGATACATGATAATTAGAATTGGGAGGTGGTGCTTCCAACACCTAAGCTTGCTTGTGTTCACTCATGTTTAATCAACTAAATGCAATTGTCCTTATTATATTTTGTAGTCTCCTTGACTTCTACCATGTCAATGTTGGTCATTATCACACCTACTTGGTAGTTTATCTCTCCTAGTTTGTCAACTTTTTTTGAACATGTTAATCAATAGTAAACTTAAGCATAACTATGTGTGTACGTTTGGTTGCTTGTCATAGTGACTCTTGTTAGGGTGAAATATTACAACACACCTTAACTTCATGAAAGGATCAAACATGTTAATTGTTATATCTTAAATCTAAGAGGAGCAAATGAGAAGTACTCAAGGTATGTAAATTATCTTAGAAAAGGTTTAGATAATAACCTTGTGTTAGGGGATGGGATTAAGAGTTGGGTTTGGCTCACTACAACACTACATATAGAGGATATTATGTTGGGTGCATGTGTCCATGTTCTTATCATGTGTTAATGTTATGAGTGGAAGTGTTTTCTTGCATATAAAGCTCTTGTATGTATTGACGTATTAACTTGTTTTCAACTGTTATGTGTTCTCCTCATGTTGTATACCATCCAATTCACTCATTAAATAGTCTGACGTTTCATTCTAAGGTATGCTCTAAAATTGGGGGTGGTATTAACTATTGTTGTGTCTCCAGAAGTGTCTCTATTATTGTTCTAACAATGATCATTCACAAGGTTTCCATTCCATCTACCTCCTATAGAAGGATGATAAGGCGTGGATATCTATTCAGTTGCACTTGTGATTTTCTTTTAAATGATTGTTGAAGATTTTAGAATTAATGTTCCTTAATGAAGGTTTTGGATTTTTGAAAATATCCATGTTATATTTTTTGTATGTTGGCAGTTTGGGTCATAGTTCCTTAACTATTGTTTCATACAAGAGTGATACATTTATGTTGATTGCATTTTGTCCTTATGGAGTTATATGCTGACAAGATTTCACCATATATATATTTCTATCCTACCTTTATCCCAACCATTTTTATAACAATGACTATTGCAAGGTGGTTTCTTGCTTTGTATTCATGTCAATAGGGTGATGGGTCACAAGGACATTAGTCCTGCTTATCAACGACAACATTCATCTAGATCAACAATGATAGCAGATGGGTGGCTCCTCCTATGGGATGGGTCAAAGAAAACTATGATGCAACCATATAAAATGATACAACTTGTCTTGGTGGTATATTCAAGGATAGATACATGGTTACTCTCCTTACATCTATGAGGAATTATTCCTTCACACTTTCAAATGCCCATGTCGAGGCTCAGGCTATTCTTTTGAGCATTGAGATTGTAGCGTCGAAAGGCTTCAAAATTCTTACCATTGGAATAGATGCCATCACAAAAGTCAACCACATCAATGGTACTTCTAGAAGTCATATACCTCCTATGAGTTGTTATACGTATGTTGACAAACTTAGTCCTAGCTTTGACAACATCTCCAAATGTCCATATATTCAACGAGAGTAATAAGGGTGCACATGAACTTATAAAGTTGGACTTCATGTAAGGTGGATTCCTACAAGTAATGGCTGATCTTTCTTGTATTGATAGGAGTGAGACCCTAAACCATGTAACTCACATTCCGTAATGCATGGTGCCCTTTGTTTCCTTATCAAATTCTAGAGACTGTTGGGAATATAAGAAATATTTTCCAACATAATTGGGTAAGATGGGAAGAGCATCATCAGGGCAAGATAGTAAATTTGTTTCAAAGATGGGAAAATGTATCCAAAAAAAACATTTGATAATATTAAAAAAAGTTAAAGTACATATAATCAATACTTTTGTTGTTTAGATATGCTTCACATGACCAACAACTACAATTGAACTGACATCCACTTTCTTGGACAGGGTCTAAACCATTTAGATGAGGTCATTTTAGAATCTAATGGCATGGGAATATCAAAATTGATACTCCAAGTTAGAAGGTATAAATTACTATCCCATTGATGTAGTGTATCTGATTAATTTAGTGAAAATTATTAATTGCCGTTCTTTATTAAAAAAAATTCTCAAGCAACTGCATATTCTCTAGGAATCCTGAGCATTCCTAGACCATTGACTAAATAAAATGCACTTTACTGGCCTGTTCATGTGTGACCCTCAACTTGCACACATGAAAATTTAACACAATTGCAATCTACTAACCTTTCACTTCTTACAAACTGCCAACTATTGACTAAATAAATGCATCTTTAATCATATTATATTTCATATACTTCACTACACACCAATGAGTATATGAACTGAATCAGGATGAATAAAAAGAGACCCATGTATCTGGAATTGTAGTAATCTATTTTTCAATTTTGTATTCTTTTCATGTCTATAAATGATCAAAATGAGTGGTAAAATAAAACTTGTCCATCAAAAGTAAGAGAACGTTGTATCCTGGGTTGATGATATTGAGGTTAGGATCACATGTTTGTGGGTAACCGCGTGGTCCATCTCCCTAGTTTGTGGGTAAATCTGATGCCAATTCACAATTGTAGATGACATCTTCATTTTGATCTCCACTTATTTCGAGAGGTGATCAAGTACCTTTTAACAAAGTAACATGCTTTCTTTTGACCAACATTTGGGAAAAGTTTTATATTGCACATAAAACACTTATATTGGATTTAATATCATGTTAGAAATATTAAATTATCGAGTTTGGTATTTTATTCTCCTTTATTTTTTGCTTTAAACTATTGATTCTCTTTCTTTTGTACCTCACTAGAACTGGATCAATTTGTATTTTCCATGTGTAGAGGTTTACAAATTGTCGGGATTGTTATTATGAGCTTTAAATATGATTTTTATATATAGATAAGATCTCATCATGTTGATCTAACATCATCGTAATGGACAATTCCTCACAACACTAAAGATTCAGATAAGTATGTGGTAGTTATATATGGTTTAGGAATCTATGACTACTAAAGACACCAAACTCAACTCTAAAAAGCTAGTTAAGTAGGAAAAATCCCTTTTTGCTGAGGCTATTAAGGATAATAACAAAGTTGGAGATGAAAATAAGGATATGATAAATTTGAAGATAAGGTAGCATCTCCCAACATTTATATGGTCTAAGTATATATACAATTTCTCATTAATCTATGATTATTATAAGAGGAACTAGTTATAGTGTTTATATATCATGTTTGCACTATGTAAAAGAGAAACCATTCAATTCTAGAAAAGGTCCATTGCTCCATGCATCCTTTTCTAAGAGGTATTATTAGAATACACTAATACAAGTAGACACAAGTAAAATGTATTAGATAAACAAATTTCCTTCTGTTATATAGTAGTCATGATATTATTATATTTATTCAATCTCTACAAAAGTGCATGGCTCCATGCATTGCTTTTTAAGCCTTGTAACAAGTGCACACAAGTTTAGACACCTTCCAATCTCTTGATGCAATCATCCATTCATTGGTTTCTCAAGCATTCTAATCACCTGTACATTGACAGATAGAGATCAAGGAGAATCCAAACCTATAATTCCTATAAAAATAGTTGTGCATTGTCAAGTGAACTTGTTTTGACATTAAATAATTCACTTTTCTATCAAACATTGACTCCCATTCTTCCTAATAAATATGAAAGTCGTACTTGGTATTGTAGTGCTAGTTGAATCCCATTATAAGAATTATTGTAATGCATTTTTTAAGGTTCTTCCTCCCTTTTGTGTAGTACCTTGAATATCATCATGCAACCAATGATACCTCTAATGGTTCTCACAACATATATTTTCAAGTATTCATTGTCTTTTAGTTTAGTATATGAATTATTTTAGGTCTTTGTTAGTTGTTGTTTAAGTATTTATGCTTATCTAAAGTATGCTTCTCAGATTATTATTCCCTGTAGTATGGCTATGAATACTCTCTCATTGTTGTATGGGATTTTGATGATATTGATCCTTTCATTAAAGAGGAATCTCCATGACGAGTTGTGTCACTTGCTAAAAAACTTGACATGCATGTAAGTTTTCATGTACTTTGTTGTCAAAATGTTCTCTTTCATATGCCATTGTGCAAGATAATTATGTATGAGTTGGTTTGTGCTTCCACTCCATTTGTATTGCTTATTGGAATATATATGTTAACCATATTGCAATGTACGACGTTTGGCAATGGAGAGGTTGTCACAAATAGAAATCACTGAGAGGATGGTTGAAACACTATAGAGGGAGAAGCTTGAACAGGAGGTTGAAGCCAAGAAACAAAAATTGTTGGACAAGTCATTAGATGTTTCTTAAGCCTGGTAAGAATGAAGTAAGTAAGTACAATTAGTAAATGGACAACCCTCATCATGGATTAAGGGATAATTCACCCTCTACAGTAGAGAAGTTCTGAAAACTAATTGCTTATTGAGATAACAATAATGATTTCTTGATTTTAGGCTTATTCTTTCCCGTAGAGCTACCATAATGGGTCGTTGGGTTTTTTGATTCACCATTCTGAAGACGAATTATCTTAGAGATTTGTGAATGCTAGTACTCACTAAACACCAATTCACTTTTACTGTCCCCGTGTTCGTTCAGTAAGCACCAAGTAGGATTGATCTTAGCTTTTGTTGTTAAGTACATTTTAAACTTGCCCGCTTTTGCAACATTTTTGATACAATATCTACATTATGTTTTTCAATATGGTTGATTGGTTTGAGAAACTTCCGTCGCATTTCTTCTTTATTAAAATATTGTAGATTTGTTGGGCATGTATTCCATGTACAGTAGAGTGCAATTGTGTTAACCCTACTTGTCTAGATTACCTGCAATCTGATTTGCATCTATGGGTCTGAAAGTGAGTTTTAGATTATGTAGTTCCTCCTTGTTTTTTAATACAATTGATCAATTTGAGAAACTTTGTCTGAGTCTTCCTTTGCTTATAGATATTTCAACAACTGCTTTTGAGTCTGAGCAGACGAGTGTTTTCTTAGTGCTTAAATTTATTACCAAATGTAACCCTATGTATATAGCATATGCCTCAACTTCAAGTGTTACAAAGCCTCCCAGTATATGTATTGTGATTTCCATCCACATTTTATTTTAGTTTCATGGTATGTAACATGTTTCTTATATATCCCTCTTCTTTTATTTTCAGCTGCAAACGGTCCACTAGATTTGGGGGGGGGGGGCGTGGTCAGATCAGTCTAAAATCATTAATAGTGGTGTCATTGTTTAAAAGTCCAAGAAAGATTGGTTTTTTTGAAGAAGGGCCATCATGTAATCAGTAAATTTATTTTATTCACTTGAGCATGGTATAATCCATATTTTTTTGCTATGTTGTAAAATTTGAACCATAAGA
This sequence comes from Alisma plantago-aquatica, assembly GCA_963693085.1. Taxonomy (NCBI): domain Eukaryota; kingdom Viridiplantae; phylum Streptophyta; class Magnoliopsida; order Alismatales; family Alismataceae; genus Alisma; species Alisma plantago-aquatica. Next base: position 281,860,697 of record OY856410.1, read on the forward strand.
ACAATGTCAAATATATGGGTCCATTGACGACTAAGACTCATTTGCCTATAATTTGTGGGTAAGTTTGTCTTTCTTTCAATGATTGTTTGGCTTCTTGGTACTAAAATTAATATCAAATGCATTACCTTACTCTAATTTACGTGACTAATGTTATTTATAGACCAATTGATATGTTTTTCATCAGGTACATGGAGACTGAAAAGTTGAGCAATTTCCACAGTCATTAGTGTCTCTTTACATTTCTTATAGTCTTCTTTGGAAACTATATAGAACAGTGGCTTAGGTACTTTCCCAATGAAGGGTAAAAGAGACAAATTAGATAGGTCTTAGATTTGTCTAAGTGTTATTGGACTTCCAAAATTGATAAATGCCTAGACTGATGAAAGGGATTAGTGCAGAAGACGTCCACAAATTCTATTTTTTACTATTTGAAGTATGTCAAAGTGAAGGACATGCAAAACAAAAGTGGGATTGACGTACATATACCCTTGTTTAGGATGGTTACAATGATAAAAGTGGTATGAAGTCATTAGTTCACTTTAGATTACAATCCACATAGAGGGAGAAATCCACTAGTTTTCCTTATATAGTTGAGGATTTTGATTGTATCAAACGATCGATATGTATAACTTTTTGTTTTCTAAGTATTGTATGATAGGGTCAAGACAAACATCCTCCCCATTTAAGTTTGTTGTTAAAATATAAATGAATATATGGTTGTTGGCATTATGAATACAACTTGGTCTACTTTCTCTCCTATATTGACAAACTACATATATAGTAAATGTATAATGGTCTAACTATATATATGTATGTGTAATAAATGGCACTACATATGTAGCTATCTATAACCTAAATACATATATGTATATACAATAAATGTTACTACATATGTAGCTAAATGTATAATCTGACTAACTAACTATATATATGTGTGTGTGTGCATGTATATATATGTGTGTGTAGTGACTATTACTTTTCTTTACACATTAGCTACACATAAAATGTAGTAACTTCATCCTTTTGCTACATACTGACTACATATGCAATTGTAGTCATACATTTAGCTACAAGTACAACTATATTTAAATATATAAATAAAATATCTTGCTACATTCCCAACTACATATGTATTTGTAGTGAATGAGTGATTGGAATACATATGTATTTGTAGTGAATGAGTGATTTGACTACATATTTGAAAAATGCAGTCAAAGGAATTCCCTACATGAGCATATACTACAATTTGTATATGTAAATAAAAATGTAGCTAAATCCTTTAGCTAAAAATATTAGGTTTTTGGTACATTCTTTGTGTAGTGAAAGACCCTTTTATTGTAGTGGATAGTCAACAAATTCTATAAAATAGTCATGGGTAGTAAGTACAACATAAATAAAGGCAACTAATAAGTACATGACATATAGATCTAGTAAAAGTAGTAGTATGTGGATACAATAAGATACTTTACAAGTAGATATATGTGGCTTGATTACATATTTTGGAAGTAATTCCTAGATAGTTGGGATGTACTTACAAACTACTAGATAGTACCGTGAAGTCTCCTAGACCACCATAAATAATCTTAGGATTATTACATCTCTTTTAGATCCCATCGTGCCTCATTTAGTGTAAGTATAAAAAGTAGAGGCTACTCGAGTTGTATCCTACATAAAACATTAAGCCCATCCTAGGTACTAGGGTCTATGATACCACATATGAAGTCAATCCTCTCAATCATATCATCCTTATATGATATATAACAATTGGAGATACAACATTTATTACACTCATATGATAGGTGAATTTAGTATGTGGAGGGTACCCTACCATATATGGATTTAGGTAACCTATGTATATTTAAAAATACACAACTCTGAGCACCTATATAGACATTGGCTTAGGGGACAATTATTTTTTCTTATAACATTGGATACTAATTGATACTTAGGTGGGTGCCACAACAAGTCAGATCAACTGTTTAGTTAAATATTTTTTTATCACCTATAACTTAATTTTATGGCTTGCAAAGTACACATTCATGTAAATCCATCTTCTGCATTGGTGATCCTATGGGAAATAAACCCATCATTTTGAATTTAAGATCTATAAAATGCTAGGTGGCATACTGTCATGATAGATGCCTTTAGAATAACCTTATGTTAGGATGTAGATTCATTTAATCAATAGAACTACAATGTACATGCAGTTCTACAGATCAACAATTGTGGCTCTTGCAACACATTTTAAACACCTACGATAAGAATTTAAAGAAATAAATATCCCAAACAAGAATATAAATAAAATAAACTTAAAATGAAAAAAATAGAGGGAAATAAACCAATCTAGATAATGACACAGTCAAACGAACAAGTTCATACAAAACAACACAATCTACCAATTATGGAACTCCCAAATTATGAAAAAATACAAAAACACTTTGGACTTTTATAGTGAACTAGTAGATGAGAAACCCCCTTTAAGAAAGCACCAAACAACACATTCATATGTATTACGTAACTGACATCATCATGCATACATCAAAACTAACCCATAGTAAATCGGCAACATTATACATTTATCAACCCATCCACACCAATGCACCAACAAACCATACATTGGGCATGAACATAATTTAAATCATTGAAACTAATTTAAATAACAAACAAACTACATAATCCTATAAAGCATCATAAATATCAAGCCAAGCATACCAATGATCCAAAAATAAACCACACTATAATTTGACCAAAATTTTGATATACATTAAGAAGAAATGTGCATAGTAATTGTTTTCTAAACTCAAAATAAACATTGCATTGCCTAAACCAAAATTTTTACAAATCAATGAGGTAAATGGATCATGTTCCTCTATTTAATTACTTTTCTCATATGTAGAGGGTTCTTTGTCTACAATTGCTATATGGATGTACAAATGCAAGAGGCACAAATAATATAAAAACTTTTGTTATGAACTACTAAGAAAATCAAAATAACTAAATATAGTACCTTATCAAAATATAAGATGCCATATTGTGTTATATTATTCAATAATAAATCCATTTTTCTTATAACAATTTAAGTGCAATATCGACCATATTTTTAATAGATAATAAAAAAATCAATAATCAGGTACATAGATGGATTATGTAAGAAGTTCACACAATAAGAACACAAGAGAGCATACTTACATCTATCTTTTTAATGATTTTTATTGTTTGAAAAAGATTTTTATGTTTTATAGTATACTTACAGAAGGAAGGAAGTTGTCTTCTAGAGTCCTATGAATGATCTTGATATATTTAGGTTAACCATATAAGAAAAGTTGCATATGTATATTCTGATATTGATGAAACTTACTAACCTACAACAAATATGAAGTCAAGGAATTTTTGTGGATGACCGGTCAAGTAAAAAAGATCCACCCAACATTCCTTAGTCTGGATAACTAGAAAATGCATGTGTGGGTTTCTATCACTTTTATGTGTCTTCTTTTATAAATGAATTGATAAACAAAATAATATTTGAAATGGTGAAATGTTAGGGTATACATATGTATTACTGTAGATTTTATTAAGTAAAAAATGAAGTCATTGTTAAGCTCCTTGAAAAATATAAATACAACTTTAAATTTGCACCTTCACCACCCATTGATATGTCTATAGTGTTGATTGTAGAGGCCATCAAATATTCAACATTTTTACTAGAATATTTTGAGGCATTGCAGTGCATGTATCTATAAAAGCATTCTAGATCATATTTAGTAATGGTCATTATGAAATTGAAGTGGTGTACAAGATACAAACCCAATCTATGCATATTTAATTGAATTATTTGACCAAACATGCATAAATAACTCCACACCTTTTGGAATGTTAAATTGGCACTGATATCATGGTGTGTCACTTCTATAATCAAGAACATGGGTAGGTTTGCATCAAGATCCATGTATCTTAGGATTTTGAGTAGCCCTTTATCATAGAATTATAGTGAATTCAATATTTGAAGCTCCATCAAGTTTACATGAGATTCCAGATCCTTCTTGGGTGAATTTGTTTCACATTTATAAATGGTAAAAAATGAGGATAATAAACACTTTAGTTAACCATAAGGTCAACATGAGATGATTCCCCACCACCATAGTGTAATATTTTCATCCACCCAAGAATGGTACCTCTTTCTTAGCTCTTAGTTATAATGTCATCACTAATAGGTTTAGGCAAGCATATATCTCCCATCCCTTTGAAATAGTCAGCTAGGCAGATGAGGTTCACAATGGGGTTATGTGGGAGTTAAGTAATGACAACATAGGGGGTTAGATAAGAGAGTGACAGAAAGGTATGACCTTTTCTCTTTCATATAGTACATGCAACTAGTATTTTTTCCTGATAACTCACTCAATTCTCCAAAATTCCTAATTAATACCAAAGGGTTTGAGAAACCATGATTGTTTTATTATGTTACAGTTTTCCAAAGGTAATGGCTATTCCATTAATTTTTTATTAGCTTAAGCACTTCATAATATTCAATATTTTTCTATTTCCCTTTTAGTGCTTTAGTATATATCCTAATTCTCCACCCACCATCGTTATCATGAACGCTATGTATTTGGGCATAAATAGTCAATTATACTTTTATAGGCCCAACTTGATCTGATTTTTTTCAGTACCTCTACCATACTTTGGCCTAAAATTCCTCAGTACAATCAACCACTATAAGAAGTATATTTGTATTATGGGTATATAAACCTACAAATCTGAACATGATTTGATTTTTTGATGGATTTATCTTGGAAAGAGATTAATTTTCAAAACTTTAAATTGATAATTTACATCATTCTCATCAAAATTTAAAAGAAAAATCTAACTGTCTTCAAAATTTTAGGCACAAAATCATATTTGATTCTCAAGATAACATGTCTAAATATATCTTCCATACACATTTTTTTGACAAGACAATCAATGCTTGAACCAAAAAATTACATATTAGGAGAATGATCTACGTGGTTTCTTATATGATTCACCATTCTTTTATCAATGCACATGCAGTCAGGGTTAAAACAATCTAATACTAATCATACTAAGATGCCATGAAATACTTGTATACCTACACTTGAAGTTTGGCAATACTAATATGAAGTAAGTACCCGACCAAAAGTAAGAAAAATACTTAATTAACATGTTACACATTGCTTTACTAAATAAATTATGGATTATAATAATTCAAAAATAAAATGTTTTTATGAAAAAACTCCATTGTTTGAGAGAAAATAACTCTTCCCCGCCATCTATCAACAATCATGATTTTTTCTTCAATTTTTTCAATGTGGCCAACAAATTATTTTTTGGTTGGTGATTGAGTTGGATTGAAGTGAAGTTGACTAGAGTACCCAGTCATGTTTGGGCTCATAATCTCTCTATAGTGTCACACAAAAACTCTTGATATAGTAGTTGGCTTTATTTTGGTGATTGAGGGGAGATGTTTGTCAAGTACTGATAACATTTGATCAGGTTTGATTGGAAAAAAGAGTGACCCAACCATATCATGTCTAGATAGGGGGTATGGATTGAAACAAACATGGATGAGGGAAAATGATAAATGTGACAAGAAAAAGAGGAAAAATAAATTAAGAAATAGTGTGGTTAGTACGGTGATTATTTTTTAAGGAAAAAGTGAATGCACAAGAGATCATGTAGGGGGTTTAATTAACAAAAATATGATGTTTCATGGAAGTTCATGGGGGTGGGATTATTAGAGAAAAAAATTCTTTAATATTTCATCTATAAAAGAAGTGAGATGGTGATCTATTTTAACTTTAGAATATTAATTCAGGTTAAGGTAATGAGAGAATTGAGTCATGTTTGCATTTTTGTTTCTATCAAATCACCACACAAACACACTTCCTATAATTATTGTTTTTGGTTAGGTGAGTTGGATTAGATAATGTTTAGGCTAGTGAAAAATCATATCACTATATTGAGAAAATGTGGCTCAAGAAAGAGGCTTGCATCCAAAGATGCTAGGTTTTGGTGTGGGAGGAGGTGGCGATGGCGAGGGACAATCTTAAAACATGGGCGGAGGACAAGGAAAACCTATTTATCTTCAAGAGCATTACTTTGATAGGGGTGAAACGAGAATAAAAATGGGGCAACGAAAGAAAGACTCATGATGGAAACTAACATGGCAATAGATGACATAGGATAAGGAAATGTAAGAGAATCCATTCTGGAAAGCAATAACTTCAATTTTGACTATAACTGGAGAAAGTAGGATGTACCCAGTGACTCGAAAGTCTTCCATGATGCCAATATAGAAGTAGAAAGCCTTTTAGCATCACCGGTAGAGATTTCTTCCATTGAACCAAAACAAGCAAGAGACGAAACCCAAGGAAGAGAAAATGTGACTAGATTGTTGAACTGAATGGACAAATCAAGACCTCAGGTGTTCTTTAAAAACTTGGCTGATAATACACAGTCACCAGATCCCTTTGAAGCACTGGACATGGGGGAAATCCTCAGACAAGATAGTTTACTTGTACCGTCTGTGGATCACATGCATGCCTTTCATCTAAAGGATGGTGTTGGTGAGGACTTGTTGAATCCCTAAAAATTATAATTGTGGTAAAAATAAGTTGTAAGGAAATTGGCTATTTAACTCTCAAAGACAAGATTGGGATTATGTGGAAGCTGGTGGGTATATTCAATCTCGTTGATCTAGATAATGACTACTTCCATGTTCAGCTACAACTGGAGGAGGATTACATTCAAGCACTCACAGGAGGGTCTTGGCCTCTATTCTGCTCATACCTATCAGTTCAAACATGGCATCCTCTATTTATAATAGATAGCACTAATCTGGAGAAGATGATCGTGTTGGTTCAGATTCCCAACTTGCAAATTCATTTATACCACAACACCTTATTGAACACAATTGAAGATCTAATTGGGAAGACCATTGAAGTGGATATCAATACAACAATGTAGAGAAGGAAATATTTTGTTAGAGTAGTAATAGAAATTTACATGGGAAAGCCTCTAGCACCCTTTGTTTCAATCATAGGGAGGAAGCATCAAATTTAATATGAGAACATACCATATATTTGCCTGAAGTGTGGGAAGAGCAGCCACACAGACAATGAATTTCCATTAAAACACATTGTCATACCACCTGACCCCATCATAGAGGATCATCAACAACATAAAACCTCAGATAATTTGTAGCAAAATAATTTTTTTTCTTACATTCACGCTAAGATTTTCTTCAGGAAACCAAGGCAAACTATTCAGGTTGGGGGTAGAGAGGGGATACCTTAGCAAAGTAGATTCCAAATCCTATAAGATTCTGATTGTGATGAGGAAGTTGAGGAAGTAGTACAAAATATGTATGCATCCCAGGGAGGAAAAGGCATGAAAATTGGTTGGAGCCTCAGAAATAAAAATCCCAAACCCAATCACAACAGTCACAGACAACAGAGACAAGGAGAGTAGAAAAATCAGCAAAGAAGGGTAAAAATGTGACAATCATAGAAGATGACATCATTCAGTCAGAGTCACCAGACAAAGCACATACTACAGTGCTTCTAAACATAGACAACATAGTTGAAGGAGGAAACATCACACCCAACCCCTTCCTGAATATTATGTTTAGTGCTGACGAGCCAGACCCCAGAGTTGGTAACCGCATGGGAAACCAATCTGTATGAGTACATTTGAGAAATAAAAGGAAGCTAGTTCTGCTAGACTTGATACAATCCAACTCATGGAGAAGGGGGAAGCAATCCCACCAACAAGATCTAGAAGATGAATCGCGTGCTTATGTGGAAGTAGAATCTACGTAATCTCTAACTAGTTCTTTATCAGCATGTCCTAGTATACACATGGTATCTACAAGGATGATACCCAATTAGTACTAAACAATTTGATCCATAAATACAAAGTTTCTTTTCTCACAATTTTGGAACCGCGATGCAGTGGTGAGCATGCTACCCACATCATTGAATCCCTGGGTTTTTCTCATTCACATCAAGTAGAAGCTCAAGGGTACTCAGGTTGTATCTGGATGCTATGGAGGGATGAAACTCATCTCTTGGAAATTTCTAATCACACAAGCAGTTCATTGATTGCCACATAGATGGTATGATAGATGCTACATTTGTATATGGAAGCACGCTCTTGTCCGATCGACGCTTGTTATGGAATCATATCAAGAAGATCAATATGACATGTAACATGCCCTGGGTAGCTGTGGGAGACTTAAATGTACATATTTACCCTCTCGAGAAAATAGGTGGTAGAACTATTAGTTCCAAAACCTATCAAGATTTTGCAGAAGCTCTTGCATACTACAACTTGGATGATCTAGAGGTGAGTGGCCCACAAATGAATTTTAAGAGAGGACTACATCAATAGAGACTTGATAGAGCACTTGAAAACTCGTTGTGGCTCAATTCATGCTCCAATGCCTCTGTCTAAGTCGTAGAGTGCATAAAACTTGACCATGCACTATACTCATATGTGCTGTGAATGATAAGAAGAGTTTGATTAGGAGAAAGTGCACCCTTCCTCATTGGCATGAGGATAAGGACTTTTTTGAAGTTTTTGAACAAGCACTAGAGGGCGAGTTGGGCTTTATGCAAGCATCATCAGATTTTGTTTAGGAGTCTACAAAGTGGGACCTTTAGAGGCGAAGATATAGAAGGAGTATAAATTGTTCTATCCAAAAAAGACTACTTTTTGTGCAATGTTATCTAGCATAACAACATTTTAATAAAGTCAAGAGTGCAACATATTGATAAAATGAAATCATGAAGGAAATGATATTAGAAGAGATTGAATGGAAGAAGAAGTTGCAAGTGGTTCCAACTAGGAGAAGGGAATAATAAGTTTTTCCATACTTTAGTAAAAGTAAGAAAATGGAGGAACAAAATCACAAGAATTGGAAATGAGGTAGACAATTGGGTTGAAGAGACCACTAAATTTGTTGGTCTAGTAATGGACTACTTCTCTAACATTTTCATCAACCCACACTCGACTCTTGCAAGAAGCATGCGTCTGAGTATGTGGGATCATTTCCTAGACTAAATTACATCTAAGAAACTAATACGATTGCAAGGGTTTCACAACAAGATGAGGTTAAAGACAACTTCTTCACCATGACACTTGGCAATGCACCAGGGCCAAATGGGGTTGATACTAGATTTCTTCAATATAACTGGAACTCTATTAAACAAATCATGATTTTGGTCATCCAAAAGACCTTTCAAGGACAATAAATTGATTCAAAATATATTGACTCCTCAATAGTTCGGATTCTGAAGATTCGTCACCCCACAAACTGCAATCATCTGCCACAGATCTCCTTGAATAATGTGTGTATCAAAGTCCTCTCTAAGATTGTGGTGAGCCACATCAAACCATATCTAGATGATTGGATATCACCACTATAGATGAGCATCATTCTTGGAAGATATCTATATATTAATATCATTCTATTGTACAAAATTTACATTTTATGGAGAAGGTGATTTCCACAAAGCTTCAATGGCCTTAAAAATTAATATTTCAAATCTTACAACAAACTTAGATGGGATTTCATTCTGAACACTTTGAATAAAACTATAATGCCCTCTAACATTATTATTATCATAATGCAAATCATCTCTATGGGTCACTCTAACATTGTATGGAATGGGGACAATCTGGTTACTTTCAAGCCTTCGTGGGGTCTGAAATAAGAAGACCCCTTATCTCCCTACCTATTTGTCCTATGCAAGGACACATTATGTCATATACAAAGGGAGATCAATGATAAAAACTGGAAACCTATCCAATTCATGAAAAAGAAGATAACCTTCTCACATTTGTGCTTTGCAGATGACTTAGTTATTTTTGGCGAGGCTTTGATAGATCAAGAACAATGTATCATAAAATGCCTCCACAAGTTTGAAGTAGCCTTTGGTCATAAAATTGCCCAGGATAAATATTCCATCTTATTCTAAAAAAAGACACTGAGTACTTTGTATTGGGCAATCAACAGAAAGCTAGAGATGTCCTAGATAAAGGACTTTAAGAAAAACCTAGGATTCCCTACCATCACAAGAGGAATTCCAAGGATACTTAGCTCTATCTAGTCAATAGACTCCAAGCTAAAATAGCAACTGGGCTAACAGATATGTATCCATGGTGGGTAGAATTACACTGGCAAAGTTGGCACTCGCTACCACTATGTATCACATCATGCAAGCATCATAGCTTCACATTCTATCAATGATAGATTAGGCCAAATCACACAAAACTTCCTATGGAGTGTTTTCTCAAATAGGAAGTACTCACTTGGTATCATAGGCGAAGATAATATCCTCTAATGTCGACGGTGGACTGTAGATATGAGCCATGAGGGAACTTAATGAAGCAATGCTCATGAAACTAACAAGGAAATTTCTAAGCAGCTTGGAACCTATATGGAAACCCCTAATGAAGGATAAATATCAAATACCACATGGAATGTGTGAAAATGGCTCAGTGATTTGGCACGTCATCAACTCTCAATTGCCAGCAACGACTATGCCACTAATGTCTGGAGTGATAAGTGGTTGCGAGGAGCATAATCACCCACCCTAAAAAGCAACCAGGTTATCTCAAAATACCTCAAGGTTGCCAATTTAGTTATTCAAGAAGGAGAATGGGATATCAAGTTCCTTCAACATTTCTTTGAAGACTAAAGCATTAACCTAATTCTCTCCATGACAACTCCCCATGATAACTTATGGAACGATGATATATATTGGCCTAAGTTTCCTCTTGGTCGACTCTTAGTTAAAAAACTATATAGGAAATAGGTTACCCAAAAACTCAAGACCTCGCACGGTAATTAGAACATCACCTAGACACAAAAGCACCTCCCTAGATCAGAACATCATGACTGCATTCTTACCAATGAGTATAGAAAGATGGGACACGTGATTCAATACGACATGTGCAAACATTGTAGACTAAATGTTTGCTCAAGAGCAAAGGAAATCTGGACAAGACTCAATCCAACTTTTGACAATGCATTTTTTCACAATTTTGACGCCAAGAATTGAATTGAAGTCAACCTAACAAAATAGAACCAATAATTGGAATACTCTATTTATGGTGACCTGTTGGCAGATCTGAAAATCATGGAACTTAGAGATTTTTAGAAAAATATAGAAATCTATCAATGAAACTATCATAGACATAAGGATGATGACCAAAAATATCACGATCGTGTGATAGTAAAATGAAATACAAATATGGATTAACATGATCAGAAATCAACCCAAATAAAAACCACCATAAGTTGATAGGCTACAATTTTGTGTGGCCACTATTGTGTGTACTACAAATCAAAGAGTGTCCATGAGATTTGTCATCAGATGTCCAACTGGAAACTATCTAGCTGGGGGTTGCTACAAACACACAATATTTGATTCAGTGGATGATAAATGTTAGCCATTTTGAGGGGTATCCAAGCTGCTATACATGGAAATCTAACAAGATGTGATATTGAATTAGACTCTCTCCCATGAATACCATATATTGCAAAGTTGAGTACGTGCCCTCCTAAATATGGGATGGAATTCACTTTTACGAATTCCCTATTTTGGACAAGTAACAATTGATCCCTTTCGTTGAAAGATCCTGTTAATTTTTTACAGATGGGTTTTTAGGATAGATGTGTGATGTAGATTAGTTGCTACAGGATCTAGAATAGGGTTTTGTAATAGTGAATTTGAACCCCCTAAATACCTACCTATAGCTCAAAGAATCATCAACTATGCACAATGGTTGAGATATTTAGTTCAACAAAGTGGATCAAGAAGCTAATCACCTTGCAAACAAACTGGCTAAGTGGTTCAAGAGCACGGGAGAGTCATTCTCGGCCAGTGTCTGTCTTCATGAACTAATCGACTTGTATATGGAATATAATAATCAAGTAGATATGTAATAGTCTATAATATGTATAACCCCCCTGGCAGAAAAAAGGAAAATGTGACTCGACCCTATCATGCCCATATGGGAACCATTCATTGAGTATGAAACAATGTATAGCAAAAAGAAAACTTGGAAATTAGTTTGAGTGGCGTGCTGCTGCTAAAAATTTAAGAAATAATCAAAATCATAAATATGGTGATGCCTTCATTAACCATAGTCTGATATCATTAGTAGAATGAGAAATCCCAACTTTGAACCATAAGTTGTCCACATTTGAAAAAGTTGGCACACCATAGTTAACTTTACTGGTAACATAGATATCGTAGATCGTCAATCCATCTACATATGTCTGATCCCTTAATCCTTATTTCACATGCAAAACCATTTTATAGCTTAACTCCTAGCCACTCTGTCCCCTAGGGCTACGTCTCCAGACGATGGGTGATTCCAAGACTTTCTCTCCTCAGCACCGAGGTGACGCCCTCTGGTTTTTCTTGCAAGTACTCTCCATCACCATGAGGGACAATCTAGTGAGACGCTATGCAACACTTAGGGTTAGGAGGATGAGGAGAATGATGTACTCGACTTCAAGGTGGCATATATCAGAACTGAAGGGAAACACCTAGAATTGGCCATCATTGGGCGGCTGGCGACACAACGACCGTATAACTTACTGGCACTGAAGTGAACCCTAATCAATGCCTAGTCCCTGAAGAAGGAGGCTAGCTTCCAACAGATCGCTAGCAATCTCTTCATCATCTAGTTCCTGCATTGGTGGGACAAAGAGAAGGTGTTGAACAAAGGTCCATGGAACTTCGATAATTGCATCCTCATGATGAGAAGTATTAGGGAAAAGGACACACTGAAAGCCATAGAACTGAACCACAGCGCGTTCTGGGTTAGGCTTTATAACATGTCGCTAGGGTACCGAACAGAAGAGGCGATCACAGTTGTGGCAAGAAAGTTGGTGAGGTAACTACATTAGATCGAAAATACTTGGGTTGGGATACTTCGTGCAGAGTCCGTGTGGAGATAGACATCACCAAACCAATTCGACAAAAATAGAAGATCAGAGATAATGAGGGGAATCGTGTGTCTATTGAGATTTGATATGAGCGGTTGTCGAACTTTTTTTTTCTTTGCGGCACAATCGGCCACCTAGACAAGGATTATTCTGAGGTAGACAATGATGAGAAAGAGGAACAACATCACCTATGGGGACTGTGGATGAACACGTCTCTGGTCAAGAGATGGGTGATCCCTATTAAGGAAGAGCTATTTCGTCATGATAGCAACAACATGGAGATGAACTTCACTGTCAAACCTAAATCTAGTGCATTGCAAACGAACGGGGGAAGAACCTCAAGCCAGAGTGATGGCTCGTGGATGGGACAGAACAAACAAGAACCTCAACAGACCATGGGGGAAAAAGAGATATAATCGTGTGCCAATTTGTCTCACAGAGACCTGGAGGAAATGTTCCCTGAGAATCACAAGGCGATGGCGGATGGGGAGGAGAGAACATATGTCGACACTACTTCAGTGGGGCTGAATTGACAGTATAGAGATCATGAAGCTACAAATATTCCACCCAAGGGTAATGAGAAAGCAAAGGCAAGGGAGAAGGAACGACCGAGCACTGACTCCAGGGCAAAAAAACAAGATCCTTTGACTAGACGAGATCACGAGAGAAAGGCATCAAAGAAACAACATGAAGATAACGTGGGTCATGAGAAAGGCGACTCTACTATAATCAAAGATGATGAGACTTTACTTGGAGGGGAATGGAGGAATGGTATTTTACGTGATCCAGTTGACAAGTTTGATCCTGTGATGAACAATCAGCTGTTGTAACCCAATAAAATAGCACAATTGGTCAACAAGACTAGACTGAAAGGGAAAGGGAGAAGATTCACTTACCAGGGGGATAAACAGGGAGGTCCCAGGATAGTTGCACACACACCTGATGGTGTGACGGGTTTGAAATGAGTATGTTTGGGGGAGTAAGAAATAACACCAAATATTGAGGGTACACAACAAAGAAGTGTCAAAAAAACTAGGATGACAGAGAACACGTGGGTTGTAGGATGAAAGCAAGTAGCGGGGGTTGGGGTGTCCCAGACCCGTGAACATCAATGAAAACATTGTGCTAGAACATCCAGAGTTTGGGACGCCCTGGGATGGTAAACTCTCTCAAAAGAAGATGTTAGAGAGAGATGTACGACATAGTTTTCGTTATGGAGACTATGCACAAGGGCTTAGAGCAAGAGATGGTTAGAAGAATATGCGGTTTCGATAATGGTTTCAGTGTGGACAACAGGGGAAGATCAAGTGGTTTGGGCCTATGGTGGAGGGGCAACACGGTGACCACTAAATCTTTCTCAGAACACCACATTTGCACAGATATTGAGGAGGCGAGGCCAGAGCATAATTATTGTTTTGTGGGAATGTATGGATAGGCAACCGTGTTGGACATGACACGGACATGGGAACTCATGAGGGAGCTTTTTAGGGCCTCATCTAAGTCGATGGTGTTTAGAGGTGATTTCAATGAGATTACAACAACACGGGAAAAATTGGGAGGGCAGAGTGAATGGCAGATGTGAAATTTTTAGGAGGCTGTTGATAGCTGTCATCTGGTAGATCTGGGGTCCATGAGAAGCAAGTTTACATGGAAAATAGGTATATGTGTAGATAATCTCATCTTGGAAAGATTGGACCATTTTCTAGCGGTTAAAAATTGGTGTGACATTTTCAATGTGAGAAAAGTAAAAAATTATCCTATTAGTAACTCTGATCATGGCCATATTCTGTTGTGGGCGGAAAGGAACCGGCAGGTGGAAAAAGATTCAGATTTGAAGCTCTCTGGTTGTTGTCACCTGAATGCAAGATGGTAGTGGAGCAAGCATGGAATGACAACCTGGGACGTGGCCTACTTTTATAGACACAGAAGTGTGCAAAAAGATCAAGTTCTTGGGCTGGAACAAAATTTGGGAATATCAAAAGATGGATTCAGAAAACTGAGAATGATCTTGTACATGCACAGAATCGACCCCCCGCACATGATATGGTACATGAATGTTCTCAATTAGCAAAAGAACTTCAGGAGATGCAACGTTTGGAGGAGAGTTTTTAGCACGCCCGAGCACGTACCAATGAAATGAGAGATGGAGATAAGAATACATAGTACTTCCATCATAAAGTGAGACAAAGGAGGAGAAGGAACACCATTGATGGCATTTTCATGGAGGATGGCAGTTGGCAGACGGATTTGGTGAGATAGATGGGGTGATCCCATCTTTCTTTAGCTCTCTATTCTCTACAGCACACCCGAAAGGGGTGGAGGAGTTTTTGGTGGACATGCATGGGGTCTTTCAGAAGAGTGATGTTATTCTCATGGAGAAGACTCCTGCGGAATGTGAAATCTGGAAGGCAATTTAGCAGATGCACCCCAAAAAAGCCCCTGGACCCGATGGCATGAAAGCTATTTTCTACCAAAATTTTTGGGGAACAGTGAAGAAGAGCTTGATTGACTTCATTTTAGGTTGGTGGAGAGGGGACTTTAGCTTGAATGAAATTAATGAGATAGATATAGTGCTAATGTCAAAGATAGATGCACTGGTTCGTATCTCTAAATACCTCCCTATCAGCCTGTGCAATGTGTCTTATAAAATCATTACGAATGTCTTGGCTAATAGAATTATACCCTTGTTGAATAATATTATTTCTGAAAATCAAAGCGCTTTTATTGGAGACAGGATGATAACAGATAATGCTTTAGTGGCGTATGAGCTTTTCCATACTATCAAGCATAGGAAGAAAGGTAAGGAGGTACTTCTGGTACTCAAGCTTGACATGAGTAAAGCCTATGACAAAGTGGAATGGGCTTTCTTGGGAAGGGTGATGGGGAAGATGGGGTTTCCCTATAGGTGGTAGACTAAAGTATATGAGTGTGTGCCTAGCATTTCACACAGATTCGTCATAAATGGAAAAAGGAGGGGATCTACAAGACCTACTAGGGGGTTGTGCCAAGGTGATCCTATATCCCCCCATCTTTTTATTTTTTTCGCTGAAGCTCTTTCTTTCTCTCTTATAAAAGAAGCACAGACAAAGCAGATTCATGGTATCAAGGAATGTCGGATGACACCACAGGTGTCACACCTTTTTTTTATGATGATAGCATTGTGTTCACTAAAATCTATGGATTTCCATGAATTTATATGGAAACAAGTTAAAAAAATCGTACTATTAATACCGCACAAGTGACCATCACGTGCTGCCTTAAAGGCCCAAACTAGTACAATTGTCAACTTTGGTACTAATTAATGGGTTTCTACCGAGTAGTAAATTGACAAGTTAGAATGTTGGTGCACCAAGTTGAAGGTGCATATGGTATTGATACCTACTAATACACGTCAAAGAGCACACCAATTCATTAGAATAATTATTCTAGGGTTAAATCGTTTTTTACTTTCTGGTTAATGCTAGTATAGAAATGTCGATCCCACATAACACTATTTTAAAATTTGTTTTCTTTTGATCCCGATTGATTTTTTTTTGGTACTTTTTGGAAGATTGGCAGAAAATAAAGTCTGAATTTGATGGAACTAACGTAAGAAACTAAAGTACAAAATGAAAAAAGATTACACTAATGCCAAGGAACAAAATTATTACTCAAAGACACAAGAGTAAATGAAGAAAATTATTAGCGCACAAGATTATCTAAACAAAAGTAAAGTGTTTAAATTAAAAGGTAAATTTAAAACAAGCGTTTAAGAACGGTTTGAAATTAGGAAGGAAGGTATCGATGCTTAGGGGTTTTACCACCTTAGCCCTTGTGAAAATAGGATTAATACGATACACAACAACCAACATAGAAGCAAGTAAGTGATTTATTTGTAAAAAAAATGCAAGAGAGGAACTCCACGTGAACCCATTGGTCCTCGTGTTCACGTATCTTTGTTCTTCATCCTAAAGAAGATTTTTATATAGCCGCATCCAAATCCTCGTGAAGTCACTTTATACGTTCTAAATCCCGGGTTCCACAATCACATCCGTCGGGATTAACAAACGATTAATTACTTTGTTTAAATCAGCGATTGCTAAATCTAAAACCATCTGTGTAAAGTAGTCGTGTAAAAACCTAATATGATTAACACATGGATAAGGGGATACTCCCCTCACCTCGATAAGAAAACTACTCACTACTCATAGTGAGGAGGAGAGAAACAAGGAGAGAAGGAAAGGAAGCCATAGACCGCAATTTTGGAAACTCTAAAGAGTCCAAGGCGGTGACAATTAAACGACTTAACTGCTTTGTCTCCCACTCCAAGATAAAAATGCAAGAAGAAGAATGATAAAAGAGAGATCTAGATGTAGAAGAAAAGGATCAACTTTTATTACTTTGAATGTAAAATTACACTAGAAGCAAAAATAATAGAGTATCACTACTGATTGCATACAAAAACTGGGACCATTTTCTTAATGAAGTCCCCCCTAGTTTTATAGGGGAAGAAGGGGTGGAAAACCCTGATAGAGGGGGTGAGAAAGGATGAGTGGTGGTTGTTTAATTTCCATGTTTGAGCATCGTGAAATGGTCATCTTGCGCTGACTGGGCGTAGGCCTAGAACGTTCGATACAAAACCCTAAAGAGGGTTGTGGCGACACCCATCTGGATGATTTCTTGGGCTCAAAGAGACATCCTAAATGGTCATCTAGGGTATGTGGAACACTCATTTCGGGTGTGAAGCGGTGAGGTCTTGGAGTAACAGTTGAACCCTAGTGGCAGTTCCCTTATTTGGTTTCTTGGTATCCAAGTAAGACCACAAAATTGACTGTTTTGCAAACTGAGGCGCCCGTCTCACGCCGCCATGTATGTAATTGAAGCGTGGGAACCCTAATCAAGTGTTGCATGCTTACTTTGTGATTTGGGGTTGGTTCTAGTCAACCTAACCATCTGTATTGCTGGGATGCTCGGTTAGCTCCATGAGACGACTATCTCGCCAAGTCTAGATGATCGTTTGGCCTATAAGGTTGGCTGAATGAATCGAGACCAAGGTGGTTGTTTGGCTCTGAAACGAGGGACTTCAGGGTGTGAGAGATGCATTTGGGACTAGTGAGATGATCGTCTCCTGACTCAGTGGGTCAGAATAAACTTTGGAGGAAGTCCCTACAAAATTTCTAGAAAATGGATGTGTTTGCATAAATAAATCAATAACTGGGTAAATTGTAATTTAGTCTAGAAATTACTAAAAAAGAAGAGAAAATCCTACAAAAATGGGTAAGAAATGTATGAAAAAGATGGATGAATATGCATACTTCAAAATACCTCAAACTTGAATCTGTGCTCCTCCTGAGAAAACTAAATTACAAATAAATTCTAATCTACACTCTCAAAATGTCATCCTCACCTTTGTAACATCATTGAATCCCTTACCTCCAGATTTTTGGCCAAGTGACCCAATCTCCTGTAACCATGTAGCATAAAATTCTATATTCCCTATCAAGAACAAATATCAAATCTTGCTTTTAAAATGAGATCTTGTAGAAAAATAAGCTTCCTCAATCTTTCACTTAGACACTCTCAATTTTTATTTTTTGTAACTTATTTGCACAAGAATAGGAAGAAGGAGGGGCTATGAATAAAGAATGAAGTAGTAAAAATGAATTTGATCCCTCCTCTATTTGACTTGGAATTTGGATTTTTGTAGAGTTGTGGTTACATTGGTCATAATTATTGTCTTGTGTACTTTGGCATCTTTTTCATGGTATGCCCCTTTGTGGGGTATGGAATTTCATTTTTGGGAAGCGTGCCACCCCAGACTTGATTTTTGTCCGATGGTAATTCTTTATTTTTAGAAGAAAAATAGAGGGATAGAAGAGATGTTCTTGTGCTTTCAACATTCAACATTACTTATTTTTTTAGGGAGTGACATTATTCAAGTTAGAATATTCCTATAATTCACATCATACACGTTTTATAACAAGATAATCTATTTGTCTAAAAATAAGGAAAGTTTATGCTTAGTTCTCATCAATTCCTTACGACTTTCCAACTATTCATAGGAGTGATGTTATTATGGGTCCTAGATGACATAATGGTTTCAGACATGACAATTTGTAATGAATTTTGCAAAAAGTTTCACTAAATTCAAAAGGGGGTACAATGATAGATTACTACTCAATGGTCGACTAGATAATGGCCTTTACAACTAAGTAAAATAGAAAGGGATGGCCAAATAGATAAAGGCCATAAATTAAAGTAAAAACATGCAAAACATAAAGAAGGAAAAACAAATACTGAAAAAGATAGGGGGTGGAATAGAATCGTACCACCCACGCCCCACCTTGGACTTAGACTTTTGCTCATCCCGAGCAAAACCTAAATCAGAGATAGATGGAAGAGAATCACTGAGGGGGTGGAAAATGTGGATGATGAAGGGTTGTAGTAGTAGTTTCCCCAATAAGGAGAGTTGGGGTCAGGGTAGGCCTGATGGGCCCCATACTCTTCATACTAAAGTCTACAGGTATTGTATTGGCCCTGATGCACATGCCATGACTCATGGAGCGTTGCATCAGATACATGTGGTTGATCTTATGACCTTGATGCTGCTACTCACGTTGAATCTCTTCCAACTAGACGAACCTCATAGAAGCCATAAGGCTCATCGGGACCTTCCTCATTTCCTTGACATCTCCTTGTGCGGCATCGTGAAGGTGGAGGCGGTGGTCCAACATTGTCTCCATGTGACACCATGGAGACACTCCTCCTATGGGTTGTGGTCTTAGGGACATTATCTGGATCGGGATGCTCTAAGAGGAAATGTTGAATGTATCCTGACAGGTCTGTCAGATCAAACACTGGATTTGCAGCCATAAACCTGGCATGTCGAGGAAGCTCTAGACCAAGGGTGATGTATTTGAATGTCAAGTAAAAGACATCTTTGGCTTCTCCATAGAAAATGAACTTGCAATCATTCAAATATGTGAGGTTGAGAAAATGATGCATGTTCTTCAGCGTGGAAATGGGATGTTAGTGAAGCCTAAGAACTTGTCCACCATATTAACAACATGGCCAATACATATTGAGGAGGAGGTGTTGTGGGTAGCTTGAAAGTTGAGATGTGAAATCATAGAATTCGCCTAATTGAACTCCTCATTCATCAGACACCATAAGGTGTAGAGGTCAAGGTGGGTGACTGCTCCTTGGGTTCCCTCCCTACTAAAAATAGTGCATGCTAGGACACAATGAAGATAGCGCACCACGAGATTGGTAATGTTGGATGCTTTTGCGCAGCTGGGTATGTTGGGTGGGAGGCCTGTTATGTCTGCCCAAAATTTCTCCATGTGGTAGGAGTCATGATATTGATCATGGAAGCGGCTCATGCATTAATAGTCAATAAAACTCGCCTTTGTTAATGATGAGGGAGGTGAATTGGCGGGCATAGATCTTTAGACGTTCCCCTAATATCCAGATTTTACAGTTAGAATTTCCTTAGGAGCAGTGGTAACGTCAAAAAGTGTACATGAACGTGACCGGCCTAAATCATGCGTCCTAAATGGAGCGGATCTAGAGTAGTTAGACTCTTAAGATAATAACCCGACACTAAACCCCCACAACTATTATACAGGGTATGACGTAGTAATCAGGGTCGAACCACATGGACAAGGTTAAAAAGTGTTAAGCACGTAGGGTCTCACACTCATATACTCTAAACAAATAGAAGATTTAAAATAGTTGTTTCCTAAAGAACGATGGTGCTCAAACCAAAAGAAAGAAAGATAAAATAAGGAAAGAAAATTAAAACCAGAGAAAACAAGGACAAACACTAAGAAACCAAAATATGGAAGGGAACTCAGATTGGGTTTCACCTACTAAGGTATCTTACGAACACACAAAACTCACTCCCCCTTGTATACTCATATTAGGATTACAAGCGGTCATAGAAGTGTCTATTCCCTCCTCCCTCGAGCAGTTAGATCTAGGATCTAAGGTGGTCTCCCTCTCGAGATGACAACCTTACACCCACAAAGAAAAACATATGACCATAAGCCTTAGCATTCCAATATTTTCATGCATTCATACTACTCCATAATATCAGATAAAGAAGATACTACTCTCTCAAGGTACCAACGATCAAACATCACAAGACGGTAGCTAATCATACAAGTGAAGCATTAATAACAAGTGTATGGGGATAATCTTGATATGAGTATATATGTATTCAAAGGGAAGAAAGAATATACATGTTGGGAGAGCCCTAGTGGTTACTCCCAACCCGAGCTAACTAATTAGCCACACATGTTAATAGGAAACATAACAACATTACAAAATGATAGATACATGATAACCACGAAGAGGAAAGGGGTACAATGTAGAGGAGATGACATATCTAGAAGAGATAGAGAGGAGATGGTGATGCACCAAAGTACTCCTTCAAATCTTGATCAGGTATGGATGGTGTGGATGTTCTCCTTCTTTTAAGGGAGAGGGGCCTTCAATCTTCTCTCTCCTTATCTTCTGCCTTTAGAGACCCAAGACTGATTGGATGGATGAGAGTGGTAATGGAATTTGGCATCACTTCGTGGTCCTAGATTATATGAAGATGTGACAAGTTGAGGTGGGTGGCCTATTTATAGTTGTTTTCCATCGACTTAACCACCCACACCATGGTTGAGGCTTGGCATTGGTCGAGGCCTAATTGTGGTCGATTGAGGCCCCTCCTCAGTCGAGGTCACCACAGTGATGGTTCGAGTCAATACCTCGGTCAAGGTATTGCACTACCGCGGTAGCGGTACTTCCTTGGTTGGGGCATTCCATTGCCTTGGTCACAGTTCTTCCTTGGTCGCGGCATGGCAAAGCCTCGGTGAGGTGCTACCTCAGTCAAGGTCGACTGAGGTTTAGTTGAATGTGTTGTGGGTTGTGGCTAAAAGGGCGGGGTGCTTACACCGTGGTCGTGACATCATCGGGGTGAATGGTGGCATTAGTTGCGGCGTGGGAGTCCTCCTTGGTCGATGAACCGCGGTTGAGGTGTTGACCACAGTCGTGGCTTGATGTGACCCTGCAAGGATGGAAAAAGTGTGCAATTAAGATTCTTGTCATAAATGTGCTAAAATAAGTGGAAAAGTCTGTAAAAGGTATGCTTGGAGAGATATAAAATAGGTGCAAAAAGTGTATAAAAGTTGATGCTATCAACTCCCCCAAATTTAGAATCAAGCATGTCCTTAGGCTAAGGGTAGGTTTGAAATCGTAGAGAGAAGAGAAATTTTGTGACAAAATTTGCAAAACTTAACATCACCGAGTTATCTCATTCTTACACCAAGACACTTGTAGTATGTTTGCCCAATCCTAAAATCTCATCCCCCCCTCACAACTAGAGTTGCACAACTTCAAGTTCTTGACATAGCCTTTGGTAGTAAAAGGTCTCTTCATCTCAATGTGTCGCCCTTTCTTGCGTTAGGTTACCACCCATACTAATACAACATCTCCTAGAGGGGTAGCTTTCACACTCTTCCTTTGTTTTCAGTTGGCCCTATGTTGATGTGTTCGGGTAGGCTTCAGGCTAAAAGTGTTTTTCTTTTCCCCTGAACTTCCTTCACCTACAACTATCAGAAGGATAGTGTTTCCCTTAGGGGCTTCTTATGTTTAAGTCAGGTGGTTGCATGAGGTTCGTTCAGGATTTAAGGTGGGTAGGTTTGGCTTCAAGGCTCCACTTACGGGCACGACATATTTGCATTTAGGATTTAAGGTGGGTAGGTTTGGCTTCAAGGATCCACTTATGGGCACAACATATTATGCATTCATGAGTGCATCAATACACCATCCAGGTGGAACCCCTTGGCATCCTTGGGGTACAACTCTCGATATATGTATATATATTTTTATTTTTGCCTTTTTATACCTCCTCTCTAGTTTGGGTGAGTGTTTTTTTTACTTATTCTTCTGGGCAGCCAAGACACTTTTCATCCCAAAGTAGGGATATTTAAACTTAAAAGGAGTAGATGTTTCCTTCTCAGGGAAAGTGAGGATTTTTCGGATGGAACCATCAGGTCAGGGTGGTTAGTCAGGAGTATGGCTTGGTGAAGTTATCCAATTTTCAAGTATTTCATAAGTTTAGGATTATTACACACACAACATCTTATTGTAAGAATGAGATAAAATTGTATTGTTATGCTTCTTGTTTTACTTTTGTATCCATTAGTTGCTCATACATTCCTCTCTAAAAATGATAGCACTACAACCTTTAGCACAGGGACAGAGAAACTAGAAGGTAACTATGCAAAATTGTGACTTATACCAAAATTCCTTAAAGCATAAATTTTTCACTAAGTCAGGTTGGTGGGAACTAAAAATATGTACAAGTGTGCTAAAGTATGTATAGGTAATTTTTTTTTCAAAATTTTGCAAATTTTTGGGATGGAATTGTACCTCTCACGCCCATTTATAGCTCCTCCCCCAAACTTATCATTCACCTCGACTCAGGATGTCAAAATAAGAGTTAGGTGTATCAATAGGCTTTCTTTATTTCTGTTAGCTAGTCTTGGTGGCCCACTTTGACTCGAGGAGCATTCTAGAGTACACTCTGCATAGTCAGTGCTATTGCTTGTACTGCATTCCTTCCACCTTTGCATTCAGTGTGGCTAGGGCTGTCATCTGGGCTAGACAGTAGTAACCACAGTAATTTGATAGAGGCACATGTTGAGGGCTCATGTGGTAGAACTACGTCATCTTGAAGTCTTTGCCTTCTTTGTGTTTGAACCCATTTCCATGACTCCTCAGCATCTCAACAATTGCCTCTACGCATGTGACTACCTTCTCTTCTGTAAGTGTCTTTGCAGTATTCATGTTTGTTTTCTTGTTAAGAGTGAAGGTTGCGTCTGAGCTGTTATACAATATTGCAATCCTTTTGATTACATTGACTACTAGCAAAGTGCAGTGGCTATCATGAAGTATCGACAAGAATATGTAGTCTAGGAGAGACATCACCAGGTGTTGTTGTAGGTGTTCCTTTTCACCTGATCTTTTGTCTCATAGGATGTCACCTAAATGTTGTCATTCGGTAGAGCTTGATAAGTAGATATTGTGCTAACTTGGAGGTACCCTCCTATTTTCAATGTATCTCAGTGGTCATCCTTCAGTACATAGATGTCATCCCTTTCGAAGGATGACTCTTCCGGTGCATCATCTTCCTTCAAATACTTCATTAATGCATTGAGGGCTTACAAAGATAGAATCATGTAGCTCTATCTGTTGAAGTCCTTGAAACTTGCCATTATTTTTCCAGCTGACCCGTATGGTTTATCCTTAGGTAGATCTTCTTCAAGCTCGCCTTCTTCTAGTTGGCCCGGTGGAGGTTGTTCTTCTTTGTTTTCTTCCACTGGAGGCTGCTCTAGCTTAGATTCTAGTATTCTTTCTGCAGTCGCTCTAGTATCAACTTTCCATCCTTCTTTCCAGGCTACTACTCTAGTTGGCTCTATAGGTCAATCCACAGTGTCTTGAGTTCCTCCCTCCATGTCTTCTTTTCTGGGAGGGGGATTTCCTGATGAATCCTCTGTGGTACTTTGTCTGGAGGCATCACCAGTTCATTGAAGAAGCGATGGTCATAGACGACCTCCATTGTGTACATACCGTGCAGTCCAAGTAGATATTCCATGCAGAGATCTTCCATCAAGATTCCCTTATTGATGGTTTCCATTATTCTTAGCATGATGAAGGCGCAGTCCCCTATTCCAACCTTGTCTTGGGAAAACTTCTTGCAGATTGAGAATTGCTTCCACATCCCCTTGTGTCTTTTGTCTATTGATTGCATAACTCTTTGCAAACGCAACGACACCTTCAGGATATCTCTCGCTTCTTTGTTCTTATAGATTAGGGATATATTGTCCAGTTCGACTGCATAACAGTTGAACACCATTGTTCTTCTTTCATACAGGTTGACGACAAACAGAGCCCAATGCTTTACAGTCCTTATGGGCAGGACTATGATTCTAGTTTGACCCATGCTTACTACGTGTTGTAGCTCTTTCAGATAAAAAAACTTTATCATTGTCTTAATAAAGGATCCCTTCCCGATGTTTGGTATCATTGAACACGTGTTGTACTTTATCTGGATAGAGAAATTCTTCAAAGAGGGTGGCACACAACACTTTAAACATCTTTTTATGCATGCATGCTGTTTTCTGGAACATCCCTCTGAAGTGGTATCTGTTGAGTGACCTGCCCTTGTTGTGGTAGATGATGTCAGCTACGGGAAGTTTGTCATCCAGTATATCCGTGAGGATATGGATGTCTCTGTATGTTATCATTGAAAATGTTGTCATGTCCATACCCGCCATCTTACAGGGTAGAGGAGGAGCCACACCCAATTCTACTTCATTGACTGGTGTGCTCTATTTCCTGGTTGGCTTGTTCACAAAGGAAGAAGTGAGCCCACCTTCCTCATCTTCCAAGGTGCTCTCTTCTGCCGCTTGGACCTCTGTTGGTGGTGGTGCTGTTGTAGGAGGTGGAACCCTTGTTTTTGTCAGTATCTGGGTTATTGCCTCGTCTTTGTCTTTAGTGGACGTATTTGCAACTACACCTTCTATTGGGTGAATCACTTCTGACAGTTGCTCTAGCTCTGCATCATTTAGAGCAGATAATGTCACAACCATCTTTCCATCGTAGAAAGATTCATATTCGTCATAGTGTTCTAGGTCCTTCAGAAAGTTGTTGCAAATGTCCATCTCATACGTCAGGTCGTCCAGGAACTTGTTTAGATCTCTGATTTCTCTTGACATGAGATCTTCTATTGGTATGCTCTCTACTCTGGTGATGACAACATGAGTGGGATCTTTTTGTGCAACCTTGTCATCTTCCGGGCTGTAGTTCAGGTCAAAGCCCTTTGACAACATGTTGGTTTTCTTTGTTTTGTTGTCTTAATGAGCATCTGACTGTGACGGTGCTTCTTTTATTTGTGGTTCAGCCATCGAGGAAGCTTTAACATTGGTGTTTTCTTACTTCGATGCTTCTCCTACACCGGTTCCCCCCATGTCATCGTCATCTTTGTTGGGGTTTGAGGGGCTTGTGGAAGCATGTGAAGTGAAGGGACTCGTCAAATGCTTGGTCTTCTTTCTTTACCGCCAACTGTAAATTTATTGGTGTTCATCTTCTAGCTGACGGAATTCTTCGTCTAGGCATTGACACTCTATCTTGAGCTTGTCCAGTGTTTCCTCGTACCCTTTCCTCATCAACTCCTTATCTTCTCGCAAAGCGTCCCTCTCCTTCCTGAGGTCCGCCATCTCCTCTGTGATAGTCTTTAGCGTCCCCATTAACGCATTTTGGGTGTTGATCACCCCTTGCATGAATTGGGGCAGCGCTTCAGTCCTCTCGTTTAGCATTTGTACCTGTGTAGTTAGCGTATATATGGTGGAGGTAATATTTTCATTTAAATTAGAAGTTTGATGCATGTGTTGCCACATGATATCAAACTTGTTGTCCAATACATCACTGAAGGTGTGCGAGCGATGTTGTTACGGCTCCACAGGCATCATGGATGCTCTTAGCTTCTACAGTTGAGAAGCTGGTATGGAGGGGCTAGTGGTGCTCACATCTGGTTGTCCCGACCTTTGCAGGATGACGTCTGGAACTATGGGGTCGGGTACAACCTCTGGTTCCTCGCAAGCCTGGATGATTTCTTATTCAGCCTCTACATGTTCATCTGTTGTTGTAGCTTCAAGTCGCACATGTTTGGCCTCTTCTATTACTGTGAGTTCAGGTTTATGCCCCTCACTTGTTTCCTTCTTGGCTGCAAAGTGTGATGACGGCAGGCTAGGGGTGACAATATTTTTAGTTGTCTTCTTCTTTTTCTTTCTTATTGCTAGCTTTTTCCTTTCCTCTAGCTTCTTTATTTCTTTCTATGTAGATTTTTCTTTGTCACTCTTCTCAGCAGCTGCCGACGACTGATCTGCGGTAGTACAGATAGCCCCCGAGTACATTTTATCAACATCCTCTTGAGAGGGTCGCATCTTGTGGGCGTCATAGTACGCCATTTCTGGGAGGGAGAGGAGCGTCTTGGAGAAGCTTTTCTTGTAGAAGAGCTTATTCCCTTTCTGTGCCAAGATCCCTATGTTGATGAGGGATTTTATGTCTATATTTGTGTGTCCATATGTATTTTTGTACCTTATCAACAGGTCTGCATCCATGAAGTGATAAGCGATCTTCGTAATTTACCCTCCCATGCAAAACTCTGTAGTTTGTTTAGCCTCTCCTCCCATTGCTATTAATAGGCGTTCGATCAGAATCCTACCTATGTTCACTGGCCTCTTATTAAGCATGGACAAGATAACAAAGAGGTATCCTTTTGTCACACCTCATGTCTATGACCTCGTGAATATTGTATTGACCGTGATCTTCTTCATCACTCGGATGAAACATGATGTGATGAGGGTCCCCTTTGAGTTCTTGGAGTTGTGTTCCAGCTCCCATGTAAGCTTTTCCCACATCATGTGGTTGTTGTATCCAATCGTGTCCTTCTCTCCGGGCATGGCATAGAAGGATTGTGCTTCCTCAGTTGTTTTCATGAATATGGTGTTCATCATTGCCTCTGTTACCCCTAACTCTCACTTCGAGATTGAAGTCACCGCCACTCTTTTTGTGTTCTCCGTCACTGGCTGGGAATTTTTCTAGGGATGATAGGAACTTCGCTGTCAGCTGCATTAGCGAGGGGGCTTTGGAGGTGCACATGGTATGTAGGTTCGCACCCTCCAAGAAGTCGACTATCCTGTCATAGACTCCCATCCTCTTGAAGTCTTCTACGTTCAGGTATCGGCTAGGCTTGAACCCCTTGGCCAATAGTAACTAGTCAAAATGTGACTGGTGTGTGGAGTCCCTAGACACAAAAGCTGGTCTTTTCCCATCTAGGGTTGCCTCCTCATTTTCCTCCACCTCTTCATCGATTGTTTCTTTCTCTTACCCCTTCATTTTCTCTACATCAGTCGCCTTTCTCTTTCTGCGGACATCGGCTTCCTTGAATTCAGCCTTCCTCTTCTTCAATTTTTTTAGTTCAACTGGTGAAGGCTGATATTCCGAGGTTTCCATCTTGGATGTACTAGGAGACTCCTCTGACTCTTTTGGCATCTTGTGGGCCAAGATATAGTCATACTTTTTCTTCAGCAGTTGTAGTTTGAGTCTCTTTGACAGAGAGAGGTCTTGATTGTCATTCAGTGCATTGGTGATCTTCTCAAAGATTTCTTCAACACCCTTGAGTGAAGTTTCCTTCTTCATAAAGGTATCTTCAATTGAGGCCGACATTCTAAAATTTTCACATTAATTTTTTTGTTAGCACAATTGAATTATGTTTTAGTTAATCATGATCAATTATATTATAATATATTATATGTATATGTCCATATATATTTTCCAAGTTCACACTTTTCCTCTCTTTTCATAGGGTCACGACCACAGCTATAAGAAATAGGTGAGCTGGGACCGCAGAAAGTGTCGTGACCACGGCCTCATAGAGCATGGATGTCCAAACAATAAAAGGATAGGCTGCGACCGCGACATGGGTGTCGTGACCGCGGTTGTTTATACTTAAAAACTTGGCAAGCCACAACCACGGCCAAGAAACACCACGACCGCAGTGAGTGCCATGACCGTGGTCGATGCTTGGTCGATCCTGTCTCTTTAGGCTGAAGAAACATCGTGACTGCAGCCAAGAGTAGGATGTTGTGACCATGGCTCAAGATAGATTGTTCGATCGGGGAAGAGGAAGGTCATGGCAAAGGTCCAAAACCTAAATTGAGAAACCACCAGACGAGGTCAAGGCGGAAAATACCACGATCGAGTCGCATTCCAAAATTCAACCTAGGTAGAATCAGTGTAGTAAAGGTCACAAAAGGGGGCGAGTGATAACATTCTATTTTACGTATTTTTTGTATATATTTTGCACCACTTTTAGTATATCTTTTGTTAGCTTTTCACATGAATTTTCTATCTTTTTGACTAAAGCCTCACTTACATGGTTTCAGGTATATTCACAATCTAGATCGCGGATTAAGACCATGACCGCGGCCCACTTATACCTCAACCGCGATCGCGGTTCCAGAGCTCTCTAGAGATTGCGATAATCTAGCGTTAAGGAAGGATTGTGGCTAGTTTATAGACCGCAGTCATCGCTCAACCGCAACCTCATGGATGGTCGCGATCAGAACATGCACCCCAAAGATAGACCAGTGGTCGCGGTGTGGATACAGATCATGATCAAGACAGACCGCGATCAAGAAGGACCATGGTCAGCTTGGAAACCGTGGTCACTGACTAGCACTTGCAAACTGCGACCAAGCGGAAAGACATCAACCTCAACCACTTGGATAGAACCCACAAACAAACCTCGACCGCGGTTATCACCAGGACGCGACCAAGCTCAACCGCGGTGATGGATGAATAAAGCACAAACTGTGACCGTGGTCTTACCCTCACTCAACCAAGACCGTGATTGCGGTCCAGGATTAAGTCGAAGGAATGTGCCTATATATAGCACACCCATCTGTCTTGTCAAATCATCAGATGATAGATCAAATCTCGAGGACCTCAAAGTGCTACTATGTTCCAGATTCTTCCTAGACCATCACATCCATCAATCTTAGATCTCGAAAGGAGGAAGCTGAGGAGAGAGAAGATTAACATACCTATCTAGGGCATGTCATATATTGACATGCATAATTTATAGAATATTTTTTCATAAGAGGTGTTTGATAGAGTTGATGGAGAACAAACTTTTATTAAAACAAGGTCAAGCTAGATGATTACCATGGGTATTACATTTAGGTGAAGCCTGGTGTTAGACGAACTGAGTTTAATTTTGGAAAGTTTGTGTGAAGAAACACAAAGTAATTACTAGAATAGAGGGTAAGGTATTATGAGAGGTAGAGGAAATATGGGTTATGTTTACTTCAAGGAAAGAGGAAGAGACACTTAAAAGTTTGGTGGAAGCCTCATCCACTAGGTCGTCTCTCTAAATTTTAGATGGTTTGGAAGTGAGTTTCTCACTTAAATATTAAGAATAGTCTTGCATCCTTTAAATAAGGTATAACTTCCTCGAAGACTATGTTGCAAAAGTAAATCTTCAATAATGAAATCCAATCAACTCAAATAGAACTTGGAAATTGGTAGCTTTGGCTCCTAGTTTGTTCTGTTGTTTGTTTTAGATGAATCTTTAAGAAGAAATTTTATGCTATAGAACAATACATAATTATAAAACTATATTAGTTGCAAATGGTACATAGAAAGAGAGGGTTTTCTATAAAACAATTATTATCAATATCTATCATATAGATGTGACAATTGTGTCGTTAAAATATAATTTCAAGATTTTAAATACATATATATAACAGTCTAAGGGTTTTGTGGGTTGTGGGACAGTGTATAAGGTGTACAAAGTTGTTAAATCTTTTCTTAGTATGAAATAAGCCCCTAAGTATGTCATGAAAATGTGATTCTATGATATCATATTTTGACTTCATTTCTTATGATTTTGATAGTGTGTTAACTAAAAAAATATCAAACATATTCATTATATTAATCTTGTATGTGGATATTATCATATTTTGGTCCTATATGAAGGTAGTAAATGTGAGAAAGTCAATTTTGTGTAGCAAATTCAAGTTGAAAGATATAGTTGGCGTTGATACGATATTAAGGCTTAAAATCACTAGGTCTACATGGTAGCATTCCCTCTCAGTTTTATTATATTGAGGAGATACCATCCAAGGCTTTATTCAAAATTGATGAGCAGGCATGTGAAGTGTGGGGTGAGAGAGAATGTGTGAAGTATGTGTTAAAGTTAAGGGTGAGCATTCTGCTAATTCGGTATGGTTACTCAATTATACTAAATGGTTAATTTTGAGTTTGAGATTTTAGCCATTAACCTAACCAAAATAGTGTTTGTTAATTTGGTTACGATTAAATGGTTAATGGTTAATTTGGTTGGTCAATGTGGCTAATCAAATAAAACTTTTGTAATAGTATTGTATGAAAATAATCATAAAATTTTAAATTATTGTTATATTATTAGTACTATTTCATATAACTATATTGTTATATGGTTCATAAAAGCTTCACTAGTCTATAAATGTAGAGGTTTTTTGAGATGATAGTACAACTATATATGTATACATGTGTATAGAATATTTTTTGAATAAATTGTAGACGGTTAATTCAGTTAACTAAATTGAAAATAATTTTTAACCGTCAAATACTATATAGTCAATTAACCAAAAAGAACTAATCAAATTAACCAAATTAAATAAATTATTTAAAAATTTATCATTCAGCTAACTAGTTATTAATAGAAGGTCTCTTCTTTTCTAAATCTATCACTCCATCCTACTGTACTTTCCTTCTCTCTTCGTGGGCATCTAATGGATCTATCTTTCTGTAATGCCATTATGTTGTCTGCAAGTACGAGTGGCTAAACACCTTAAATTGGGTTGGGAGTAGCCACTAAGGCCCTCCCAACATGTATATTGTCTCTTTCTGTTGAATATATGTATTCTTATCAAGATTATCTCCATGCACCTATTTTAATGCTTCACTTGTATTCTTAGCTACCATCTTGTGATGTTTGATTGTTGATATCTAGAGAGAGTAATATCGCTTTTATCATGTGTCATGGAGTAGTATGAATGCACGAGAGTGTTGGAATGCTAAGGCTTGAAAACCATATGTTATGTTGTGAAGTTTACGTGTGGTCATCTTGAGAGAGAGAGGCTACGCTTAGACTAGGATCCTTCCTCATCTTGAGAGAGAGTGGAATGGATGCTTTTGATGGTTTCTTGTAATCTTGGTAAGAGTATGCGAGAGAGAGAGAGACATTGTTGCATGTTGGTGAGATGCTTTGGTAGGTGAACCCCAACCTGAGTTTCCTCCCACATACTTGTTTCATCTTATTTCTTTTGTTTCTTTTGTTCTTATTGTTCTTGTTTCTTTTGAACTACTCTAGTTTGTGTGCCACCATTCCTTAGGGAACACCATTTATATTCCCTCTTCGGCTGGAGTATATGAGTGCTAGATTCTGCGTGCTTAACACTCCCAACCTTGTCCCAGTGTTCAACCTTGATCGCTACATTGGGCCCTGTTTATCATTGTGGGGGCCTGAGAGTCGGGTTATCTCTTTAAAAGTTCGACTAGTCTGAATCCACTCCTTTTGGATGTGCAATTTAGGCCAGTCAGGAAGGTGTGGACGAGCATCGACGAGCAAAAGGAGGCGGAGCCGCGATGGTTTCCGCGGCGCTCACTAACGAACATGTCACCAAAAATAAGAGAAAGCGGGGAGGCTTGATAAAAACATCAATGGGAAATCAAAGATAGTTGAGAAAGCAATGGGTGAATACCTTGGTTAGGGAAACGATGCTAAATGTCGTCGAAGTCGGGGGTAGGGGCTAGACACGTTAGAGGCACAACTTTGACGGAGGGGGTTGGAATCGGAGCAGGTTATCTTCTTGCACACTTGTGTCGAGTATCTCCTCTGAACAGTTCATGAATTCTCAAAGATTGAAAGAAATAAAATCCCTGCTTTGAAGGGTTTAAGCTTTTATACCCTAGGGATGTTGTGACTGCGGCATAATGGTCACCACGACTATAGCTGAAAATCTTCTTTGCATAGGTTGTGATCGCAGTTGTTTGCTGCGAGGAGGGGGGTACTTGGATCGCGGTGTACCCCTCCTCGACCAAGGTTCAGGTCGCGACCGCGGTACTTCTAAACCAAAATAACATGAAACCAAATAAAGAAAAACTTGTTTTTCCAATCAATCCTCTAAGTTAGATAAATATTAAAAACCAAGAAATAATTACATTATAAAAAAAGGAAACTGACATATAGTAAAATGAGAGGTACATAGCTCATAGTACTAAGGTACAAGATAAAGAAAAACATCAACTAAAGAAAACAACAAAGACTTGGGTTGCCTCCCAAGAAGTGCTTGTTTAAAGTCTTTAGCTTGACTTTATCTCTCATATTGTCTTCATTCTCCTTCCATATATGAAGTTGTTATTCAAACCATTTGTTGCTGAGTTGGCTTCCCCCAAACTGAGTTTTGTTCTCCTTACAAAGGCTTGGTCTTCATAATATCTTTTCACTCTTTGTCCATTTACTTTGAAAGTTCATGTCTTTTCTCCTGCTATCTCCATTACTCCCGACGGGTATATCTTCACTACAAAAAAGGGACCTAACCACCTAGTTCTCAACTTCCCTATAAATAACCTGATGCTGGAGTTGTACAAAAGGAATTTGCCTCCTTCATGCACATCTTTGTTCTTTAGGTAAGCATCATGCCAGACCTTTATTTATAAATTCTTGCATTTTCATAGGCATGTAGCCTCAACTCTTCAGGCTCCTGGAGCTAAAGGAACCTTTTCTGACCAACTTTGTCAAGATCCATGTTCAAAAAATTTATGGCCCATAGAGCTTTTTGTTCGAGTTCCATCGATAGATGACAAGAATTTCCATAGATCAACATGTATGGTGTCGCACCTATTAGTGTCTTGTATGTAGTGCGGTATGCCCAAAGTGCATCATCTAATTTCATGGACCAGTCCTTTCTTGTGTGACTGAAAATCTTTTCTAAGATTTGCTTGATCTGCCTATTCGATACCTCTACTTGCCCCAATGTTTGGGAGTGGTATGGTGTTGTGACCTTATGCTTCACTCCATACTTCCTTAGCAGAGCTTCAAACTGTTTCTCACCAAAATGCAACCCTCCATCACTTATGACAGTGTGTGGCACTCTGAAGCGTGGGAAGATAGTCTTCGCAAAAAGCTTAATTACTACTTTGGAGTCGCATGTTTGAGTAGTGACTGCCTCAATCCATTTGGAAACATAATCAACAACAACAAGAATGTATTAATTTCCTTTTGATGATGGAAAAGGCCCCATGTAGTCGACTCCCCATACATCTAATATTTCCACTTCCACCCAGTGTGACATAGGCATTTCATTTCCTCGGCTTATGTTCCCTATAAGTTGGCATTCCTTGCATGTCTTGACAAATGATGCAACATCCTTGAAGAGCGTGGGCCAGTAAAATCCCAATTGCAGCACCTTTGTGGCCATCCTCTCCCCTCCATGGTGTCCTCCATAAGATGAGGTGTGACACTCTTTTAGGATTAGAGGCACCTCTTCTTCAGGTATGCATCAATGGTATAGGTTATCAGAGCATCTCTTAAACAGTTGTGGGTCATCCCAATAGTAATTCTTCAAATCAGAGAATAACTTCTTTTTCTAATTATATGTTGTCTCTGGTGGTAGTTGAACACATGCTAGATAATTACAGATATCAGCAAACCACGGTAAGCTCTACTCCTCCGATTGAGCCATTAGAAGAGCTTCGTCGACGTAATTGTCATTCATCAGCAGTTGGTTTTCTTCATCAAAGAATATTCATGACAGGTGGTCTGCGACCACATTTTCTTTCCCTTTCTTATCGATGATTTCATGGTCAACTGCTTGCCATAACAATGCCCATCTCAAAAGCCTTGGCTTGGTGTCCTTTTTCTGCATTAGGTACTTTATTGCCCCATGATCGGTGTAAACTCTTAATTTTGATCCTACCAGGTACGACTTGAACTTGTCGAAAGCAAATACAATAGACAACATTTTCTTCTCAGTGGTAGTGTAGTTCACTTGGGCTTCATCTAGGGTTCTACTCGCATAGAAAATCACATGATGGTTCTTCTCTTTTTTTCTGCCCGAGGACTACCGCGATGGTGTAATGGATGGCATCACACATTATCTCAAAAGGCAACTCCTAGTCAGGTGCTTGCAGAATAGGCATTGTTGTTAATGCTCTTTTGAGGGTGTTAAAGGCATCTAGACATTCAGTGTTAAACTCAAACTCAACATCCTTTATCAGCATGTTTGATAATGGCTTGGCGATCTTAGAAAAGTCTTTTATGAACCTTCTATAGTATCTGGCATGTCCCAAGAAGATTCACACTCCAATGACTAACTTTGGTTGTGGGAGTTTTGATATGGCTTCAATTTTGCTCAGATCCACTTCAATTCCTTTCTTTGAGACCTTGTGTCCAAGTATGATACCTTCCTAAACCATGAGGTGACATTTCTCCCAATTTAGGAAGAGGTGCTTCTCTTTGCAGTGTCGCAATACTAAAGATAGATTTCTCAAGCAAGCTTCAAATCCGTCCCATATACAGAAAAGTCATCCATGAAGACTTCTACAATGTCTTCCAGAAAGTCTGAAAACATGGATATAATACAATGTTGAAAAGTTGTCGGTGCGTTACATATGCCGATGACATTCTTCGGAAGGCATAGGTGCCATAAATGCAGGTAAATGTGGTTTTCTATTGATCATCAAGGTGAATTGGTACTTGATAAAATCCTGAGTATCCATCCAGAAAACAAAAGTAGTCGTGATGAGCCAACTGCTCTAGGACATGGTCGATGAATGGCAAGTGGAAGTGATCCTTCTTGGTGGTTGTATTTAGCTTGTGGTAATCGATGCACATGCGCTAGCTATCACTATCCTCATGGCGACTTAATATCCATCCTCCCCTCATACGACTGTCATTTCACCCTTCTTGGGTACCACATGGATAGGACTAACCCAATTGCTGCTGCTTATTGGGTAGATGATTCCAACATCTCATAGATGTATAACTTCTTTCTTCACAACCTCTTTCAGCATTTGATTTAGTTTCCTTTGTGGTTGAGCCAGCGGCTTGGCTATCTCTTCAAGGCAATTTCTGTGCATGCATAAATCCGGGTTAAGACCTCTAACATCCTCCACAGAATACCCTATTGCTTTTCTATGAAGCCTCAACTCATCTAGAAACTTCTCCATCTGTTCGTCAATTAAGTTGGCATTGATAATAATTGTATTCCTTTCTTCTTTATCTAAGAATTCATATTTCAACCCTTCTGGAAGAGGCTTTAACTTTGGCTTGGACTTAGGTGCTTCCTTTTCTTCGTTCGTCTGCTCCAATGAAGCAGACTTCACTGTTGCAATTATCTCTTCATCATCGTCAAATTCTTCTTCTTGTTGGTTTAGGTAATCTAAGATTGCCACAACTTCTTAACTCTCCATGGAAGGATCATGGCTGTTTAGGGCTCGCATTAGTGGATCTATGATTGCTTTATCTTCTTACACATCTTCACAATACTGATTATAGATATCCATGAAGTAGACCAACTCAGATAGAGATGGTCCCCTCATGGCATCTTGTACCCTAAAATCCAAGTGATCATTCCCTACTTGTAGTGTGATGATTCCTTCATCAACATCTATCAAGGCTCTCCCCGTTGCAAGGAAATGCCTTCCGAATATCATAGGGCATTTGGAGTCTTCGATCGTATCTATTACCACTATACCACATGATATGAAAAATCATCCAAATCATATCAGAATGTCTTCAACTATTCCCACTGGCCTTGTGAAGGTATGGCCAGCTAACTCGATCCTCATCCCTATCTTTACCATGTCTGTCAACCCCAGCCTTTGGGCTAGAGTCAATGGCATTAGACTAATGCTTGCTCCCACGTTAGCTAATCCTTTTCTCGCCACATTATCTCCAACACAGAAAGGTATGTTGAATGCTCCAGGATCTTTCTTCTTGGTAGGTAGCTCTGCTTGAACAAAAGCATTGGACATCTTTGCTAACTATAAAGTTTCAAGGTGATCACCTCTTGTTCTCTTCGTAATCAGGTCATTGAAGAACTTTGCATAGGTTGGCATTTCTTCTATTGCATCAAGAAAGGGAACATCCAGGTGTAGCTTCTTTACAACTTCCATAAATTGTTTGTATCTTTTCTTCAAGTGTGCTTTTATTAACTTATAGGGGAAGGGAACTCTTGGGGTGTATGGATTTTTCTTCAAAAGAACATCCCTCAGGGGATCTGAGTCCTTTTCCTCTCCTTCCTTCTTTTCTTTGGGTGGTCCTGCTTCTTTGCCATGGTCATCTTGTTCTTTCCTTCTCGATTCTTCTATTGCCTTTTCATTCTCAGACTGCTGATTAGCATGACTTCTTCCTTCTTCAGTGTTGTTAGTATTAGAATTCTCCATCATTCTCACAGAATGGAGAGTAGCCATTTTGTGGTCTCAGTATTCAATGGGATCTTTCCTGAAGGATTTTTCATGATCTCGACCAGCTGTGCAAGCATCTAATCAATCTATCTCTGGTGAGTTTGCATATCCACCATTTGAGTTTGCATGCTAGTTAGGACTCCCAAATCTGTGAGAGAACTTTGAGCTAGTTGATTGTTCACCGACACTTGCCTCTTTGTGAAGTTAAATAGTTGAGCAATCATGTCTGCTTGTTTATTGTCTTTCATTTGGCTCGGCCCTGGGCCTTGCCCTTATCCTTGCCCGCTCACATTTTTGTTCTGGCCTTGATAGTTATTTTTGTTCTACAACTGGTAGATGGTAGTCTGGGTGTATTGTGTTGCCACTCCTTTCTTCTCAAATCTTGGGGGAGGTTTAGATGAACTACCCATCTGATGTGCATTCTCCACAGCTTCTTTGTTGCTATAACTAAACCCAGGGTGGTCTTGCGGCTTGAAATTAACATAAGAGACATTCTCTGTCTCTTCTTGACTTTCTCTTTCGTCACTCTTCTCGGGCTGGGTATAGATACAGTTATTGATCCCATGCCCTCCTTCTCCACAGGTGACACACTTCATGGCTTTCTCAGTATGCTTCTTTCCCTTAGCTCCAATATCTTTCAGTTGTTTGACATTAGTGGCTATTTTCTGAATTTGTGATGTTATGGTTTCTAAGGCTTTGGCTTCAATAGATGGTCCTTCAGATGCTACCTTCTTTGTTGATCCTCTATCATTCCTATCATAATCCATGTCTGTTTGCAAGGCAGTCATGTTTTCTATTATCTTCATAGTTCTTCTCAACATCTTTCCAAGAAAGTCACTTCCAGTAGCTGTGTTCAATGAAGTCCTCTCAGTAGGAGTCATCCCATTATAGAAGGTGGTCATGTAAAGAGGCGAGATAACCTCCTTACTAAAATTTAAAAGAAATACAAAACATCCACACATTTCATAACAATAGAGAATTCGGGATGCTTGCATAATATTCCAAATAAATAAGCATGTTTCTAGATACATTATAAAATGTCAATAGCAGGGGAAAATAAAATACTAAGCCTTTTGTTACAACCCCAACTTTTGGGTTCTTTGGTGAGAAATGTAATTTCTCATATTAAAGATATTGGAACCAATAATGATATAATTTGTTTTGAATAAATGGATTTCGTTTACAATAGCCTTGATGATTGTGTTGTGGGCTTTATTGGCTATTGGGCCCAATAACAAGGAAATCCAATTGATAAATGAATAATTGAGTTTTTGAGAAAAGAAAGGCGTGGAAACCTCTAGAAGGCAAAAGAACTTAATCCAAAGGTGGATTTCGTGCCACATGGGTTCCTTGGGTTCCAAGGAGTCCAAAGTTGCAAAGAAAAACAATATGAAAAGAAAAGATTAATTAAGTATTTCTTTATTAAGAAAGAAATTGGAAAACAATGGTAAAAGTTGGAAAACTAGTGAAAAGAGGTATAATTGAGTTATCCTTAGCGGAACTTCGTATTCCAAGGATTCCTAATGGTAAAAGGAATATTAATGAGGAAAATAAAAGAGAAATAAAGAGAAATCCTAAAAACAAAATATTTTAATAAGAAATAAACAAGATAATGAGAAATAATGAAGAATAATGCATTTAGATGCATCTAGAAGGATAATGAGTATTCTATAAAAAGGAATTTGAATTATTATAATTCCTTAGGGTCCAAGGAGCCCAATGAATAAAAAGAGGAAAGAGAAAATACCCATAACAGAAAATAAGAAGATAATGTGAGTATACAATTAATGTATTATGTGGTATTGCTAAAAAGAAAGTAATTTTCTATTAAAGGAAAATAGGATTTTGTGCCTATGGTTTGAAAAGCAAGAAACCAAGAGAATAAGTGGGATAATTCTCAAAATCGTAATATCAAAAGAAAAAGGAATATGAGAGAAAGAAAGAGAACTAGCTTCTTGATGAAGGAATTCGTTTCCTATTAGGAAAAGGATCGTTTTCTTTGTGGACAAACGTTCATGGGCCTGGGTACCCCTCTATATAAAGGGGTAGACCCCCTGGATCGAGTTTCAGAGAGATCCCATGTCTCCCACTCTCTTTCTCCTCTTCTTCTTCTTCTTCAAACTTGCATCCATTCTAAACCTAACCCGAGGGGGGTGGGCGATCCTAGAACCAAGGAGAAGGGTTGCGACGCTCCGACGTTGTCGAGAAGAGCCTTGACGATCATCTGATCAGCTCTTTTCATCCGCACGATGCCTGTAGGTAGGCAGCAGGTTGACCATATCGCAGACCTGTGGAACTTTCTTCCGAACGTCTTGGTCGTGTTCAGCTTGTGTCTCGAGGACGCCAGGATAGGGCAGAGCTAGGGCGGCCATGGGCGGCCACCCCCGAGCCCTGAGGAGGGAAGGAAGGAGCCTGCGTCGTGCTGTAGTCGACCGCTAGGGCAATGCAGCGGATCTGCATAAGGAAGAAGGAGGCGGAGGCGGATTTGGACCATTTTGCCCTTCGCGGGCTAAAGAGTCGGCCATCTTAACTAGGGGCATGATTGTCTTTTCAAAATGTTTCCAGGCAACCAAGCAACGATTGCATGGCAAGGCCTACGTGGCAGCCTCCTATTGGCCCAAAGTAAGTGATTCTTAATAAATTCGTATCTCCTCAACTGTAGCTCGGATAGATGCACTTTATACATGAACTTTGATCAGGAGAACTCAAGGAATGTAATAAAAATATAATTGAAGCCTGATTCATTTTGCAATTCGAAAAGTAATGGAATATATCAACTTTAATGTATTAATGTTTAAAGAACCCTATTTTGATATGATTAATGTGATTAGTAGGGTTTAATAGATAATTAAAGTTGATATTAGCATGTTAATGATAAAAAAGGACATTAGGAATAAAAAGGATGAACTTTTCACGTAATTCGCTTAATTTAGAGTTTATTTGCATAAATTGGCTTTAATGGGCCTTGATACCCTAATGTTGGTAATTAAGACTACTAATGGCTTTAATTATTCGATTTCATGTATAGAACTGAGTTTTCATGGTTAAAAGCTATTTCGAGCATTAAAGTTCCTAATTTGTGGATAAATAGCCTTAATATAGAAATTAGGGTTTTTGAATGAATCAAGATGGAATTAATGACGAATAAAGTTCATATGTGCATTCAATCATAACGAACTAGGAATTGAAGATAAATGAGCATAATGATCTTGTCATATATTAAAAGGATAAAAATAATAGATTTAATGTAAAAGAGGCTTAATGGACTTATTTAATGGTTAATTATGCCTTTAATCCGAAATTGAGGATTAGATGTTGAGATAATTAGGATTTGTAATCAATTGCGTTAAATTAGGGTTTAAAATAATAAAAGATGAAGGGAACCCCTAATTATAACGGAAACCCTAAAAGCGGACTAGAAACCCTAGGAAGTGAGCTAGATTTAATAGATCTTAATGACATGAGTAATAAAAGGAAATTGTATAATTGTTTCAGGATCTTATTGAATGCTTGCTTGCCTAATTGTTGATTGGATTATTTCTGTTTCACATCACCTTGATAGGTATGTGGTTAATTATGAATAACCGTCTTAGTTTCTCAAGCATTTTCCGAATGGTTAATCACATTGAATGCAAATTATCAGTTGGATGTTCATACTTGATTATCGCACCTACTTAATTATAAAGTCACTATGATTATCACATTAATAATAGAAGTATGTATTCTCACACTTACATGCCACCCTGATGGATGATGCCAAAGGTCAGGCCTAGATGGGTAGACCAATAGACACCTTGAATGGTGACCCCGGGTAGCAAGCTCGGGAATGAGAAGGTGGCCTATGATATTGCATGACTAGAGGGCACCATGAGTGGTGACCCCAGGCACCAAGCTCAGGATTGAGAAGGTGGCCTTAAGTCATTAGCAAAGGAAACCCTAAGGTGGGTATGCCAGGGTTAGGGAAAAAGCAGTGGAGAATGTCATACATGGAAAATGTAAATTGGCTGGTTAATTAACTTGATTGTGATAATTAGAATGTTATCCATATGTGCAAACTTTTGGTTGTCCCCACATAC
The DNA here is from genome assembly GCA_963693085.1 of Alisma plantago-aquatica. NCBI lineage: Eukaryota > Viridiplantae > Streptophyta > Magnoliopsida > Alismatales > Alismataceae > Alisma > Alisma plantago-aquatica. The sequence continues at coordinate 281,901,806 of OY856410.1, forward strand.
CAGTATATTTTCGATATACTGACCGACATTTTGTTTGTCGGCGTTTTAGGTTCAACCCTGAAATGAACAAATGGTAAAGTGACACATTGTGAAAATAAAACATAAAGTGCAAGGAGGATTAGATAGAGTAGATTCAAGCTCGGGATAGATGGATTTCTAAAGTTTTTCAAAGGTAAGTAAAGTTTTAATTTTATACCCAATTCTAGTTTAGTTAGTATAATTTCATAATTATTATTGATTGGAACCTTTGATCCTGTTAATTGAATAATGGCTCTGACCTTCGGGTCTCCCTTAATTGGGGGTTACTGGGAGGCGGGGTCGTTACACCTTCACATGGCTTTCATTATTTTCTATAATATTGATTCCCAAAAGAAAAAGATAAGAAAAATATGATCTAGCTATAGCAACCTAGTCATCCTTTCCAAAAGTTTGAGATCAACTCCTAAGAAAACTCCCTTCAAGCTTGTCCATCTCCTTGCACAACACCAACACATGGGTGGTTGGGAAGCACCCAACAAAAGGGAAAGGGAAGAAAAAGTATGTGTCAAGAAAACTAGTCTAGATAACAATATAAGTAAATCAAGTATAAACAGGCTAGGGTTCATTATAAGATGAAGATAAAAAAAGTATGAGGCTATGTCAAAAGAAAACTTACCAATAAAAATTACATCAAAAAGGGGTTTTGCATGTAAGATAATTATGTCTATCTAACTAAGTAGGGTTGAGGCACCTACCAGACCTCTAACCTTAGGTGAGGGGAGAATAAGACATTCCCAATCACCTACAATAATATGGGGAGAATAAATACATTCCCCAGGTTGAATTAATACATGCCTTCTGTGGGTGGTTGTACTCATGTATTGCTACTTTAATTTAAATACAACATAAATCTACATGCTAGAAAAATAGTTATGGCAAGAACAATTAAATGAACTAATAAGCAAGGTAGTGGGGTTTAAAAACCCAAATGAAATAATGTATTAACTGATTTGAGGCATAAGAAAATTAGGGTTTTTTGAAAATATCATTGATGTCTTAGTTAGGGTTTTCTGATCAAAATGACATTAAAATTTTATGATTTTTTGATATGGAGTTTTAGATTTATTTTTAGTGACTTTTTTACTAATTAATTCATTCTCAAAAACACCTTCTAAAAAACTCAAAAATATGCTTCAAAAACATTTTTAGTGGATAGAGGGGATTTCTATGAGTTCAGAACATATTTTAGTTTAACTTTTTGATGCACGGTTTAAAAGTTATGAATTTTTTAATATCAACCAACCACAATGTGTCACATTGGCACCTCGTCCAAATAGGGAGAGCGAGAGAGCAATGGGGGTGGGGATGGTCCGCCACTTGGCCCAATGGGCAAAGGCCAAGTAGGTGGCACACCCTCACTGGCTGCCCATGAGACTTGGGTCAAAGTCAGGTCAACAAGGAAGCAAAACAAAATGAAAAGATAGGAGTGCACCCCGACAAGCACAGAGAGAGAAGAGAGGAGCGAGTGGGGTTAAAATAGAAAAAATATGGGGAGTTATCTTCCTCCCTCACCCGCACCATGGCGGAGAGCAAGCAACAACTTGATTACTTGTGATTTTGGGTGAATTCGGGTTTCTCAATGAAAAATGACGCTCAAGCATGCAAAAGAAAGAGCAAGAAGAACCGAACATTATGGTTATATCAATTTGCTCGGAGATGAAGTGAAGATAGAGAGAGAGATATATATGTTCCATAAGACCTATTGTTTTGGCCACTCTCTGAAGGGTCAAATGATGATGAATCTCGAAATCAAGGGTACGTTGAGTTGCAAAGATGATTGGGGTGCTTTGGGTGTAGGTATTTATAGGCAAGGGGGCATGGAATAGGGTTTTGGTACCCGGGGTGAGAGAAGGGTTGTGGCAACTTTGGGGTTTTCTCAAACCTTCACCAAAACATGAAAAATATGGGATAGTTGGAAGAGGAATCTCGAGAGGAATTTGTAGCACCAAAAATCGTTCGATTTGGTTGAGTGTAGATCAAGTTATTGCCAAACAAAAATTCATAATCTTCCTCCCTATTTCCTAATCCGGACCAAGGTAGGAGATAAACTCACTACTGTCTGATTGATCCATGGGGCATCTGAGCCATTGGAGAACATGCATAGGTTATATTAGGTGCGTGACCAATATATTTCTAATTGAATTATAACTAGAATAAAGCGATATACTCATTATTTAATAAATTTCTCGCTCTCTTCTTTTGAGGGCTCAAAACAACTCCAAATTTAATAAAAATTGACACCCTGACTGATTTGGAGGTGTAGAATTCGAATATGGAATTAGTTTTTCCTTTTGAGGACTTTTAGTGGGCTAAAGAATTCAAAACTCATTTTCTCTTTCCTCCTTCATTTATGACTCTATGATTATCCAAATATGCTCAAATTTTACCCATGTGTCCCAATTAATATCTTGGATACGATTTGGCCATTATTTGATCATGTTGGTGCCATTTATTTAATCAATTCTTAAAATTAAGGTTCTATACACTTTCTCTCTCCTACTTTGTCATATTATCCAAATATTATCCAATTAATTAAAAACATTCCCAAAGGCTTATTTTTACTTCTATATTACGAATTTGGAGTTAGTTTTTCAGTTTGGAAACAATAGATGTTTTATTTCTCTTTCTTGGCTTATTTCATATTTCCTTTTATAAAGGCTTTTATCTTTCTTTATATTTTCCACATTGGGTGATACTTGACCCTTAAGTAACTTTTAGTCCTAGAAAACAAATTTGTGTATCAAATTATCTTGTGGGCTTACTTAATTGAGATTTTTGGAAATATAGTCCACATTATCTCCTTATATCCTATTTATGGTATTTATCATCTCCTTTATGTATATTTTGGAATTCCTTTTCTTTTCCGTATTCTAAAAAGTGCTTGAAAGTTCTAGCATGAATTCCATCACTATTTTTATTACTTAAGTGGGCATTTAGACTTCAAGCCCATTACTTAGGTTTCTACTGAGGTATTTGTGCATAAAATCCTTTATTAAGAATATATATGAAATATTTATCCAATAACCATCATAATTCCACTAAATTAATTTCAAAGACATATGGGACAAAAATGATGGAAAAATCTTATAGAAAAATAGTAAAAATAAATACATAGTGGATTTCGGTATGTTACAACACTCCACCCCTTAAAAAGGATTTTGTCCCCAAAATCTCATACAAAAAGGGAAGGGTGAGTATGTAACATTTCATCTCTCAACTCTGAAGTGGTTTCTTCCAACCCATGATATCTCCACAAAACCTTCACCAGTTCTATCTCCTTATTCTTTAGCTGCTTTACTCAGGAGTCGAGGATCTTCATAGGTAGTTCATCATAGGTCAGATTCTCATGAATATCCACAGGCTCAATTGTGAGTACATGAGAAGGAACTATCACATACTTTTTCAACACAAAGACATGGAATACATTGTGAATCTTATCATAAGCAGGAGGTAAGGCTAAGCGATATGTAAATTCTCCCACTTTATCTTAAATTTCAAATGGTCCAACATAGCGGGGACTCAACTTTCCTTTTACTTTAGATCTCATAATAGAACGTATAGGCTTGATCTTCAGAAATGCATAGTCACCCACTAAGAAGCTAACATCAGATCTCTTTTTATCAGCATACATCTTCTGTCAGTCTTGAGCAGCTTTCATCTGTTTCTTTATCAATTGTACCTTCTCGAGCATCATCTGCATATCATCTGTCTTCACCAGGGACCATTCACAAACACCATCCCAATGCAAAGGTGAATGACAAGGTCTACCATAGAGAGCTACTAAAGGTGGCATACCAATACTGGCTTGGTAGTTGTTGTTGTAAGAAAACTTTGCTAAAGGTAGATATTGATCCCATGCACCACCCCAATCCATAACACAAGCACATAGTGATACAAACCGTTTGAAGAAAACATGATTTACTTAAAAGGAAGCGTTCGTTAGCAGCGGATTATTGAAAATCACTAAAAATTAAAACTATTTACAAAGAGATCCAAACACAGGGAAACCTCTTTGAACAAGAACCAATGTAATTTATTTACATCCTAGTTCATAAGTACATATCATGTACCATCCCTTCTCGAGGGTTACAAACATTAACTGCTCTGTTAAAACTATACACAGGTAGCATAAAAACCTCAAGGCATTAAGCCAAAATCTCATATTGATTCATTAAAGTTCAAACTACTAACTCCGAGGACCTGAGAGTACCGAGACGACACATATGAATTATATCTACAAGACACGATAGACAGTACACTCAACCTGAGCTGTCATTGTTGTCCTTGTTGTTGCTGATGTTCTTCCTCTACAAGATATTCTCAAACTCCTCCGTGCTCGCCTACCTAAAAAAAATGTTGAATCCCACGGGGGTGAGACAATTGAAAATTGCCCCAACGAGAGATATAACTCTCCGCCAAAAACATTATTATTGCAGTTTAATAATATAAAACTGAGTAGAGGATAAGAAGTTTAGATCATTCTCATCTTTTAAAGTATTGCAACTGTCTATGATAGAGCAGTAAATCATCTATTTTCTTTATAAGGAATAGGAAGAACATGTATATCATTTATCTATCATATCATTTCAACATCTCAAGCTTTTCATTATTATCCTGATATGTCACCCATGATTCATTCTTGTTTCCATCTGTTGGCCTTAGCCAATCTGCTAAAATGATATTGAATTATACCAGACATAAGAGTATACATCATCATATTCTATCTAGGCATCGCACTATGCCAATCCTTTGGTTATAGGCTTCATACCTTTGCCAGGTATTGGACCATGCCAATCCTGATTTCACAGCCAGGCATTGGACTCTACCAATCCTGATTACACAGCCAGGCATTAGACTCTAACCAATCCTGATTACACAGCCAGGCATTGGAATCTAACCAATCCTGATTACACAACCAGGCATTGGACTCTAACCAATCCTGATTATAGGCTTCATGCCTCTGCTAGGTATTGGACTTTAACCAATCCTGATTACACAGCCAGGCATTGGACTCTAACCAATCCTGATTATAGGCTTCATGACTTTGCCAGGTATTGGACTTTAACCAATCCTGATTATACAGCCAGGAATTGGACTCTAACCAATCCTAATTACAGGCTTCATACCTTAGCTAGGTATTTAACCAATCCTGATTACACAGCCAGGCATTGACTCTAACCAATCCTGGTTATAGGCTTCATGCCTCTGCCATGTATTGGACTTTAACCAATCCTTATTACACAGCCAAGCATTGGACTCTAACCAATCCTTATTATAGGCTTTATGCCTCTGCCAGGTATTGGACTTTAACCAATCATGATTACACAGCCAGGCATTGGACTCTAACCAATCTTGATTACAGGCTTCATGCCTCTACCAGGTATTGGACTTTAACCAATCCTGATTACACATCCAGGCATTGGACTCTAACCAATCCTGATTACTAGCATTAACTTTTTCCATGCCATCATAATTAATCACATTCTTTATGTAATACAAGTATTCCTCTCTTCCCCTTTCAACATATTCAAAAACATGTATGATCATGATTTCATTATTATTATTGTATCCTTTTGTTATTATTATCATATTACTTAGTTTCCATTTCTTGGTTTATTATGAACATTATCATCTCTTACAAGAGACCTTTATAATCATCTTATTACCTCTTACTAGGCAACAACTTACTCATATGGCTCTCAAGGCCCATTAAAACATCTTTAATGTAACAATTAGGATAACACTCTTCATATGCTATTCATCCAAGTATATTGGATTTGAGATGCATCAAGGGGTATCACTCTTAAAGAGCTGGATCTAATATCTATGAGGTCTTAAAGTATTACTTCCCTCATCATTTTTAACTTTACTTAAGTTTATCAACTTATATTGTATTAAGATATTTTCCCATCTTAATACTTTTATCCACTAACCTATCACCTTTATCATAAAGTGCATAGGTCATAGAACACACGTAAGAATTGTCTGACTATCTTCAATGATATGGACTCATCTCAGATTAAAGCATTGCTTGATATAAGGTTGCCTATAATCAACCACTTTAGGTATTTTGCTCATCCGGATGTTAGCCACTATTCCATTATTAGGATTAGGGTTTCACATACCATCACCCTTCATTAGGGTTAGGGTTTATCATGGAATTATCCGAAATTAGGGTTAAAGCTTCTTATTCTATATCACATAGGAATTCCCATTCCCTTACCCAAAATTAAGGGTAGGGTTTCTCATTTCATTGCCGAGATTTGGGGTTTCATATATTACAATCTATAGTTAGGATTTCACATACCTTCATCCCACGGCCGTACTGACCAGCATGGCCATGCTGCCCCTAGGCAACACCCTATATTAGGGTTTCTTATAACATCACCCTATATTAGGGTTCCTATATCTTTCCCCCAAATTAGGGTCTCATGTACCTTTACCTGAAATTAGGGTTTCGTGAAGCATCCCCTTGAATTAGGGTTTTTCATTATGTTACCTTGAATTAGGATTCCTCATGTCCTTACCCTAGATTAGGGTTACTCCATTACCCTAGATTAGGGTTAAGGTTTACTATTCACATCAATTAGAATTTCTCATATCCCAATTCATCTCAATCAAGATTTTCCCATCAATTAGGGTTTTCCCATCAATTAGGGTAGTTCAACCCTTCATTAGAGTACATACACCTCTGATTATCATAGTGTACTTATTTGCATTCATAAGCATCAAAGGATGAGTACTCTAATTACATTAATTATTTAAGTACCCTAAAGGTACTTTCATTGTAATCAACATTAGTATACTTTTCAACCACTCATGGGGTTATTGGTCTTTTCATAATTTGAACTAATTGAACCTTTAAATGGTCTTGATCAAATAGACCTCAATTGGTTTTGATCAATCAAACCTTCAATTTGTTTCATACCATCTAATTCTTCATTGGGTTTAGGACCAATTTGGACCTCCATTCGGTTTTGATCATGACCTTTAAACGGTCTTGGGGTCACACCTTCAAACGGTCTTGGGGTTAGACCTTCAAACGGTCTTGGCCCTTAGCCCCTTAAACGGTCTTGAAACCGTTTTCTTTTAAATGGTCAACTATCTCAAACGGTCAACGATCCTAAATGGTTTTGATTGTATTGAACCTCTTAAACGGTTTTGATCAAATGGACCCCAAATGGTCTTGATCCAATTGAACCCCAAACGGTCTGAGACCGTTTGATCCCAAACGGTCTCAAGACCGTTTGGACTCAAACGGTCTCAAGACTGTTTGGTCCAAAACATCTTGAAACAGAGAGGATCAACTAGGGTTCCATTCACTCAAATCAATTAGGGATTTACTTCATTGAATCCATCATCAATTGAACTATTAATTGTTCATTAGTTGGTAACCATTGGATCTTCAACCATCCAATCATACTCAACCATAGACCTCCAAACAGTCTTGAGACCATTTGGTTGACCTCCAAACGGTCTTGAGACCGTTTGGGTCAATCAACCCTTAAATTGATTCAATTCACTTAAGGATTCAACACTCAACCCGATTAGGGTTTGCAATAGATGGATCATTCACAATTGGAGCCATTAAGATCAAATCAATTATAACCAAATGAATCAACCTTCAACTATATCATCACTTGTCCTCCAAATGGTCTAGGACCATTTTATCCCAAACGGTCTTGAGACCATTTGGTCTCAAGTCCTTTGAAACCATTTGCTTTATATATTATTGAGATGTGTGCTTAGGATGATGCCATCATCATCAAGCTACGATCCTTCATAATTTGATGTAATTCTCATAGTGGTTCCATTGATTTGATCAAATGAATTTCAATAAGAACAAAATGATCAACAATTGATGAAGAATTGAATGCAATAATAATATTAAGGATTTAAGTTATAAAACTCGCCTCCAAAAAAGCTTTAAAGCTTCAAACTCCACGTCTTCAAAGGTGAAAGCAACTCCTTCAACTATCTAAAGCTTGTCCTCAAGTCTTTGAGTGAAAAGAATGGCTACATGTTGGGGATCGTCCCCCTCCTGCTCCTAAGCTCCCTTGGTCGTTTTGCAAGCAAAGAGTGAAAGTGGTTTCGAAATAACCCTTTCAAGTTATGGATATGTGAGTATATATTTGTATTATTGAATTTCTTTTTAAGAGAGAGAATGCAGGGGATAATTCCTCCATTTCCTTGCCTCTTTCTCCCTCTTCTTCCTTACATAGAAGCCTCATTCCTTGCCTTTCATTCCCTTCAATTATCCATGATTTAAAGGAAAAGAAATTAAGCACCTTAATCATATAATAATAATATCCATAAGTTAGTGGATATTACTTTTTCCTTTAACTAATGTGAGTGGGATCTCCACTCACTTAGATATTTTTGAGTGCCTTTGCAAAGCTCAAGGACGTCCACTCTTAATAAAATTCAACCAGCTCGTTTTTGGTTGAAGGCACTTCAATTAATATTTTTATTTTTGCATTAAATTGAATTAGGGTTCTAATTATGCTTAAATCTTGATTATTTTATTATCAAGACTCTCTCTCTTCAAAAGTGATTCAAATGAGGTGTCAATCTCATTTTATTTTCTATACATGATGACAAGAAACATGAGGGACCCTCTAGAAGTGGTATTTTGCATATTGAACATTGGGTTTTGGGTAAATTGCACATTACACCAAAACTAGGTTTTAATGCACAAACATTGCTTAACAAGCTCTGTCTTGGTACTCAGGATACCACAAGCCATACCACAACATCATTATCATTCTTATAATGCCTCAACATTTGAGGAACATTTTAATATATACAATTTGCAAGTTAACCCCTCAAATTGGATAAATTGCACTTTAGTCCAAAATAAGCAAACATTGCTTCAACATTATTCAAAAAGGACTAAAATTGAAACATAAGTTCCTATTGAGCCTTAATTACTTTTCACAAAATAAAATTGAGGATCTAATTAAATTTCTTAAGAAAAACTCCCAGGGTTAAGGCATAACCCAGGTCAGGGATATTAAACATAGCAAGTCCTCCAGAATCTGAATTGTTCTCTCAGACTCTCCATCAGTTTATGGGTAGTACGTAGTACTGAAATGTAGATCAATACCCATCTCTTCCTCAATCTGACCCCATAAGTGAGAAGTGAATTTTCGGTCTCGATCAGAAACTATCACAGCAGGAACACCATGTAGATGAACTATCCAGTCCACATATAATTGAGCCATCTCAGCAACTTTATACGTGGTTTTGAAAGGTAAGAAATGAGAATATTTTGTAAGCAAATCAATAACCACCCAAATAGCATCATAACCTTTCTTGGAGTTAGGGAAACCATTAATAAAGTCCATCATGATCTTCTCCCACTTCCATTCCAGAATTTTGAGAGGATGAAGAAGACCACCAGGTCATTGATGTTCGATCTTGACTTGCTGACATGTCAAGCACTTCACGACAAATAGATCTATATCATTCTTCATGTTCTTCCACCATACACTTCGATGTAATTCCTTGTACATTTTTTTTGTGCCAGGATGAATAGTGTACTTGGACCCATGAGCTTCACTCAGAATCTTCTATCTCAGATCACCTACGTTGGGAATCCACAACCTTTTTCTGAAGTGGACAACACCATCTACTCTGACAGAGAAGTAAGATTGCATTTTCTCAGTCAAGACCTTCATCTCTTCCAACTCAGAACTCTCCAACTGTGCAGCAATGACTTCTGAGATTCAGGTCAGTGTAATAGTCAAACTAGCCATATGAACACAGAACTTGTCTTCATCTACTGAATCGACAGAGTGAGGTCTCCAACTAGTCACATGTTCATGGTTTTCCCACACTGAACATCTCAGAGCAGCACAAATAACGTCCTTCTTGTGACTTAAAGCATCAGTTGTGACATTCACTTTATCAAGATGATAGGTGATGGTGAAGTTGTAATCTTTGAGATATTCCATCCACCTACGTTGTTGTAGATTCAGATCCCTCTGAGTCAACAGATATCTCAGACTCTTGTGATTAGAAAACACTTCAAACTTTTCACTATAAAAGTAGTGTCACCAGATCTTTAGAGCATGAACTATGGCAGCAAGCTCCAAATCATGTGTAGGCCAATTAGCTTTATTGGGTTTCAATTGGCAAGAAGCATAGGTGATCACATTTCCGTCTTGCATCAAGACACACCCTAAGCCTTGTTTGGATGTGTCGGTGTATATGACAAAGGGTATACCCTCAATAGGTAAAGCAAGCATGGGAGTAGAATTCAAACACTCCTTCAACTTCTAAAAAATATTCTCACACTCAGGTGTCCATGAGAACTTGACCTCCTTTCATTTTAGCTTGGTCAAAGGCAAGGACAATTCAGAGAAGCTTTTGATAAACCTCTGATAGTAACCATCTAATCTGAGGAAAATATAGATTTTAGATGGGATTTTTAGAGCATTCCACTTTGTCACAGATTCTACCTTCGCAGGATCAACAACTATATGATCGGCATAAATAACGTGACCTAAAAACATAACTTCCTTTATCCATAACTCACATTTTGAGAATTTTGCATAGAGTTGATTTTCTCACAGTGTGTTGAGTACAATCCGTAGATGCTCGTGATGTTGTTCTAACATCTCAGAATAAACCAAAAAGGCATCGATAAACACCACCACAAACTTGTCAAGGTATGGGCAGAATACTCGGTCATCAGGTCCATGAAGGCAGCATGGGCATTCGCCAAACCAAAAGACATGACCATGAATTCATAATGCCCATAGTAAGTTATGAACACTGTCTTTGGGACATCATCATCCTTCATGAGCATATGGTAGTAGCCACTCTATAGATCCATCTTGGAGAATACAATGGCTAACTTCAACTGATTGAATAGGTCGTCGATGTGAGGCAAAGGATAACAGTTCTTCACCATCACTTGGTTAATCATGTGGTAGTCCATACACATATGCATCTATCCATCCTTCTTCTTCACAAATAGGACAAGGGCTCCCCATGGTGAAACACTAGGGTGGATGAAGCCCATGTCAAAAAGCTCCTCAAGCTGCTTCTTTAGTTTGACCAGCTCGGAAAGGGCCAAGCAATAGGATGGCTTTGATATTGGTGATGTTTTGGGTACAAGCTAGATGGAGAATTCCACCTCGCGTGTTGGTGGTAACCCATGTAACTCCTTGGGAAAGATGTCTGGGAAGTCCTTGACTACATTAATGTGGTCGAGAGCAGGAGGAATAACATCGAGGACTATAGAAGCTAGGAAAGCTCTACACCCTTGTGAGACAAGCTTTTCAACTTTAATGGTAGAGATGACAAATTGTCGCTCATCTCACTTCTTACTCTTGATACACATTCTTCCCTTAATGGTATGAATCAAACTAACCTTAGATTCCTCACAGTACAAAACTTCTTTGTACCTCTTCAACCAATCCATTCCCAGGATGATGTCAAAGGCAGTCATATCAAGTAGGACGAAATTTGTGGGAAACATTATTCAAGCTATACAGAGGTCCATGGTCAGAGTTTGGAGGTATGAAGAGAAGATCTTACCACTAGGGGTTTTACGTCTAACACGTGATCCATAAACTCAGATTCTATATCTAACATGGAAGCCAACTGACAAGATATGAAGGTATTGGATGAACCAGAATCAAATAGTGCCTTTAAAGGATGCATATTAAGGTGAAAAAAAAGGTGAAAGGTACCATTCACCAAAAAAAAAGGTGAAAGGTACCTTCAATCACCTCATTGTCTTCACCTTCTTCCTTAGCATTGAGAGCAAACACTCTCCCATTCCGCCTCTCCACTGGTGGATGCCTCAGGTTCTGGTTGTTGTTGTTGTTGTTATTGTTGTTTTTGTTCCACAGAGGCAGATTTTGCCTTGACTGTTATGGCTGTTGGGTCTTTTTTTACTGAGCATTATTCTATCCCTGCTAGAAGCGAGGGAAGAATGGTCAGATGTACCCATATTGGCCGCACTCATGGAAGGTCAGTGGAGTTCGGTTGTCTTTATAAGTAGGTGCATTACCGATAGGGCATCTCCCTGGAGGATGGTTGTGAGAGCACATGTTGTACTGGTCACATCTGTGTTTCTCATTTTGGTTCTGGTTCTTCCTCTTGTTGTTGTAGCTGTTACTAGAAGCTTAGAATCCTGGATAGGACTCAATGGCCAGGGCCTTATTCACCATCTGTTGAAAAGTAAGTCGAAGTTGTGGGATGAGGCTTCGGCCCACCTGGTAGTTCAGGCCCTCCAAGAACAAGGTTGCACTTCTATCGGCTCCAAGGTTGGTGGCGTAACGCTCCAGTAATAGAAATCTTTAAACGTAGTCAACCACACTCATACTTCCCTACATGAGGCTGTAGAACTTGGTCTCCTTCTTTCTCAGCAAAGTAGGGCAGATGTACTTCTCCCTGAAGAGATTCAGAAACTGGTCCCACTCCATAGTAAAGGTGTCCCGAGTGCAGGTGACACCATTCCACCAAACGTGTATCGGTCCATCTAGCACATATCTCGTGAACCAAACCTTCTGGTGATGAGGGAACATCATGCCCTCAAAGGTCCAATCCAAGGCCAACACCCATTTGTCGTCTTTTTCCACCATGTTTGGTTCACTCTCACCCTTGAAGTAGGGTGGTTGTATCCATATGAAGTCGGTGAGGGTGAACTCCCTTGGCTTGTTGATGTTGGTGGCCATTGTGTTGAGCTGCCCCATCAGGGTGGTAGACAGTACCTGGCGCAACATTGCCAGCTCTTGCTCTGATGTGAAGGTGGGGGTACCCGAAGTAGTATGGTTGACCAAAGGAATCACAGGAGTGTTGGGGTCATTATGGTTCGACTCCTTCTCCTGGTTCACGTTGTCAAACAAGTCACCTCTCCTAAAAGGTGGGGTTATCATATTAGGTTCCCAGGAGTATAGAAACAAATATGAGAAGAGAATAGAAGCAGAGATGAGAAAAGGATATCTAGAATGTTATTGCCTAAAAGCATACTATTTTGGGCAATTCGTATCAGCTCAGGCCAGGCCGGTATCATATGGGCACATGAGTCCTCGTAAACCAAGCTAGTGGCACAGAGGAAGATATTTCCAGCCCCCAAAACCCTGATCTTTTCTAGACACCCTTGCTTCAACTTCAAGCCCTAATAGTTTCCTAAAGGCTCTGATACCATGTTGTAAAGAGGCGAGATCACCTCCTTACTAATATTTAAAGGAAATACAAAACATCCACACATTTCATAACAATAGAGAATTTGGTATGCTTGTATAATATTCCAAATAAATAAGCATGTTTCTAGATACTTTATAAAATGTCAATAGAAGCGGAAAATAAAAATACTAACCCTTCACATGGCTTTCATTGTTTTCTACATTATTGATTCGCAAAAGAAAAAGATAAGAGAAACAGGATCTAGCTATAGCAACCTAGTCATCCTTTCCAAAAGCTTGAGATCAACTCCTGAGAAAACTCCCTTCAAGCTTGTCCTTCTCCTTGCACAGCACCATCACCTAGGTGGTTGGGAAGCACCTAACAAAAGGGAAAGGGAAGAAAAAGTATGTGTCAAGAAAACTAGTCTAGGATAAAAAAATAAGTAAAGCAAGTATAAACAAGCTAGGTTTCATCATAAGATGAAGATAACAAAAGTATGAGGCTATGTCAAAAGAAAACTTGCAAATAAAAATTATATTATAAAGGGGTTTTCATGTAAGATAATTATGTCTACCTAACTAAGTAGGGCTGAGGCACCTACCAGACCTCTAACCTTAGATGAGGGGAGAATAAGACATTCCCAGTCACCTACAATAATATGGGGAGAATAAATACATTCCTTAGGGTGAATTAATACATGACCTCTGTGGGTGGTTTTACTCATGTACCGCTACTTTAAGTTAAATAGAACATAAATATACACGCTCAAAAATTAGTTATGGTAAGAACAATTAAATGAACCATTAAGCAAGGCAGTGGAGTTTAAAAACCCAAATGAAATAATATATTAACTAATTTGAGGCATAAGCAAATTAGGGTTTCAAAAATAGAAGATTAGGGTTCAATTAAGCCTCATAATGGAGAACTAGGTTAAGGCATAAATATTCCCAATTGATGTGTTAGATGCACATACCTTAGCCTCAGAGTTCTAGAAACTACTTTTCCAAACCTCACATGAGATCAGAGTCCACTTGTCCTGATATATCATCATTATGTCTATGTAGTAGAACTAGGTATATTAATTATAGCCTTAAAACCCTAAAGATACTAACTTTTTCCACAAATCTTCGAATTAGACTCTAAAAATATCACTACTGTCTTATTTAGGGTTTTCTAATCAAAATGACATATAATTTGATATGATTTGAAAATATGGAGTTTTAGATGTATTTTTAGTGATTTTTACTAATTAATTCATTCTCAAAAACTCCTTTTTGAAAAACTCATAACTAGTCTTTGAAAACATTTTTAGTGGACAAAGGGGATTTCTCTGAGTTCAGAACATATTTTAGTTTTATTTTTGGATGCACGGTTTAAAAGTTATGAATTTTTGAATATCAACCAACCACAATGTGCCACGTAGGCACCTCGTCCAAATAGGGAGAGCGAGAGAGCTATGGGGGTGGGGCCGGTCTTTCACTAAGCCCAATGGGTGATGACCAAGTAGATGGACCGCCTTCACTAGCTGCCCATGAGACTTGGGTCAAAGCCGGGTCAACAAGGAAGCAAAACAAATCGAAAAGATAGGAGTGCCCCCACACGAGCACAGAGAGAGAAGAGAGGAGAGAGTGGGGCTAAAATAGTAAACACATGGGGAGTTATCTTCCTCCCTCACCTGTGCCATGGCGGCAAGCAAGCATGTGAAAGAAAGAGCAAGAAGAACTGAACTTGATGGTGCTATCAATTTGCTCGAAGACTAAGTGAAGAGAGAGAGATGCGCTACAAGCCCTACTACTTCATCCACTCTCTGAAGGGTCAAACAATGATGAATCTCAAAATCAAGGGGTGCTTTGAGTTGCAAAGATGATGGGGGTGCTTAGGGTGTTGGTATTTATAGGAAAGGGAAGGATTTGGTACCTGGGGTGAGAGAAGGGTTGTAGAAACTTTGAGGTTTTCTCAAACCTTCATCAAAACATGAAAAATATGGGATAGTTGGAAGCGGAATATCGAGAGGAATTTGTAGCACCAAAAATCGTTCGATTTGGTTGAGAGTAGATCAAGTTATTTCCAAACAAAAAATTCGAAATCTTCCTCCCTGTTTCCTAATCCGGACCAAGGTAGGAGATAAACTCGCTACTATCTTATTGATCCACGAGGCCATCTGAGCCGTTGGATCATGTGCATAGGTTATATTAGGCACGTGACAATGTATTTCTAATTGAATTATAACTCGAATAAAGTGATATACTCATTATTTAATGAATTTGTCTCTCTTCTTTTGAGGGCTCAAACAAACTCCAAATTTAATAAAAACTGACACCCTGACTGATTTTGAGGTGTAGAATTTGAATATAGAATTAGTTTTGCCTTTTGAGGACTTTTATTGGGTTAAAAAATTCAAAACTCATTTTCTCTTTCCTCCTTTATTATGACTCTATGATTATCCAAATATGCTCAAATTTTACCCATGTGTCCCAATTAATGTATTGGATACGATTTGGCCATTATTTGGTCATGTTTGTGCCATTTATTTAATCAATTCTTAAAATGAAGGTTCTACACATTTCTCTCTCCTACTTTTTCATATTATCCAAATATTATCCAAATTAATTAAAAACTTGCCCAAGGGCTTATTTTTACTTCTAGATCATGAATTTGTAGTTTTCCAATTTGGAAATGTTAGATGTTTTATTTCTCTTTCTTGGCTTATTTCATATTTTCCTTTAATAAAGTCTTTTACATTTCTTTATATTTTTCCACATTGGGTGATACTTGACCCTTAAGTAACTTTTAGTCTAAGAAAACGAATTTGTGTATCAAATTATCTTGTGGGTTTACTAAATTGAGATTTTTGGAAATATAGTCCACATTATCTCCTTTTGTCCTATTTATAGTATTTATCATCTCCTTTATATATATTTTGGAATTCCTTTTTTTTCCCTATTCTGAAAAGTCCTAGAAAGTTCTAGCACAAATTCCATCACTATTTTTATTACTTAAGTGGACATTTGAACTTCAGGCCCATTACTTAGGTTTCTATTAAGGTATTTGTGCATAAAACCCTTTATGAAGAATATATGGGAAATATTTATACAATAACCATCATAATTCCACAAAATCAATTTCAAAGATATATGGGACAAAAATGAAGGACAAATCTAATAGAAAAAGAGTACAAAGAGATAGATAGTATATTTTTTTATGTTACAGGTCACTAGGAACCCCTTACGGTAATTATGGTGTGGACAATCCCTCTGATACCCCTGGAAGCATTCTCATGCCTCGTGCAAGTTTTCTCCCAACTTTTTTGCAAAAGAAGTGATCTTCTACATGTTGTGGATAGTCCTCTCAGTTGGATAAAACTTAGTAATGAAGGCATCTGCTAGGGGTCTCCACCCATCAATGGACTGGTGGGGGAGGTTGAGGTACCATGATAGAGCCTTATCTTCAAGAGAGAAGTTGAAACCTTTATAGTATATCACTTCTTGAGGGACTCCCCTCATCTTGATGGTATCACAAATATTTTTAAAGGCATTGAGGTGATGTAATGGGTTTTCACTTCTCGAATTCTCACAGAAAGGTCTATTCTAGATCATCGAGATGAGAGCTAGTTTCAACTTAAAGTTTGTTGTGTTGAAGTATGGGATGACGATCAGGCATCAAGATTCATTGGCCATAGTCACTGCCAGCTCTCTAAGAGTCTTTCCCTCTTCATCATCCTCAATGTAGTTGTCCCGACCATCGCGCTCACATTCATTATCACAGTGATTGTGATGGTGTCTTCTATGGTGACGGTACCATCGTTCTTCGTCAAATTGGTATTCTTCACGATGATCTTCCTCCTGACGTTCTTCTTCACATTGGTAACCGTCTGAATAACTGCCATCTCTGTCTTCTTTCGTCCCTAGTGGTGGGGGGTTATGTTGAATTCTTGCATTCCGCTTGTCCCCAGTGAGAGTACCATCCACACGAGGAGGTATGGTGACTCAAGGTTAAGGAGAAAAGTCAAACGCATCTGCTTCCCACTGGTTCCCTAAATAGACCGTACAGTCAAGTTAGCAAATTAGACATGCTAAAATGAGCTATTCTACGCAACCACAGGGTAGCATATTTAAGGTTTTTGTGCGGTCAAGCTTATTACTAAGCTTGAAGCACGGGAGTATAGTGAGTGGACTCAAGTTCTTAACAGTGCCATTTTTATTTGTCCCCAAAAACGGCACTAAAAATTGACCAGCCTAAATCATGCATCCTAAATGGAGCAGATCCAGAGTAGTCAGACTCTTAAGATAATAACTTGACACTCAAGTGCCCACAACTATTATACAGGGTCTGACGTAGTAATCGGGGTCGAACCATAGGGACAAGGTTAGTAAGTGTTAAGGACGTAAGGTCTCACACTCATATATTACGGACAAATAGAAGATTTAAAAAGTTTATTCCCTAAGGAACGATGGTGCTCAAACCAAAACAAAGAAAGATAAAATAAAGAAAGAAAATAACAACTAGAGAAAACAAGGACAAACGGTAAGAAACCAAAATATGGAAGGGAACTCAGATCGGGTTTCACCTACTAAGGTCTCCCACTAACATGCAAAACTCACTCCCCCTTGTATACTCCTATCAAGATTACAAGTAGTCATAGAAGTGTCTATTCCCTCCTCTCTTAATATAAGGATAGATCTAGGATCTAAGTTGGCCTCCCTCTTGAGATGACAACCTTACACCCACAATGAAAAACATATGACCATAAGCCTTTGCATTCAACATTTTCATTCATTCATACTACTCCATAACACCAGCTAAAGAAGATACTACTCTCTCAAGGTACCAAAGATCAAACATCACAAGATGGTATCTAATCATACAAATGAAGCATTAATAACAAGCGTATGGGGGTAATCTAGATATGAGTATATATGTATTCAAAGGGAAGCAAGAATATACATGTTGAAAGAGCCTTAATGGCTACTCCCAACCCAAGCTAAGTGTTTAGCCACACATGTTAATGGGCATCATAACGACATTACAAAATGATAGATACATCATAACCACGAAGAGGATATGAGAACAACGTAGCGGAGATGACATATCTAGAAGAGAGAGAGAGAGAGAGAGCATATGGCGATACACCAAAGTACTCCTTCAAATCTTGATCTAGTATGGATAGTGTCGATTCTCTCCTTCTTTTAAGGGAGAGGGGCTTTCAATCTTCTCTCTCCTCAACTTCTACCTTTGGAGATACAAGAATGATTGGATGGATGAGAGTGGTAATGGAATTTGGTAGCACTTCGTGATCCTTAATGATCTGATGATGTGACAAGTCGAGGTGAGTGGCCTATTTATAAGTGTTTTCCACCGACTTAACCACCCACACCATGGTTGAGGCTTGGCATCGGTCGAGCCCTGATCGCTATCGATCGAGGCCCCATCTCTATCGAGGTCACCACAACGATGGTTTGATTCAGTACCTCGGTTGAGGTATTGCACTACCACGGTCGTGGTACTTCCTCAGTCAGAGCACTCCATTGCCTTGGCCGCAGTTCTTCCTTAGTCGTGATATGGTAGTGCCTCGATCACGGTGCTAATGGGGTCGAGGTCAACTGAGGTTTAGTTGAATGTTTTGTGGGCCGCGACTAAAAGGGTGGGGCGCTTACACGACGGTCGCAACATCATTGGGGCGAATGGTCGCATCAGCCGTGGTGTGGGATTCCTCCTTGGCTGATGAGACACGGTCGAGGTGTTGACCATGGCCATTGCTTGATGTAACCCTACAAGGATGGAAAAAGTGTGCAATTAAGATTCTTCTCATTAAAGTGCTAAAATAAGTGGAAAAGTCTATAAAAGGTATGTTTGGAGTGATATAAAATAGGTGCAAAAAGTGTATAAAAGTTGATTTTATCAGAACTCAAGGGCGAGATCACTTTACACTGAAAGAATGTGGTAGACAAAGGTCAAAATGTGGTTGCATCAGAGAATCTTGTGAACTACTATTTTGATGCCAAGTGCAGTCAAAGTATAAACGCATGCCCATCTAGGAAGGGAGATGCCGACCAAAGATAATCGCACAAATATCTCAGAGTGCTCGTTACTAACAAACTAGATGTAAGTGCTAGGATGCAGAGTGATGCGAGGAGATCGAAGAGCGATGGAATCAGGATCATGGTTTGATGAGGAACATCTACCTATGGCCTCATGGATGAGTCTGTCCACGTTGTGGTTATCCTGGAGCATCTCCTCGGCCACCTCGGGAGAAGATTCATCGGTAGGCTCCCAGATCTAAATGCCTAGTGCAGAGTGGGATCGGCGAGGCGGCTCATGGGAGGAGGAAGTGGGCAACTTCCCCTTATTCTTTCGAAATCGGTTGAACATGTTTGTAGGTTGCAGGAGGCAAAATGGGAATCTGAGAAGCTTGAGACGCTCATCTGGACTACTGAAACGGTCGGCTGAGATGTCTAAATGATCATTTAGCAGCAGCTTCTTGTGCGGTGCTAGTTGTTGTTGTGTGCCTAGTCACTAGGCGGCCATCTTGATGATTGAGACACTCGTCTGGTGTCAGGGGTGGTAGACGACCAAATCGTAAAACACTTGGCAGGAACGACAGTAGTGGTGGGGATGAAGAAGGGTTGCACCACCAACGAGACGACCATTGTTGTTGGCGAGACAGCCAGCTGGTGCTGGAGTTACGATCGCCGATGTGAACTAGCTAGTGGGGAGGAAAAGAATTAGCAGACCCACTGATCGTCGATAAGAAGTGGGGTGTCTGTCAAGCTTTAATACGGAGGTTTATACCCACAAGGTAGAATCCACCGAGGTGGTTGTCTTGTTCATCATGGGGTCTGGATGCAAAGGGAGGAGGTGTCAAGATGACCAGTCATGTTGATGAGGCACCCGTATAAAGGTGGCGTCGACATCGCTGGAAAAGCTAGGGCTCGGGGAGGATACGGTGGCATTTGTGGGTGAAATGTCACCTCCCCAACCATTCGTTATATAAGACCAGGGAGTGAGAGGCGACTGGTGTTCTCCATACGACCGTTTGGAGTCTTCGGATGGTCAAACGGTGCCACAAGTGCCAAGACCGCGGTGAGTCTGAATGTGTTTGAATGCACATCAAAGCGAGCAAAACGATTGGCTCGTGACACTGAAATGATTCACTGGTGTTTAAGGCACCTTTTCAAATTTCAAATTTAAACTGTCTGTCATGGTTTGAGTGGCCATTTGAAAAGATGAGATGAGTGTATCACCTTTACCAGATGGTCATCTGGATGGTAGAGTAGCTAGAAAATGTACAAGATGTTGGATAATCAACCCTTTCCTCCTTTTTTAGAAGAAAGGAACTAAGTGTCTGAGATGTAAACAAAAGTGTGAGCTAAGACAAATAAATTTTTTTATTACAAAAATTTAAAAAAAAATTGGTTTGCTTCCCAACAAGTGCTTGATTTAATGTCAAAGGCCCGACAAAGCTGGATCAGGGAGCTATTTCAGGCTCGGGAGGGGGAGGTGGGGGTTCATGCAAGTCGAGGTCTTTGAGTAAGGAGAGTTGATGTGCCTCAAAAGATAGAAAATCCTCAACAATGATGTACTATTTAAGCCTATGTCCATTAACCTTAGACTCCCCAAAATTTTATCCCAAAGAAGAAAAGTGCCATGATGGTAGGCACGTTTCACAAGGTAGGACCCATACCATCTAGATTTAAGTTTTCCAGGAAAAAAGTCTTAATCTAGAGTTATACATTAAGACTTGATCACCCTCCCTAATTTCCTTTCGCCTAATATGACCATCATGTCATAGTTTGGTTTTGTCTTTGTAAATTCCAGCATTTTCATAGGCCGTCATTTGGAGCTCATCTAACTCTTGCATTTGCAAAAAGTAGTTTTTACCTATAGCAGTTAAGTCAAAATTAAGAGTTTGATGGTCTGATTGCCCTTATGCTCTAATTCTATGGGCAGATGTCATGATTTCCCATAAATCAATTTTTGAAAGGAGTGGCTCCTATGGGGGTTTGTTAGGTGGTCCTATATGCCCACAAGGCATCATTGAGTTTTAAAGCCCAATCAGTCCTAGTGTAATTTACCATTTTCTCTAGTATGGACTTGATTTGCCAATTTGACACCTCAACTTGACCACTAGTCTGAGGGTGGTAAGGGGTGGCAACCTTGTGATGGACTCCATACCATTTCAACAAGAACTTGAAACTCTTCTTTAAGAAATGGTAACCTCCATCAAAAATAATGGTATGAGGTACCCCAAATCAAGGAAAAATGATATCTTTGAAGAGTTTCTTCATAGGCTCAGAATCACATGTTTTGGTGGGAATGACTTCAACCCATTTGGAAACATAGTCAACAACCACCAAGATATATTTGTACCCACAAGAAAAAGGAAATAGACCCATATAATCTACCCCCACACATCAAAATTTTCAATCTCCTGCCAAGAAGTCATGGGCATTTGGTCTCTCTTAGATATGTTGTCGGTCCTTTGACATTCATGACAAGCAAGGACAAGATGGTATGAATCTTTGAATAGAGTAGGCCAGAAGAACCTAGATTGTAAGACCTTTCTAGTAGTTTTTTGAGAGCTTGTGTGCCCTCAAGTGGGGCCAGCATTGCATTTCTCAAGTATGTCATGAGCCTCTTCCTCATTAACACACCTACAAAAAATTCCATCTGAACACAATCTAAAAGTATATGAATCATCCCAATAATATTGTTTTACGTCATGCAAAAATTTAGCCATAGAATTCCCTTATATATGGGGTGTAATACACCTACGGCTAGAAAATTTACATAATCGGCAAACCAAGGATATTGAGATTCTCTCTTTAACAATTTATCATCAGGAAGGGAGTCATTTATGGGGATACAATCATCATCAAAAATATCAAGGTGACTAAGATGGTTGGCAACAATATTTTTGCAACCCTTTTGTCTAGGATTCCTAGGTCAAATTCCTGAATTAAAAGGACGCAACAAAGAAGGTGAGGTTTGGCATCCTTTTTGGTCATCAAATATCTAATGGTTGCATGGTCTGTGTAAATAATGACTTTGGAGCCTATCAAATATGAGAGGAATTTGTCAAAGGCATCCACTATGGTTAGCATTTCCTTTTCAGTAGTTGTGTAATTCCTATGGGCTTCATCAAGAGTTTTGGATGCATAGTAAATCACATGGTGCTTTTTATCAACACGTCATGCAAAATTGAACCAATGGTGTAATCACTCGCATCACACATTAACTTGAAAGGTAGGGACAAGTATGGGGCCCTAATGATGGGGGTAGAAATGAGGGCATCCTTCTAACAAAGAAAATTGGCCATGCAAGCTTTATAAAACACAAAAGGAGTGTCTTTTTGAAGGATATTAGTTAACGGTTTGGTGATCTTAGAAAAATCACAGATGAAACGCATACAAAAACCTACTTGCCCAAGGAAGGCACGGACATCCTTTACGGAAGAAGGTGGTGGGAGTTTTGAGATGACCTCAATCTTGGCTCTATCCACTTTAATGTCATGGTTGATCACCCTATGGCCTAAAACAATTCCTTCAGTCATCATAAAGTGACACGTCTTCCAATTAAGGATCAAGTGTGCTTCCTCACATTTTTCCAAAACCAGAAATAAATGATGGAGACAAGATTCAAAACTATTTCCATAGCCATAGAAATCATCCATAAAAACCTCCATGATGGTCTTGGTCAATCCAACGAAGATAGCAGACATGCACCACTATAAGGTGATTGGAGCATTGCACAACCCAAATGACATTCTCTTGAATGTATAAGTGCCAAATGGGCAAATAAAAGTCATTTTCTCTTTGTCATATGGATGAATGGGGAGTTGATAGAAACATGAATAGCCATCAAGATAGCAAAAATATTGTTGATGGGTGGGGCGCTCTCATACTTGATCTAGGAAGGGAAGAGGGAAATGATATTTCCTAGTGGCCTTATTCAGTTTCCTATAGTCAATATGCATCCTCCGTCCTGTGACAGTGTGAGTCGGAATAAGCTCATCATTGTCATTTTTCACGACAGTGGTACCCCCTTTCTTGGGGATGTCCTGAACTGGGCTAACCCAAGGAGAGTCAGATATGGGGTGTAACATACCAGATCTCGAACCCTACCCTAGAAGTTTGACCTTTTCGAGTTAGCCAAACAAGGTTGAGGATAGATCTAGATGATGTTTAGTATAACCCTAATGAGTTAATGCATGTATAAATCACCTTAATGTAGCCTAATGTCCTCACATTAGTCTTAGGCCAATAATGGACATATAAAATATGTCACAAGAATTATATCATCACACATAATCCTTTTGGTGATAATGTTAACATAAATGGATGAGAAATAATGATAATATGATAACCAAAGTAATAATGTGATGTTCATCGCCACAAATATTAATTATGACAAAACTCATGAAAAGGAATCCCAAAAGTGGAATCTAAGTTAAAAATCATATTCCTTGGGCCCCAATTACTTTGGGAGTCAAGTTTCACATTATTCACATAATAATAATTAACCTAATTCAATTTGTAAAGAGAATATCTATATTTTCCCCAAAATATCAAATAAAATAATAAATGACTCCAAAAGAGGAAAATAATCTAGGATTCATCATCTCCATTAGCCTTTGGGTGAATTTTCATCCAATTTGGAAGATGTTTGATTAAAAGGTGAAATTAGGAGAGAGAAAGGAAGTAGAACCTTCAAAATATTAATTAAAATAATAAACAAAATAAAAATAGAAATAATAGAAAATTTGTGTCTAATGCACTTACAATAACTTATGGGTGAAGTTTCATCAATTTTGGATAATTTTATATGTCTCTAATGCATTAGGAAAGAGAAATTGTGATATACTTTTAAAGAATTAAATAAAATAGCAAAAGTTTCCAAAAGGAAAAATTGATGTCAAAATCGGATTCTACATGTCCTAATTAATCTAGGTATAAAATTTCATTTAGTTTGGACCTCGTTTGGACCTTCAATTGAAGAGAGAGAAAAAGAAAATAATTTAATCAACACTTTACAAAATTTAGATTAGGAAACACCAGCCCGCATAAATAGTAACCGCGTACCAAGGTCTGATATTTTAGACATAACTTTCTCATTTCTTAATGAAATTTCATGAAATAACTTCCATTGGATTAAAAATTTAATTTTGCATCTATCTATACCCTATTCGTAGTCTAATGTGGAAAATTTAAGAAATACCTACAGTTTTTCTTCAAGTCTTTTAAAACAACTTCTCACACACCTCTACTTATAAATACCTCTACCCCGTTTGTAATGACCCCCCCTCCCGGTAACCCCCAATTAAGGGAGACCAAGAGGTCAGACCCATTATCCCAATTAATAGGATCAAAGGTTCGACAGATAATCAATAATAATTATAAAATTCTACAAAACTACACTGAAAGCTGGTATAAAATAAAACTTTGTATACCTTTTAAAAACTTTGGATATCTACTTCTATCCACAGTTGAAGCCTATTCTAACTAATCCTTCTTGCACCTTAATTCTTACTTTCACAATATGTCATTTTACTGTTTGTCCTTTTCAACTTTGTACCTAAAACGCCGACAAACAAAATGTCGGTCAGCATATAGGAATATGTCGGTATGTGGGGACAACCAAAATTTCACGCATATGGGTAATAATCTTAATATCACAATCAAGTTAATTAACAAGCCAATTTACGCTTTCAGTGCGACATTCTCCACCGCTTTTGCCCTAACCCTGACATACCCTCCTTAGGGTTTCTCTTTTGCCAATTACTTAAGGCCACCTTCTCAATCCCGAGCTTGGTGCCTGGGGTCACCTCTCATGGTACCCGTGAGTCATGCAAGAAAGACCACCTTCTCAATCTCGAGCTTGGTGTCTGGGGTCACCACTCATGGTGCCCATGGATCTTCCCTCCTGGGCTTGACCTTTTGGCATCATCCATTATGGTGGCATGTAGGTGCGAGAATACACACTTATATTATTATTGTGATAATCATAGTGACTTTATGATTTGCAAGTATGAACATCCAAACTGATAGGTTGCATTCAAAGCGATGAATCATCCAAAAAAACTTTTTAAGAAACTAATGTGATTAACCATAATTAACCAAATACCTGTCTTGAGTGTAGAAATAATCCAACTAAGCTAGAAATCCAGTAAACAAGCAAGCACACAAGATGATCCTGAAATATGCATCCAATTTTCCTATCATTGATCAGGCCATCAAGGTCTATTAAACCTAGCTCGCTTCCTAGGGTTTCTATTCCACTTTTAGGGTTTCCATTGCAATTAGGGTTTCACTTCATTTATACTATTTTAAACCCTAATTTTACACAATTACTTCAAAACCCTAATTATCTCATCTACTCCTCATGAAAGATATTAAGGTTACCTTTTAACAACATATAACCCTAATTTCAGATTAAAGGCACAACTAAATGTCCATTAAGTCTATTATTCCTCTTTTACATTAAAACTACCATTTTTATCCTTTTAAGTCATGACACAGTCGTTAGGCCCAATTATCATCTTTGGTTCCTTCCGGATTAACAACTCATCTTTCATGAACTCTATTTATCACTAATTCCACCTTTATTCCTTAGAAAACCCTAATTACCATATTAAGGGTATTTATCCATAATTAGGAACTTTTATACTCGAAATAGCTAGAACCTTCATATCTTATCTTTATTCATGAATTTGAACAATTAAAGCCATTAAGATTCACAATTACTAACATTAGGGTTTCAAGGACCATTAAAGCTCATTCATGTACATGGAACCCTAAATTAATCCAATTATGTGTAAAGTTCATCCTTTTAGATCTTGATGTGTCTTTTATAATAAACAGGTTAATATCAACTTTAATCATCCATATAACCCTTCTCAATACATTAATCATCTCAAATTAGGGTTTCTTAATCATTAATGCATTAAAGTTGATAACTTCCACTACTATTCGAATTGCAAGAGGAATTAGCTTCTAAATATATCATTATTTGTTCAAATATCTTTAATAGGAGAAATTACATTTCTCACCAAAAGAACCCAAAAAATTGGGGTTGTAACACCGTTCTCCCTTGGTTGTTTTGTGAACCTATTCTCATCCAAATTTCATATTTTGTTGAGTGTGTGGCTTTTGGTGGTCGTTCTTTGATTTCTCCTTGCATCTTCATTTCACCCAAAAGTCAAACGTGGTTCTTGGTTTAAGTTTGCGACACCTCTCCCTGACATCATGTTTATTTTTCCGAGCGTAATTGGACCTCAGGTAAACAATTCTAGTACTTGTTCTTCATGATCGGTTAGTTAGTTTCACAAATAAACAATGAATAAACTTTTTCCCCAAACTCTTGGATAAGTTTCTCCTTGCATATCCGACCACTCTTCCTCTCTCGCAAATTCCCTACTAATTTGACTTTTTCTAATTTTGTGATTAGTTCATCTTAAAAAATTCATATCTTTTAATGTACTTGTCTAAAAATTATAAATAAATATGTTTTAGAATCAGAAAAACATTTTTTATCTAATAAAAATACTTTTAGAGTCTGATTTCAATATTTTTCAAAGGATGATTTTTGGAGAATAAAATACATGTATAAAACTCATAATAAATGTAACATAATCATATACACTCCAAATTGGATAAAAAGATATGTTTTCTTAATCAAGAGAGTCTAATTAATCATTTGGTGATGTTTTTAGAGTTTAATTCGGATTTAATAAAAATGTGATTTTCATGGGTTGCCATATAATCATCAATTAATGATTTGCATCTAATATGAAATTGGGTGAAGAGATATTCTATTTGGATCTAGGGTGTGAACCCTAACCTAATACACACATCATTAAGGTATGTATGAATCCTCGATAATTCTTTTGAGCAATTATCCTATGTTTATTCTTTCTCTTGGTCCTACGGACAATAGCCTATACACCATGTCTTTTCTTTTGAAATTATGCTTCGTGTGAAGTACCCTACTTGTTACTAATCTTGTGATCATGGATATTCTTTTGGACTCTTTTTATTATGCATTGGTGCATGTTGGACTTATTTGATGATATGTGTCCACTTTGAGGTGGATGTTTATCTGTTGATATGTGATATCATGTGCCCACTTGCATGTGGATGTATGTGTTGTCCATTGTGTAAAGGCAACATTGTATAATTTGACTATATTTTCTACTTGTATAACAACCCCAATTTTTGATTTCATTTGCTGAGAAATGTAATTTCTCATATTAATGATATTTGGACAAATAAAGATATAATTTGTTTTGAATAAATGGATTTTGTTTACAATAGCCTCAATGATTGTGTTGTGGGCTTTATTGGCTATTGGGCCCAAATAACATGACAATTCAATTAGTAAATGAATAATTGAGTTTTTGAGAAAAGATTGAGATGGAAACCTCTAGAAGTCAAATCCAAAGAGGGATTTCGTGCCTCTTGGGTTACTTGGGTTACAAGGAATCTAAAGTTACATAGAGAGTGTAATAAGAAAAGAAAAGATCAATTAAGTATTTCTTTATTAATAAAGAAATTGAAAATAATGATAAAATGTGGGAAATAAGTGAAAAGAGGTATAATGGAGTTAACCGTGGTGGATTTTTGTATCCCAAGGATTCCTAATGTTAAAAGGAATTCTGATGAGGAAAATAAAAGAGAAATAAAGAGAAACCCTCAAAAAGAGATATTTTAATAAGAATAAAAAAAGATAATGAATAATAATGCATTTAGATGCATCAAGAAGGATAATGAGTATCCAATAAAAAGAATTTCGAAATCTTGGATTTTCTTGGGGTCCAAGGAGCCCCAATAAAGAGGAAAGAAAGAGAAAATACCAAATTTGCAAAATAAAAGGATAACGTGATACATTATTAATGAATTTTGTGATATTGATAAAAAGGAAGTATTTTCTATTAAATAAAAATAGAATTTGGTGCCATTAGAATAAAGGGAAAGTACTAAGAAGATAATAGAAGAGATTTTCGAAATTCTAATATCTCAAGGATAATTAATATCAAGAGGATTTTTAAGAGAGAGAAAGAGACTTGTTTCTCATTATAGGAATAGGATTCCTAATAGGAGAGGACTTGTTTCCTCTTAGGTGGGCATCTTAGGGCGAGGATATACTCCCCTATAAAAGGGTTAGAACCCCTGGTTTAAAGTTAAAAGAGATCCCACGCTCTTCTTCTTATTCTCTACGTACAAATCCTAGTCGAGAGCATAGATCAATCTTGAAGGCACCAGGGAGTGGTGATGAGCTTCTGTCGGGTGCACGAAGCTCCCACGATGCTTGGAGATAGTCGGCCATCGTCTCCATGGCTGCGGCTGTCAAGCAGAACCTGTGGAAGGACGACGCCAAGGCTACAGGTCGCATGCTTGGCCAGCCCTAACCAGCTGCAATGGCTATGAGTTGGGTGGTTCCCCAAGGTCGGCGGGATGTGGCGGAGTTAGGGAAGGGGGCGGTGACAGCCGTTGGGCCCTGTAGGAGAGAGGGTGCGTCTGCAACCTACTACAGGTCGGTGTCGCTGCTTGTTTCACGAGGTTGAAGATGACTTTCATACGTTGTATGGTTCTACCCTTGGTGTAACAAAGGACGCGCTGGTTAAGTGGAGAGAAATCGCATCTTTTTGAAATGTTTCCTATTTGGCAACGTTGCATGGATGCAGTGACGTGGCGCAACCTGATTGGCCCAAAGTAAGTAACTTTGCAAAATTCATATCTCATAAACCGTAGCTCGGATAAATATGAATAATATATGTATTTTGATCAGTAGAACGAGAGGAATCCAATAAAAATGATACTAAATATTGATTCAGTTCCTAATTGCAAAAGTACAATAAGTTGATGAAAAGTGCATTAAAGTTAGGTTAAAAACCCTATTTGTGATTAAAGGTTGAATCTAGTATGCTTAATGGGTTAATTTAATTATTAATAACATGTTGAATGATAATTTTAGATTCGAACCTGATCTAGATGTGAAATTGCATGATTTAGGGTTTTTAACCCATATGAGAATGATTAAGCATTTAGAAACCCTAATTGTTAAATGATGGTTATAAGTTATTTGAATATAAAAGTTCCTAATTGTGGGTAAATACCCTTAATATAATAATTAGGGTTTTCTAATGAATAAAAGGTGGATTTAATAATATATAGAGTTCATTTGTTAATTAGATCCTAATGAAATTTGAATTGATGATAGAGGTGTATAATGATCTTGTCATTGATTAAAAGGATAAAAATAGTATCTTTAATGTAAAAGAAACTTAATGAAAGTAGTTGATGGTTAATGGTGCCTTTAATCTGAAAATAGGGTTATATTTTGTTAAGATAACCTTAATATTGAAGAATAGATGAGATAATTAGGATTTATGAGTAATGGTATAGAATTAGGGTTTAAAATAGTAAAAGATAAAAGGAAACCCTAAAAGTGAACTAGAAACCCTAGGAAGCAAGCTAGGTTTAATAGATCTTGATGACATGAATAATAAAAGGAAATTGCATGATTATTTTAGGATCTTGAATGTGTGCTTGCTTGGATTTTTTACTGGCATGGAATATTCTGTCTCAAATCAGCCTGACAGGTATGTGGTTACGCTTATGAATATCTCGAGTTAGTTTTTCGAGGTTTTCCGAAGTTTTCATCGATGACTTGAATTAACTGTTGGATGAACTTAGTTCATGCAAACTATAATGTGGCTACGACTATCACATAAGATATGTGCCTACTAGCTCAGATCTTGGTCCCCTCTGTGGCTTAATAGTTGACCTAGTACATGGCTACCTATGGGGTAGGTCCATCAGGTCATTGGATGACTTAGTACATGGCTACCAATGGGGTAGGTCTATCAAGTCACATTGAGTTAGATATTAGGCTACCTTTGGTTAGTGCCATGCGATTCTATTACCCTATATATTGGCTACCTATAAGGTAGGACCATGGGGGTAAGAATCTACATAAAAGAGAGGTAGCATACAAGTCCACTGCAGGGATAACACAGAGTTAAGGGATAGGTAAGGATTGAGTAGTATGGCTTAAAACGTAATCTTGGTTGTTAAATGATTAATTGAATGATTACATTGTTAATATAGTTCCACAATTATTGTTTCCCCCACATACCAGCTTCTTGCTGACCGACGTTTTGTTTGTTGACATTTTAGGTACAATGAAAAGAACACACAGTAAAGTGGCATATTTGGAAGTAAATGAGAATTAAAGTGCAAAGGAGGATTAGATAGATTATTATCTATGTGGATAGAAGTTCTAAAATCCCAATTTTAAAAGGTATGCAAAGTTTTTATTTTGTACCAATTTTCAGTTTAGTTAGTAAAATTTGTTAATTGTTATTGATCATTTGTCGAACCTTTGATCCTGTTAATTGGGATAACGGCACTGACCTTTTGGTCTCCCTTAATTGGGGGTTACTGGGAGACGGGGTCATTACAATTGGTATTAGAGCCAAGGTTCCTCACTTAATCTTTAATAATTATTAAATTTTACAAATTCTGTAGAACCCAAGGGAGTTATTAGAGGATTATCTGAAAGATAGAGGTGTCTAGAAAAGGATCACGACCGGGGGTTGGCAATATTTTTCCTCCGCACCGCTAGTCGGAATATGAGGACTCTTGGATCTGTGTGACTGCCTAGCCAAAGTCTTAGGATATGATTCAAAATAAGATACCTTTAGGATTCTCTCATCTTGTTCATCCCTTCTCAACTCAAATTCTATTAAGGACCTTAAGGATTAGGGTTTTCTCTCTTCTCCTCACCCTCTTGAGGTATGGAAAAGGTGGATAAGGTCTAAGGAATCCTCCACCAAATTAATGAAAATCATGTAAATAAGATGCCATGGACATAAGCTTAATAGATTAAGCACAAACTAAAGAATAGATACATGCTTAGGTCGTATGACATGAGTTTTCATTGCCCTCAGGAGAAGACCCGAGGCTAGACCTTCTTGTCGGGAGGGTTAGTAAAGAGAGAGTTAGTGTTGGAGGTAGAGATCTCCATTAAAAGTAGAGACCGGGCACATCCTCCGAGGATGATGTTAACCCTAACTCAAAGTGGGGGATAGAGAGAGAGACAAAATGATGAGTTAGATGGCATGGTAGACCTGGTGTCTGGATGGACATGCCTTGAATACCATATGAGCCATGAGAGGTTGGATGACCGATCACCTTTAGCAACCCAACCCTGGAAAGGGGTGAGCATGTTAGAGTGAAGGATAGCTCCTTTAAGGATAAGGTTAGTGAAGGACCTATGGAAACCCCATGAGCTTATAGTGGCATGGCATAGTAGACACCTAGAGTACGTCAGTAGTGCTGACAGTATGCTAAAAACCTGGCCAAGAGAGTATGATGGATAAGTTGTAAGGTAAGCATAAAGGGGCTATGGTTAACCTTTAATAAACATAAGCTCAAACATAGGCTTCACCCACGTAGAGGTATGCTTGTGAGCTTGATCCTTCATGGAATAAGGACATGTAGTAGTAAGGTTGGATGTGGAGTTAGCTCTAGTATGAGAAAGCAGGACCCAAGCAAGGAGGTTGGAAGCCTATTACCCGAGATATGAGGAATAGTTGGAGTCGGGAATGATGTGACCTAGGTGGCTGATAGTGGTTGCCTCATACTGATGATATCTTGGTTGCCTTTAGAGGAACCAAACCTTAGAGAGAGGATGATGCTTTTGGTATAGGTGTTTACCTTCTGAGATAGGAAGAAGAGTTCCTTAAGACCATGATGAGGTGTAGTAGCCAGTTGTGAGACCTTATACCTTGTTGGTTTCCCTTGAGGAAGACTCAACTCTAAGGTACTGCTGGAATAAAAGGATCATGGGAATACATGACATACCTGGGACATGCAGGATTTGTGGTTAAGAGGTTCAACAGACACTTGGACATCAAAGAAGTGAACCTAGGGTTCCTAGGCCTATAAGAGGGGAAGTGGT
Organism: Alisma plantago-aquatica; assembly: GCA_963693085.1. Lineage (NCBI taxonomy): Eukaryota > Viridiplantae > Streptophyta > Magnoliopsida > Alismatales > Alismataceae > Alisma > Alisma plantago-aquatica. Next base: position 281,933,948 of record OY856410.1, read on the forward strand.
GTACCTAATGATCATGATGGGATTTGAGTTTCTATAGTTTTGAGTATAGTACTCCATATGTTTGCAGGAAAAGGAAACCCCCTTAAGTTTGAGGTATGTTTGATGAACCCCTCACAGATAAGTGGATGACATAGGAAGATACGATCTTGATTCAGTATTGAGGAAAGAGCACAGTTATGACCTAACATGGTTTAGTAGGTGGTATGCTTGCACCTTAGTAGATTTCTAGGGTTAAGCATGCTAGACCTAAGCACGTTTGTGACCTTGTTGTCAAGGTGTAGTTCCTCCCATCCTGGGAGAGGGACCCTTTTGTAGGGTGTATACCAGTTTGTTGGTTTTAAGGTAACCTAAAGAGGTTTCAGAGGATCTTGAGAAGCTAAGTATAAAGTACATGGTAAGAGAATGAACATGTAGACCCATAGATATCCATCTCTAAGTGCATGTGGATGAGTTACCATGGAGGTAACCGGTATGGGGCTTGACTAAGGAAGGCAGGTCACCATTGCCCCTATGAAAGATTGAAAGACAGCCATGAATGCAGAGAGAGATGATGAAGGCTTGGGTAAGGTTCTAAGTTGGACATGTACTATAATAGAATCTTAGGTCTATCCTAGGGTCAGGTAGGGATAAGACTGATGAAAGTAGGAGTTGCCTAATTCCCTAGTTGCACATGACCATAGGGTCGGGAGGTAACAACTATCATTGTCTGAGGGCCATGGGTTAGGAGATTGATCACCTTCATGAACTCATGAGACCCAAAGGGCAGATGAGTAGGGCACTCTCTGGATGCATAAGATAAGAGGGATGACTCTAAAAGTGTCGGCACCCTATAGACCTAAAGGAGATGACCAAGGATTGTGTGGTTTGACCCAAGTAGGTTCGAGGCCAGTCTTTCATGGAAGAAATTTTGATATCATGATGTTTGTGATGTAGATACATAAGTTGCATGTTTCAACTTAGATTTGAGGTGTACTCGCAATGTAGGATGTACCATCTCTAATCTTAGAACAGGAAGAACTTTGTGTTTGCACGGCCGCCAAATGCTTATTTCCTCTTGTTATGGGTGGGAGAGATGGGATAGTGTGCATGCCATACACCAAGGATAAAAGATGATGCTAGTTGGAATGTTGCTACGAGATATGAGGATAGAGATGATAACATACCTTGGTGGAATGAATGATACATGGATGGTTTGCAAACAATAAAAAGAATAAGGTAGTCATCTTATAAGGATGCTTTTAGCATGAGCTATGTGGAATTTGCAAGTGATGCAAGGTTGAGTTTGATCATCATGAGGATGAGAGTTTGAGATGATAAGTGAAATACATGGAAGTGTATGTCTTCAATGTTACCTAATACCTAAGAATGAGAAGTGGTAATGAACGCTCTGGTTAATATATAGCTGCCTAGTTTAGTTAGAGGAAGTTGAGGTTGTTAGGCTAATCTTGAGATTGAGAAAGAAGATATGTTAGCTAACACTCAGATGTAACAAGATTTGTTGAACAAGTTAGTGGTTGCTAGCCTAGTCCTTAATATAATGAAAGGATGGTGATAGAACCTCAGATACACCTCTTTGGATAGGAAGGTAATAAAACCCTGATGAGAGTGGTTTATGATTTTTGAGGAATCATGACATACCGGAGATCACTATTTTAAGATCACCATACATTGTACCACTAAGATAATGAGTAACAGTAGAACTTTGGATGCCTAAGATGAAGTTGCATGTGGCAAGTGGCCATGCAAATAGGAGGTGCAGGATGAACACCAATAACCCAGTGCATTAATGTAAAGGGTAAAGAGTCCCCGAGAGGGAAAGGGAGTTCATCACTATGGACGTGGTAAGTCTCCCCTAGACCAAGGAAGGTCAAGATGCAATATGGGTTAAGGTAGATCTCCTTACCTAGAATGACATGAGAAAGAAAGAGTAGTGTTAAGAGACAGATCCGGTTGAACTACATAGAAAGATGATTTAGCTACACCATGATGCGAGTTCAAAAGTTCTTGAGAATAACATAAATATTCGCTTACATAAGGAGGATGTAGGTGCATGAAGAACTCAATGTTAGTATAGTTTATCACCCCTAACTAATGGTTAGTATGATCCAGACTAAAGGGTCTGATGAGAGCATGTGTGCTCATTCAAGGTGATATCTAGAGACAGTTCTTATCCTATGAAAGATGTGATGATAACCACTATAGCCAGTATCGAGATTTAAAGAAGCTCTATAAGGGAGGTTGTGTCGGTCACCACTTCAGTAAGGTGATGTTGGTGAAAGGGCCACGTGGTGGTTAGACCACAGTGTGTGTAGATGAAGTCTCTTTGATCGGGAAATGGTTGAAGGGAGCCTAGAGACGACGGGAGTCGTGAGAAAATGCAAAGTAGACCGACATGCAGTTCACTGTGGGAGATATGTGACATGAAAATCTGACCCCTCTGAGCTATAGCTAAGAAAGATGAATCCTCGATACATGGGTCCATTTAGATGGACTGGTGGAGAAGGTTAACCTTACCCCTTAGGATAAAGAAATGTGTGATGAGTTCCATGTGTCCAATTTAGAGCACTAGGTGAGGTACCCAGACCATATGCTGAGCAATGAACCTAGTGAGCCCCAAGGGAGGCTAAAATGGCCTGAGTCACCTGTGTAGTTTATAGATGCCAGGATGAAAGAACTCAGGGAAAAGAGTATGTGAAGATAAAGGTTCTTTGGGAGTGCCATGGGTAAGGTAAATCCACATAGGGGCCAATGATGGACATGGAAAAGTCTTATCCTGAATTGTTTATTTGCTTGATAGAATTTTGAGGAAAAAATTCCTATAAGAGGGGAAGGATGTAACAACCCCAATTTTTGGGTTCATTTGCTGAGAAATGTAATTTCTCATATTAACGATATTTGAACAAATAAAGATATAATTTGTTTTGAATAAAGGGATTTTGTTTACAATAGCCTTGATGATTGTGTTGTGGGATTTATTGGCTATTGGGCCCAAATAACAAGAAAATTCAATTAGTAAATGAATAATTGAGTTTTTGAGAAAAGACTAAGATGGAAACCTCTAGAAGGCAAATCCAAAGAGGGATTTCGTGTCTCTTGGGTTCCTTGGGTTCCAAGGAATCTAAAGTTGCATAGAGAGTGCAATAAGAAAAGAAAAGATCAATTAAGTATTTCTTTATTAAGAAAGAAATTGAAAATAATGATAAAATGTGGGAAATAAGTGAAAAGAGGTATAATGGAGTTATCCTTGGTGGATTTTCATATCCCAAGGATTCCTAATGTTAAAAGGAATTCTTATGAGGAAAATAAAAGAGAAATAAAGATAAATCCTCAAAAAGAGATATTTTAATAAGAATAAAACAAGATAATGAAGAATAATGCATTTAGATGCATCTAGAAGGATAATGAGTATCCAATAAAAAGAATTTCGAAATCTTGGAGTTTCTTGGGGTCCAAGGAGCCCCAATAAAGAGGAAAGAAAGAGAAAATACCAAATTTGCAAAATAAAAGGATAATGTGATACATTATTAATGAATTTTGTGATATTGATAAAAAGGAAGTATTTTCTATTAAATAAAAATAGAATTTGGTGCCATTAGAATAAAGGGCAAGTACTAAGAAGATAATAGAAGAGATTTTCGAAATTCTAATATCTCAAGGATAATGAATATCAAGAGGATTTTTAAGAGAGAGAAAGAGACTTATTTCTCATTATAGGAATAGGATTCCTAATAGGAGAGGACTCATTTCCTCTTAGGTGGGCATCTTAGGGTGAGGATATACTCCTCTATAAAAGGGGTAGAATCCCTGGTTCGAAGTTAAAAGAGATCCCACGCTCTTCTTCTTATTCTCTACGTACAAAACCTAGTCGAGAGCATAGATCGATCTCGAAGGCACCAGGGAGTGGTGATGAGGTTCTGTCGAGTGCATGAAGCTCCCACGATGCTCAGAGATAGTCAGCCATTGTAACACCCCATCCACACAAAAAACACGATTACATGCGAACCAGCAGATTACCAAAAAACACAGGAAATTAAAATCGATTTACAACAAGCACCACAAGATGAAACATATAATATCTGAGCCAACACTTTTCATTTCATAGCATATCTCCAAGGTGCTACAACATAATTTCCCATCATCTCATTACATGAAATAATTGTTGCTAGGATGCTTTACATCAAGATACATATCGAAAACCATACATCGATCATTGTACGAGAAACATAAAAAAAACTCTCCCAAAGACCTGAGTGTACAAGGATGACACATAGGACTCTACTGCTAGACACTATCTATCCAACCAGGTACGATACCTCTACATAACATCTATAGCCACATGATCTTCATCTCGCCAGGCACGTCCTCCTAAAAAGGGTTATTAACCAGCGGGGTGAGACACAAAGTCCCAGTGAGAAACATAACCCTCTACCAGCTTTATTATGATCACAGATAACTGATATAAGTAGATTATAAGACAAGTATACTGAGTAGGGCTATTCTTACCAGCAATCTTACCAAGATATTTATGAGGCCTATAACCAGGCATTCTGTATGTAATATGATTACAAGATAAACTTTATACGATCTTATCACATGATATAAGGAATATATGATAAACTGCAAGTTTATAACCAGAGCAACTATACAAATAAGGCCTCAACTAATGTTTCATATTTTCCCTAAGCAAAGATACTATACGGCTTGCTTACAAATTATTATGCCCAAAGGAAGTGAGTCGTACCGCTCAAATCCAATTGACGACTGCGAAACTCGGAGCCGGTGCCATACAAGGTCAATGGAAGAGTCAGACTCCACAACCTCCCACCTTGTAGTCAGTGTACGAGAACCAAAGTAGGACCGCAGTCTAGTACTTAAGTGGCCTCAGCCACAGGGTCAGCTCCCGCAGACTTCCCTTTCTCTAACCCACCTTGGTACAGGTCTTGGCGCTAGTATATCTGAGCCACAGGCCAGTTCACCGTGCTCCCTGAGCCATGAACGCATTCATGCTCTATCACACTAAGCCATGGGTTTGTTCACCATGCTCTATCTATCTTGAGTCTGCAACCGCAGCTGCACTCAAATCCTCTCTATTTTAGGCTAGGAGAAACCTCACATATTCAACAATATGTGCTCCGGGTTAACCCGCAGGAGAACCCGTTTCACCATCACCAGCTACTGACGATGATGGATCTATGGCCAGGGCAAACTACATGAGAGATTCATCTGTAATTAGTTAATGTATTTTAAGTATATTGTTGGGGAAATCAAGTTGTATTAAGCAACCATATATAAAACATGAAAAACATTATATTAATTACATTGGTGTTATATTTCTAATGCTATTTCCATTGCCCTCAACAATCATCACATTGCCATGGGATATAAATCCCTCACATCATCTCATAGTGCTACTACCTCTCAAGGCCTCATCATATTACACCAGTGCCTCTCAAGGCATCATCAACATCGTTAGGGAATAGCAATACCTCATGTCATTACTAGAGGATCACACCTCATCATGCCGTTCTCATCATACTGGTGATATATGTTATCTCATCAACAAGACATATCATTATTACTTAGATATTGCACATATATCAAGTGCTATACAAAGCACATAATCATATAATCACCATAGCTCTTACTTGGCTATGCATTCAATACACCTGCATGGTTAGCTTTGCATAAGAAAGAGATAACTGGATCACCAAACATAGAACATAGGTCTTAGAGAAAATATTATGATCATTAGTCTATCAAGAATTTAGGTACACAAGATTGGAACAACATCCATGTTCATAGTTGTGTCTGTAGTCAGTTTAGATTATTGTTATCAAATTGTGAGCATCCATCATGCCCCATATCTCATGAACATGTCTTTGATTATCATGTCATCAAGATTAAGGTTTATAGCATTGGAATATTCTTCCATCATTATGAACATATGCAAATTAGTGTCGTAACTGGTGTATAAATAAATACGTACTACTATTACCACATCATGGGTATCCCATCATACCCTATATCTTAAACCATATTCATATCATCCCTAAGGATTTACTTTAAGGATCATACACCATGATCCACCTTCCAACTTAATTAGAAGTTCATCTATCATTAACCATAGGTAAACACTATACAAGGGTTCTCCACCTATCTTGTCATAGCTCAACATGATCAAAGGTGTACGCTCAAGAAACATGCATAGGGTTATCGGGTTAGGCACAACCCTCACTAAAGGTGTCGCCTACTCTCACCAAAAGCATAAAGTGACCAAAAAATCCCTCACTAAAAGGGAGTATCATGTAACTAGGGCTATAACATGTATCGTTCATCCACATGCAGGGTAGTATCGGGCAACCAGGCATTGTGTAGCACATGGGTGCCATCTATCATCCAAAACCCTACCGCCCATTAGGGTTAGGGTTTCATACTGAGCAACCCTCAACTCTCTACCGCCTAAGGCCATATCAGCTAAGATCATGGCGCCCAAGGTACCGTATCATCCAAGGTACTATCAAGCTCAACACATGTACCGGACAAACCTCAACCCTAGGACCATCCAAGCTATCAAGTATGAACACATGTTGGGTAACCATCAAGAGAGAGAGACCATGTCGGGCAAGTCATATCGGCCAAGGTAACATATCTCCTTATGGGGTATCAGCTACACACTTAGCCCTGATGTCACCCAAACCATGCACACCTACACACTTATAAAGTTCTAGGGTTGATGATATCAGGCAGCATATCAAGGGATCACCCATATCACCCATCCTCATATCCTTGTCGCTCATGGAGCACCATATCGGGCACCCAGCATATCGCCCAAGGAATCATCACGACAAGAGCACCCCTATCGGTCATCTTAGGGTTAGGGCAACTCTATCGCTCAAAGATCCATGTCATCCATAGGCACCATGTCGGGCAACTCACTTAGAGAGTGTCGTGCAAGAAAAAACCTCATGCCTGACACCAAGGCCCCTCAACCACGCTCATATCGGTCAGGGAGGCAGCCATGGTATCGCCCACCTAGGGTTTCATCATTCTAGGCTCAAGACTTATCCATATCACCCAACAATACTACCATGGCCAAGAGTCATATCGGGCAACAAGATTAACAGAACTTTTATTAACATAACGTCCAAGGCAAACCCTAGATGAGGGGGTATCATTTAGGGCACCAAAAAGGTGTATTGTGCAAGGGTACAAGGACCATACTAAGTTGGTCATCTTCAACATCAAGACCATGTCATGCAACAAGGGTAGATCATCTATGTCACCCAGGACAACCCTATCGCCCAATTTAGGGTTGAAGCTCCATATCGTCCAAGACTCGAGAGTTAGGGTATTATGTCGGCCAACCACCATCATCTTGGGTAGATGTGAGTATTGGTCACAAAGTCAAAGAAAGGTTCACTTATCATATCACCCAAGGCTCAACTCTAGAAGAGGGTATCGGGCAACAACCTCAAGGAACCACCAAGAAGAGCACATATCGGCCAAGGGATCAACTAGGTGTCCACCAACCATATCGTCCAAACCTTAACTCTAGGGTGGATAGGGGATATTGGGCATCAAGGTGCAACTATTACCAACCCATCATATTGTCCATATGTCCAGGTCATAGGCTCACCTTTCAAGTCCAAAGGAGAGAAAGGGGTATTTCCATAACCATTAACCAAACCATAGGCTATAGAACAAGGTACTATATCGGGTAAAGACCCATATCGGGCAACCTAGTTGTATCGGCCAAAGACTCATATCATGCAAGTCATCTTCAACCTTTAGCCATTCAAAGCATTAAGTATAAGAACAACATATGGATAGTAGTAAAATATAGCCATCTCTATCAAAACAGATATCAATCTCCACATGCATGAACATCATAAAAGAAGGATGCCAAATTAAGGAACAAGATCAATATATGTGCATATGGAGAGTATACATAATAGAGGTGGTTGAGAGTTATGTAACCCGCCTTAAGAGGATTTCCATGAAAGGCATCAAGCTTCTTGGTCCAAGCAGCAAACTCATGTTCTCTTCCAAGAACAACACCCATCCAAAGCTCCAAACATGCCTTCGGCACCATCATCATCACCTCAAGAAACAAAGGAAGAAGAAGAAGAAACCATGGTTATGTATAGCTCAAGAAGAAGAAAGGAGGGGATATAACCACGGCCTTGCTTACTCTTATCAAGGGCCTATCCATGGATGAGAGGGGAAGAGGAAGGTGAAGAAGATAGCATAAGGAAAAACTAGCAAAGAAGCATGACTCACCAAGGTCGGATCTTGAGCAAGGAGTTTCCATGGCCAAGGAGCTCGCCGCTCCATGCTCCATGAGAGCCTTCCTTAGCTCCCAAGCTCCCATGCTCATCACATACAGGTAGGGGAAGGAAGGTGGCCGAAAAGGATTGCTTGGCTAAGGAGGAAGGGAGTTATATACACCAAGGAAGAGAGAGGTAGCAAGGGATAGGTGTCATAACCACATAAACCAAGGTGCCACTTTCTCTAGCTCATAACGCCGCTTGTTGCCACCCTAGCAGCTCATGCATGGCCTGGTGATACACTCTAGGAAGTGTATTATGCAGCTAGGAAGCTGCCATGTCCGACACACCTCTCTTGGTATGTGGCATCCAACTTATGAAAACAAGATTAACTAATGCGGAAGCGAATTATTAGTAGCGGAATTATTGAAAATCACTAAAAATTTAAAAAAACTGTAAAGAAATCCACAAACGGTAAAACTCTATCATAAAGAACCAAAGTAAGTTATTTACATTCTGATTCCTCAGTACATCTCTGTATCATCTCATCTCGAGAGTCATAAATATGGGTGTTCAAACCCTTAGATCATCAAGATATTTGTTACCACATTAACAGGTAACATAATGCTAACAAGTCATTTGACAGTGTAAACATGATAATTGCAATGTAGGTATTTCACATGGCTCTTATAGCCTATCAATCTCTTTTGTTACCTTTCAGTAGGTAACATAGCATATCAATTCTTACAAAGCTCATAAAGTACTTTCAATAAACAAAGCATCATAGCTCATACCTGGCTATGCTCAATATCTCATAAGACCTGCATGATTAGTACAAATGATAATAGATACATCAATTTCCTATCAACATAATGTAAAATAATTATGACATCATTGTTCAAGGGTTATACCACTATGCCCTTGCTAGGGTTAGGGTTTCCCTTTTCAATTCAATTAGGGTTAATTATCCCCTTTAGCTCAAATAGGATAATGACTCATCATTTCATTATCCCACCTTAGAGCTTCTTAGTATAAAGTATAACCCAGAATTAGGGTTTCACACATTCATTCACCTTTTTTGAAATTAGGGTTTACTATTCACATCACATCACCCTAGATTAGGGTTTATAACCAACAACCCATAATTAGGGTTTACTATTCACATCACATCACCCTAGGTTAGGGTTTTCTATTCGTATCACATCACCCTATGTTAGAATTTATTATTCGCCCTAATTAGGAGTGATCATCATAGTACCTTGAATTAGGGTTTCTCATGTCATCGTTATGAATTAAGGTCATATTATCATCATGTATTAGGATTTCACCTATCAATACCCTTAGTTAGGGTTATGATTCATTAACCATCATAATTAGGGTTTCATGATCTCATTATGATCATACCCTAATTATACATTCATTCATATTAGAAGTCCATTACTTAATTATCATCCATGTAGGCAATCTTCTCTTTCATCTTCGAAAGATGATGTATGCTTCAGTCTTGATTAGGTTAAGTCAACTCACTCTTGAGGAAGAATTGACATCATGGGTTATGTCATTGTCACCATGACCATTAAGGCTTAATTATTCAAAGGGTACTAATCACCTCATCACATTAAGATGTAATTACTATAATCATCTTTGATTACATCATGTATTAGTCAACTAATCACTTTGTCCTTTAACTACTTTAAGCACCCATGCGGTTTTGGTTAATTATCCACTAAAAGATCTTAGCCTTATAGGCCCCAAATGGTCTTGACCAAATAAGACCTCAAATGGTCTTGAGCAACCAATGAAACTGTTTGCTAAAGTACCACCCTGAAACCATTTCGTAAAGTAGTTGGTGAAGACCGTTTGCCCAAAGTTGACTTTTGAAACCGCATGAACTCAATCGATTTGGAAACCGCATGAACCTAAACGGTTTGGGATCGTTTGGTCCCAAATGGTCTTGAGACTATTTGGAATCAAATGGTCTTGAGACCGTTTGGTCCAATCCTCCTCAAAATCGTGAGGACCAAAAAGGATCTCAACCACTCCAATTAAATTAGGGCTTCCAATGTTGGTTCCTTCAACCATTGAATTCATGTAACCAATCATCAATTGGACCAATCACCATACTTCAACTGAGATAATTAGGTCATAATTCAACTGATTTGACCCTCAATTGACCCTCAATTGATCATAAATTAGGGTTTGGATCATTTGGATTAGGGTTTGGAATTGATTAACATTCAACATTATACAATGTGAAACTAATTACTTTCAAACTATTGGACCATCATACAAAATGGACATGACCTGACCCCAAACGGTCTTGAGGTCGTTTGTATGACCTCAAAACGGTCTTGATACCGTTTTCCCATGTCCACATCAAAATCCAAGTCAACCAATTAGGGTTTGGTTCATTGGATTGCTCACCAAATCAGCAATTGATTACTCTTCAACTCAATACCTTTAGATCTCCAAACACCTAACTATAGTCAACCCTAGACCTCTAAACGGTCTTGGGTGACCCCCGAACAGTCTTGGGATCATTTGGATGACCTCCAAACGGTCTTGAGACCGTTTTCCCATCACATCATCATCAACCATGTCATTCAATTAAGGTTTGGATCCTAGGATTGGTCACCAAATTAGCAATTGATTATACATCAACTTAATATCTTTGGACCTTCAATTGCTCAACCATACTTAACACTAGACCTCCAAACGGTATTGGGTGATAACCAAATGGTCTTGAGACCGTTTGGGTGATACCCAAACAGTTTTGAAACCGTTTGGGTCAATCAACCCAAAACATCAACTCATTCCAATGCAAAATCAGCACTTAGCCGATTAGGGTTAATACCATATCTTTGGACCTACAAACACTTAACCATATCCAACCCTAGACTTCCAAATGGTCTTGGGTGACCCCCAAACGGTCTTGAGACCGTTTGGGTGATCCCCAAACAGTTTTAAAACCGTTTGGTTCAATCAACCCAAGTTTCAAACTCAAACACTTATGAAATCAGCACTCAACCCGATTAGGGTTTTGGTGATTGTTGGGCCTTCAACTCATGAACCAATTAGAACTAATCAATTATATTTATTGGATCAATAACCAACATTATTAGCAACAAATTCCCAAATGGTCAACCTAGGTCAACACCTCCAAACGGTCTGAAACCATTTTCCCTCATGCGGTTTAGTGAAACTGTTTCATCTCAAACGGTTTGAAACCGTTTGCTCCCAAACGGTTTGGGAAACCGTTTGAGCAACTAAGGAGATCGTTTGACATGGGCTTTTTCTTTGGATAAACATATAGGATGATGTCATCATCTTCCTCCTTAGAACAACCAAGAACAGCAACCGTTTTTCATGGTAATTTCAGCTATGAACCAAAAGAGTATCAAATAGAAAAGAGTAACCAACAATTATTATAGAAATGGATGCAACAACAATGATTAAGGGTTTGAGTTATAAAACCCACCTCAAATCTGATCTCCAAGCTCCAAGCTCCACTCCTCTAATGGTGGATGGAGTTCCAACAACTGCCCAAGGTCCGTTCTTGAGATATTGGATGAAAACGTTGGCTAGAATTGGAAATCGGGTGAAGAAAACCAAGAATCAAGCATTGCTTTAGGGTTTCCACCATGAATCCGAGGTAGAAGATGATAAATTACCAAAAGGTTGTGTTCGTCCTTCTCCTGCTCCTGAGCTCTTCCTTGGTCGGCCAAAGCAAAGTGATAAGATAAAAACTAAGGAAAAGTCCTTATGTGTATTGGAAAAAGAACATGTATAAGGGATTTTCAAGGAAAGAGAAAATGGATTATTTTCTTTTAATTCCAAAATAATTTCCATCAAATCCCCCTCCATTTCTTGGCCATGAAGCCATCTTCATGTTCTTACAAAACCTCTCCATTATCCAAAGACCAAAATAATTTCCATCAAATCCCCCTCCATTTCTTGGCCACGAAGCTATTTTCATGTTCTTGCAAAACCTCTCCATTATCCAAAGACAAATGGAAAATAAATTAAGCACCTTAAAGAGTTTTATATTAATATCCATCCTTTTAGTGGATATTACTTTTTATTATAATAATGTGAGTGGCTTCCACTCAACCGAGATCTTTTTGTGACATAGCAAGGCACAAGCTCGTCCAACTCTATTGCAAACACATCCTTCAACTTTTGGTTGAAGGGCTCCTTAATTAATTTATTTCTTTTTGCATTAAATTAAATTAAAGTCCCATATATGCTTAAATCTTGATTATTTTAATGTCAAGATTCTCTCTCCTCCATGATAATTCAATTGAGGCGCCCCTCTCATTTTCTTTGCTCTACTTGATGCCAAGAAACATGAGAGACCCTCTAGAGGTGGTATTTTGCATGTTGAACCCTAGGTTTTGGGTAAATTACACATTACACCAAAACTAGGTTTTAATGCACGTACAAGGATTGCTCTACAAGCTTTATCTTGATGCCCAAGCTTGTGGAAACCATACCACTACATCATATTCATTCTTATGATGTCTCAACATAAGAGAAACATCTTACCATGTGGAATTTGCAAGTTAACCCCTGAACTTGGGTAATTTGCACTTTAGTCCAAAATTAACAAAACAATGTTTCAACATTATTCAAAAGGGACTGAAATTGAAATATAAGTTCCTCAAAAGCCTTAATTACTTTTTAAAAGATAATAGAAAGCATATAATCATCTTTATTAAAAAAAACACCTAGGGTTAGTACATAACCCAGGTCAAGGATGTTACATGGGCGACACACCTTCAAGCCTTAGTTGATACACTAAAGGACAAGGTGGCCTATGTGACACATATGTGATATAAAGACCATATAGAGATGTCACTCCTCATATATCAACCAAACAAGGTGCCCCTACCTCCATCCACGTTCTAGATGATGCCAAACAAATGCAAGAAGGCTCTAGATCTGATAAATTGCATATTGACCCTCCACGTTGGGTAATTTGCAATTTACACCAAAACTAGCACATAAAGCAAAAACATCAACCAACCAAGCTCAAACTTGAAACATAGGTCCTCCACAAGGTGCCCCACAACATCATTCTCTTTATAATGATGCAAGAGAACTAAAGGCATACTTTACATGTGACATATTGCAATATAACCCCTTACTTTGGGTAAATTGCACTTTGGTCGAAAACAAGCAAACATTGCTCAAACAACATCCAAATGGGACCAAACTGGAAACATGAGCTTGTCACATGATACCAAAACATCTTAGAATATTAGATTAAGGTTATAAGCACCTTTCATAAGCCAATCAAAGTGGGTTAGCCCAAAACCTGGGTCAGGGTCCTTACAAGTCATAAACCCCTGACAAGGATTTCGTCCCTGAAATCCTGAGAAAAAAGAAGACAGATGTTACTCGTGTATCACATCATACAACTCCAAAAGACTCCTAAGTGTCACAAATCTGTGACCCACACACTTTCTCTTCTTCCAGAGCCACTCATGGTTTCCTTGTACTGGTCATAGACTCAACCCTTGATCTCATCAATCTTTGTTTGGTAGCACTCTTAGATACTGGAACATTATATGTAACTCATATTACTCAAGATTCTGCTAATGTATCATATTTCTCGTTACGTTTCCGTTGTGCTACTCTGATCTCACAAGCTTGGCACTTAAGCTTTGCATAACTTGTATCACTGCCTTTCTGCTATATATGTTTCAACTATTCCTTCTCTTTTCACAAAGGATGTCTCTACACTAGGGGAATCTTTCTCAAAAGAGGCTATCACAAGATACATACTCTACAAAACACCTATATGCACATGACAGGGCTCATACGACACCTCACTATGTATCGCTCAAGGCTCAACACATAAGGAGTTATACATATTGGGTTAACAACAACCACATCATCTCGATTTCAAGCATGTCATGGATTCATGTCAGCTCCCAAGAGCACAACATGTACCAACCTGGATGGTAACAGATATGCACTATCTCAACTGATTAGGATAGGATTCCCAACCCTTATTCGTCCATCTCTAACCGCTGCACATCCCGCCTGGATCTTTCGTTACTCAAAACTTGGCTAGGAGTATTCCAAGGAATCAGGCTCAACTAGATGAACTTTCCCAAGATAACCTTACAACACTTCTTTCCCTTGGTTGCATACCATCCGATGTCATGTTTATGCAGAGCATAAACCCCTAACATATGATAGTCACACTATAGGAACTTAGCCAGATCAAACCAAAGCCAACCTTTCCATCTAAGACAACTTCACACCTTTCCAAGGATATCCATTCTCAGGGTTATAATGATCCTTGACATGTCACATAGAAAGGGATTCACCCCACTATCACATCCAATAAAGGAAAGGATACGTAGAAGAGTATACTTCATCCTGCACAACCAGGTCATCAACAAGGTGCTCGACAACCGACTATCTCTCTTCTGACCAAAACGAAGGAAACATCTACTAAACGTACAACAAGCGCTCAAAGGAGGGTACATCCTGAACTGGATCAACTAGAGAAGATAAGAGGCAAGAAGTAAACAAAGTAGAATGGAGTGACTCCATTCAACCTGCCAGCACACCCTGGTCATCTCACCGTTTCTAGTCAGCTCATGCCTCGAGATCTAACTGTTGCCTGTTGCCATCTGCTGCCTGATCAGACCATCCAGTCCTCACTTGCTTATCCTTATCAGCATTCCTCTATGATGTCTAACTGCTACTTTGAGGGTCACCACATAGATCCAGACTTCCAAAACAAGCTTCCAGCTTGTAGGTTCAAGGTCAAGGATGATCGATCAGGACGGTTCATCTTCATACCTCCATGATCTAGGCATCTTGATTCTCAACCCCTTCTCAGAAGGCATGCCAAGAGGATCCTATCGTCATCATCCATCACAGACATCCCCATCTTGGAAACCAAAGTCCAAGATCAGCGGATACTTTTTGAAGTATCCAAACAACGATCACTTCAAAGGCACACATATCAAGTGACATAAGGTCCAGTTGACTGCCACTCCCTCAAAAGGAGGGGACGCAAAAGAACAAACTCCTCCCATAAACCCATCAACATCTATGGTTTCAGATCAAAGGGGAGGATATTATCACTTTCTTTGATCCTTACATGAGTTTCCAATTGTTTATACAGCGTTAAACCTTGTTCCTTCTGGTTTTTATCTTGTATCTTCTTGGTTTCCTTGCACTCAACACAGGAAACATCAAGACCATTACATGTCATTATTCTTCTTCTCTTGTTACCATTTCATCATAATCATGATTAGTTCCTGATTATATCAGATTTTTGTTTTCTCTTTGTGATAAAGATCGTTATTCTTCACATATTCTTTATTGAACAAGGATCATCTTCCTAATTTTTTTTTATCACGAATTTGCACTTTATTCTTTCACATTTTTGCTTACGTTCATTGGTTGGTCTGAGATTATCTCAGGTTCCCTCTTGTTTACTCATCACTTATTCTTCTCTTTCTTCTAACCTTATCTTTGCTTTCAGGTGTTTTCTTCATCTTGTGTAAGTTCTATGATTTAACTTACGTTGTTATCACAAGTTAATATGTCTTTTATCATATATATCTCTTGAGATTACAGTTTCAAGAACTTATCTAATCATATTCTTAATTTTTTTATGCTCTTTAGATTGCTCCAGAATGGCTACTTGATCAGAGTAATCAAGGAGGAAACAATCTAATGCTCCATACTTACCTTTGTCTTCAATATTTGAATACCTGGTCGGGGCATCAAGTACTGAGATTAGGTAGTATGCCCCATATATTATGTCATGGTCCAACCTTAGACACCATCCTAATCCTAGTCCTACTGTCCCTGTAGACTCAGAGAACCTCGAGCTCTGATACCAAACACTATAACACCCCATCCACAACAAAACACGATTACATGCTAACCATCAGATTACCGAAAAACACGGAAAATTAAAACTGATTTACAACAAGCACCACAAGATGAAACATATAATATCTGAGACAACACTTTTCATTTCATATCATATCTCCAAGGTGATACAACATAATTTCCCATCATATCATTACATGAAATAACTGTTGTCAGGATGCTTTACATCAAGATACATATCGAAAACCATACATCGATCATTGTACGAAAAACATCAAAAAACTATCCTGAAGACCTGAGTGTACAGGGATGACACATAGGACTCTACTACTAGACACTATCTATCCCACTAGGTACGATACCTCTGCATAACATCCGTAGCCACATGATCTTCATCTCGCCAGGAACGTCCACCTAAAAAGGGTTATTAACCAGCGGGGTGAGACACAAAGTCCCAGCGAGAAACATAACCCTCTACCAACTTTATTATGATCACATATAACTTATATAAGAAGATTATAAGACAAGTATACTGAGCAGGGCTATTCTTACCAGCAATCTTACCAAGATATTCATGAGTCCTATAACCAGGCATTTTGTATGGAACATGATTGACAAGATAAACTTTATACGATCTT
This sequence comes from Alisma plantago-aquatica, assembly GCA_963693085.1. Lineage (NCBI taxonomy): Eukaryota > Viridiplantae > Streptophyta > Magnoliopsida > Alismatales > Alismataceae > Alisma > Alisma plantago-aquatica. Next base: position 281,950,719 of record OY856410.1, read on the forward strand.
ATCACATGATATAAGGAATATATGATAAACTGCAAGTTTATAACCATAGCAACTATACAAACAAGGCCTCAACCAATGTTTCATATTTTCCCTAAGCAAAGATATTATAAGGCTTTCTTACAAATTATTATGCCCTAAGGAAGTGAGCTGTACCGCTCAAATCCAACTGACAGTTGCGAAACCCGGAGCCGGTGCCATATAAGGTCAATGAAAGAGCCAGACTCGACAACCTCCCACCTCGTAGTCAGTGTACGAGAACCAAAGCAGGACCGCAGTCTCGTGCTTAAGTGGCCTCAGCCACAGGGTCAGCTCCCGTAGGCTACCCTTTCTCTAGCCTGCCTTGGTACGGGTCTCAGCGCTAGTATATCTGAGCCACGGGCCAGTTCACCGTGCTCCCTGAGCCATGAACGCATTCATGTTCTATCACACTGAGCCATGGGCCTGTTCGCCATGCTCTATCTATCCCGAGTCTGCAACCACAGCTGCACTCAAATCCTCTCTATTTTAGGCTAGGAGAAACCTCACATATTCATCAATATGCGCTCCGGGTTAACCCGTAGGAGAACTCATTTCACCATCACCAGCTACTAACGATGATGGATCTATGGCCAGGGCAAACTACATGAGAGATTCATCTGTAATTAGTTAATGTATTTTAAGTATATTGTTGGGGAAATCAAGTTGTATTAAGCAACCATATATAAAACATGAACAACATTATATTCATTACATTGGTGTTATATTGCTACTGCTATTTCCATTGCCCTCAACAATCATCACATTGCCATGGGATATAAATCCCTCACATCATCCCATAGTGCTACTACCTCTCAAGGCTTCATCACATATTACACCAGTCCCTCTCAAGGAATCATCAACATCGTTAGGGAATATCAATCCCTCATGTCATTACTAGAGGATCACACCTCATCATGCCTTTCTCATCATACTGGTGATATATTTTATCTCATCAACAAGGCATATCATTATTACTTAGATATTGCACATATATCAAGTGCTATACAAAGCACATAATCATATAATCACCATAGCTCTTACTTGGCTATGCATTCAATACACCTACATGGTTAGCTTTGCATAAGAAAGAGATAACCGAATCACCAAACATAGAACATATGTCTTAGAGAACATATTATGATCATCATGCTATCAAGAATTTAGGTGCACAGGATTGTAACAACATCCACATTCATAGTTGTGTCTGTAGTAAATTTAGATTATTGTTATCAAATTGTGAGCATCCATCATGCCCCATATCTCATGAACATGTCTTTGATTATCATGTCATCAAGATTAAGGTTTATAGCATTGGAATATTCTTCCATCATTATGAACATATGCAAATTAGTGTCGTAACTAGTGTATAAATCAATACGTACTACTATTACCACATCATGGGTATCCCATCATACCCTATATCTTAAACCATATGCATATCATCCCTAAGGATTTACTTTAAGGATCATACACCATGATCCACCATCCAACTTAATCAGAAATTCATCTATCATTAACCATAGGTAACCACTATACAAGGGTTCTCCACCTATCTTGTCATAACTCAACATGATCAAATGTGTACGCTCAAGAAACATGCATAGGGTTATCGGGTTAGGCACAACCCTCACTAAAGGTGTCGCCTACCCTCACCAAAAGCATAAAGCGACCAAAAAATCCCTCACTAAAAGGGAGTATCGTGTAACTAGGGCTATAACATGTATCGTGCATCCACATGTAGGGTAATATCGGGCAACCAGGCATTGTGTAGCACATGGGCGCCATCTATCATCCAAAACCCTACCGCCCATTAGGGTTAGGGTTTCATACTGAGAAACCCTCAACTCTCTACCGCCTAAGGCCATATCAGCTAAGATCATGGCACCCAAGGTACCGTATCATCCAAGGTACTGTCAAGCTCGACACATGTACCGACCAAACCTCAACCCTAGGACCATCCAAGCTATCAAGTATGAATACATGTTGGGTAACCATCAAGAGAGAGAGACCATGTCGAGCAAGTCATATCGGCCAAGGTAACATATCTCCTTATGGGGTATCAGCTACACACTTAGCCCTGATGTCACCCAAACCATGCACACCTACACACTTATAAAGTTCTAGGGTTGATGATATCAGGCAGCATATCAAGGGATCACCCATATCACCCATCCTCATATCCTTGTCGCTCATGGAGCACCATATCGGGCACCCAGGATATCGCCCAAGGAATCATCACGACAAGAGCACCCCTATCGGTCATCTTAGGGTTAGGGCAACTCTATCACTCAAAGCTCCATGTCATCCATATGCACCATGTCGGGAAACTCACTTAGAGAGTGTCGTGCAAGCACAAACCTCATGCCCGACACCAAGGCCCCTCAACCACGCTCATATCGTTCAGGGAGGCAGCCATGGTATCTCTCACCTAGGGTTTCATCATTCTAGGCTCAAGACTTATCCATATTGCCCAACAATACTACCATGGTTAAGAGTCATATCTGGAAATAAGATTAATAGAACTTTTCTTAACATAACGTCCAAGGCAAACCCTAGATGATCCAAAAAGGTGTATCATGCAAGGGTACAAGGACCATACCAAGTTGGTCATCTTCATCATTAAGACCATGTCGTGCAACAAGGGTAGATCATCTATGTCGCCCAGGACAACCCTATCGCCCAAACTAGGGTTGAAGCTCCATATCGTCCAAGACTCTAGAGTTAGGGTATTATGTCGGCCAACCACCATCATCTAGGGTAGATGTGAGTATTGGTCACAAAGTCAAAGAAAGGTTCACTTATCATATCACCCAAGGCTCAACTCTAGAAGAGGGTATCGGACAACAACCTCAAGGAACCACCAAGAAGAGCACATATCGGCCAAGGGATCAACTAGGTGTCCACCAACCATATCGTCCAAACCTTAACTCTAGGGTGGATAGGGGATATCGGGCATAAAGGTGCAACTATTACCTACCCATCATATCATACATATGTCTAGGTCATAGGCTCACCTTTCAAGTCCAAAGGAGAGAAAGGGGTGTTGCCATAACCATTAACCAAAGCATAGGCTATAGAACAAGGTACTGTATCGGGTAAAGACCCATATCAGGAAACCTAGTGTATCAGCCAAAGACTCATATCGTGCAAGTCATCTTCAACCTCTAGCCATTAAAATAATTAAGTATAAGAACAATATATGGATAGTAGTAAAACGTATCCATCTCTATCAAAACAGATATCAAGCTCCACATGCATGAACATCATAAAAGAAGGATGCCAAATTAAGGAACAAGATCAATATATGTGCATATGGAGAGTATACATAATAGAGGTGGTTGAGAGTTATGTAACCTGCCTTAAGAGGATTTCCATGAAAGGCATCAAGTTTCTTGGTCCAAGCAGCAAACTCATGTTCTCTTCTAAGAACAACACCCATCCAAAGCTCCAAAGATGCCTTCGACACCATCATCATCACCTCAAGAAACAAAGGAAGAAGAAGAAGAAACCATGGTTATGTATAGCTCAAGAAGAAGACAGGAGGGGAGATAACCACGGCCTTGCTTACTCTTATAAAGGGCCTATACATGGATGAGAGGGGAAGAGGAAGGTGAAAAAGATAGCACAAGGAAAAACTAGCAAAGAAGCATGACTCACCAAGGTCGGATCTTGAGCAAGGAGTTTCCATGGGCAAGGAGCTCGCCCCTCCATGCTCCATGGGAGTCTTCCTTAGCTCCCAAGATCCCATTATCATCACATACAGGTAGGGGAAGGAAGGTGGCCGAAAAGGATTGCTTGTATAAGGAGGAAGGGAGTTATATACACCAAGGAAGAGAGAGGTAGTAAGGGAGAGGTGTCATAACCACATAAACTAAGGTGCCACTTGCTCTAGCTCATAACGCCACTTTTTGCCACCCTAGCAGCTCATGCATGGCCTTGTGATACACTCTAGGAAGTGTATTGTGCAGATGGGCAGCTTCCATGGCCGACACACCTCTCTTGGGTGACACACCTTCAAGCCTTAGCCGATACACTAAAGGACAAGGTGGCCTATGTGACACATATGTGATATAAAGACCATATAGAGATGTCACTCCTCATCTATCAACCAAACAAGGCGCCCCTACCTCCATTCACGTTCTAGATGATGCCAAACAGATGCAAAAAGGCTCTAGATCTGATAAATTGCATATTGACCATCCACTTTGGGTAATTTGCAATTTACACCAAAACTAGCACATAAAGCATAAACATCAACCAACCAAGCTCAAACTTGAAACATAGGTCCTCCACAAGGTGCCCCACAAAATCATTCTATTTATAATGATGCAAGAGAACTAAAGGAATACTTTACAAGTGACATATTGCAATATAACCCCTTACTTTGGGTAAATTGCACTTTGGTCCAAAACAAGCAAACATTGCTCAAACAACATCTAAACGGCACCAAACTAGAAACATGAGCTTGTCACATGATACCAAAACATCTTATAAGATTAGATTAAGGTTATAAGCACCTTTCATAAGCAAAGCAAAGAGGGTTAGCCCAAAACCTAGGTCAGGGTCCTTACAACCATCATCTCCATGGCTGCGGCTGTCAAACAGAACCTGTGGAAGGACGGCGCCAAGGCTACAGGTCACGTGCTTGGCCAGCCCTAACCAGCTACAATGGCTGAAAGTTGGGTGGTTCCCCAAGGCCGGTGGGATGCGGAGGAGTTAGGGAAGGGGGCGGCGACAGCCGTTGGGCCCTGTAGGAGAGAGGGCACGCCTGCAACCTACTGCAGGTCAGCGTCGCTGCTTGTTTCACGAGGTTGAAGATGACCTTCATGTGTTGTACGATTCTACCCTCAGCGTAACGAAGGACGCATTGGTTAAGTGGAGGGCAATCACATCTTTTCGAAATGTTTCCTATTTGGCAACGTTGCATGGATGCAGTGACGTGGCGCAACCTGATTGGCCCAAAGTAAGTAACTTTGCAAAATTCATATCTCATAAACCGTAGCTCAGATAAATACGAATAATATATGTAGTTTGATCAGGAGAAGAAAGGAATCCAATAAAATGATATTAAAGATTGATTTCGTTCCTAATTTCAACAGTACAATAAGTTGATGAAAAGTGCATTAAAGTTAGGTTAAAAACCCTATTTGTGATTAAAGGTTGAATCTAGTAAGCTTAATGGGTTAATTTAAGTATTAATAACTTGTTGAATGATAATGTTAGATTCGAACCTGATCTAGATGTGAAATTGCATGATTTAGGGTTTTTAATCCATATGAGAATGATTAAGCATTTAGAAACCCTAATTGTTAAATGATGGTTCTAAGTTATTTGAATATAAAAGTTCCTAATTGTGGGTAAATACCCTTAATATAATAATTAGGGTTTTCTAATGAATAAAAGGTGGATTTAATGATATATAGAGTTCATTTGTTAATTAGATCCTAATGAACTTTGAATTGATGATAAAGGCGTATAATGATCTTATCATGGATTAAATGATAAAAATAGTAGCTTTAATGTAAAAGAAACTTAATGAAATTAATTGATGGTTAATGGTGCCTTTAATCTGAAAATAGGGTTATATTTTGTTAATATAACCTTAATATTGAAGAATAGATTAGATAATTAGGATTTATGAGTAATGGTATAAAATTAGGGTTTAAAGTAGTAAAAGATAAAGGGAAACCCTAAAAGTGAACTAGAAACCCTAGGAAGCAAGCTAGGTTTAATAGATCTTGATGACATGAGTAATAAAAGGAAACTGCATGATTATTTTAGGATCTTAAATGTGTGCTTGCTTGTATTTTTTACTGGCATGGAATATTCTGTCTCAAATCAGCCTGACAGGTATGTGGTTATGCTAATGAATATCTCAAGTTAGTTTTTTGAGGTTTTCTGAACTTTTCATCGATGACTTGAATTAACTGTTGGATGAATTTAGTTCATGCAAACTATAATGTGGCTACGACTATCACATAAGATATGTGCCTACCAGCTCAGATCATGGTCCCCTCTGTGGCTGAATAGTTGACCTAGTACATGGCTACCTATGGGGTAGGTCCATCAGGTCATTGGATGACTTAGTACATGGCTACCAATGGGGTAGGTCCATCAAGTCACATTGAGTTAGATATTGGGCTACCTTCGGGTAGTGCCATGCGAATCTATTACCCTATATATTGGCTACCTGTAAGGTAGGACCATGCGGGTAAGAATCTACCTAAAAGAGAGGTAGCATACAAGTCCACTGCAGGGATAGCACAGAGTTAAGGGATAGGTAAGGATTGAGTAGTATGGCTTAAAATATAATCTTGGTTGTTAAATGATTAATTGAATGATTATGTTGTTAATATAGTTGCACGATTATTGTTTCTCCTACATACCAGCTTCTTGCTGACCGACGTTTTGTTTGTCGGCGTTTTAGGTACAATGAAAAGAACACACAATAAAGTGGCATATGTGGAATTAAATGAGAATTAAAGTGTAAAGGAGGATTAGATAGATTAGTATCTGTGTGGATAGAAGTTCTGAAATCCACATTTTAAAAGGTATGCAAAGTTTTTATTTTGTACCATTTTTCAGTTTAGTTAGTAAAAAATTTTAATTGTTATTGATTATTTGTCGAACATTTGATCCTGTTAATTGGGATAAAAGCATCGACCTTTTGGTCTCCCTTAATTGGGGGTTACTGGGAGGCGGGGTCGTTACAACTTGCCTCTACATTTTAGATGCTATGTGATTTAGTAGCACTAGAGTAGTGTAATTGAATTTTTTTTGGGTTATGTGCCCATGTTATTATTTTTGGGATGGAGGTTGTGTGCCCCATACCCGAGTTTCAAATTTATGAGGTTTTTCCCACATTCATATATTGGGAGTTTGGTTGTGTGCCATTCTCTATCAGGCTTCAGGTTTATGGAACTTGGTCGCCTTTGTCTTTATATTGTTCAAGGGCCATGCTTATCTCACATGCATATAGGTTGATGTTGGTGATATTGGGTTATGTGTCCTGATTCTAGGATATGTGCTTCATTTCCCACCATGGTAGTGGATGCATATATGGAAAAATATTTTTATGTTGTTTTATGGAAAGTATTTCCTTTCATGTGATTTTTTCTCTTGATACCCACTTGGGTGGTACTTTTCTTTTGTATGGGAAGCTTCTCTTTACTTTGATGTCCATTACTCCATATATTGCTCAATTTACTTTTAGTATGCACATACCAGCCTTTGTTGATGTCATCTATTTTCTCTTCTTACTGGGATATGCTTTCAACCCTAGTTGAAGGACTTGGAAGATATGGCATGAAGTTTTGGACTTATCTTAAGGAGTTAAAGCTTGGAGACAAAGTTGTTATGGTTTGAACTTCCATGTATCTTAGATCCTTATATTTTATCATACATGTAAACCCTATGTGGGAGATTATGATTTACTTTTGTAATCTTGTTGAGAAATTAAATATAGTCAAAATTTTACTTCCACTGCCATACTGTTGGTTGTTTTGAATACCATTCATAAGATTTGAAAAATTTACACCCACTCCAACATATCTTTTGGGTATGTTTGGACTGGAGGTTTTATTCTTCAATTTTTTAGTAGGGAGTGGATCCCCTCTGGGTCCCACTCCTTACAGCATGGTATTAGAGCCCATGGTAGTTGAAATCTGACTATTTCAATTTTGTCTCCCTTATTAGAACCTTAGATATGGATAGTGGCCTCTAGGTGAGATGATTTCCCCAGATCTTGCCTATGTATTTCATAAGATGTTCTTACCCTGCCATATAGGTTAATGATGATATCTATAAAGTTAGAGAGGTGTTTGCTTGAGGAAGGAGTCATGTTTTGATGATGAGATACTAATAGGATGAAGAGATCTTATTATGGAAATTGTGACTTGGTTTATCACATCGATTTTGGTACCATCTTTGTTTCACCCCCAATGTTTCTTATCGACAAAAATTATTTTCATTATACTACTATATGTATAAAATTTCTTTTTTTGATTTGATGGTGATATCTTGAACGAAGTCACAATAAATAGATATGTGAAGTTTTCTGGAGAAGCCCTAGAATTAGTTGGTGTAGTGTACCTACCCTTTGTAACCTTTGACTTTTTTGGATCTTAGGGTTGTTAGGTTAGAGACACAAGGACCTAAAGCTCAACCCTAGATTTTTTTCTTATTAGTTGGAAACATGAATAACATAAAAACAGTCACAACTAAAAGATATGTCAATCACCCTAAATGTTGTTAGTTTGACTTGTTAGGTTAAACCTTTTAAAGGGTGGAGAGTAGTTGATTGTTTGATGTTTGGATCAATAGATTTTGAGGAAAAAATCCTTTTAAGGGGTGGAGTGTTGTAACATACCGGATCTCAAACCCTACCCTAGAAGTTTGACCTTTTGGACTTAGCCAAACAAGGTTGAGGATAGATCTAGATGATGTTTAGTATAACCCTAATGAATAATGCATGTATAAATCATGTTAATGTAACCTAGTATTCTCACATTAGTCTTAGGCCAATAATAGACACATAAAATATATCACATCTTCAAATAAAATAATAAATGACTCTAAAAAAGGAAAAATACTCTTTGATTTATAATCTACATAATAAATATAGCCTTTGGGTGAATTTTCATCCAATTTGGAGAAAGTTTGCTTAAAAGGTGAAATCAGGAGAGAGAAAGTGTATAGAACCTTCAACATATTAAATAAATATACAACCAACTCCAATATATAAAATTGATGGAAAATTCGCATCCAACACATTAAATATGACTTGTGGGTCAAGTTTCATCAAATTTGGATGATCCTAATGTCATTAATGCATGAGGAAAGAGAAAATAGTATTTGATTTATTTAACACATTAAAATCTCTCAAAAGTCAAAACTAATTGTATAATCAGAATCTACATGCCTTAATTAATCTCTATGCAAAATTTCATAAAATTTGGATAATGTTTGCACCCCTAATTAAAATTGGGAAAGAAGAGACATGATTAATTACCGCCACATTAGTCTAATCCGATTTTGCTACAGTTTCCCCAATTCTTTTTCTGTCACGCGGGCTTAGTCCTTTTTGGGACCCAATCCTCACTGCCCTTTTTTGATCTGTCAAGCAGGAGATCGTCTCCTACCTCAAGTAGAAAACCGATTCCCTTTTGTGTTGTACACAAGATCTTCTCGCCAACCGATCTCCCTACTCAGTTCGCCGTTTTTCTTAATTTTTTGTGCATCATGATCGTAACATGATTTCGAATCGATCAAGCTTTATCTCGGCCCCTGTTTTCCTAATACCCAAATCTTGTGCAACCCCTTCTCCGCCACCTAGTTGCAGAGGTGCCAAGCCTGGGGAAAACCTATATATGTTGGACCCTAAAGCACCACATGTCCTCGTAGAAGCTCCCTCCACCACCAATTGTTCCGAACCTAACCTGTACCGACCCACGCAACTCCCTCTTCTTCTTGTTGCTTCTCGGGCTCTACATGCTTACAGACGCTCCCGTTATCCAGTTGCTTGCACCTGCACCTTCCTCTCTGCAGTACCGACCTTCTCGACACCTTTGTTTACCCTGGACCTCTACCATCTGTTCTACGCAAACTGGGTTATACCCGACCATTGGAGCTTCGTGGTCTTGGTATTCCAGAAGCCAGCAAGGTCTGCAATATGATTCCTTGAGTTCGTTGATCTTTGGCGAAGATGTCAGAGCCTTCAAAATGATCTAGAACTTGGTAAATCTTTGTTTTCCATTTTCCTTCTTTGCCGTGAACCTGTACCTACCTCGATACGTTTTCTCTATGGCTTCAGTTGGTTTTGGGGTTGTTGGGTCCGCTGTCACCTAGGAAGCAAGGTTTGCAGTTGAGTTCTTGCTTTTTCTTCTTAGTTCCGGCCTTTGCAAAAGATGAAACCTTGATGTTCTCCTGCTCTCTCGTGGCCATGGCGGGGTGCTATCAGGAGAAAGATTCATCTGTACGATTTCTATCTTTGTTCCCACATGTTTCCTCTGTTCTTGAATTTTTGCCCTGAGGGCATTTTCGTCTTTTTATGTACGAACGTTTTGTTTCTGTGGTGACTTGCCAGTTTGGCGGTGGGGCCGGCTGAGTTGGCCACCAGCTATTGGGCCAACTCAGCGCGAGCGCCCTCTCCCTTTCTCTTGGCTCTGGCAGGTTTTATGCTTACGTGGATTTTTCCTATTGGTTGATTTTCAAAAAATTGGTAACTAATTATTTACTAATCAGAAAAATACAAATAATAGTCGTTGGATTCATAAAAATGTAAGCTTTATAATGGTATTAGTTTTGATGCCTGAATCTTATGTATTAAAGAAGTAATTTTAATGGATCTAATGAAATAAGTAATAACTTGTAAAATTCATAACAAAATATTTATAAGTCAAAAAATATAATAAAATATGTTTTAAACTCCTAATAATATAAACTAAAATATGGAATGATTTTCATAACCAAGTCCACGTGATAATAAAATGATGGTTTTTAGGGTTTGAATTATGTACATGAAATTGACATAAACCCTAGATATGTGTTTGATAGGTTCTTAGAGACCTAGACTTGGATCTAGAAGTACCTTGGTCTTTGGACTCTGAAGTTGAGGTATGGTGTATCCCCTATTCCTCTATGTTGAGAAATTCACCTATCTTATCATTCTTTTGACTTTAGCCTACACATATGGTTATTATCTTAATATCATGGTCCGTGTGAACTATCTTGCTTGTTATGGACTTAGATTGAGAAGTTATAGCTTGGAGACAATCTTGATGTGGTTTAGATTTTCCTCTACCTAGATCCTTATGACGTACCCTACATGTAAGTTTAAGATGTTACCTTGTTTTATAAATTGAATATAGTCATTTTTTTATTTCGCTGCTACACTGTGGTTATTTTGTATATCATTAATAAAGATTTAAAAATGTTACACCCACTCCAAATATACCTTTGAAGTGTGTTTGGACTGGAGGTTATTATTCAAATTTTTATTTGAGGGATGGTTTCACTTCTTTACATTGGTCTTCATTGGTTGTTTTGTGAACCTCCTCTCATCCCAATTTCATCCTTTGTTGAGTGTGTAGCTTATGGTGGTCATGCTTTGATTTTTCCTTACAACATCCTTTCACCTAAAATCCAAACGTGGTTCTTGGTTTGAGTTTGCGGCACCGCTCCCCGACGTCATATTTATTTTTCGGAGCATAATTGGACCTCAGGTAAACAACTCGGGCACTTGTTCTTCATGATCAATTAGTTAGTTTCATGAGCGAACAATGAACAAAGTTTTTTCTCAAACTCTTAGATAAGTTTATCCTTACATATCCAACCTCTCTTCCTCTCTTGCAAATTTCCTACTAATTTGGCTTTTCTAATTTTGTGATTGGTTCATCTTACAAAATTCATATCTTTTAATCTATTGGTCTAAAATTATAAATAAATATGTTTTGGAATCGGAAAAATATTTTTTATCTAATAAAAATACTTTCAGAGTCTGATTTTAATATTTTTTGAAGGATGATTTTTGGAGAATAAAATACATGTTTAAAACTCATAATAAATGTAACTTAGTCATATAAACGACAAATTGGATAAAAACATATATTTTCTTAATCAATTGAATCTAATGAATCATTTGATGATGTTTTCATAGTTTAATTCAAATGTAATATAAAGGTGATTTTCTTGGGTTGCAATATAATCATAAATTAATGATTAGCATCTAATATGAAATTAGGTGAAGAGATATTCTATTTGGATCTAGGGTGTGGACCCTAACCTAATACACACATCATTAAGGTATGTTTGCATCCCCGATTATTCTTTTGAGCAATTAGCCTATGTTTCTTCTTTCTCTTAGTCCTATGGACAATAGCCTATACACCATGTCTTTTTCTTTTGAAATTATACTTCATGTGAAGTACCCTACTTGTTACTGATCTTGTGATCATGGATATTCTTTTGGACTCATTTTCTTATGCCTTAGTGCATGTTGGACTTATTTGATGATATGTGTCCACTTTGAGGTAGATGTTTATTTGTTGATATGTGATATCTTGTGCCCACTTGCATGTGGATGTATGTGTTGTCCATTGTGTGATGGAAACATTGTATAATCTGACTATACTTTCTACATGCCTCTACATTTTACATGATATGTGATTCAGTAGCACTAGAGTAGTGTAATTGCATTGGTTTTGGGGTTATGTGCCCATATTATTATTTTTGGGTTGGAGGTTATGTGCCCCATACCCGGGTTTCAAATTTATGAGGTTTGGCCCACATACATATATTGGGAGTTTGGTTATGTGCCATTCTCTATCATACTTTAGGTTTATGGGACTGGTCACCTTTGTCTTTATATTTTTCTAGGGCTATGCTTATCTCACATGCATACAGGTTGATGTTGATGATGATGGATTATGTGCCCTAATTCCAAGATATGTTCTTCATTTCCCACCATGGTAGTGGACGTATATATGGAAAACTGTGTTTATGTTATTTTATGGCAAGTATCTCCTTTAATGTGATTCTTTTCTCTTGATACCCACCCACTTGGGTGATACTTTTCTTTTCTATGGGAAGCTTCTATTTACTTTGATGTCCTTTACTCCATATATTACTCAATTTACTTTTAGTATGCACATACCAGCCTTTGTTGATGTCATCTATTTTCTCTTCTTATTGCGGTATGCTTCCAACCCTAGGTGAAGGACTTAGATGATATGGCATGAAGTTTTAGACTTAGCTTAAGGAGTTAAAGCTTGGAGACAAAGTTGTTATGGTTTGAACTTCCCTCTATCTTAGATCCTTATGTTGTATCATATATGTAAACCCTATGTGGAAGATTATGATTTACTTTTGTAATTTTGTTGAGAAATTAATTATAGTCAAAATTTTACTTCCACTGCTATACTATTGATTGTTTTGAATAGCGTTCATAATATTTAAAATTTTATACCCACTCCAACATATCCTTTGAGTATGTTTGGACTGGAGGTTTTATTCTTCAAATTTTTAGTAGGGAGTGGATCTCCTCTAGGTCCCACTCCTTACATGGGGTGGATGATCCTTGAAATCAAAACTTGATAACCTCTAGACACACCACCTCTTTCATGTTGGGATTCAATTTCCTTTGAGGGTCTCTAGAAGGTTTGTACTCTTCTACCATAGGAATTTTATGCATGCAAATGGATGGATCTATTCCTGTCATGTAACATCCCTGACCTGGGTTATGAATTAACCCTAGGTGTTTTGCCTAAATATGTAATTAAATTCTTGTGATTATCTTTTGGCATGTAATTAAGTTCCTAAGGAACATACATTTTCAATTCTGACCTTTTTAAAACAATGATTGTAGTATTATTTGGTAATACAGGGACCTATGTGAAAATTACCCAATTAGAGGGGTTAACTTGCAAATTACACAGGTTAAGATGTTCCTCTAACAAAGAGACATCATATGAATGAATATGATGAGGTATGATGGATTTCCCAAGTTTGGGCACCAAGGTGCAGCTTGTGGAGCAATCCTTGTGCTTAAAACCCTAATTCTGGTGTAAAGTGCAATTTACCCAAAATGAGGGGTGCAACTTGTGATATACACTTTCTAGAAAATCTTTTATGACTTTTGACATCATTTAAAGTTATAATAATTAATTAAGCACTTCATTTGAATAATCATATTAAAAGAAATACCTTTGTGATTAAACCACCAAAGTTGTAAGTAAAGGAGACCCTTATATGTATATGTGCACCGTAGTGACAAGTTGACCTTCCTTGCCTTTAGTCCTTGGTCTTAGAAGAAGTTTTACCTTAGATATGAAGAGGAGGGACGTGCCTAAAAGAAAGGAAGGACTTAGTTGTGAAAAGGAGGAGTAAGTTGTCCTTATGATGAAAATAACCTCAAAGTATATATGATCCTTTCCTTTGCAACCAAAGGCAACATTTCCTTTCTTCGCTTCTTATTCCCTTGCTTAGACCGACTTAGGACAGAGCTCAGGAGTAGAGGAAGACGACCAAGTTCATCTAGGTAAGCTTTTATCATCATCTTGCTCGAATTCATGGAGGAAACCAGGTTACAAGGTTGGTTTCATGGTTATCTTACTTAGTTTTCTCTTCCTAGCCGATCCTTCCCAACTTTTCCTTGAAGAAACAACCTTGGATGACCTGTGGAGCTCAAGCCACCATTAAAGTTTCGAAGCTTGGAAGCTTGGAGTTCTAGGAACAACGTTTGAGGCGGGTTTTATAACTCTACACCTTGCTTTGTTATGCATACTTTGATTCTTGCAAATAATAGTTAGTTCTTCTTCTTCCCCATCTTTCTTTGCACTCTTGCAAGCTTTTTCGTGAAGAACAGACCTTGGTTTCAAGGTTGAAGATGAAGGGCGTTAATACCTATGTTGGTCCTTATCCAACTTTATTAAACGATCGTGGACCAATAGGTCAAATGGGTTCACACCCGTTTAAGGTCAAATGGGTCCACACTTGTTTAAGGTCAAATGGGTTCACACTCGTTTAGGCTCAAACGGGTTCACACTCGTTTAAGCCCAAACATGTTCACACTCGTTTAAGGTTAAATGGGTTCACACCCATTTAAGGTCAAATGGGTTCACACTCGTTTAAGGTCAAGTGGGTACACACTCGTTTAAGGCTCAAATGGGTTCAAGGTCGTTTGAGATTAAACGAGTTCAAGGTCGTTTAAAAACCTAAATGGGTTGAAGGTTGAAGGTTAAACCCTAAACCAATTGGAGATTTTCAAGGTTGTTTATACTTAATCACTTGAAGGTGTAAATGATTCAATGATGATCTAATCTAAACTCTAATGGTAACTTAAGACAATAAGGGACTAAATTACTAATTAATTGACCCATGATGATCAATGGGTAAATTACCAAAATGCCCATGAGGGGTTAATTTAAGTGATACCTTGTTCTAATCAAACCCTAATGACATGACAGTGGTGATTTGGTTTATGTTAATCAATGAGGACTTAAACCAACCCTATCTAGAGTGATATAATCACCATCTATTAGTAAGGAGAGAGAGAAAGTACCATCTATGGTTAAAACTCAAATAAAGTACCTTCAATGTATAAGAATATGCAGGATTAGGGCATGATCCACTTATGAGAGATCATGAAAACCCTAATTAAGATAATTGATGAGTCTTACCTAATTTGAAAACATCAATGATGATGTTTCTCATTCATGATGATACTATGAGCTCATTTCACTATGATGTGAATAGTAAACCCTAGTTTTAGGGTAATCATGAGTAATGTGAATAGTAAACCCTAGTTCATGGTAATATGTTGAAATGAACAATAAACTCTAAACTCATGATTTTCCTTTAAGCATGAATTGTATGATCAAAATATGAGATGAGGAACCATTATTCCTAATCATAATGAAAGGGTTGAATAACCCAAAATGATATAAATAAGGGAATCTTACCCTTTGTAAGGACATAAAAGTATAACCTTGAATTGAAAGGTTAATGCTGTCTTATTGACTACTAATCTGACTATGAATTGTTGATTATTATCAATTGATTTAATCATGCAGATTCTTATAAGAGAATAATCCATATCCAGGTAAGGATCATGACATCATATCCATTGAAAGTATGTCAATAGCTTATGAACCGAAATAACTATGTTTCCTAGATGCAAGTGGCATCATATGAAACCGATATGCCTTGAGGGCCATGAATGACATCAAGGTCATGCTAATAGATGACTTGATGCTGACATGTCACTTGATAGCAAGTGTTATGATGATATAAGGGTGTAAGTAACCATGTTCCTGAATCATAGTGATAAGATGATTACGAATTGATATCCATCTGATAACTGATATGAGTAATACCTGTTACATTTAGTATTCTTCTGTTATAGCCATGTTTAGTACTTGAATGTTTGGAAACATGTATGATTCTAAAAGAATAATGAAATGTACCTAATAACCAAGTATAATCATATCATGTAGAGCCCTGATCATAGATCCATCATTGTCAGGAGTTAAATGATGGTGAAACAGGTTTTCTTAAGGGAACTCCTGGATCACATACTTTTGAGTATGTGGGGAATATGGATGTGAATACCCTTACATCCTAGTGTAGAAGTTGATGTGGATATATATTAATCCATCAACCCATCACTATGTGTTTATGTCGGGGTGATGTAACACTATTCTCCCGAGGAAATCTTTTATACCGCATCGATGAGAGATAAACATGAAATCTTTCGATAGCGAAGAGAGTGCAGAATGCCACTGTGACTCTAATAGTGAAGTACCAGAATACCTTGGTGAGCTATAATAGCAGAGACACTAGATGTCCTGTATGTTTATCCTCATTCTGACTGAGGTAGTTGAAGGTCATGAGAATCCGGCTCTTTCGATGACCTAGTATGATACCGATGCGACTTACTAGTGATCGGTTGGAGCATGAGCGGTATACCTCATCTCCGCAGGGCATAATGATGTTTGTACAACATAATCAACCGCGTAGCATAACTGCTTAGGTTGAACTACGAAGAACATTGATTGTTATTACATCGATTGCATTTAATATCCTGTTCAAGTATTAGTATACATGTTCTTCATATTCCTTAATAAAGGTGAGTAATTGTTATCAAGCCTGCTGTGAGTAATCTAAGTTACCTGCTCATGATATTCCTTTGATAGCTTTTAACAAAGTTTCTGGCGGAGAGTTATAACTCTCGCTGGGACAATTATTTGAAATTGTCTCACCCCGTAGATTTCTACCTTTAGGTGGACGTCGAGGTCGAAGGAACCGATCTGCAGGTGGACAGCAACAACAGTAGCAAAACCAGGAGCAGCAGTGATTTCAGGTGGAAACACTGTGCTGTCTAGTCTTATAGTCAGAATAGTCTTATGGCATCTCTGTACACTCAGGTCCTAGGAGTTTGTTGATCTGAGAATTTTGAAGTCTTGAGATTTTGTATCATGATGTATATAATCACTCGAGAAGTGATTTATCAGAGATGTAAACAGTTCATCTTACTTTTATAAAAGGAGTTTCAGGTTTTTGAGATCTCGTTTTCGAAAAGATTTAATTTCTCGTGATTTTTCATATTCCGCTGTTAATCAAATCGCTTCCGCTATGTTTATCTTGTGTTTTGGAGATCAGAGCCCACAATTAGTGGTATCAGAGCTCTAGGTTCGCTGAGTCTACAGAGACATAGGACTTAGAATGTCGAGTCTATCCTTAGTACTTCTTTCTTATCTAATAGAGTCTTCTGCTCCTCAGGAGAAGAAGATAATTAAGGATGTCTGGACCACAGGAGGAGTACGAGGCAGAAAGTAGTGTTGCTGCACCTCGAGAAGGTGCAAGGAACCTAGAAATAGAGAAACATGTACCTGAGCCACCTATGGAGCCACCTCAGTTTGACCCAGCTGACATGGGAAACCCAGCTGTTCAAACTATGTTCGGGCAGTTTATGACTGCCATGACACACATCACCGACAGGATGCCCATGCCTACACCTAGGGCACCTGTCCAGTCTGAGGGTCAAGGTATCGGTAAGACGTTCGAGCGACTTCGTCGTGTCGGAGCAACCGAGTACTTTGGAACAGCTGATCTTGCAGATGCCGATCTGTGGTTAACCGAGTTAGAGAAAGCTTTCAGAATCTTGAACATCCCAGAAGGTGAGAAGGTTAGACATGCTGTCTATCTTCTCAAAGGAAGTGATGGTCACTGGTGGACCATGGAAGAGCAGAAGAGGCCTGGAGTGGAGATCTCGTGGGAAGATTTTCGTCGGGGATTTGTCAACAGATACTTTCCAAAGACATTCCTAGACGAGAAGATCTCTCAGTTTGAGAGATTAAGACAAGGCATGATGAACATTAGCGAGTACGAAGCTAAGTTCATGGAGTTGCTACGATTCTATCCGCACATGGCTGCCACAGAATAAGAGAGGATTAGAAGGTTTGAGAAGGGTTTAAACGCTGATTTGACTACTCCCGTGTCTGCCCTAGAGAACCGGGAGAGGTTTGCTACCTTCGTTGAGTCAGTCCGGAGGATAGAGAAATCCGTAGTCGAGAAGAGACAAACCCATAAGAGATATCCGCAGTTCCAGGGTTCTTCATCTAGAGACTTTAAGAAGCTTAGATTCTCTGTACCTACACCTCCACCACCCAGATCTAGTGCTCAGACACAATGGACACCAAGTAGAGACAGGGGACGAAGCCTACCACTACAAGATACTCACAGTTCAGCATCAATGTCAGTCACAGGACCACCAAGACCACAACAACTGGAAAGAAGCTATTATAACTGTGGGAAGGTGGGACATCTGATGAAGGACTGTAGGTCTAGGCCTGTCAGTGTGACACAGCCTCAGAGGTAGAATCAACAGGGATCACAGAGAAGGCAGTCTCAAGGAACAGCTAGAGGACGTGGACAAGCGTCTCAAGCTGGATCGTCAGCACCAACTCAACACCAGGCGATAGCGAGGGTCTATGCTATGAATCCACCAGAAGCAGTGGTCAATCCACGGGTTGTGGCAGGTCAGATGGAACTTTTATATTCTGATATGTCTAAATCCTGTGTTGTATCTGTTTTGATTGACCCGGGTGCTACGCACTGTTTTATCATCTCGAAGAGTGATTCGTAACTGCAATATGACAGTTAGTCATAGGGTAGATAGCTTGTTGCTCGAGACTCCGTTGAGAGGTTCTGCTATTTTGCAAGAGGTATGCTCTCCCTGCATCCTCTTCTTTTCTGATCATCGCATTCAAGTGGATCTTATACCACTTGATATGCAAGGATTTGACATAATCCTTGGAATGGATACATTAGAAAGGTATAGAGTTGTCCTGGATTGTGAATCCAAGTAGGTTGTGTTTGCTGATGAGAGCAACACATGGATCTTTCAAGGAGAGAGAAAAATTCTACCCACCTATCTTGTGACTGCTATGGTTGCTGATAAGCTGATGAGGCAAGGATGTTATGCATTCTTGGCCCATGTGATAGATACCACCAAGGCGAGTCCCAACCCTGCTGAAGTTCCTATAGTCAGGGAATTTGAAGATGTATTTCTTGAAGAACTTCGAGGTATGACACCGCCTCGGGAAATTGATTTTGAGATCAATTTGATCCCAGATACCCAACCTATAGCCCAGACACCGTATAGGATGGCGCCTGCTGAGATGGCAGAACTCAAGAAGCAGCTTCAAGAGTTGCTTGAGAAGGGTTTCATCTGACCAAGCACTTCACCTTGGGGTGCTCCGGTCCTTTTCGTTAAAAAGAAAGATAGATCAATGCAGTTGTGCATTGATTACAGACAATTAAATAAAGTAACAATAAAGAATAAGTACCCTCTGTCGAGGATTGATGCTCTCTTTGACCAGTTGTGTGGTGCAACCGTCTTCTCAAAGATAGATTTGAGGTCTGGATATCATCAACTTCGTATTAAGGACAGTGACATACCCAAGTCTGCTTTCAGAACAAGGTATGGTCACTATGAGTTCACAGTTATGTCGTTTGGACTAACTAATGCACCGGCTGCATTTATGGAACTCATGAATAGAATCTTCCAACCTTTCCTCAATCAGTGTGTTGTTGTCTTTATAGATGACATTCTGATCTATAGTAGAGATGCTCAGCAACATGAACAACATCTTTGTCAGGCTCTAACTTTGCTAAGACAACATGAGTTATACGCTAAGTTTAGCAAGTGTGAGTTCTGGTTGCCGGAGGTATCTTTTCTTGGACATGTGGTATCTGCCTCGAGAATTCGTGTTGACCCTAAAAAGGCAGAATTTGTTCTACAGTGGGAACAACCGAAGACACCGACGGAGATTCGTAGTTTCTTAGGGTTGGCTGGCTATTATCGAAGGTTCATTAAGAACTTCAGTTCTATAGCCCTACCCTTGACTAAGTTAACCCGGAAAGAAGTTCCTTTTGACTGGAGCGATAAGTGCCAGCAATCTTTTCAGCTACTAAAGGAGAGGTTGACAAGTGCACCTGTACTTGTTCTACCTGAGCAAGGCAAAGGATATATAGTTTTCTGTGATGCCTCCAAGAATGGACTCGGATGTGTGCTGATGCAGGATAAGCATGTGATTTCTTTTGCTTCTCGACAACTTAAGAAACACGAGGAGAATTATCCGACACATGATTTAGAGTTAGCTGTTGTGGTTCATGCTTTGAAAATCTGGAGACACTATCTATATGGAGAAACATTCCAGGTTTTCACTGATCATAAGAGTCTTAAGTATATCTTCTCTCAGCATGACCTTAACATGAGGCAACGTTGCTGGATGGAGTTAATCAAGGATTATGATTGTACGATAGATTACCATCCAGGGAAGGCCAATGTAGTTGCAGATGCCTTGAGTAGGAAATCAGCAACATCATCCTCTGATAGGGCACAATTAAACTCTTTAGTATGCTCTAAGAGAGATATGCTTATCTCTTTAAGGCAAGACAATGTACATATGAAGGTGTCATGGATTGACGGGTTGTTGGCTGAGATGCATATCAAACCCACCCTAAGAGAGCAGATTAAGGAGGCACAGCAAGTTGATGTTGCAGTTCAGCAGATCAGATCTGAGTATGGTGATGAGAAGCGAGAAGGTTTTCATGAATCAGATGATCAAGTGGCATGCTATCATGGGAGAATGATAGTGCCAGATATGGATAACCTGAGGAAGTTAGTCCTGGAGGAAGCTCATTCTTCTATGTATGCTATGCATCCAGGGAGCACCAAGATGTATCAAAACTTGAAAGATATGTATTGGTGGCCTGGGATGAAGAAGGATGTAGCTGAATTTGTTCTGAGGTGTCCAGTGTGTCAGCAGGTTAAGGCTGAACACCAGAAGCCTGCAGGAACAATGCAACCTTTACCCATACCACAGTGGAAGTGTGATCATGTAACCATGGACTTTGTTGTTGGCCTACCTAGGACAAACAAAGGACATGATTCCATTTGGGTAATAGTTGATAGGTTGACAAAGACAGCGCATTTCTTACCTGTCAAAACAACCTATTCTGCAGAGAGGTTATCACAGTTGTATGTTCAAGAGATAGTGCGGTTGCACGGAGTTCCTGTCACTATAGTTTTTGACAGAGGTCCTCGGTTCACAAGTCATTTTTGGGAACAGTTACATAGGGCACTAGGCACCTAGTTAAGGTTTAGTACAGCCTTTCATCCACAGACTGATGGACAGTCGGAAAGGACTATACAGACCTTGGAAGACTTGTTGATAGCATGTGTTCTCCAGTTCACAGGAAGTTGGGATTTGCACCTAAGCTTGATAGAGTTTGCCTATAACAATAGCTATCAACATAGTATTGATATGGCACCTTATGAAGCCTTGTATGGCAGACATTGTATATCACCCTTATGCTGGTATGAGACTGGTGAACATCAGTTGCTAGGTCCTGATCTTGTGCAGCAGACTACAGAGAAGATTAAAGTAATACAACAATAGATTAAGACTGCACAGGATAGGCAGAAATCTTATGCTGACAAGCTTCGTAGACCGTTGGAGTTCCAGGTTGGAGACAAAGTGTATCTCAAGGTCTCGCCTTGGAAAGGAGTTCTTCGCTTTGGAAGGAAAGGGAAGTTAGCTCCTAGATTTATGGGGTCTTATCCAATCATTGAACGGGTTGGAAAGGTAGCCTATAGACTAGAGTTACCACCAGAATTACAAAAACCACACCCTGTGTTTCACATTTCTATGTTAAGGAAATGTCATCCTGATACCGAGTCAGTTCTACAACCTATGGAAGTAGAATTGAATGAAGATATAACTTATGAGGAAGGACCAGTGTCAATCCTTGATAACAGAATTAAAAAGCTAAAGAAGAAAGATATGTCTTGTAAAAGTCCTCTGGAATCACCGTGGTGTTGAAGAAGCCACTTGGGAACTAGAGGAAGAGATGAGAAGGAAATACCCTGCTCTATTCTCTTAATATGTTTTATCGATTTCGGGGACGAAATCCTTGTAAGGGGTGGATAATTTGTAACATCCCTGACCTGGGTTATGAATTAACCCTAGGTGTTTTGCCTAAATATGTAATTAAATTCTTTTGATTATCTTTTGGCATGTAATTAAGTTCCTAAGGAACATACATTTTCAATTCTGACCTTTTTAAAACAATGATTGTAGTATTGTTTGGTAATATAGGGACCTATGTGAAAATTACCCAATTAGAGGGGTTAACTTGAAAATTACACAGGTTAAGATGTTCCTCTAACAAAGAGACATCATATGAATGAATATGATGAGGTATGATGGATTTCCCAAGTTTGGGCACCAAGGTGCAGCTTGTGGAGCAATCCTTGTGCTTAAAACCCTAATTTTGGTGTAAAGTGCAATTTACCCAAAATGAGGGGTGCAACTTGTGATATACACTTTCTAGAAAATCTTTTATGACTTTTGACATCATTTAAAGTTATAATAATTAATTAAGCACTTCATTTGAATAATCATATTAAAAGAAATACCTTTGTGATTAAACCACCAAAGTTGTAAGTAAAGGAGACCCTTATATGTATATGTGCACCATAGTGACAAGTTGACCTTCCTTGCCTTTAGTCCTTGGTCTTAGAAGAAGTTTTACCTTATATATGAAGAGGAGGGACGTGCCTAAAAGAAAGGAAGGACTTAGTTGTGAAAAGGAGGAGTAAGTTGTCCTTATGATGAAAATAACCTCAAAGTATATATGATCCTTTCCTTTGCAACCAAAGGCAACGTTTCCTTTCTTCCCTTCTTATTCCCTTGCTTAGACCGACTTAGGACAGAGCTCAAGAGTAGAGGAAGACGACCAA
Source organism: Alisma plantago-aquatica (assembly GCA_963693085.1). NCBI lineage: Eukaryota > Viridiplantae > Streptophyta > Magnoliopsida > Alismatales > Alismataceae > Alisma > Alisma plantago-aquatica. The sequence goes on from OY856410.1 coordinate 281,973,544, forward strand.
GTTCATCTAGGTAAGCTTTTATCATCATCTTTCTCGAATTCATGGAGGAAACTAGGTTACAAGGTTGGTTTCATGGTTATCTTACTTAGTTTTCTCTTCCTAGACGATCCTTCCCAACTTTTCCTTGAAGAAACAACCTTGGATGACCTGTGGAGCTCAAGACACCATTAAAGTTTCGAAGCTTGGAAGCTTGGAGTTCTAGGAACAACGTTTGAGGCGGGTTTTATAACTCTACACCTTGCTTTGTTATGCATACTTTGATTCTTGCAAATAATAGTTAGTTCTTCTTCTTCCCCATCTTTCTTTGCACTCTTGCAAGCTTTTTCGTGAAGAACAGACCTTGGTTTCAAGGTTGAAGATGAAGGGCTTTAATACCTATGTTGGTCCTTATCCAACTTTATTAAACGATCGTGGACCAATAGGTCAAATGGGTTCACACCCGATTAAGGTCAAATGGGTCCACACTCGTTTAAGGTCAAATGGGTTCACACTCATTTAGGATCAAATGGGTTCACACTCGTTTAAGCCCAAACAGGTTCACACTCATTTAAGGTTAAATGGGTTCACACCCGTTTAAGGTCAAATGGGTTCACACCCATTTAAGGTCAAATGGGTTCACACCCGTTTAAGGTCAAATGGGTTCACACTCGTTTAAGGTCAAGTGGGTCCACACTCATTTAAGGCTCAAATGGGTTCAAGGTCGTTTGAGATTAAACAAGTTCAAGGTCGTTTAAAAACCTAAATGGGTTGAAGGTTGAAGGTTAAACCCTAAACCAATTGGAGATTTTCAAGGTTGTTTATACTTAATCACTTGAAGGTGTAAATGATTCAATGATGATCTAATATAAACTCTAATGGTAACTTAAGACATTAAGGGACTAAATGACTAATTAATTGACCCATGATGATCAATGGGTAAATTACCAAAATGCCCTTGAGGGGTTAATTTGAGTGATACCTTGTTCTAATCAAACCCTAATGACATGACAGTGGTGATTTGGTTTATGTTAATCAATGAGGACTTAAACCAACCCTATCTAGAGTGATATAATCACCATCTATTAGTAAGGAGAGAGAGAAAGTACCATCTATGGTTGAAACTCAAATAAAGTACCTTCAATGTATATGAATATGCAGGATTAGGGCATGATCCACTTATGAGAGATCATGAAAACCCTAATTAAGATAATTGATGAGTCTTACCTAATTTGAAAACATCAATGATGATGTTTCTCATTCATGATGATACTATGAGCTCATTTCACTATGATGTGAATAGTAAACCCTGGTTTTAGGGTAATCATGAGTAATGTGAATAGTAAACCCTAGTTCATGGTAATATGTTGAAATGAACAATAAACTCTAAACTCATGATTTTCCTTTAAGAATGAATTGTATGATCAAAATATGAGATGAGGAACCATTATTCCTAATCATAATGAAAGGGTTGAATAACCCTAAATGATATAAACAAAGGAATCTTACCCTTTGTAAGGACATAAAAGTATAACCTTGAATTGAAAGGTTAATTCTGTCTTATTGACTACTAATCTGACTATGAATTGTTGATTATTATCAATTGATTTAATCATGCAGATTCTTATAAGAGAATAATCCATATCCAGGTAAGGATCATGACATCATATCCATTGAAAGTATGTCAATAGCTTATGAACCGAAATAACTATGTTGCCTAGATGCAAGTGGCATCATATGAAACCGATATGCCTTGAGGGCCATGAATGACATCAAGGTCATGCTAATAGATGACTTGATGCTGACATGTCACTTGATAGCAAGTGTTATGATGATATAAGGGTGTAAGTAACCATGTTCCTGAATCATAGTGATAAGATGATTACGAATTGATATCCATCTGATAACTGATATGAGTAATACCTGTTACATTTATTATTCTTCTGTTATAGCCATGTTTAGTACTTGAATGTTTGGAAACATGTATGATGCTAAAAGAATAATGAAATGTACCTAATAACCAAGCATAATCATATCATGTAGAACCCTGATCATAGATCCATCATTGTCAGGAGTTAAATGATGGTGAAACAAGTTTTCTTAAGGGAACTCCTGGATCACATACTTTTGAGTATGTGGGGAATATGGATGTGAATACCCTTACATCCTAGTGTAGAAGTTGATGTGGATATATATTAATCCATCAACCCATCACTATGTGTTTATGCCGGGGTGATGTAACACTATTCTACCGAGGAAATCTTTTATACCGCATCAATGAGAGATAAACATGAAATCTTTCGATAGCGAAGAGAGTGCAGAATGCCACTGTGACTCTAATAGTGAAGTACCAGAATACCCTGGTGAGCTATAATAGCAGAGACACTAGATGTCCTGCATGTTTATCCTCATTCTGACTGAGGTAGTTGAAGGTCATGAGAATCCGGCTCTTTCGATGACCTAGTATGATACCGATGTGACTTACTAGTGATCGGTTGGAGCATGAGCGGTATACCTCATCTCCGCAGGGCATAATGATGTTTGTAAAACATAATCAACCGCGTAGCATAACTGCTTAGGTTGAACTATGAAGAACATTGATTGTTATTACATCGATTGCATTTAATATCCTGTTCAAGTATTAGTATACATGTTCTTCATATTCCTTAATAAAGGTGAGTAATTGTTATCAAGCCTGCTGTGAGTAATCTAAGTTACCTGCTCATGATATTCCTTTGATAGCTTTTAACAAAGTTTCTGGCGGAGAGTTATAACTCTCGCTGGGATAATTATTTGAAATTGTCTCACCCCGTAGATTTCTACCTTTAGGTGGACGTCGAGGTCGAAGGAACCGATCTGCAGGTGGACAGCAACAGCAGCAGCAAAACCAGGAGCAGCAGTGATTCCAGATGGAAACACTGTGCTGTCTAGTCTTGTAGTCAGAATAGTCTTATGTCATCTCTGTACACTCAGGTCCTAGGAGTTTGTTGATCTAAGAATTTTGAAGTCTTGAGATTTTGTATCATGATGTATATAATCACTCAAGAAGTGATTTATCAGAGATGTAAATAGTTCATCTTACTTTTATAAAAGGAGTTTCAGATTTTTGAGATCTCGTTTTTGAAAAGATTTAATTTCTCGTGATTTTTCATATTCTGCTGTTAATCGAATCGCTTCCTCTATGTTTATCTTTTGTTTTGGAGATCAGAGCCCACATGTCAAATCAGCCATTTTGTATCCTAACAAAGATTTCCTCTTCGTAAGTTTAGTCATTAGCTTGGTTTCCTATTCATGGGTGAGATCAGAGTTAATGATAATAGGATAAATCTCTTTCTCATCAAGGAAAGCATATTTAAGACCTTCAGGGAGGAGTTCATGTCAGGTGCCTTGGGGGTTCAGGTTTTGCATCTACAACAGAGACCATTTTTTGGTCTTCAAACTCCTAATCATGAATCTCCTCAAAGGTATCAAGATGGTGTCTGAATTACTCCAATTGCTCATCTTCAAATCCACAATCAATAGGGGTCACAAGGGTGTTTTGGAGGGGATCCTCAACTAATTCCCATTCTTATCTCAATTGTTGCATCTTCTCAATACAATCAAGAAGGTAGACCTCTTCTTGGAGGCTTGGTCTGTGCATGCTTTCAAATGCCCTAAACTTTGGTGTTTGTTTTCCTAGGTGCAAGAAAATGGTTCTGGCCTCAACATCAATCAAGGCACAAGTGATGGCCAAAAAGGGATGGCCAAATATGATGGGGGTACCTTAAGTCTTCCTTTATGTTCATGATGACAAAGTCACATGGGACATAAGCATACTTCCCAACTCTTAGATGTATGTCTTCAATGATACCCATGGGTTTGGTCATGGATGAGTCAGCTAATTGGATGTTCATGGCGGTAGGGAGCATGTCAACAAAGCCAAGCCTCCTGCAAAGACTATAGGGCGTAATAGAAATACTAGTGCCCAGATCTGCAAGACCCTTCCTGCAAGCATTATCACTTAGGTATCACCCAATCCTAAAGGAACCAGGATCTTTCTTCTTTTCAGACATCTTTCTTTGGATAATATTAGAGGTGGTCGTAGCAAGTGTGACTATCTCATGCTCTTTGGTATGGTACTTCCTAGTCAAAAGAGATTTCATGTATGTGGACGAGGCCGACATATCAGCTAAGGCATCAAGAAAGGGAGTATCCACATGTAACTTTTTCATAGCTTCCATAAATTTTGAAAAACAAGTGTCAAGCCTAGTGTGCTTTAGGCTGGCCTGGTAAGGTGGACGAGGTTTGTAAATGGGAATTTCTGGCTCATCAATTTCCACAGGTGGGACCACAGGAGAGCATGTGGAAGGAGTGGGAACGGCAAGAGTGGGTGAGGTAGGAGTTTTGATGACCACTGTATCATCATCCTCAAAGTCCATGGGGACAACTGTAGGTTTCTCTAGGGGAGGAGTATGAGTCTTCCTCGAGTGGGTGGAGACAACCTTTACTTGTTTAGGATGTTTTGGGTTGTTCTTGGGTTGTCCAGTGAAGGTCCCTGTAGGGGGTTTTCTTAGGAAAAAAGACGAGCAAATTGAGCATCAGTTGACTTCTGGTGTGCTATTATGATTTGCTCTAAGGCTGAAATCCTATCCTTTGCCACAGGGTTGGGGACATTCTATTGAGGTGGTGGTTGATGATGGTTTTGATATTATTGTCCTTGGTAAGGTCTACAGGAAATTATCCCCTAAAGTTCCCTTGGTTCCCAAATTTTCTTTGGTTGTTATTATATTGGAAACCTGGTGGTGGACAATAGTTGGCTTGTGGTTTTGGGGGTCTTGGTAGAGGGGGAAGTTGAGATGAGTTTTCAGTTCCTAAGGGGTTTCCATATTGAAATCTGTGATGGTTTCTGGCTTGGTTTGGATTGTAGTAAGCCTGGCCCGGGATACTATGGGTAGAATTAAGGTCCTCTACTTTTTAACCCACATCAGACTGCATAGGGGTGTTGTAGAGATATTGACATTGGAGGGCATCATGATCATACCCTTGGCATATCCCACATAGAGATTCAACAACCCTCACTTGTTGAGGTTGTCTTTCATAGGCATTAAATGACGATTCCAAGCGATCATGTTCCAAAGAGATCAATTTAAGACCTTTGTCAATAGTATGAATGCCTGGGTTTGCCTCAGCCTTAGCAACTTTTAGGACCCCACTGGTTCATCATCTAGCCTGGTTATCAGATGATCTTTTAACTACCTCCCACACACTTCTTAGGTTTTAGAACATGAAATTTCCTCCAGATAAGGAATCAAGAAATTTCTTGGTGTCTTCATCAACACCACGATAAAATATCTTAATGAGTTGAGATTGTGATATGTCATGATGAGGGCAATGGTGAAGAATTTCCATAAATCTCTCCCAAGCCTCTCCTAAGGTTTCTCCTGGGACCATTGAAAATAAAAGGATTTGTCCTCTGATCTCATAGGTAAGGGAATGAGGGAAGTATTTATCCAAAAAAAAATTGAAGCGCTTCCCAAGTGGTGACGAGGTTTTCACTCTCTATGGCATTACACCAACTATTGGCTAGCCTTGAGAGAGAGTATTTAAAAAGTTTAAGTCTAATGGCGTCTTTAGAAATGCTTGTGATCTTGGTCAAGGAACTAAGGTGTGTGAAACGTTGGAGGTGATCTTGACAACTCTCACCCTTATTCCCAAAAAATGGGTTCGCCTAAAGCATGGTGATCCGCTGAGTGCGGATCTCAAATTGGGGGGCAGTAATCGTAGGTGCACAACTGAGTGTTGTGCATATCCAATTTTTAGAGTGGAAAATCTTTTAATTTCTATTATCTCTCATCCTCCCTCCGAGTGACTTCTATAGCCTCTTTCTCAGCGATATAGATTGTGCATGTAAGGACCCTGACCTTCATTTAGGGTTTATCCTGTTTGTTTGCTTAACCTTGGTGCTTTGGTGCTTGCTAATCACCTTTAGTGGTGATTAGGGTTTGGTTGTGCTTTGTTGAGTGTTGCCTTTGCTTCTTTGTGCCCTGTGTCGGGCAAGAGCAAGTTGTGTCAGCCTGAGCTTGTGACGTCCAGGGTTTGTGTCGCCCTAGTGGTGTATCGCCCATGTGTGTCGGCCATGTTGGGGCTGTGTCGCCCATAATCTTTGACCCAGCTTTGACCTCGTTTGTGTCACCACTAGTGGACACTTGGTGCATGATGCTTGCATGTGGCAATGACCTTGGACATGTGTTAAGGGCTTGCTAGAATGGTGGATCGTGTACTAGGACAGGTGTCCCTAGGTAGGCGACACCTTAATTGGTTCTACCTTGTTTTCTCCTCCCTTCCCTTCTATATATGTGTTTCCCTTTCCTTGCAAAGGATCCCTTTTTAGCTCTTTAGTCTCCCTCTCCTTGGTGTGCACGACACACCCTTCTCCTTTGCAAGTTGGTGGCTGATACCCCTTAGAGGAGCAGCTTGGTGGCCGTTAGCTTTGGAGTCTCCTTCTTCCTTGCTTGGTGGTGCTTGGAGCTAGGAGCTTGGAGCTTGCTTAAGGCGGGTTACATAACTCCTAACCCTAACTACACTACTCTCTTTCCATGTTCTTATATGTTGCTATGATCATGGCGGCTATGTTTTAGTTAGTTTGGTTTTCTTGCTTAAGTATCCATGTTGGCCGATCCTTGTGATCTAGGGTTTCGTGGTGAGCAATACTCCTTTCTCTCCTTGATCTAGAGGAGTGAGTTTAAGCCTCTAGTATCATGAGCAACACCCCTCTTTCTCTTAGCTGATTGAGGTGAGCTTGCGTTCTAGTTGCTTGAGCAACACTCTCCTCTCACCATGGACTTGAAGGGTGAGCTTGGTTGTTGTAGACCTTGTTTAGGGTTGGTTTTTGTGTTGCACGATGGGTGATAGGTGGTGTGCAAGACCCCTCATTCTTAGTTGATTGAGGTGAGCCATCTCCTTGACCCTCTAGGGTTTGGTGTCTTGTGATGATCTTGTGAGTTAACCTTTGGACGTTTTGAGTTGGGGAGGTGCTGCCCGATAGCCCTCTTGACCTAACACCTTAGACGTTATGCTATGTTGGTGACGGGCGATATCCTTGGTCCCTTGTGAAGAGTGTCACAATGTCACTTTGCCTTGTGACGGCCGATAGGCCTTGGCTTAGTTGGTCGCACGATAGGTCTCCTAGACGTTGCCCTTGTGGAGTACCTTGCACACACACGCACCTGACTTAGATATGGTTAGTGTCGTTATGTGGACGTTGTTGGGCAGCCTGTGACAGGTGTCACGATTGGTTGTGTGTCGACCGATAGCTCTATCTTGTGATGGGCGTTGCCCGATAGGCCGGGTGCCCGACACCCCGTCACACATTTAGTTTCCCTACTGTTGCGATGCTGTGTCACCCGACACATGATGTGCACTGCTCCCTGACGCGGCGCTGCTGAGTGCTGGTCGTTATATCATGAACGACAGGTGAGGGCAGGTTGCCCGATACATCTTCTATTGAGGGTTCTTGGTATCTCTAGTAAGGGTTCTACATATCACGAAAGGCCGATATGATGAATATGTTCTTGTTTAACACAATGGTGACTCTTTGCATGAACATTATGGTAACGCTTACTCATATAACGCCCATATCTTTATACATGAATTTGATCATCATGATTATTTTGTATAATGCTAAGGAAAATGGTAAGCATGTAATATGACTTGCTTAATGATGTGCCTTATGCATGTGATCATAAGTTGAGGCTTATTTGATAAAGTATATAATCTTTGATATCACCTTATATTGATAGCATGGTCTTTCTATTAAGCCTATGATGATTGAGTAGTACTAACTATGCAGGTGATGCATAGCTAAGTAAAGGGCTATGAGGAATCAATACATGAAAACAATGAGTTAACAGGTACAATGTGATTGCTATTCCATGATGATGATGATGATGATGTGAGCCTTGAAAGGCAGTGGCAATATATGTTGAGGGATTGAGATCCCATAGTATGTGATGATCCATGTGATTGATCTGGATTGATTGGCAAGAGGCCAAGTGATAACATGTGAAGTGGGATCCTTGTGATGGATCAGTATGATGTGAAGTGTAGTATAAGCACAATGTTGAGTTTTATATTGTTTACTTTTGTTATAATTGCATGTTATACAACTTGGTTGAATCTTGCAATCCATATAAAAGATACTGATTAATCACAGTGGAATATATCATGTAGTTGCCCTGGCCATAGATCCATCATCGTCAGGAGCTGGTGATGGTGAAACGGGTTCTCCTATGGGTTAACCCAGAGCGCATATTGTTGAGTATGCGAGGTTTCTCCTAGCCTAAAATAGTGATGATTCGAGTGCAGCTTTGGTTGTAGACTCGGGGTATGTGAAGAGCATGGTGAACAGGCCCATGGCTCAGGATATGTGATATGTGGATCATGAATGTGTTCATGGCTCAGAGCACGGTGAACAGGCCCGTGGCTCAGATATACTAGCGTCGTGACCTATACCAAGGCGGGCTAGAGGATGGGTAGCCTATGGAGCTGACCCTGTGGCTAAGACCACTTCAGCATGAGACTGTGGTCCTGCTTGTGTTGTACTCGTGCACTGACCACGAGGTGGGAGGTCGTGGAGTTTGGCTCTTCCATTGACCTTATATGGCACCGACTCCGGGTTTCGCAGCCGTCGGTTGGATTTGAACGACACTGTTCACTTCCTCAGGGCATAAAAATACGTAATCCAACCGCATCGTATCTATTGCTTAAGGCAAAACACAGAACATTGGTTGAGGCCTTGGTTGCGTAGTTAACCTTGTTATACATACAATTACTTATATGTTCCTCATGTTATGCGAAGAGATCTCATAATCTTATGTTCCATAAAGAAATAGTTAATGATATGTCTTCCATACAGCCTGGTAAGCTTGATGGTACGGATAGCCTTGCTGCATAGACTGTTATTATTCTACGTTTTACTGTTTATCTACTATTGTTACTGTATCTTCCTGGTTTTATAGTTTCGGCAGAGAGTTATGTTTCTCGCTGGGACAATGTTCGATTGTCTCACCCCGCTGGTTTTCAGGTGTTCGAGCTAGACGTGGTGGTGGTCGCAGAGTTGCGACCGAGCAGCAAGATGAGCAGTAGAAGGCAAGAGATGGACATGTTGTTGTTTTGACGTTCTGTAGTAGAGTCTAGAGTCATCCATGTACTCTCAGGTCCTTGGGAGCATTTTGGCATTGTTTCACGATGTGTGGTTGTTGATCCTTTGTATATCCTGCTGTTGGCCGGATGTGGGCCTTTATGTATATATTTATCAGGTGATGAACTCATGTGATGACAAGACAACTGTTGCTCTAAGCTGTGGACACGTATCAGGGCTCGTAAATGTTTATTTAACATGCTTTCTTGCAGGACGAGGACCTATATGTAATAGTTTCTCAGTTTATCAGCTTTCCGAAATCGGTTTTAATTAACCCATGTTTTTTTGGTAATCTGTGGTTATGGTGTTTTCCGCACGTTTTCACGTAACACCTCGCTATCTATGTGATAGTGGGATGTGTTGTCACAGTACACAAGTTGGATTCTTGGGCCACGCATTCATCCATCATCAACTCTTTTTGAGTAGCAAGTGTTTGTTCAATTCTACGGGCAACCTCCTCTTCGTCCATCCTAAGTCGGTTTTGTCGATTTAAGTGATGGAAAATCTTTTCTGGCTCGAGATAAAAAATTGGCGGTGTAAGATCATTCAATGGGCGGTGCATGCATAATTATACAGATATATTTGAGTGCATAAAAAAATATACTGCTGGAATGGACACTCAGTAGAAAGAGGAGATAACACTTTCAGAATGTTACTCAGAAGACATAAAAAAATAAAAAAAAGTTTTTCAAAACATTTTTGGGGTTTGAGAAAACGATATGTTGTCCCTGGCAACGACGCCAGCATAGATACATGTCAAAGAGCACACCAATTCACTAGAATAATTATCCTATAGTTTAGTCTTTTTTTCTTTCTGGTTAGGCTAGTATAGAAGGGTCGATTGCATAGGATAACGTTTTTAAGATTCATTATCTTTTGATCTTGATGGATTTTTGAAATTATTTCTTTTTGTTATTTTAGAAGATTGACAGAAAATAAAGCCTGAATTTCAAGAAGAATAAAAGATTACACTAATACAAAGAAAGAAAAAGATTATTCTAAGATAAGAGAGTAAAAGAAGAAAATTGTTAGCACACAAGATTATCTAAACAAAAGTAAAGTGCTGAAATTAAAAGATAAATTGAAAACAAGCATTTAAGAATGGTTTGAAATCAAGAAGGAAGGCATCAAGGCTTAGGGGTTTCACCAGCTTATCCCTTGTGAAAATAGGATCAAGTGATACACGAAAAACAATATAGAAGCAAGTATGCAATTTATTCGTAAATAAAACGCAAGAGAGGAACTCTACGTGAACCCATTGGTCCTGGTGTTTGTGTATCCTTATTCTTCATCCTATAGAGGATTTTTCCACAGTCACATCCAAATCCTCGTGAAGTCAGTTTAGGCGTTCTAAATCCTAGAAAAAGAATTAATCACTTCGTATAAAACAATGATTTCTAAACTGAAAACCATTCGTCTAAAGTAGTCGCGTAAAAACCCGATCTAATTAACACATGGCTAAGGAGCTACTCTCCTCATCTCGATAAGAAAACTACTTCTTAGTCATAGTGAGGAGGGGATAAACAAGGAGAGAGGGAAAGGAAGCCATAGATTGCAATTTTGAAATCTCCAAGAGTCCCAGGCGATGACAATTAAACGGATTAATTGCTTTGTCTCTCGCTCCAAGATGAAAATGCAAGAAGAAGAATGAGAAAAAGAGAGATCCATATGCAGAAGAAAAGAACCAATTTTATTGCTTTGAATGTAAAATTACACTAGAAAGAAAAATAATAGAATTTCACTATTGATTGTATAAAAAAATTGGGACTCTTTTCTTAGTAGAGCCCCCCTCCTTTTATAGGGGAAGGAGGGGTGAAAACCCCTGAAAGAGGGGGTGAGAAAGGATGAGTGGTGGCTGTTGAATTTCCCTATCCACATGTTGTGAAATGGTCTTCTAGCTTGACTGGGTGCAGGCCTAGAATGTTCAGTGTGAAACCCTAAAGAGGGTTGTGGCGGAGCCCGTATCGATGATTTCTTAGGCTCAAAGCAACGTCCCATACGGTCGTCTGGGATATGTGGAATGTTTGTTTTAGGTGTGACGTGGTGAGGCCTTGGAGTAGCGGTCGAACCCTAGTGGTGACGCCTATATTTCATTTCTTGGTCTCAAAGTAAGACCACGAAACAACTGTTTCGCAAACTAAGGTGCACGTCTCGCGTCGCCATGCGTGTAATCGAAGCGTTGGAACCCTAATCAAGTTGATGCGTGCTTGCTTTGTGATGCGAGGCTAGGTCTAGTCAACCTATCCATCTGACTTGCTGGGTTGCTCGTTTGGCTCCATGAGACGACCCTCTCGCTAAGTCAAGATGATCATTTGGCATGCAGAGTTGGTTGAATGAACCGAAGCCAAGGTGACCATTTGCCTCTGAAATGAGGGACTTCACGGTGTGAGTCGACCGTTTGGGACCAGTGAGATGACTGTCTCGCTGACTCAGTGGGTCAAAATAAAATTTGGAGAAAATCTATGTAAAAAATTGAGAAAATGGATAAGTTTTCGTATAAATAAATCAAGAAGTGGGTAAATTGTAATTTAGTCTAGAAATTACTAAAAAGAAGAAAAAATCCAATGAAAAATGACTAAGAAAGGTATGCAAAACGATGTATGAATATGCATTCATCACCTACACTATTGACAAGATCAATCTCATCTTTAGCATTCTTGACTATATTGGTGAAGGACCATGCGTGTATGAGTATTAGCCAAGCTTGTAATTTCAACCCACTTTACTTGGTGCAAAAAAAATATTTTTTTTCCGAACCCCAGTTTGTTGCTCCAACCATTACAAAACTCTTACATATTTTATTTAGTACTTTAGATGATTCTGTAACATATCATGTCAATCCCATAGTGAATCAATTTCTATTAGCCTTTCAATCCAATACCTTTTGTAATCGACTCTATTTCTTCTTCAATAAATGTTGGTTCTTCGATCCAATTTTGAATGACTTTCCTCCCAAAACATGCATGTGTTTCAAATATTCAATCTCATTCAAAGTTTTAGATAAGGGTGCTATTGAGATATTGGGTCCTTGTAGTATCTCATATCCATTTCAATGATTGGCCAAACAAACAAATCAACTTGACGGTGGACCTGTTATGTAAGAGTGTGTTATGAAGTATGGCCACCTACCTGGTTTAGAGTAGCTCCTCCATTGTGGGTAAATGGAAAACTCGACTCTACGAACATGAGAAAAGTCTGCACAACTAAAAGGGGCATTAGGATTGGAGTTTTTAGTTGTGCTACAAGGATAACAAATGAACAAATCTCATCCCTTTTTTCCCTTTAGGATCTGATTGGTTTGGTGTAACTCACAAGTTATGTGGAACTCATTTCTGGGAACTCTAGTTTAATTTCTAGAACTTAAGTTTCATTGACTTCCATGTCATTGGTTTGTTGTAAGTGTAAATATAGAATATTGCGGCACTCTCTCTCTAGGTTTTCCACTGTGACCTCTCTCTAGTCTCCCCAGTGGCACCGCCGTTGGGGGGAGGGAGTGCTTCCTTGGCACTTTCCTCCCCTGGCTTCCACGCTACCTCGGCGAGACCCGATGTTGTTGCGGTACCTTGGAGTGAAGGTGTGGATGGGGCTTTCTCCTCGGTCGACCAGGTGGAAGGAGGACGAGATCAGGAGCATCACGAAGGGCCATTTGCAGATCTTTGAATCGACATTGTCGATCTATCGACCTCCACCCAGTTCAAGAGTGACTGATGGAGATGAGCCCTCCATCCCAGATCTGGGGCTCCTCGTTTGATCGTCTCCGTAGGTGTCGCTGGCCCTCTCTTTCTTTCTCTCTGTGAGAGTCCTGGTTTGTCTAAGGCTGTGAAAGCCTCTTCATTTGCGACCTCTTGATTGTTCTGGCGATCAAGAAGTGGTGACTATCACACTCACCTGTTGGTTCCCACTCTGGGGTTCTGACTCCAGTAGCAGAAGGACTCCCTTCAGGATCCTTGGTGGAGTTCTGCTTTGACGCTGAGTCTACTCGGTGCACAGGGGAGTCCTTCTCGTCTTCAAGCTGGTTCTTCACATCTCGCTGAAAGGTGGATGGGCAGGGTCCTTGATGGGAGGCTTGCTGGCGGTGGATCTTCGGTTTTGCTCCGATGATGCTGTGCCGATCACGGCCACATGACGATGTGCGGGCTGAGCATGGGGGGAAATTCTTTTTTCCTTTCTGGATCTCCTGTGCAACATGAAGATACACCCTTGTGGTGTTTGATGATATGTCACTGCAAGTAACTATCTCGTCAGGATGCCTGGACCTGCTTCCAATGGTGGAATTTTTGCCTCCTTCTTCCCACTAATTCCAGGGATTGGTTGTATTGTTATGTGGGAGGGAGGTCTGGTGGACAGGTGTTTTATTCCTTTGGTTGTCAGTAGTCCTTGGGTGTCTTCTCGATTGATGTTTTGGCAGGGTGTAGGCTGCAGTTGTAGCTGGTTTTTCACCCTTCGGGTGATTGTGGTGGTGCTGCTGTGCAAACAACAACTTTCTGAGTAGCAAGCTGGAGCTTATTTCTCCTGGGTGAACCAGGAGCCGAGCTTTTGGTTAGTTTCCTTGGTGTACCAGATATGCGCATAGTCTGTTACCTGGTGATTGTTGATTGATGAAGAGGGGATGGTCATCTACCTGGATTTCACTTCTTCAGAGAATGGATCAAATGCCAGTGGAGGAAAGGTAGTGCCCAGCTCAAGGACATTTATTAATGGTTAGCTTATGGACGGATTCTGTGTTTTCTCTTCTGCATCTCGGTGGTCATCTTGGTGTCTTTCTAAAATGGGTCCATCCCAGGTTCTGGATGTAGTGCCTTAGTGCTCAGCAGTAAGGGGTCCCTTGTTGGATGATTGCTCATCCATATATCGACCTGAAGATTTTGATGGTTTGGTGGTGGAAGATGATCCCTGTCTCTTCTTGAAGTTAATGGCTGCTTCAGTTCTATGTTCAACTTTCAGACCTCCAGGATGGCACATCTTGAAGATGTTTTTATTGTTAGTGTTGTGTTGGTTGTGCTGGTTGTTTCCCATAGTAATTGGTTGGGGTCATTGACTTTTGTAGCTAACGTAGACTTTTTTCCTCTTCCTTTCTGGAGGTCTTTTTCTAAGATCTCGTTATTTCTTGTTTAGGATGTTTCATCCTTGCTAGTTAAGGGGCGCATTGTTTTGTACCCAAAGTTTTGGTAATATTATAGCAACAAGATTTTTGACCGACCAAAATAAGTAAATATAGAATATTAAAAATGTTGAATAATTTTTAGTATAATATATAATAAGGACGGAAATGCTATAAAAAAAGAATCAAATCCGTGAAACACACCATAGCATTTTTAACATAATAACTTCAACAAGTGGTCATGGTGTGGATGTTGCTTCTTTTAAAAATATTTTGAGGTATGATTTTAATTTAACAAAAATATCATGACTAAATTCACATCATAATATTTTTATTTCATTTTTTGTGTATAAAATACTATAATAATATCTACATTTCATGCTTTTATAAAATATAAATTTTGTTCATCATTGTTTAACATAATGTACCATATGAATTTTACTGCATTAATATTTTTCACATCATTTTTTTAGACATAAAAAATATAATATGTTAGAGAATTTTTTGTCACATGGTGTTGTGTGTTATTTTATGGTGTTCATATACTTTTTTAATTTATAAATCGCATTGATAATTGTGGTTATAGTGTAAAATGATTCACATAGTGTGATTATGTGTATGTAGTATTTTGTCATATTATGTTATAATTTTTGTTGTAAACTATATCCACACCAGTCACAATTACTTAATCTATGTCATTTATGAAGAATGTAGCATTTCTCATTTTTCTGGAGACACTTTGCTTTCTTAGGTTATTAAAGATGGTGTTTGGTATATTCCTTTCAATCGTAGGAATGGGCATATTATTAAGTTCTGAAGACTGTTCCTATATCATCTTCTGGTGGTGTTTCAGTCAGCTGCATGGGTCTGAGGTATTTGAAGATTGGCTATGTATGCAATATTATTAGAGATAAATCTGAGGTTTCTAAAATTTTTGAATGGATCTGGAAATTCGACTGCTCTAGAAATTTTCATATCCATGCCTAAAAAGTGGCTCGAAGTTGCTGACTTCAGATTATCTAATGAGAATGGGCATTGCTATTACCTCTGTGTGCTGTTTCGTATGGACCTGTTCCCAGTTTCTATGGTGACTTGATTCAATGGACAAGTAAAGAGTCTCATACTCTTGCTCTTATTATTCTTTGTACTTTGTGGCATGAAAGGAATCTTCGTGTTCACAAAAATAGATACACTCAAAAAGGCTTTGGGTTCAGATTGAGAGTACTTTTGCCTTGTTACAAGCTTAACGCTTCTTTTGCACAGATTTTTTTCCCTCCTATACTGTGATGTGCAGATAGTTCTGTTTTATATGAAGTCAGATTAACGGCTTTTAGACACTGACTTTGTAGTCCCATTTTTCTCAGAATACAAAAAAAGGAACTGAAGCTTTCACATAAAAAAGAATATAATTGTATAAGAAATATTATTAGTTGTTCTGAAACTTGTTTTCCGCTCTTTTTAAGAAGAAAGTCAAAAACTTTGTTTTGGATGTAAGTCTCTAACACACCGGAAGTCACGGAACTCAAGTTCCAATACTTATTTTGAACCAATCATAAAAAGTTGTTGAATGAACTCTAATTCATAAGTCTTTCTCGAACCAGTTATGAAAACGAGTTTGGGTGAGGTTAGATATAGTTAAACACAATTTTCCATTGTCGCAATTTTAAAGGAAGAGTTCTAGTTCCAAACACCCTTTTATATAGTGCACAGCAGACCCAATCTCACATGAAAAGGATTGGATACAATTCCAATCTCCAAAACTTTGATGGAATCCAAGCCAGCAAAACCCCACAGAATTCTAGGTTCCAAACTTCAACCATAACCAGAAGCTACGAATCTTACCATAGACTCCCATAATGATAGATCATAAAGAAAAGTGGATCGGAGATCGATACCAAAATGTCGATCCTTTATATCGCATCAAGGCACGGTGTTGTGACCTAAATGGCAACACAAACGTTCTGTCACACGTTCACAGTCATGTGGATCCTCGCGGATTATCTATTAATTTACTGATCATTTTGATCATGTTTATACCGATTTCAGCGCCGCATAACACTCTTCAGAACCCAACTTTCACACATAATATCTTGTTTGTAAATTACATTTTCCATGTTAACGAGGTTACTATTTTAGACTTTTTCTCATTTTCTCTTTCGTCAAACATGGCTTCATCACCTTTGGTTTCCCTAGCTAAAAACACGACTGGGGCAGGGCATCAAAACCAAATATTTTCATAGGAAAATCACATGTTTACTGAAATCAAGAAAATCATTGGGCTTGTCCCAAGCCACGAGGTCCACGGAATACGGATGAATGAATTCTGTTTCCAAGGGATCGATTTGACTTTAGATAATAATAATTTATCATTTCGACATACAAAAATAAAAACCAAGCAAACTTGGTTATAGGCGTTTACCATTGTCATTATTACAAATACACACAAAGTAATAGATAGGTTACTAGTGTAATCTTTCGGATCCTCAGCGATGCGATGTGGAGTGAAAAGGTGGTTTTTATGCTTGAGATTGATGATTCGACGAGTGTTCGGTTGCAGCTTGATAAGTAGGGCTGTAAATGGGTAACTCACGTTCATAACTTTAATTGTTTAATTAAGCGAGTATGGGTATCAGTATATATCTATTTATTTTAAATCTTTACCAGTACCACCAGACCCATACCCACATAATCAATGGGTATTGGAGGGTAATTGGGTATCTGGTTATATACACTACTACAGAACCTACCTTTAGTGTCGGTTATTTAAAGCCTTTAGTGTCGGTTTATAAGCGACACCTATATGGGCAACACAAAAAGTCCACCCATTAGGCGTCGGTTTCAAAACCGACGCCCAAACTCTTCGCGCGCCATCAGAAGCGCGCCATCAGGGGACAATAGGCGTCAGTTATTAGATAAGAAACCGACGCCCAAAACATTTGCGCCACAGAAAGGGCGCCAGCTTGGCCACTATCAATGTCGGTTATTTACAAATAACCGACGTCATATATTAGGAAATAGACGTCGGTTGTTACAAATAACCGACATTAGAACATTATGTGTCGGTTTTTTACAAATAACCGACGTCCAAACCCGCCCAATCTTGGCCACGGCCGTGCTGTCCAGCACGACCGTGTTGTTAAGGAATAGACGTCGGTTTATTGTAGGAAAACTGACACTATATCATTATGTGTCGGTTATTTACAAATAACCGACGCCTATTGTTTTTTTTTTCCTGTCAGTCTGCAGACCTGCTGTGGCTGGTCGCAGGATGAGAAACATGTTCAGTTCAGTTATGAACTGCAGGTTTTACGACATCCATTGATATCAGCCGACAACAGGCCGCAAACCTGCAAAATTAACAATAAAAGAGTTCCATTCATTCACACGTTTATAAACATTCACACATGCTAGCAATCTGTAGTTCCATTCATTCACATTCACACATTTAGAAACATTCATATAGCAACGAACACTTTCATTCATTTTCACTCAGACACATGTAGAAACATCCAGACATGTAGAAACATTCACACATATATTATAATTCAGAAATTCATTTACAAAGTATCATTGTTTAGTCATTATTTGCTATCAGGATCCCAATTATATTTTAAAGCCCCCACTAATTGTATGGTTGTTGCCCATTCTTCGATTACTTCATTTAATTCTCCCATCGTATAGGGAGCATTAACATTTGGTAAGTCCTTTCCTGTAATGGGGTCAGCTTTAAACACCGGTAAAGAGAATGATGTATATATATAATTAATGAGCTATAAATAAGATTGATATATTTCGATCATATTATCCAATGAGACTATATAATACCTGAGCAATACATTCGATATCCAGTGCGGCATGTTTGATAATCATGTGCATATATCGCATGACATAGTATCCACATGCCCATCCGTTGTCTTGTGTAGCACACTATAAATTCAAACATACAAAATATTAACAAATACAACTAATTAAGCATTGTTCACATAAATAATATATACATATATTGCAGTCGGGAACTTACATTCACGTTCTTCCAAATTATTGGCTGGTTCTTTTTCATGGGGACCTTTCCTCCAGCCTTTTTGTACTCCTCAAAACCCATACATGTTAATGTAACACAGAACATTGCAATTAAATAGTAATGTAATAACATATGTTAACGGATATGAAAAATGAAATATTTCTCACCGAAATATTGCCATTTTCATTATGTGTCCAAATCTTGTATTCAATTTACCCCCCTTAGGATCTAGATAATACACAGTGAACGTCTCGGGGGCAATAACCAATAACTCCCAATGCCTACCCCTAGAGGAAAAAAAGTTAAAAATTAATAACTCAAAATCCACAATAAAATGTAATTTTCTTAAGTCCAAATTATAATAAGCAAAGTAAACTTACTCTACATTGAATGGAGCCATTATCACCGTCTTCTTTTTTACAGCAAAAATTGAAAAAGCCTCACAGCAGAATTGTTGAACTGATGTAGGGTCTTTAGCTACTAGACTAATCAAGGATGGAATCAAAAACCCTACATGTTCGAATCCAAAATATGCACATATATTGTCTAAGTAGCTGCAAAATATGTATTAATTACGCATGCATTAATAAATAAGAAACCAGATCACCAGATCATACACAAGGTATATGGATGTATAAAGAATATCTCACCTTATCCATAGCTCTATCACAGATGTATTTAGCCAATCATATCGAAACAACTCCAAAACATCTTGTATAAATAGTTTTGTTTCGTATGACTGACCTGTAGAATCTGAATCAGAAGAAACAGTTATAGGGGAGTTTATATCATGTTCCCCTAACTATACTGCCATACCCCTACAGTTAGGACCTAACGGGACAGGTAGGTCCTGTGGAACCCAACTAGGTAATGCAGGAGGTGAAGGTGGAGGCTTAGATGTTGTGGGTGTCTTCTTTTTAACCTGTATATATATAAAAAATTTCAGATCAACTGCCAGCATATACGCACACTAACAATTGAACGTAATGTAAATTTACCGCACCTTTTCAATAAAGAAGACATACGCTTTTTCCCACAATATCACTCCGCCTACTGCCTCACTAAGCGTTTCACAATCGGGGTGGGCATATGACAGTGGAAGATCCATCCACTGGGGGAATATATGTATCGGGCTCACCCGAATCCAACCAACTGGTACTGGAGACCCGTGACATATTTCCCCTGGTAGGGATGGGTAAGCCGGCGCCTCTGCCACGACATATTCTTTACTTTTTAGACGGCATGGCTTCAACCCCTACAAATTTTTGTGTAAAGAATGTTATATACATATATACATATCATCTTTTTCTTAAACGACTACAATTTTATATATACGTATCATCTTGAATTAAAAAACTAGTTACTATGTCATAAAAATACTTACAGTGGATGTGCTAGGTGGTGGTTCTACAGGATTACTCCCAACCTCTGCAGTAGGAATAGGAGTAGAGTCTGCAGTAGGTATTGTCTGGTAAGTGGCAGTCTGAGATGCCTACCACTTTTTCATTGCTTCTTCGAGTTTTTCTTCGAGTTTCCTGTCAAATAGCTTATCCACCTATACATGGATAAAAGAAACGTCAAATTCTAATTTTTGAATTCTCTTTTACAGTAACATTATAAAGAAAGAATATGTTACCTCTTCTTGTGAAAGTCCCACTTTTGGGACATGTTTGCGCTGGGATGGCCCAAAAAAAGCTTTGATGCCCACACCAGCTCCTGCAGCCCTAACACGTCCAGGATGCTCTGGGTTACCCAAAGCAACTGTCAATTCATCCTTTGTTCTCTCAAGGATGAACTTTCCTTGTTTCCTCAGCTCGTGCAGCTCCTGCTAATCGCCAAAACAAAAATTTGTACTTAAGTAAACAACACAAATAATCAATATTCGAATGATTGCTGTAAGAGTTGTATTTTACCATTTTTGCAGCCGCCTCAGCAGTTGCCGCCTTAGTTATTGCTCCCTTCTTATTTTGCCTCCCAGCTATCCAGACATCATGGCGAGGCAGAGGTGTGCTACCTATGATAGAGGACTCCTGAGTAGCAGCAGACTGAGCAGCAGTAGCCTCAGCCTGTAGTCTTTGGCGAACGCCTGCATACCCCTTTGGACCCATTGTGTGGTCATGCACATTCAGTGCACACCTTGATCTTTGTGCCTCACTGAGGGCCTAGTTAGTATGCAAATTAATGATTTGTTAAGTAACACTAAATGTTAATCTTGAATAAGTGAATACAACATATATTAATTAATGAGATTGACGCCTAATACCTTGAATTCATCAGTTTGTCTTGAAGCGACAAACGCGTCCCATTCTTCTTTGTCCAGGAAGTTCCACTGTTCAGTGGCTGTCTTCTTTCTCTTGTCGGCTTCTTTTATGTATTCTCTGGTGAGATTTGTCCTATAATTCCTTAGGACTCTCCCACAGCGTTGCATCACGCATTTACGATGCAGCTTTTCATCCAATTCAAATATACTCTGCAAAATAGAATTGCTATTAACTAGTATCCAAAAATTTAGTAATCTACAAAATAGAATTGCAAATTAATAATAACTCACGCATAAATCCCTCCATATTAAATCTTTCTTCTCCTTAGAAACTTTATGCCAATAATCTAAGCGACAACCGCAATGGCTACGAGTAACAAACCCAAGATATGAAATAAATGAATTGCGATTCACACCACATGCATTTCCTGCATTATCGAAATCCACAACAAGTTTGGGTCCATTGCCCTTTTACGAAATTAACTTCTTCATCATAGTGATGCCCCTTCTCTTGTCAACTTTTTGGTGTTGTTGATCAAGTGCCTCAAGTGCTTCAGCTGGTACCTGTGCATCATCAACCTAAAATTTGACAAAATAATTCACATTTACAAGATATAACTATAAATGGACATATAGATATAAATATATGATATATTTTTAAAACTTACATTGTGAGGCGGCGCATTGATGTCCTCACCCTCACGGTAGTCATCAGCACGGTCATCAAGAGAATGGTCAGCCATATGCAAATTCACATTCAAATTGTAAAGTTCACATTGTAAAGTAGTAATTCAAAGTGTGCTCACATTGTAAAGTAATTCAAATTGTAAAGTTCACATTGTAAAGTAATTCAAAGTGTAAAGCTCACATTGTAAAGTAATTCAAATTGTAAAGCTCACATTGTAAAGTAATTCAAATTGTAAAGTATCCATTCTATGATCAAAGAGAAAAACAAGTATATATTAGGACAAGATTAGGCCAACAAATACATGTGATGTCATTCTTATATATAATAAATGTGTACCACCTATCCCATTATTGAACACCTAATCTCACTAGTAAGTGTATAATGTGTATTGGGTTTTCGAGAAAATTTCGGCATCATTTCCCCGCTGTTCTCCAAGTACATATGTACTTAGAGAACAAACGGGGAAATGCTGTGGAAATTTTCTTGAAAACCCAACACACATTATATACACTTACATCCTAAGCGAGATTAGGTGTTCAAGAACAGTCCCAAACCGGGGACTATCCAAGATTTACTCCTAATGAGTAAATCTTGGATGGGTTTCTAGGCCAACAAATAATGTGTTGTCATTCTTATACCTAAAATCCTAGTTCTTCAAGTTAGGGTGATTATTGATGTCTTTAAAAGCATGATTGGAAATTTAGGGAAAAGTTCATCATTTACATTCCAAGCATGTCACATGTGTGCATTACAGTTCATCATTAAGCAAAAGAAGGGTGATTAGGATTCTCAATATACTCAACAATGAAACAAGTTAAACATGTGTGCATTACAGTTCCTCATTTACATTCCAAGCATGTCACATGTGTGCATTACAGTTCATCATCAAGATATCTATAACTTACTTAAACATTCAATTATGAAGTAAATATACACTTAATTCAGAATAGCATGAGGCACAAATAAGTAGATGAAAAATACAAATAAGTAGATTCGAGTCTGGGCCTAAAGTCCGAACTCAAGGCTGTGATTTTCGTGGTGTTTCCCGGGCAGAACTGCCCCTGGTTCATACCTGCTTCATGCACAGGTGGAAAGGGCTCAGCTAGAAACACAGCTAGGTGCTGCTCGTGGCTGAGGGGGCTGCAGAATCAAGTTTAGGGCTCTTAGTCGGAGTCAAGGGCGGCATTTGGTAGTGTTGGTCATTCCCAACTACTCCTGGACGGCGTCGCTACAGCTGCAACTGCTACTTCTGGCCGCCGGCGCTGCTCTATAGGTCGGGCACTGCTAGGGTGAGGTAGAGGAAGAAGATAGGCGGAGGAAGGTCCAGCGGCGCCGCGATGGTTGGGGTTGGGGCTAGGGTAGAGGCGGTTGGGGGTGGGGTGGTGGTGGCTGGTGCGGGAGCGGCTGCTGGCACTGGGGAGGCGGATGGCGGTGTGGATGTTGGTGCTGCCGCTGGGGATTGGGTGAAAGTGGTGGCCGTCAGGGAAAAGCAAGGCAGAGGAGAAAAGGGTTACCTTGCTGGCGGAGCAGAGCGGCGGCAGCACCGAGCGGCGGCAGCACCGAGCGGCGACGGCACCGAGCGGAAGCTTTAGCTGGAGGCAGCACCGAGTGGCGGCAGCACGGAGCGGCGACGGCGGCACGGATGGCAGGGAGCGGCGGCGGCGGAGCAGCGGGGGCGAGCAAAAATCGCCGGAGCTAACTAGCTGCAATCGGGAATGAAACAGGGAAAGGGGAAGAATCGGTCGGGCTGGTGAGCTATTAAGTTGACAATAAGTGTCGGTTATTTAAAAAAATCGACACCTGAACCTATAGTGTCGGTTATTTAGTTATGAACTGACACCTATACTAAATGTCGGTTATTTAAAAAAACCGACAACTAAACCTATAGTGTCGGTTATTTAGTTATGAACCGACGCCATATGTAAAATTTTGGAGCCAATTTTTTCGCTGGAATTTTGGGTTTGGCGGTTGAGTTTAGGTGTCGGTTGTTTATTAATTAACCGACACCTATTAAAAGCGGTACCCGTGTCTGGGCTCCCTAAGCAGATTGGATGTCGGTTTATGTTATCAACCGACACTGTAGACATTAGGTGTCGGTTTTTGTAAACAACCGACACCTTGAAAAGTGGCTTTATAAGACATTTCTGTAGTAGTTATGAATAGACTTGCTATAATAACATATCAAAAAATTGGGTACAACAAACACCATACTAATTAGGTGACATTGATACTAGACAACTTCAATGCATTCTATTTTGTGTGAATATAGAAGTTGATAAGTAAATAATATGTCATCTTATAAAGGAAAATCAAGAGTTATATGTGGATACAACTAAATCAAAACATAAGAAAGAGTGATGATTGTTGGCTCTATTGGTGAATATTACAAGAGTTTGACTACAATATTAATAGAATAATAAAGTCAACGACTGATGTCAAACAGATCGTGTTGGCGGGTTCACTTCCTGTGTTCCCCTCCCTTGATGTGTGTAGGAACACCCCTAGGGTGATTCTGGTTGTTAGGTCTGTTGCAGGACATCAACAGATCGGTGCCTGGTTCGGATGCTAGTTGAATCCCAAGTTCTTGGCATAGGACCACACATTGTGGGTGCGTCCATTAGATAGCTGGCACCGTGCCAAGAAGGAAGGGTTGTTTCGAACATCCTAGCCCCGCCATTTTGTGTTGATAGATCGTGATGGGTCATGCGATTTGCGAAGATCTGAAGCTATCGATGCTGGTCCAGGCATGGCTTCCTGGTGGTTGTTTTGTGGCAACCTGTAGTTACTTTTTGTGGGTGGGCTTGTTGTATGTATCTACATGTTGTTTTCAATCACTCTCTTGGTAGGAATGTCTGGTATTAGTCTTGTCAGTTTGATGTTCTTCTCGGGTCATGGTATATCTAGGTCTAGTGTATTACCCCCTGTGTGGGGTTTTAGATTCTTGGTCGAGCTCTTTAGCTCCTGTTCGTGTAAGGGGGTACTCTGTGCCCAAAGTTTTTGGATTATAGTAACACACTTTTTTGACTGACCAAAAAAAAATGATTGATGTCAAACATCATGTTGACTTGTCTTTATATTGGTGAATATGGATCATTACAATCTAATATAAACTTCTATCATTTTAAGTTACTTATACTTACAAAATTTGGGTACTAAAATATGCATCATTACATCGAATATATTTTTTAAAACAAAAATATATTTAAATGGAATATGAGTATACATACATAACTATAATTTTATCCATTAAGAGGCGGATATGAGAGTATAAAGTTAAGCGGTTATGTGGTTATAAAAATATATACCCATGATGGGTTTATAAGGATGGGTTTGAGGGTATGCATGTATACTCATGTCCATTTGTAGCCCTATTGATGAGCTTAATAACGAAAAATAAATTTACAACGAAACTGAAGGTAGGCGGGTTGTGTCATCACCCTCTTTTGAATAGCGAAACCAATTCTTTTGAACACTACATCTACAGATTTGGGGTCATGATTTTACAGTTTATAATTTTCTAAACTCTTTTGAGAAATTCCACGACATTTTGTGCTAAGAAACCAAATGTATCGAATCTGAAATGTATAAAAATGTGTTGATTGTCGACACACACTTTCTCGTGCTTAGTTACTTTATTTGAGGCACCTTTGAGGGCAAATGTCCCACAGTAAATGATCTTTCACTCAAACCCATCAATGGAGAAACACCAGTTAGGTCGACACATGCGTGCTTCCCATCAATCCACCCAAAAATCAAGACATCACCTGACCTCAATGTCGATCTCCCCTCATGCGGATCAGTCAAAAAGTTTACACGTATTTTTTTTAGCAACAACTCGTGCATGTCTAAGAATATCATAGAGAATATCCCTAACAAGATAATTTTGATACTGGAAACCTGGAAGCTCCCTGTAATGAACTACGGGCTCTCCAAAAACATCTAAGCATGCTTTACGATAAATTGGACACCTCGTCGTTTGGATACAAAGGAATCATAACACGATACTTGAGAATGGTCTAGTACTCCAACGGTGACATGGGGAGGCTTAACCCATCAAGAGAAATGACAAGAAGAAAATCTTTCAGATGCTCAGCTTGTAGGTACAAAAACTACCATGTCTAGTGGTCGTGTCAAATTTCACTTCCATATCCTCAACAATTTTGCTAAAAAGGACATTCGCCAAAGCATTCTGGGCTTTAGGGGAAGAATGTCCTTGTTAGAAAAATTATTAAGGTCGAACTTAGAACTATGGCACAAAGAGAATGTAAAGCATTAGTAAATTTAGAATCCATACTATAAATCTCGTTGTCTCATAAAATATGATCTAAAACACCCAAACTTAGGCCCCGGAGGCCACACAAGAGTAAGAGGAGGCTTCTAGTGCCGAGTACAGTCCCTACCCACCGATACGGGTAGGTAAGGAAGCCATACACCATTGAAGGTCCCCAAAAAAGAAGCATTCACAAACCACAATATCCTCAATGGACTCTCGTAGACATATTTTTAACAACATAGTTGAATCCTCCATATGTACAGGTTGGCATGTCGGTTGGCATGTCGTCAGGCATAATAGAAGCATTGCAATACCATTACATAATCAAAACAACAGACTCACTCTGTGGGGCACACAATTGTGGAAGAAGATGCATTAACTCAACAACCTTGACAATCCCAAACAGTAAAAAATCTGTATCCATATTAACAGCTTCTCCAAGTAGTTTCACTCCTAACAAAGACCTCTCAATGTCCTCAGGAAAACAAACCCTTAGCTTTCTACCATATATTCAGTTCAAGACCTAGATCTGGACCAATCCTCTTTGGGCGATGTAACAAGGATCTTTGATCAGAATGCTCAGAAGTGTTTCGAATAACGATCCGGAGGTATTCCAAGAAGGATCGGACAGTTACAAAGGAAAACATTAGATGTTCCAGAGCAATGGGGCTTCTCCAGATGACAAGCAAGAGAATAGGAGCTCCGGAGGAAATGCTCTCTTCGTTATAGGTAAGATAGGAAGGAGTCTGCAAACTAAAAGTGGGATGCACAAATTAGCCTCCCGCTTCTTGGAAAATCAATAAAATCATATCTTTGTATATGTAGCTAAGTTTCATGAAAATGGAACAAACGGAATCCAGAAATCAAACTGGACAGAACTGGTAGATCATGACGAAAGTTTGCTATTATATACATGATTATCTTTTCTTTTTTGGTCCTGAACAGCAAGATGAAATTGGGAAAACAAATAAAACCGAAAGGAAAACTTCTATCCAAAGTCAAATGCACGCAATTTTGGAATTCACATCTCGCCTAACAATACAATCTACTGTAAATCCACCATGTGTTTATGTTTCACTCTCAAGGGGGGGCTAGCTCCGCCAGATTCACCGCTTCTGCCGCAGGAGACGCCGGGCGCACATCTGATCAGATTAGGGATCTCTCTTCCGTCGCCAGAAGCTTGCGGTGGAGTGAAAGTCTAAGCCGCTGGAGAAGTCCTTCCATCCCGGTAGCAATAGCAAGGCCGTTACTGGTGAGTTCAGTGGCATTCTTCAGCGCCGCGGCCACTGAGTCGCGTACATGCCCCGTAACCTCTGCCTCGTCCAAGGAGTCGAGGCAGGTACTGGCGTCGGTGAGGGCGCTGCTGAGCCACGTGCGGATGTCGCCGATCTTGGACTGCGTCAGCATGACCCCATCCTTCGCCGGCTCCATCCGTGCCAGCGAGTCGTTGATCATCCCGACGGCGTCGCCGACGACCTCGACGCAGACTGAGAGCGCGGATTTCGCTCTGGCATCTGATGAGACCGCCGCCGCGAGGAGTTGCTTCGGGAGTGGTTCTGCGGCGCGGAAGGCGTCCAGGGCGGCAAGGAGGGAGAGCTTGAGGAGTTGCTCCGGGTCGGAGGTTGCGGAGGCGTTGGGTGATGAGAGAGAGGAGAAGCAGGTGTCCGGGAAGCGGGTGAGGTTGCAGACGGCTCGGACGGTGGGGGACGGGGTCGTCAAGGGACTATTGATCACGCGGTCGTGCCTTCTGACGCTAAAGACGACACACACGGTGATCACGGCGGCGATTGCGATAACTAGGGCTACGGAGAGGGCGAGGAACACGAGAACCGCTGGGCGAGCTCGGCGGCAGCAGGAGCCATGACACCCGGCCTCGCCGACCTTGCGGTA
The DNA here is from genome assembly GCA_963693085.1 of Alisma plantago-aquatica. NCBI lineage: Eukaryota > Viridiplantae > Streptophyta > Magnoliopsida > Alismatales > Alismataceae > Alisma > Alisma plantago-aquatica. Next base: position 282,000,931 of record OY856410.1, read on the forward strand.
GCCTTGGATGGAGTGGATGCTTTCCATCACGCTCTGCTGGATCGTGGTTTGCCTCTTGCTTGTGGGAATAATCGATTTCTGCTGGATCGTGGTCCAGCTCCTTGGCGCACCTGGGAATAGTGTTAGATGAGAGACGGAAGGGAAAGAGAGGGATTGGGGAAAAAATGGATTATGGACTTTCAGCCTTTCAGGCACAAAGAAAAGAAGAGCAGGACTATCACTGTCCGTCTTATCATTTTCTGCTGGGTGGTGTTAGGCTGGCAGCGCGTCGGTTATGAACGGATCATTCATATGTTCTAAAACCGAGTGCTACCAGAATGCAGAGATGGACGCCGGTTGAATGGAGAGGTAGCCCGTGGGCCCAGTCTAGATCGGACCGGATCAAGACTCGGTTGAAACAAGAGGTAGCCCGTGACCGCAGTCTAAACGGACTGGATTAATACTACATTGTTTGAAAAAACTTCGCTGAAGTATACTACTTCTAGACTTATAAATGGATATTCAGAATCAATATATAAGATTCCAATTATAGTTTGAAATTTTGAGGAAAATCCGACATTAACTCAAATTCAGAAAAAATATTTTAGATGTCGATTTCCGTTCAAATTTTTTTCAAACCGAATATCAAATGTTGTATTCGTTCAAGTAGGGATTTGATCCATCCAGCTCACGACATGTTTGGTTGGTGTCACAAATGGTGGAAAGAAACTAAATCTTCCATCCTCCCACATGACTCTCCTTAGTCCTCTGGCGATTGCCGGGGCGACAAGGGAGGTGGCGAGATGTGATCTTGGAAATCCAAGTAGGTTTCAGCCTTAAGGTCGAGTACCCAAATGGCGGAGGAACTCACCCTCAAATGAATCTGATGGCTGAAGAAGAAGATATATTGATACTCGAGGATGATGGAGAAGAGGAAGTAAAAGAAAGGCTAGATTTAGAACTTGTGGGAAAGCTTCTGACAGGCCATCCATTTAATTCTGGGGCGATGAAAAGAGTCTTCACTCAGATCTCGCCAGTATCTAAAGAAGCAATTTTCTGTAAACTGGAGGAGGAGTTGTTCATGATCCAGTTCCTACATTGGAGGGTGATGCGATGATTTTGAGTCGCATTTATAGACTTATTTTACTTGTGTTTTATGTGTTTATTGGTCACTTTGGTGGTTAATATTGCATAATTCACTTACTTTACTCTATGATTCTTCTCAGTGTCACATCTCTCTTATTTTATCGTTTTGAGCATAAATGATTATAATTATAGGTTTTATTTCGGCTGATTTGGTTTTGTTGTGCAATTTTAGGAAAAACACATATATGCAGTTGTCGATACCATCGACATCAGTCGATATTATCGACACAGCCACAGGCAGGTAGCCGCAAGGAGCAGCGCAGAGTCGATGGTAGCGAGTTACCATCAGGTTGCCAGTGACCAACCAGTCGATACTATCGACCAATCAGTCGATACTATCGACACTTATAGCTTCAGTGACGGAAAAGGAGTAAAACTGACACCTAAGGGTGTCGATACCATCGACATGCGTCGATGGTATCGAGTCAGCATCAGGTGGGATGATAGAAAAGAAAGAAGGCTTGCTGATATCGTGAGGGGTCGATACCATCGATATCGACACCGTCAAATCAGAGTTTGCTTCAGATCGACCCAAATCCAACGATTGTGATATTTTGGCGACCTAACTCAGTGTTAATACCTAATGACGGTGGCCAAGAGGGATCCATCACGTCATTAGTCACTGCACACGTCCCGAGAAGGTGTGGAGAGAAGAACGGAGCCCAGAAGCACGCCCCGATTGCTCCGGAAGTCGAAGAAGACATTTTTCACCGCCGAAAGGTTGTAGATCGCACACTCTACGCCGAGGAGCGATTGGATCTTCTCCGTTCAGGGGTTTCATCACTTTAGTCACGTTTTTATCTATGTTTCCCCTTTCTTCAATCATGTCTTACTCTGAGATGAAAATGCGGGGCTAATCCCCTTTATCTTTAGGATCGGGAGTAGCCCGGGGAAGCATTATATGACATTTTTATCATAGTAATTCTTAATTTGTCTCTTAAATCCGTGGTATGATTTTGTTTTCTCAATTATATTATTATGCTTGATCACCATAATGATAAACTAATGCCCTTAATTACTTTGAAAGAAGAATTAACGGTTGAAAAGAGACGAAATTCACATTAATTAACAAATCCCTTGAACAAGGTGATGTACGATTAATGGTGGAAACCCAGAGGTCAATTCTCATGCACCTAGTTTAGGGTATATGTTACTACGATGGTGGAACTGACCTAGACTTAGGTAGTGAATTGTATCACGACAGTGAACAATTCTGACTACATGCCACTACCCGGATTGAGAGATGAATCTGATTAACTATGTGGAAATTCATACAATGACAACCCGTGGTGAAACCACAATCCTAAAGATCTCCATTTGAATTGGTTAAACTAAAAACTTAATCGATTTCTTTGTTTTATTTTATTTTCTTTTATTTTGCAACAATTCTCAGAACCTTTTATCTGGTCTAGCTGATTGCGAGCAGTTAATAGCAGTCTACCGATAATTCAGTGTCTATGAGTTCGACTTGGGCCTCACAAGGGCCTATACTACATTGACACGTGCACTTGCGTTATACACACAACAAAAGCGTGTCAAGTTTTTGGCGCCGTTGTCGGGGACACGACAATTACCGGTACTACGAGTGCTGCAAGCGGCCACTCTAGTCCACTTTTTATTTTATTATTAATTTTGAAATTCAACATTTTTATTCATATTTAGAAATCGTCTAGCACGGTACTGAACCTAAATTATTATTTTACAGGTACTAGTGCATGGTGAGGACGCGTAGCACAAACTACACACAACTATCACCAGAGGTTCTACTGTTGGGACCAGACGACGAGGAGAACAACATTCAAAACCGACCTGAAGATATAGATTCAAACTCTGAACCAGAAGCTATGGCTGAGGAACAGACAATCTGGGAGAAGATAAAGGCGTCTTCTGCATCTGCATCTAAAGGGCCGATAAAGAGGCAGGCTATCAACATTCCCAACTATAAGATCGATCCAGGCCTAATAAATTTGGTCAAATCAAATGCATTTCACGGGCTCAAAAATGAAGACCCGGTGACTCACATTAGCCAATTCGTGGATAACTGCGACATGATCAAGATAGACAGGTTTCCACAGGAGACATTATACTTAAAGTTGTTCCCCAGCTCTCTGGCGGGAAATGCACGAGAATGGCTACATAATCTTGATGATGAGTATGTGGAATCGTGGGATCACATGGTCGAGGTGTTCTTCGAGAGATTCTTTCCACTCAAGAAGACTAACGATCTGGTACAGAAGATCCATAACTTCAGTCAAAAGGCCGGGGAGACTTACTCTGAGACTTGGGAGTGTTTCCAAATCATGCTGAGGAGGTGCCCACATCATGGGCTTGACAAGGAGAAATAAGTTAAAATCTTCTATTTTTCTCTTTCTGAGCATTATAGAAGTAATCTGGATTCAGCAGGTTCAAGTTTCTTCTTAAACAACACAGGCACAAGGTGTTGGGAAATTTTAAAGAACATGGCCAAAAAGTAATTTTGGGGCGACAAAGACGTAGTAGAAAATGTTCGGGCTGCATGTGAGTCAAAGGCCATCAAAGAGATAAATGAGAAGATGGACCTTCTCGCCAAGAAACTACTTGCAAAAGAAGATACAGAATCCGAGGATGAAGCTCAAGTGAAATTTATGCGCCAACAGTAGGGGTACAGAAACAACGACTATTCTTGGAGGAAAGATAAGAAATTTTCATGGAAGGACCCAAATAATTTCTTACAGGACCCTGACGTAAAACCCCAACCGGTGGTATATGATAAGAGCAATGAGTTGCTCAACCAAGTAATCAAGCAGAATCAAGAACTCATGAGCACGTTTGGCCAGCAGATTAAGCAACAAGGAGAATTCATGAATCAATTTGGACAGACCTTACAAAGTCATGGGGCTCAGATGAGGACAATAGAGACATCTTTGGCGCAGATGGCAGCTGAGATAGCAAATCTAAAAAAACCAGCGCAACAAGGTTTTCCCGGAAATACAAACATTCCAGGAGGAAACCAACAAGCTAAGGCAATTTTGCTACGGAGCGGTAAGAAGATTTTAAACCCCAGGGTCGATGAACCAAGAAAACCCCAGTCAGAAACCACAGGTGAGGCCGCAGAGGAGGTTTCGATTCCAATCACAGAGCCGATAGAGGATGTGGTAGAGGATGTCACAATAGAACCCATCATTATTGAGGAGGAGACATTGAAGAAGACACCATATGTGCCGCCACATCAAAGGGCACAGACTGTCCCGGTCCTATATCCAAATAGCGTGAAAGACAAGAAAGTGGATGCTCAGTTCAAGAAGTTCCTAGATAGCTTTAGGAAGCTTTCTGTCAACATTCCATTGTTGGAAGCAATAGAGCAGATTCCCTCTTACAGCAAATTTCTGAAAGACATAATCACAAAGAAGAGGAAGATTCCTGATACTGAGGTTGTGGTTCTTAAGGAACAGGTGAGTGCTTTCATTATGGGCACATTGCCACCTAAAAGGCAGGATCCGAGCTGCTTCAATATTTCATGTTACATTGGCAAAGTGAAATTCGGCGAAGCACTGTGTGACTCCGGGGCAAGTATAAATCTGATGCCTCTCTCTACATTTGAGAAGCTGGGACTGAAAGAATCAAGGCCAAGAAATATGACAATTCAGTTAGCGGACAATTTTGTGGTGAAGCCGTATGGTATTTGCAAGGATGTGTTGGTTAAAGTAGATCGCTTTGTATTTCCAGAAGACTTTGTGGTAATGGAAATGCAGGACGAACAAGGAAATGAGTTACTCCTTGGAAGACCCTTCCAAGCTACTGCAGATATGATACTTGAGATGGGAAGAGGCCGTTTGACCTTGGGTATCGCTGATGATCGGTTTGAAATGGTTATGCCCTCAAGCACTACGCAACCTAAAGCAAAGGAGCAATGCCGCATGGTGAAGCACTTTGATCAGAGTATTTCTCTATGTCTAGGGAAGCCATTTCTAGATATGGATCATGTAATGACTAAGGTAGAGAAGGGGACACTGGTTATAGACATTATGGAGCAGACCAAAGTTGTTTATCATAGAAAGGCTGTGGGTTTTCCGAATGATGAAGAGGAGGACATCCCTCCTTCTACTGAAGATGATGCCATAGCGAGTTCTGTTCTCGATGCATATCCATAATTACCTCTTGAAGCTTGTTTGGTCAATATAACACATGATTGGATGAGAAGCAAATCACTACAAGAATGCGTCAAGATGCTTCAAGTGCTGCCTTGTTTTTATGCTAGGTACTATGAAGATCTTAGAGAACTCTCACCACTGCTTCAGTCATCCTTGATCAGTCCGCCAGAGTTATACTTGAAGCCACTGCCGCCTCACTTGAAATATGTATTTCTAGCCGAGGGTGAAAAGTTACCAGTGATTATTTCGGCATATATGAGTGCCGAGGAGGAGGATCAACTGATGATCGTGCTGAAGAACCACCGAGGTGCATTCAGGTGGTCGGTCGCGGACATCAAGGGGATCTCTCCTACATTGTGCCAGCACAAGATCCGGCTCGAGGAAGGAGCCAAACCTGTAATTCAGCCACAACACCGACTAAATCCAAGCATGATGGAGGTCGTCAAGAAGGAGGTGATCAAGCTCCTTTCCGCAGACATCATCTATTCTATCTCCGACTCGATGTGGGTAAGACCCACATAGGTAGTCCCTAAAAAGGGGGGAATTACTGTTACTCATAATCTGTTAAATGAGTCGGTCATGACCCGTCTGGTAACTGGGTGGCGTGTGTGTATCGATTACTGTAGATTGAATGTTGCTACGTTGAAGGATCATTTTCCTCTTCCTTTCATTGATCAGATTTTAGAGAGATTAGCAGGTCGATCTCACTTTTGTTTTCTAGATGGTTATTCGGGCTATAATCAGATTTCCATTGATCCTAAGGACCAAGAGAAGTCCACCTTCACTTGTCCTTATGGAACATTTGCATACCGTCGTATGCCCTTTGGTTTGTGTAACGCACCAGCAACCTTTCAGCGTTGCATGCTTGCCATTTTCTCTGATATGGTTGAGCACTGTTTGGAGGTCTTCATGGACGATTTTTCCGTCCATGGTGCGTCTTTCGATGAATGTTTATATAACTTGGATAAAGTTTTACAACGATGTGAGAACACACATTTGGTCCTCAACTGGGAAAAATGCCATATGATGGTTAGTGAAGGGATTGTGCTTGGACATAAAGTGTCTAGCAAGGGGTTGGAGGTAGATCTGGTTAAAATTGTGGTTATTTCCAAATTACCCCCACCGAACTCGGTTAAAGGGGTACAGAGTTTTCTCGGTCATGCAGGATTTTACCGCCGCTTTATAAAACATTTTTCAAAAATCGCTAAACCATTATCTGAGCTGTTGGAGAAAGATGCGGTGTTTGATTTTAATGAGAAGTGTTTGCATGCTTTCAATGTGCTTAAAGAGAAATTAATTTCTGCACCGGTTGTGCAAACACTGGATTGGACAAAGCCGTTTGAATTAATGTGTGATGCGTCAGATTTCGCAGTAGGGGCTGTTTTAGGACAACGTGTGGATAAAAAATCCACTGTGATTTTCTATGCATCCAAAACTTTAAATGAAGCACAACTTAATTACACTACAACAGAAAAAGAGCTTCTCGTCATCATTTTCGCATTTGAAAACTTTCGACAATATCTTCGGAAGTGCCTTTTGCAAGGCAGGTAAATAGATGAGGAGACCACCAAAAGGTGGTACCTTGGTTCCAAAGATTACATGACATGGGGTGCATGACAAAGACCACGACCCATCCGTACCCAACGACTCCACACAAGAAGCCAAACCTTACACTCGGGAAGTATCACCGGGGGCCCCCAAATGGACAGACCCCTAGCTAAACCGAGGAACAGAAAGGCCCACACAGGGGTCAGATTACAAAGGTAGAACCCACGCAGGGGCCATCTAAGTAAACAAGGGAAAAGGGTAGCAGCCTATTTTCACTACTTGTTGCCACGACAAGCTGGGACTGATAGGCTACACAACATGTTTTCACTACTTGCTTCCACGACAAGCTGGAGCTAACAGGATGTACCCACTTGGCCAGGGGGCCCAAGTAGCAACATGAACCTCAACAAACGCGCCAAGGGACGGCCACCACAAGGTCACGGGACCAAGAAGGGAGAAAAAAGGGAGTCCACTGTCCTGAAGGTAAGGGCACCCGGAGGCGCACACCAGCACAGACCCCCACCTTTCCCCCCCAAACCGCCAGGGTGCCACAAACCCGAGCATAGTCCATGTAGGTAAGGAGATCTTCAGCCTAGGCAGGGTGACTAGGCCCACCCAGGTCACACCAAGGCCATACCAAGACTAAGGTTTCGAACAACCTCTACCTGCCCCTGGAGGGAAGCCCAAAGGGTCGGGATACCTGTTCACAAAAGTTACGTCTAATGACAGGCATAAAAGATGGGAACAAGCATCACAACACAAGCAAAGAACGAGTGGAAGCCCATCCAAAGAAACCACTCCATCGAAGACCAAAGGAGGGCATCATATCCAGTCCCAAAGAAGTAGACAGATCAACCAGTCCTTCCCACCCAACCCCAATGTGGTACAGGGCCATCAGGCTCAACACCCCCGACGTGCCAAAAACGGCCCAGCCAGGCAGGGTACACATGCGTAGATGAACCGCACCACACTTAGGCCCCCACATCACAGGACCACCATACACCTAGGGGCAGGAAAAACGAGGAGGGGTAGAGGTAGGAAAGGTAAACGATGCACAGGGGACAGCCCCCTGAAAACAGAGTGGGCAAACCTTAGTGTAACAGGGTGTAGACCCACTCTCAAAGACGGACCACGATGGGGCCACAAGGGCCAAGAACTACGAAAAACCTGGGGGCAAGCCCCTCCCCCAACCCAAATGGGCAATCTAGCCAATGCCTAAGGCAAGGTGCCATAGTGTTGCTGAGTATGAACCCACACACCAAGCCACATCTCAGAGGGCATAGTGCAACAGAAGAAAGAACCCCCGGTCGTAAGGCACAAGCTCGATCGGGTCAGCCCCCTCCCCCCCACACCAACAGGGGGGCCTCAGGCCAGCCACCAGCGAGGTAAAAACTCCGCAACTAAAGGGTGCACAGAGAGCACCCACCCAACAAACGTGTAAACACAACAGGGGTGGCCCAGCCACCGGTCGTAAGACGAAACAACCACATGGATTTAAAGAAACCTCGACCCCACACCGAGCGTGTGGGGGAGACCCTGGTGTCAGCCACCAGCGTGGCTGGGCACACACAAGCAGAAAAAAAAGGGGGGCACGAAGGCCAGTTCACCACGTCGAAATCCCAGAGGGGAGGGCGTACAAGGCCGAGGCCCGAACCCACACAGGGGCGAAGACCCACCCAAGGGGTCAGAGGAAGGTTGAGGCCCGAGAGCCACACATGGCATCGTGGGGACCCGACACAAGGCCGAGCCACTAGACCCACGTAGGGGTCATGAAATGGGCCAAAGGCCCACCACAGGTTCACACATAAAACACAACATGGCCCAAAGGCCCACACAAAAATGTTAGCAAAAGGGGGGCCACACGAACCGGCCCACCCAGCAGCACAGGTCCCCGCACGCGACCCCACCAGAAACACGAGCGGCCCATATGTCCACCAGAAGATGCCCTAACCCTAGCCGATTTGCACCAACATGGGTGCAATTGCCGAGGCAAACCAGCAGGTGGGGACCCACTAGGCGAACAGCCGCCGAGGTAGCCACGGGTGAACAACAGGCGACGACACAATGGAGGAGCAGCCACATCACTGCCGGAAGTAGCAACGACGACGGACGCCGCACATCTGCCGAGATGCCGGGTCAGAGAAGACGACCCTGTGGGAAAGGGACCTACAACAGGAAGAAAAGGAAGATCACCACCGCGAGCAACCAACCAAGCCGCAACACCCACGGACAAAGCATGCCACAACACGCCGAGGAGAACACGGTCAGACGGAGAGATAGGCCCCGGACCACCGTCCAAGGCCAGCGGAGCCACCGAGGTGGCTCAGGGCACCACCGCAGGAGAGGCATCGTCGAGTAGGAATAGGTCACGCAAAGGCGAAGCCAGCAGAAACCACCGGGAAGGACCACATGCGTCGGAAGTGGTCAGGACGAGCACCAACAATACCAGGCACGGAGATAGGCCCCAGACCACCGTTCAGGGCCGAGCGTGGTCCCCTACAGCGGGAAGGCACATAGGCAGGCACCACCAAAGAAGGGCCACACATGCCACTGCGCGCCAAGGAAGGGGCCACTGAGAGGGCCAAGGGCACCAAGGGGCCCGGTGAGGCTAGGCCCCAGACCACCGACAGGGGGGGGCTCGGAGAAGCACGAACAACCACCAAGCGGGGTCGGGGAGCACGAGCAGCGGAAAGGAGGCACCCTCACACGGTGAGGCAAGGAGCAACATGAAGGGCGTGACCACCCACAGGAACCGAAGGCGAGAAACAGGTCATCGGGAGAGCACCCCGACACAACCACCAAGGGTCAAGAGGACTCGGGAGTCACAGGCACCTGTCGGAGTCGAGGCGAGCCAAGAGAGTAGTGCCAAGAGGACCAGCGAGCCCCCCAGCATGCCAAGGAGCCACAGAGAAGGCCATCAGCAACACCAAATAGGAAGGGAGGGCACACCGCCGCCCGAGCCAAATGCCAGCCAGAGGCGAAGAGCAGGCCACCGATAGGGCCACCAAGGGCAACGGGAAGGTCAGGGAAGGCATAGGAAGGTAGGAAGGGAGGGTAGGGAAGGGAAACAGGATGGAAGAGAAGGCCAAGGGGAGGGCTCGCCCAGCGGAGCGGCACCCCTCCCCCTAGCGGGGGGAAAACCTAGAGAGAAGGCAAGATCTTGTCAGATCAAAAGTCGTGGTATGGACGAACCACGCCGCCATAAAATATTTGATGGAAAAGAAAGATGCCAAACCTAGATTGATTAGGTGGATCTTACTATTACAAGAATTTGATATTGAAATTAAAGATAAAGCAGGAATAGAAAATGTGGTTGTAGACCATTTGTCTAGGTTGGAGCGGGTTGATGAGAAGGACATTCATATACCCATTACCGAGACATTCCTTGATGAACAACTTCTTTCTGCAAAATCTAAAGATCCATGATTTTCTTATATTGTTAATTATCTTGCTTGCAAAATTATCCCGAATGATTGGACATATCAAGAGAAAAAGAAAATTTTCCATTCTTTGAGATATTATTTCTGGGATGACCCCATTTTGTTGAAGCAATGCAGGGATGGCATGTTGTGCAGGTGCGTACCGGAGGTTGAGTATGATAGTGTACTTCATCATTGTCATACTCTACCCATGGGAGGTCATCATGCCAGTTCTAGAACAACGACCAAGGTACTTGAGAGCGGCCTTTACTGGCCTACATTATTCCGGGACGCATATGACTATGTGCGGCGATGCGACTCTTGCCAATAGGCAGGTAATATTTCAAAGAGACGGGAGATGCCCCTCAATGTATTTCAAGAAGTTGAGGTGTTTGATCTGTGGGGTATTGATTTTGTGGGACCCTTTGTGTCCTCAAACTCTAACTTGTACATTTTATTGGTTGTTGACTATGTATCGAAGTGGGTAGAGGCAATACCCACTAGGACTAATGATGCTACTATAGTGTGTAGGTTCGTAAAAGACTATATTTTCTACAGGTTTGGCATACCAAGGATGATTATCAGTGATGGAGGTACCCACTTCAGAAATCAAAAGTTTGCTGCATTGTTGAGGAAGTATGGGGTAAAGCACAACATTGGTACCCCATACCACCCACAGACACAGGGGCAAGTCGAAGTCTCCAATAGGGAAATTAAGAAAATCCTGGAGCGTACAATGGCTTCGACACGAAAGAACTGGAGCACCTTACTACCAGACGCTTTATGGGCATATAGGATGGCGTTTAAGACACCTATAGGCACTACACCTTTTAGGTTGGCTTATGGGCGGGCCTGTCATTTGCCGGTAGAGTTGGAGCATAAGCCGCACTGGGCACTAAGGAAGCTGAACTTGAATTATGATGAAGCAGGAAAGAAATGCTTGCTAGAGCTGAGGATGAATGCATATGAAAGCTCGCGGATTTACAAAGAGCTAACAAAGCTGATTCATGATCAACACATTCAACTGCGTGTCTTCAAGAAGGGAGATCGTGTGGTCTTGTTCAACTCAAGGTTGAAGATGCATCCCGGGAAATGGAAATCTCGGTGGAGTGGACCTTTCATTGTAGAGGAGGTCCGACCACATGGAGCAATCATGGTGCGTGATGGGGAGATAACATTTCTGGTTAATGGACAGAGGTTGAAGTTGTACTTCAGTGAGGATTACACGAGGAAAGTGCATGTGGTCAAACTCATTGCACTCAAGGATGTGTGATATGCTTACTTTTGTCTAGCCTACGATGTTAAATAAGGGCGCTTGTTGGGAGGCAACCCAACCATTGGTAGTGTCATCTACTTTTGTTTGCATTTACAAGTTAGTTTGGTTTAATTTTGTTTTTAGTCTAAAAATGATACCTTGATCGCTTGTTCAGTGTGCAGGTCTGAGGCAGGGTCGATACCATCGACCATTGTGTCGATGGTATCGACATGGGCACAGTTAGGCGGCTGCAAAAATTTCTCTGAGTCGATACTATCGACGGCCTCATCGATAGTATCAACCTACCATCAATAATGCCGATGAAATTGCCAGAGCGGGGTCGATAGTACCGACATGGGTGTCGACACTTGTGAGATCCCTAAAGATTTTCAGACGAAATTTGTCTCAGTGAAGTCGATACCATCGACGGGCCTATCGATGGTATCAACCCGGTTACAAGAAGAAAGCGGCGGTCGGGCCTCGCGAGGGTGTTTGCCCTAAGAAGAGTCGATACTATCGACACACGTCGATGGTATCGATGCGAAACATCACCGATCCGCGAGAGGAAATCAATGACGATCACTACATCAAGGAAGTCGATCCGTTCAAGATCGACCTGCGTCGATGGTATCGATGCGTCATCGACCCGAGCCCCCACATCAAGCTATCGATAGCTGTCGATATTGGCAAAACACGGATTGTGCTATAGGTGTCGATAGCATCGACACCCCGTCGATGGTATCGACGGGTGCACAGTAGCGACATATGAAGTTATAAAAGGAGGGATTGTTCGTCAGATTTCTTCACACCTTCAGAGCTTCTTCCCTCTACTTGTGCATTGAGCATTGCTGTGTGACCGGAGGCCTGCTACAAATGTCCAAGGATCGTGATCTTCACCGAGCCTGCACCGAGCGAAGATCATCTTCTTCGACCGTCACCGAGCTCCATCTCCTATCCTTTTCTTTCTCGGCGACAATGGTGCATACATCCGGTGCATCTTCTTCACGCACGACCCCAATGGAGATCCCTGAATTCATTCCTCCACCACCCACGTCGATTCCTCGTCCAAGGATTGTCCACCCTTCCGCAGAGATCTGGAAGGTATACAAGGAGCTGATGAAGAGAAAGATTGAGGCAACCCGCTACGTCGACGGGGACATGGTTCGTTACCTTGGGTTCGAGCCCAATCTTGCCTACGTCCTGAAGGGGTAGGCGAGACACACGACCAGGAGGCCCGACGAGTTGGAGTACCACGCCGACGGCCAATTATTCTTCAGTGAGTGGCCGACTTATAAGGAACTCGTGGCAGAGTTCATGGCGTCATTGGATATCAATGTAGTGCCCAATGACTTGATCACCACTGACAGAGAGTGGAAGAAAGGGCAGGTGTCGTTCAGACTCTACAACAACAATTACACCCTCACTCTCACCCAGTTTAATTCTATGTATAACTGGTATCATGACGATTACCAGCACCGGAGGCCATACAACCGGATGGACTACGACACCATCTTTGCCCAGTTGGTGACTGCGCCTATAGGCAAATTCGTAAGCTACAACAACGCTGCATTTGCCGACTTCGAGCATCTGTTGTGAAGATTCTGCACCGCATGCTCTACACCATGCTCTTCGCTCGCGACGACTTGTCTCTTAGCAAATTCCAAGAGACGAATTTGTTCTTTCTGCACAAACTGCTGAAGCGCGAGGAGTGCAACTGGGATGCATTCTTCTTGATGCGCGTGTTGGCCGTGAGGAGGAGTACGCGGAAGGCTCCTGTCCACTTTGGAGGGCTCATCACACCGCTGACCCTCTACCTTGGTTTGGATTTTTCCCAGCTTACTCCACTTTCCAACAAGCATAAGGTCAACCTCCATCATCTGTACCACTCCAACCTCCTCCTGCTTCGTGATGGATTGGCTTATGCACATTGCCACATCAATCACGCATATCAAGAATGTGCGCTTCTGGACCCGTCTTCAACATTGAGGGAGCTCAGCATTTCCGATGGCCTGTCATCGCCATCGACGACTCTGATGAAGACAGCGGTGATGATGACAACAATGATGAAGGCGACAATCATGAAGAGGAAGAGGAGGCTTTCACTCCTCTTCGGGTACAAGTAGCACCCCGGAAGCGTCCCCGCATGCATCCGGGTGCATCATCTTCTTCGCAGCCTCCGCCACCTCAACTCTCTCATCAAGGAGAGGATGTCTATTCAATACAGGGGATGTACACAATGCTGCAAGAGATTCAGCAGACCCAGCTGCAGCATACAACATCCCACGCCGGTATTCAGGATACCACCAACCAGCTATTAGAGAACCAGAGGGCAATTTTCGAGAATGAGCGCTCCTCCTCGACAACCAACAGAACATCCACGACAGGTTGCATAGGATGGATATGCAGCAACAACCCTTCTATGACAACTACTGGAGCCAGAATTATTTTGGGGGGTATCCACAACCTCCACTAATGCCGCAGTATGATCCGAGCTTCCAGGGGCAGTACCCATCATGGGACCCCACAGCCCCACAGTACCCGCCTCCACCTGTAGAATGATTGGTATCACTGTTCCACCCTTTAAGGTTGTTTTTGACTATGAGTCCATAGTCAAATTCAAGATGGGGGGGAGAGTTGGAACAATTTCTATCCTTTATTTTTCCTAGTTTTTAGTTTTTAGTGCTTTATCTTTTGTCTTTTATTTCTCATAGTTATTAGTTTGTTTTTAGGATCCAAACTCTATCTAGTGTAATTGTGGATGTCTAATGTCATACGTCATCTCGTTGGTTGTACATGGGAATCAGGGGCAATTCTGAAAATTTTTAGTGCTTTTGCAAGCTTGTGTTGTTTAACTTTGAGCACATAACTTAAGGAAATAATTGGGGTTGTCAACTCTAAAATAGGAAACCACAACTGTACATTCCTGTGATTCATGAAAGTGGACGGAATTAGTTGTTTGAGCCTAAACTGACCAAATGATAATGAGACCTTAATTTGAAATAAGAGAGAGAAACCTCTTAATTACTACACAGGTCAGTAAGGAGGGACACATAATATTTTCCAAAGGTTCAGTCAGTTAATCTTGTGATCTATCCACCCCATTGTTTTCATACTCCACCATAAGAATTGGAAGTACATTACGGTTTTCATCTCTTTGATTGCATCCCATGTAGATAGGTCTTGCATTGCAACTATTTTCACATATTTTTGCATGAAAAGAAAAGAAAAAGATAGAGTAGTTATACATGCACATTATCTTTAGGTGTGTGTCATTTAGTTGCATAGCTAGCATTTTGTAGCTACATTCACGTTTTAGTGCACATAGTACATCATGCATCCTATGTCTTCTGAAACATTAAAGGTGATGAACTTGTTCCATACCTTCTGAATGCTTCAAGTGTATAAGTTATGTAGCAATAAGTGAGCCCGAAAAATAATTCATTGTCATCTATGAAAATAAGGGCTTGAAAGAAAAAAAAATTTGAAAAAAATTTGAAAAACAAAAGAAAGAGAAAAAAATATTGAGAAGTAAGTAAGAATGAGAGGGAGAAAGGAACATGTTCTCACTTGCATCCTAAGAAGAATAAGCGCATGGTGTAGTTTCTTAGATATTCCATCTGACCTGGAGATGGAATGATAGTGCATGCATCATTCCACCTAAATGTAGGCATTAGGGCATTTCTATTTGCATATGCATCATTTAGGTCATTATTGTTCTTGTGCATGTTAAAACCGTATAATGCTTCCATTTCTTCCACAACCACCTATTCCATCTACCCATTTCTCGAATTGGTAGGCCACTGTAATTTTCTCCTCACTCATTAAGACCAGGAGAGCTGCTTCCATTTAGATGGTAGTTAGGACGAGCAACGTAGATAGAAGATCACAAGATGCATCGAGTCTGGACCGGATGATTTTATTATGTTAACTGCCTTACATGATAGTGTTCATCAATTTTGAGGTAGATATCTTTTATGGATGATTATTGTCACCTTTAGGGTTATTATCATTCTATGGTTAGTAAGGGCCGGAATGTGAATGTCTGGCGGGGGTCATATGGTGCAGTCTGTTGTGATAATCTGTTCTTTAGTTGACTCTCACAATTCTATTCTAGAGTTTTGTTGCTCGAGGACGAGCAATGTTCAAGCTTAGGGGAGTTTGATGCGATGATTTTGAGTCGCATTTATAGACTTGTTTTACTTGTGTTTTATGTGTTTATTGGTCACTTTTGTGGTTAATATTGAATAATTCACTTACTTTACTCTATGATTCTTCTTAGTATCACATCTCTCTTATTTTATCATTTTGAGCATAAATGATTATAATTATAGGTTTTATTTCGGCTGATTTGGTTTTGATGTGCAATTTCAGGAAAAACACATATATGCAGTTGTCGATACCATCAACATCAGTCGATACCATCGACACAGCCACAGGCAGGAAGCCGCAAGGAGCAACGCAGAGTCGATACCATCGACTGGGAAGTCGATGGTAGCGAGTTACCATCAAGTTTCCAACGACCAGCCAGTCGATACTATCGACCAGTCAGTCGATACTATCGACACTTATAGCTTCAGCGACATAAAAGGAGTAAAACGATGCCTAAGGGTGTCGATACCATCGACATGCATCGATGGTATCGAGTCAGCATCAGGTGGGACGACAGAAAAGATAGAAGGCTTGCCGATATCGTGAGGGGTTGATACCATCGACCCGCGTCGATGGTATCGACACCGTCAAATCAGAGTTTGCTTCAGATCGACCCAAATCCAACGACTGTGATATTTTGGTGACCTAACTCGGTGTTAATACCTAATGACAGTGGCCAGGAGGGATCCATCACGTCATTAGTCATTGCACATGTCCCAAGAAGGTGTGGAGAGAAGAACGGAGCCTGGAAGCACACCCCGACCGCTCCGGAAGCTGAAGAAGACATTTCCACCACCGAAAGGTTGTAGATCGCGCACTCTACGCCGAGGAGCGATTGGATCTTCTCCGTTCAGGTGTTTCATCACTTTAGTCACGTTTTTATCCATGTTTCCCCTTTCTTCAATAATGTCTTGCTCTGAGATGAACATGCAGGGCTAATCCTCTTTATCTTTCGGACCGGGAGTAGCCCAAGGAAGCATTGTATGACATTTTTATCATAGTAATTCTTAATTTGTCTCTTAAATCCGTGGTATGATTTCGTTTTCTCAATTATATTATTATGCTTGATCACCATAATGATAAACTAATGCCCTTAATTACTTTGAAAGAAGAATTAACGGTTGAAAAGAGACGAAATTCACATTAATTAACAAATCCCTTGAACAAGGTGATGTACGGTTAATGGTGGAAACCCAGAGTTCGATTCTCATGCACCTAACTACGATGGTGGAACTGACCTAGACTTAGGTAGTGAATTGTATCACGACAGTGAACAATTCTGACTACATGCCACTACCTGGATTGAGAGATGAATCTGATTAACTATGTGCAAATTCATACAATGACAACCCGCGGTGAAACCGCAATCCTAAAGATCTCCATTTGAATTGGTTAAACTAAACACTTAATCGATTGATTTGTTTTATTTTATTTTCTTTTATTTTGCAACAATTCTCAGAACCTTTTAACTGGTCTAGCTGATTGCGAGCAGTTAATAGTAGTCTATCGATAATTCAGTGTCCCTGAGTTTGACTTGGGCCTCACAAGGGCCTATACTACATTGATGCGTGCACTTGCGTTATACGCACAGTAAAAGCTTGTCAGAGGGATACAAAAAAAGTGCTCCCAGGGGCACCGCAAACCTTTGAAACCATATGCTATTGATAGAAGAGGTGGAAAAAGATGTCCAACCATCTCAAATCAAATTAAAGTTCTACCCTTTATGGGTTTGACTGCTAAATATGTCACTTGGGCTCAAAACACTAAGATGGTTCAAACCATTACAGGAAAAACAGGTGATGTCCTTGAAGTTGATGAAGAGGAGGGAGGGTTGGAGGCTTCCTGCTGATCCAAGGTGAGGATAGATAACCCAAAAACCCTGAATAGGATCCAAAAGATTCAAGGAAGAAAGGGAGAGGTGATCAATGTAGAAATCAAATTTGAATGGCTCTCGTCCCATTGCTACCTATGCGGTAGAATTAGACACATTGAGAAGGATTGTACCCACTGCGAAGATGATGGATATGAGACGAAGGATTGCAAATGGGGTCTCTACTTAAAGGCATCACCATGGAGAAGGATTGTTGACAAGGATGAAAGTAAAAGAGATTAAATGTAGCCAATAGAAAATTGGGTTTCTACAATCAACCAAGGAAGGAGGGACCAAGCAGTACATGAGAATCTATCTCAAGCCCATAATCGGGTCTCGTCATTGAAAAGGAATAATAAAGAAGGAAGGAGAGTCATGAGAAACAAAGTTGAACCTGACCGCTAAAGGTGCATAGCCTTCAAGGGTGGTGGGTGAAGATGGTAAATAATCTCTCACCGTAGCTATGACACCTCATAGGGGTAGGAATACAATGAGGATGTCTACAACAAAAGGCCCTACATCCTAGAATGCCCAACATGAAGAGCGAACACATGAAAGATATTTTTGCACCCAAGGAAGTGGAACAATTGTTGGATCAGATGATCTCCAGAAGGAGGGAGTGAATAGAGATAAAACACTTAAGCCAAATTCATTACCTTCAAATTATATCAAGAGATAAAGTTGCTTATATGGAATTTAAGTGCAACTAAACATACATAGAAAGGATGAGAGAGATAAAATAAGAACAAGAACACAAATTATGTATAGTGGTTCCAAACTCCAAACTAGGAGAGTGCACACCCACTACCTAGAGAGGTCAACCTCTAGGATTTTCAACTATGTCTCACTCCTTATATTCCATTATAAGAGTTAAAACATATGAACTTCCTTTTACAAGACAAGGATATCTAGTCTTCCCTTTGAAAAGAAGTCAACAACCTTACAAAGAACTTACCTATCTATGATCAAGAGTCTTCTACCTTGAAAAGGACTTACCCACTCTTGCAACGAGTCTTCCTCCTTCAATAAGGACTTACCCACTCTTGCAACAAGTCTTCTGGCTTTAAGAATTTACCCACTCTTGACTTAGATCTTCCACCTTTGACTTAACATTCACCAAGGGACTCCTTCCCTTCTTCACCTATTTTTTCCAAGAGAGTGAACCTTCATCTTCATGGTAGAAAGAGAGATTGGGAGGTGGAGGAAGTGAGAGCCTCACAAGATATACATGTAGGAATAGCTCTCTTACCAATCTCCTACTCACTCTAATGGATGTAGTAAGTGATTAACCTTAAGAGTGGAAGGAGTCTCTTGGAGGCACTCAACTATAATATAGGGACCTTCATAATGCTTGGCTAACCATGGGATGCTGCACAAGGGTTCCTATTTATAGTTGAGGATTCCTGCTATCCAATAGAAATATTTAAGGATAAATTCTAGCAGTTTGGGGTGTTTTAATGGATATTTTTTAGTTTTACAACACTCCAATGATTACAAATACTTTTTCTACATATTTTGTATAGTGCTATCGACCAAATTTACTTTAGGGAAACTCGACCGATGACACTATGTGATAAATCAATTTTGAGTTTTCGGTCAAGTTTATCATGGATGAAACTCAACCAATGGCTTAAAATTGATTTGCCTATGTAGGGATGTTAGTCAAGTTTGTCCTAGGCAATCTCAAATGACCCTAGAAGTTCTCAAGATCCATTAAGGGTGTCAGTCATTTTTATCCAAGATGAAACTCAGCTGACGAAAGTCCCTGTGATGATTTTTCGAAAGTGCCATAAAAGTTCTTAAATATTTGATTTAAGTGCTCTTGAGTTTTTCTAACCTTTAATTACAAGCCATAAAATAATTACAAGTGATTTACAACATGATTGTATTAGATTTGATGTCTTTTCCACAAAAGGGAAGCTGCATTGATTTTGACTTATTTTTCTCCAAGTTAGGATGCGCAAGTTTAGGCATTTGAGTGTGTCTTACCTAATCTGAAACCACTCAAGTAAAAACATTAGATACAAATAAGTTGAATGATTATACTCATCAAAACAAGTATTTAGTCAATTAGATTTTGAAAGTGAAATTAGACTTTTATTCAACAACAACAACATGTGGAAAAGGGGAGAAGGCCAAGTGCTTGACAATATGCCTGGCTAAAGACAATAAATGACCCAACTGCATCCCCGAGAAATGCACTATGCCCATTAATCTATCAAAAGATGGACCGATGATGATATAAAGAAGGGAGAAGCCACCACTATGCAAAGATCTACGGGGGTTGCAGAAAGAGCAGAATGATTAAAAAGGGCTAGCACAGTAGTGAGAAAGGGGGAGGGAAGGAAGTGGGCAGAGAGAAAGGTGGAAAAATAGTAAAGTCAAGAGACCGACCAGTAGGGAAGAAGGTCCAGAACCCATGGAAGTGGATGAACAAATAACAACAAAAAGAAACAAACTAAACATCAAGGCCACCAGTGAAAACAATGGGTTTGAAGTAACGATAATTGATGACAACCAACACCATGAAGGCCAATGAAGATGTTTAGTTGGAACTGTTAACGGTTGGGCCACACGAATACAATTCAAGTTCTCTAAAGTTGTGTTGGAGAGAGAGACTCAATATTGTTTTTCTCATTGAGAATATGGTAGATAAAAAAGAACTTGAGAAAGTCAAACATAAATGTGGCTTTCACGAATGGAATCTATTTGAGTAGGGAAGGGAACTCGGGTGGGTTGGGTCTGTGGTGGAAAAATACTAAACTTAATATCACATCCTATTCAAAGCATCAAATTGCATGCAAGGTGATAGGTGAGGAAATAATAGAGAATGGAGAGCTATTAGTATATATGACTGGATATACAATAACAGAAGAAGAGAACTTGGGATCCTATGAAGGATATCTCTAATCAAAACAACCTAACAAGAATTTCCATGTAAGATTTCAATGAAATCACTACTAATATAGAAAAAGAAGGAGGCACAAAAGAGGTGAATCAACCAAGAAAGAGTTTAGAAACGCCATTGTTCATTGTGGGTTGATGGATCTGGGTGGAGTGGCTCCATTTTTACATGGTGGCGGGGCATCAACCAGAGACAATTATCAAAGAGATGCTAGACTGTTGCATGGCTGGCAATGAATGGAGAAGTATGTACCTAGAGATCAAGGTCAAGCACATGCCTTCCACTCAGTCTGACCATACACTAAAAATGATCAATGGTACAATGGGATAGGACATCTGGGACAAGTCGGGTTTTAAACTGGAGCCATTATGGTATTCTGATGATGATTGTGTCGACATCATTAACAAAATTTGGAAGGAAGACAACATGACAATGATAACAAATATTGAGTTGTGTGGCACAAAGATGAAAGAATGGGCCAGTAATAAATTTGGTGACTTAAGATGGAGGAAAAGAATACAGGACAAAGAATGATAAACAAACAAAAGAAAAGGCCATATGCTGAAATGCTAGACAATTATACAACGATCAATGAGGAACTACAAGAGCTGGTCCAAAAAGATGAAAGCTATTGGTTTTCTAGGGTAAGGTCAGACGAACTCCAGGATGGGGTCAAAACACAAGCTACTTCCATAACAAGGCATCACAAAGAACTAGGAGAGATAGAATCAAAGTAATTGATGACACTAATGGGCAGTGGTGCAATAACCCTACCTAGTGGAACAAGTCTTCGTTGACCATTTTAATACTTGTTTTTCTAAATCTAACCCTCTCTCTTGATGTTTCTCTTAGTGGGAACTCAAAAGTAGTGGATACTCAAATGGTTAAGTGATGTACATGACCCCAATAAAAGAGGAAATATGGAAATTTATCAAGCACATGCATCCAATTAAGGCCCAAGCACTGACAAGATGAAGGAGTTATTTTTCAAAGAAGTTGGGATTCTGTGGGTGATGATGTGGTGAAGTACATATTTAACTACTGAAAGGGGCATATAAAGGTTGATGATATAAACAACACAAAAATTGTTCTTATTACAAAGAAGAGGAACCCTAAGAAGAATACTGATTTCAAATCTATAATCCTTTGTAACGGTAAGGAGTGGGATCCCAAAGGGGATCCACTCCCTACTAAAAATTTAAAGAATCAAGCCTCCAGTAAACACACCCAAAAGATATGTTGTAGTGGGTGTAAAATTTTCAAATCTTATGTATGGTATTCAAAACAACCAAAGTAAATTAGCGGAAGAAAATAATGACTATATTAATTTTCTCAACAAGATTAAAAAAGTAGATCTTAGTCTCCCACATAGGGTTTACATGTATGATACAACACAAGGATCTAAGATAGAGGGAAATCTAAGCCATAACAACTTTTTGTCCAAGGTTTTTCTCCTTAAGCTAGGTCCATCTCTTTATTCCATGTCCTCCAAGTCCTTCATCTAGGGTTGGAAGCATACCCCAACAAGAAGAGAAAAATAGATGACATCAACAAAGGCTGGTATGTGCATACTAAAAAGTAAATTGAGCAATATATGGAACTAAGCATAACAAATAAATAGAAGCTTTCCATAGAAAAGAAAGTGCCACCCAAGTGGGTATCAAGAGAAAAGAATCACAATAAAGAAGATACTTGCGATAAAACAGCTTAAAAAGATTGTGCCATATATACATCGACTACAATGGTGGGAAATTAAGCACATATCAAGAAAATAGGGCACACACCCCACAATCATCATCAATAACCTATATGCATGTGAGATAAGCATAGCCCTAGAACAATATAAATACAAAGTTGGCCAAGTCTCACAAACTTGAAACCTGATAGAGAATGACGTACTGCCAAACTCCATATATATATATATATATATATATAACATGGGCCGAACCTCACAAATTTGAAACCCGAGTATGGGGCCACCTCCATCCCAAAAGAGCATACTACTTGAGCAAGAAATTACACATCTGCCCATAAATAAAACCAATGCAATTACACAACTCTAGTGCTACTGAGTCACATAACATGTTATATGTAGAGGCCAATAGAAAGTATAGTCAGATTATACAATTTTTCCATCACACAATGGACAACACAGACATCCACATGCAAGTGGGTACAAGATATCAAATATCAAAAAATAAATATCCACCTCAAAGTGGGCACATATCATTAAATAAGTCCAACATGCACCAAGGCATAAGAAAAAGAGTCCAAAAAAATATCCATGATCACAAGATCAGTAACAAATAAGATAGTTCACATGAACCATGCTTTTCAAAAGAAAAGAGTAATGAGTAGGCTAATGTCCAGAGGACCAAGAGAAGAAGAAATATAGGTGATTGCTCAACATAGAATAATAGGGGATGCAAACATACCTTAATGATGTGTGTATCAGGTTAGGGTCCACACCCTAGATCCAAACAAAGTATCTCTTCACCTAATTTCATATTAGATGGAAATAATTAATTGATGATTATATTGCAACCCAAGAAAATCACCTTTTTATTAAATTCGAATTAAAATATGAAAACATCACCAAGCGATTTATTAGATTCTCTTGATTAAGAAAACATATATTTTTATCCAACTTGAAGTTTATATGATTAAGTTACATTTATTATGAGTTTTATACATGTATTTTATTTTCCAAAATTCATTCTTCAAATAACATTGAAATCAGACTCTGAAAGTATTTTTATTAGAAAAAAATATTTTTTCAATTCTAATACATATTTATTTATAATTTTTAGACTAGTAGATTAAAAGATATGAATTTTACAAGATGAACCAATCACAAAATTAAAAAAAGCCAAATCAATAGGAAATCTGCGAGAGAGAAAGAGAGGTCGGATGGGCAAGGAGAAACTTATTCGAGAGTTTGGGGAAAAACTTTGGTTGTCAATCACTTGTAAAACTAACTAACTGATCATGAAGAATAAGTGCCAGAGTTGTTTACCCGAGGTCCAATTACACTATGAAAATAAATATGATGTCGGAGAGCGATGCCGCAAACTCAAACCAAAAACCACGTTCAGCTTTTGAGTGAAATGATGATGCAAGGCAAAATCAAAGCATGACCAGAAGCATCCACACACTCATGAAAGGATGAGATCGAGATGAGAGGAGGCTCACAAAACAACCGAGAAAGATCGGGGTAGAGGTATTTATAAGTTGGGGTGTGTGAGAAGTTGTTTCAGAAGACTTGGAGAAAAAGTTTAGGCGTTTCTTGAATTCTCTGCGTTAGGCTAAGAATATAGTATAGATAGATGCAAAATTAAATTTTCAATCCAATTCAAGTTATTATATAAAATTTTGTTAAGAAATGAGGGAGTTATGCCTAGGATACCAGACTTTGCTTCGCGGTTACTATTTATGCAGGCTGGTGTTTCCTAATCCAAATTTTGTAAAGTGTTGATTAAATTATTTTTCTTTTTCTCTCTCTTCAATTGAAGGTACAAATAAGGTGCAAATTAAATGAAATGTGATACCTATCCTAACTAGGACATGTATAATCTAATTTTGACATTAATTTTCTCTTTTGGAGAATTTTTCTATTTTATTTAATTCTTTTAAAGTAAATCAAATTTTCTCTTTCCTAGTGCATTAAAGACGTCTCGAATTATCCAAAATTGATGCAACTTCACCCACAAGTTATATTTAACAAGTTTAATATAAATTTTCCATAAATTTATGTTTTAGATTTGTTTATACATTAATTTAGTATTTTGAAGTTTCTACACACTTTCTCTCTCCTGATTTCACATTTTAAGAAAGCTTTCTCCAAAATGGATTAAAATTCACCCAAAGCCTATATTTATTATTTATATTATGAATCCAAGTTTATTTTCCTCTTTTGAAGTCAGTTATTATTTTATTTTATATTTTGGGGAAAACTTAGATCTTTTCTTTCCTAAATGAATTAAATTAATTATTATTATGTGAATAATGTGAAACTTGACTCCCTAGGCAATTGAGACCCAAGGAACATGAGTTTTAACTTAGATTCCACTTTTGGGGTTTCCTTTAATGAGTTATGACACAATTAATATTTGAGCCTATTATCCTCACATTTATCATCATTATTATTTTATCCATCTAATTATGTTCAAAGCTTCACCTAAAGTTTTATGTGTGATTATTAAGTTTGAATTATCATGTATTCCCCTTGTGACACATTTTATATTCCATTATTGGTCTAAATCTAATGTGAGAATATTGGGTTACATTATAGTGATTTATACATGCATCATCTCATTAGGGTTATACTAAACATCATCTAGATCTAAACTTTAACCTTGTTTGGCTAAGACCAAAAGGCCAAACTTTTGGGGTAGGGTTCAAGATCTGGTAGTTACATCACTCCACCCCTTAAAAGGATTTTGTCCTCAAAATCTATATATCCAAACATCAACAACCAACTACTCTCCACCCCTTAAAAGGTTCAACCTAACAAGTCAAACTCATCATCATTCAGGGTTACCCACATATATTTTAGTTGTGACCATTTTAGAGATTTATTCTGTTCACGTATCCAACTAAAATTCATACTAACAAGGGTTGAGTTTTAGATTCTTGTGTCTCTAACCTATAAACCCTACATAAATATACAAAAGTCATAGGGTAGGTCAACTACACCTTTATATCAATCCACATATCCATAGTCACTTCTTCAAAACTAGGGTTAGAATTCTATTCCAACTATTTCTAGGGGTTCACTAACATCAGCGAATTCTTCATTGTGACTTAGATCAAGAAAACTTTGATAAAATCTAGAGAAAACATTATTTTTGTACATATAGTATTACATGGAAAATTATTTGTACTGAAAACTTTTGCGATTGAAAACTAAAATTAGGGCCCAAAATCAATGTGAAAACTAAGTCACAATATTTCCAGAATAAGACCTCTTTAGACTACTACTTCCATATAACCTAATTACATCCTCAAGGCAAACCTCTTAACATCAAGAGATACAAATCATCATTAACCTATTTAGTAGGATAAGAGAAGCTAATCCTTTTCACATTAGGGTTTACTCCTCATGATTCTAATGTGAATCTCATATCCACCATTCATCATAAAAAAACAAATTAGGTAAGATCTAGGAAAAAACATATGTCTTAGAGGTAACTATCCAAGTCAAAGATTCTATTAGGGAGATAAAATTGAAATAGTTAGATTTTGACTACCATGGGCTCTGATACTATGCTCTAAGGAGTGGGATCAACTCCCTACTAAACATTTGATGAATCAAACCTCCAATTCAAACACACTCAAAAGATATGTTGAAGTGGTTGTAAAATTTTCAAATCTTATGTATGGTATTCAAAACAACCAAAGTAAAGCAGCGAAAGAAAATAATGACTATATTCAATTTCTCAACAAGATTACAAAATTATATCTTAGTCTCCCACATAGGGTTTACATGTATGATACAACATAAGGATCTAAGATAGAGGGAAATCTAACCCATAAAAACTTTGTCTCCAAGATTTTTGTACTTAAGCTAGGTCCATGTCTTTATGCCATGTCCTCCAAGTCCTTCACCTAGGGTTGGAAGCATATCCCAGTAAGAAGAGAAAAATATATGACATCAACAAAGACTTGTATGTGCATACTAAAAAGTAAATTGAGAAATACATGGAACTAAAGATAACAAATAAATAGAAGCTTCCCATAGAAAAGAAAGTACCACCCAAGTGGGTATCAAGAAAAAAGAATCACAATAAAGAAGATACTTGCCATAAAACAACTTAAAAATATTGTGCCATATATACATCCACTACCATGGTGGGAAATTAAGCACATATCAAGAAAGTAGGGCACACACTCCACAATCATCATCAATAACCTGCATGCATGCGAGATAAGCATAGACCTAGAACAATATAAATACAAAGTTGACCAAATCTCACAAACTTAAAACCTAATAGAGAATGACGTACTGCCAAACTCCCAATATATATAACATGGGCTAAACCTCACAAATTTGAAACCTGGGTATGGGGCTACCTAATCTCAATAGAGCATACTGCTCAAGCAGGAAATTACACATCTGCCCATAAACAAAACCAATGCAATTACACTACTATAGTTCTACTGAATCACATAGAATGTTAGATGTAGAGGCAATTAGAAAGTATAGTCAAATTATACAATGTTTCCATCACACAATGGAAAACACATACATCCACATGCAAGTGAGCACAAGATATAAAATATCAACAAATAAACATCCACCTCAAAGTGGGTACATTTCATCAAATAAGTCCAACATGCACAAAGTATAAGAAAAAGAGTTCAAAAGAATATCCATGATCACAAGATCAATAACAAATAAGATAGTTCACATGAACCATGCTTTTCAAAAGAAAATAGTAATGTGTAGGCTAATGTCCAAAGGACCAAGAGAAAGAAGAAATATAGGTGATTGCTCAACATAGAATAATAAGGGATGTAAACATACCTGAATGGTGTGTGTATCAGGTTAGGGTCCACATGCTAAATCCAAATAAAATATCTCTTCACCTAATTTCATATTAGATGCAAATAATTAATTGATGATTATATTGCAACCCAAGAAAATCACCTTTTTATTAATTTCAAATTCAAATATGAAAACATCACCAAGTGATTTATTAGATTCTCTTGATTAAGAGAACATATCTTTTTATCCAATTTGGAGTTTATATGATTAAGTTACATTTATTATGAGTTTTCTATATGTATTTTATTCTCCAATATTCATTCTTTGAAAAATATTGAAATCAGACTATGAATGTATTTATATTAGATAAAGAATATTTTTTTGATTCTAAAACATAATTAATTATAACTTTTAGACCAATAGATTAAATGATATGAATTTTGCAAGATGAACCAATCACAAATTAGAAAAAGCCAAATCAGTAGGGAATTTGTGAGAGAGGAAGAGAGGTCGGATGTGCAAGGAGAAACTTATCCGAGATTTTGGGAAAAAGCTTCTTTCGTCATTTGTTCATGAAACTAACTAACCGACCGTGAAGAACAAGTGTTAGAGTTGTTTACCTGAGGTCCAATTACACTCTAAAAATAAACATGACACCGGGGAGCGGTGCCGCAAACTCAAATCAAGAGCTACGTTCGACATTTGGGTGAAACGACGATGCAAGGAAAAATCAAAGCACGACTAGTAGCAACCACACACTCACGAAAGGATGAAATTGGGATGAGAGAAGGTTAAAAAAACAACCAAGGAAGACCGGAGTAGAGGTATTTATAAGTGGGGGTGTGTGAGAAGTTGTTTCATAAGACTTGAAAAAAACGTTTAGGCATTTCTTGAATTCTCCACATTAGGCTACAAATATAGTATTTATATATGAATAATTAAAATTTTAATCCAATGCAAGTTATTTCATGAAATTTCATTAAGAAATGAGGGAGTTATGCCCAGAATACTGGACCTTGGTTCACGGTTACTGTTTATGTGGGCTGGTGTTTCCTAATCTAAATTTTGTATAGTGTTGATTAAATTATTTCCCTTTTTCCCTCTCTCTTCAATTGAAGGCACAAACAAGGTCCAAATTAAATGAAATTTGACACCTAGCCTAATAAGGACATGAAGAATCTAATTTTGACATTAGTTTTCCCTTTTGGAGACTTTTTCTATTTTATTTAATTCTTTTAAAGTAAATCAAATTTTCTCTTTCCTAGTGCATTAGAGACGTCTATAATTATCTAAAAATTGATGAAACTTCACTTGCAAGTTATATTTGATGATTTGAATATGAATTTGCCATCAATTTTACATTTTGGAGATGTTTACACATTTATTTAATATTTTGAAGGTTCTGCACACTTTCTCTGTCATGATTTCACATTTTAAGAAGACTTTCTCCAAAAATGGATGAAAATTCACCCAAAGGCTATATTTATTATGTATATTATGAATCCAAGGTTATTTTACTCTTTTTAAGTCATTTATTATTATATTAGATATTTTGGGGAAAACTTAAGATCTTTTCTTTCCTAAATGAATTAAATTAATAATTATTACGTGAATAATGTGAAACTTGGCTACCAAGGCAATTGGGATCCAAGGAACACAATTTTTAACTTAGATACCACTTTTGGGGTTTCCTTTAATGAGTTATGATACAATCAATATTTGAGCCTATTATCCTCACATTTATCATCATTATTATTTTTATCCATCTAATTATGTTCAAAACTTCACCTAAAGATTTATGTGTGATTATTAAGCTCACATTATCATGTTTTCCCCTTGTGACACATTTTATATTCCATTATTGGTCTAAATATAATATGAGAATATTGGGTTACATTATAGTGATTTAGACATGCAATTATCTCATTAGGGTTATACTAAACATCATCTACATCTAAACCTTAACCTTGTTTGGCTAAGACGAAAAGGTCAAACTTCTAGGGTAGGGTTCAAGATCTGATATGTTATAACAACGTTCTTTACAAGACCACATCAATGATCCTTTCTAATAGAATCAAAGGTTTACTACCTAGCATCATCACAGAGAATCATAACGCCTTCTGTAATGTCCCAAGATTTGAGGCCTCAGATAAATGATCTTAAAAGGAATGATTGGAATACCCATATCACCAAGGTGCACCTCCTTTTCAGGGAGCCCATCACTAAAGAACTTTGTGGTTAAGTGTGCTGAGCCCATAGTTGTACTAGGACGGGTGACCATTTGGGAAGTTTATCATGGTTTGCACGTGAGTGAGGACAAAGCATGCAATTAAGGCTAGTGATAGTCTGTGGGGCTAGTTGTCATTCCTAAAACTTTACTAGAGCCTTGGGCAATGGGCCCATGTGTTACAAATGATATTATAGCCATAATCCCTCTAGTAGGTGGGATCCACTTGGGCCTCTAAAATGCCAATCTTTGAGCCATACGGTCCAGGCATGTTGGAAAGGGCTATCCATGCACTGGTAGCTGTGATCGGGAGCTGGGTGTACATGGGTCATTTGGGCCTACACTGAAATGGGGATAGATTATGAGGCCATATAGTTGTCCCTTGATGAGGATGTCAAGAGTCTAAGTGGGGGAGATTGTAACGTCCGAGGATCTGAGGTCTCAGAGAAATGATCTTAAAAGGAATCATTGGACTACGCATATCACCAAGGTGTAACTCCTTTTTGCATAGCCCATATCTAAAGAGCTCTATGGCTAAGTGTGCTCAACCTAGAGTAGTACTAGGATGGGTGACTAGTTGGGAACTTTATCCTAGCTTGCACGTGAATGAGGACAAAGGGTGTAGTTAAGGCTAGTGGTTTTTTGTGGGGCCAATCATCATTCTTGAAACCTTACTAGAGCCTTGGGCAGTGGGCCCAGACGTTACACCTTCATTGCAGGAAGACTCATCACCGAAAATGCCTTGGTTTCCTATGATATGTTCTAAACAATGATGAGGAAAAGAAAGGGAAAAGAAGCCTTATGTCTATGAAGACGAATATGACTAAATAATATGATAGAGTGGGTTGTATCTTTCTGGAGGCTATCCTAGCTAAAATGGGTTTTGGGAAAACCTAGAAGAACAAAGTGATGGAATGTGAGACCTCTGTAATACACTAGTGATCATCAAAGGCAAAAGAAGAGGCAACATTATAACTCAAAGGAGGCTAAGACAGGGGGACCCTATCTCCTCCTACCACTTCATCATTTTTCATGGATCCTTCTCTACCTTGTTATCCAAGGTAGCATCTGAAGGAAAAATGCATGGCATACACACTAACGTAGGGGCCCCAAGAGTGACACTTATTTTTTGTTGATGACAACGTGTTGTTTGTGAGAGAAAACCTATTATAAATCTTGACTATTGCTAAAATAATCAGTTTGTATGAAGGTTCTTCAGAGGAAAAGATTAACCTCTCAAAATCTAAGGTGTCATTTGGTCACAATGTAAGTGAGTCACACACGTTGGAGATTTCTAAAAACTACATATCCCTTTAGTAGAGAAGAATGAAAAGTACCTTGGACTCCTGAAGTCTATGAGAAGATCCAAAAAATCCATCTTCAATCAGGTCAAAGAGAGAATTTGGGGAAAACTCTAGGGCTGGAAGGAGAAGTTTTTTTTAAAGCAGGCAAGGAAATACTTATAAAAGAGGTGATACAAGATATCCCCTCATATATGATTAGTATCTTTAAACTTCTTGAAGGACTACTGGATGACATAAATGCCATGACTGCAAGGTTTTAGTGGGGTGCCACTAGAACTGAGAGGAAAATCCACTGGTGGTGCTAGAGTTCACTATGCTCACCAAAATTCAATAGGCGTTAGCGGTTCAGAGACCTCAAAGCCTTTAACCTACCCCTGCTAGCCAAGAAAATTTGGCACATCATGAAGTAGCCAAACACACTCGTTGCATGGGTCATAAAAGCCTGATATTTTAAGCACTCATCTATCCTAGAGGCCAACATGGGTTTTGACCCAAGATTCATGTGAAGAAGCCTCTGGGGGGCTAAATCTTTATTGAAAGAAGGCTTGGAATGGAGGATATGGAATAGAAGGAGTGTCAAAGTTTGGGAGAATGAATGGCTACCCGTAGTGGATGGTCACTGCCCCTCATATGTGACTAACGCACAAAGACAAAACTACAACTTAGTTTCTGATCTAATATGTGAGAATGGGTCAAATGGAAATGGAGTGCTGTAAGGAGTATTTTCCCAAGGGGGATTGCTAACTGCATTGCTATTATACCTCTAAGATGAGACGGTGAGTATGATCAAACCTTTTGGTGTCTGGACCCTAGGGGTTTCTTCACTATCATATATGCATATAATCTTGTCGTACAGAGGAAGGATACTCTGGAATTAGGTGCTTCTAAATCCAGCACTAGGTCAACTTGGAATACTATTTGGAAGACAAAGGGACCCCCAAAAGTGAATCACTTTGTTTGTAGGGCATGTTCCAACACTCTACCCACTTGTGGAAGACTTAATTACAAGCACTATTGTCAATCCTCTAGCTATCTGTTCTATCTAGATAAAGAAGTCCATTCACCATGTGTTGATTGACTATAAACGAGCATATCAAATTTGAGAAATCCTAAATGTGAGGGATATTATGAGTAACTGTAATACCCTTGACCATGCTTAAAGTATTAAACACGCCTAATTAACATAATTGAGTGATTTAAACCTTAATATAACCTTTTTATATGTTTTGGTATCAGATTATAAGCTTAAGTTTTAAATTTGGTCCAATTTGGGCACTGTTTGAGTAAGTTATGCAATTTTGGACTTTTTTGCAATTTATCCACATCTAAAGTTTTACTTACAATTTGTCACATACATTATGTTTGTTAGATGTTTTCTTATCATTATTGAGCTTGTTGGGCCATGGGGCACCTAATTGTACCTTGGTTTGGAGGTGTTTCTCTTCAAGGGTATTTTAGGGTTTACTCCTTTATGGATGAGCTACCTTTAGGAGTTATCAACCAATGGTTTCTTTAATTGGCTTCGATAGCCAACAAATGATGTGTAAGCAGGTCTCCATGATTGGTGGAACATATTCTTGTGTCGATGCTTGTATAACCATGGAAGTTTTAGGCCATGAACACATGGAGAGCTACTTGGACACCTCAAGGTTTTCTCTTTCCTTATTCATAAGTCTTATATATCTATCCTTTAGCTCAAAAATGTAACCTTGAGACTCTTATCTCTTCCCTCCTTTCCATATATTCGTCTTTCCCTACTTGGTGGTGAACAAGAGTGCGTAAGGAAGAAAAATAGCCAACCTTCTTATTGGAGCATCTAGGGTTTGAATCTACCCTTATCTAGGGTTTGTAGAGCTTCCTTTTGGTGATCTTGACCTAATCTAGTAAGTATATCCTTCTATCCTTCATTTCTTTTGCTTTTCCTCTTCATCCTACCTTCTTCCTAGATGGAACCATGCTATTCCATGGTAAAGTTTTCACTAAAACTTAAAGAACGTATCCTTCTTGCTTCCTTCACATAGGGTTTACTCCCTTTCTTAGAGAAGAAGCTTACTTGGCTGAGTTTAGACCTAAATCTAGGGTTCTTTACCTTCTTTTCTCAAGCTTTTTTGCTGCTTGAATCTAATCTTCTTCCAAGAGATGATTTTTATAACCCTCTTCACTTTTATTTCTTACTACAAGCTTGCTTACTCATGTTCTTTCTCTAAATCAAAGATCTATGCATATAAAAGCTATTCTTGCCTAGGGTTTTGAATATTACGGTGTTCCTTAATTATTTTACAATTCTATATAAACTTGAAATCATGTTCAAGACCTTCTTGAGGTCTAGGAAGACTTGGTCCTTGCTAACATACCAACCAATGGTGCTAAGTACCTATCAAACGATGACATTTACTTAGTGTTTTTAGGCTAATTTTCAATTTTATACATGAACTGATGGATGACCTTATATTAGAACCGAAATATATGTCTTTGTGGGAAATGATGGTGTTGACTCATGGTGGAATCTGATATTGCTAGCCGTTGGTCACACCTTAGGTTAGTTCTAGACTCTTTTGGAAGCTCAACGACTGATGGTTTGTTGCCCTAAAGATGATATGATCCAATGGTGATTTTAACTCAACAACCGATGGTGTTCAAAGATGGTAGTACAAACCCCATAAACCAATGGTGACATAATGTGTCACAAATTATGGTGGTTCAAGTTACCAAATTGATGGGACTAAGTCTCAAATATTGCTTCAATAAGCCCTAAACCGATGGTTTCTTTGGTTATATGATTCAAGGGTTAGACTTACATATCAATTGATGGTGTTGAAATGTTAAACCTGATCCAATGGTTTAGAATGAAGTCTATAGTATAATGTGTTGGTTCTAATAATGTGAATTCGAACTTTCAATGCCTTTAACTTATAGTCTTATCCTTGCCTTGTATAAATATGTCTAATAGATCACCATAATAAGTGGATGTGTAACTCTAATGAGATGTAGCTCGTTATACCTATCCCTAATGTGACTAAGTGATGGTGATTGATTGTAATCATCCTTCTTGAATGATTCCTAAGATAATAAAATACTCTTTAATTGTTGATTGGAACTCTTATATGGTTACATATGGACATCAATTGTTTTGTTATGTTAAGCTTATATGTCACCTGTGTGTTGATGATTTATTGAGCTTTCTTCGAAAGCATAAAAAGACAATGATGAACTTGCAAGAATTGATGTGATGGCCTTAATGACCTTTGGGCATGGTTGATCCCTATTGGACATGTTATCCTTTTTATAAACATGATAAGGGTTGGAACCCCATATTACTGTAATGTGGAATTGTACTCTGTAGTGGTATGTTGATTAGTATAGTCTCATGAAATTCACTAAACAAGTGTTTTGTGATAATGTAATTCATATTTATACCTCACACATTATTATCTTGTGAAGTTGGTATACTTATTTGCTAGGTAGAAATGTATTAGGCTTGTATGCCCACTTGTATGATGCTACCTTAATTCACTCAATTGGTGTAATTACTCAAGTGAAACCCTAACCATGTAGTGCCTTGTGACATAGAACCATCTTCAGTGTCAGAACTCGCTGGATGGTGAATTGAGTATTCTTAAGGGAAACTCACAGTGCATACTGTTGAATATGCATGGTGTTTGTCACCCTGATCCCAAGTGTATAGTGAGGATGATTGCAGTCATACCTAGCCCTCATTTTAGAACATCTATGATTGTGTTTTGATGTTTACATATGAGATGAAATTTGAGGACACTGTGTTTGTACCTCGAATGGTAGGGTTTTCATACCCACCTCCTATCAGTAGTTCCATGACCTGTACCAAAGAGAGACTAGGCTGTTATCAGCTTGACCAGATGTGTTGCTGTGGTAGACTTGTACTGACTGAAGACTGAGAAGATCTTAGGAATCTAGTTATCTTAGATCTTGTATGGCACTGATTTTGACTTAATAGTGGTCAGTTGGGACTTGGGTGGTATTCCTTGAATCCCTCAAGGCATAATAAAAGAGGTAATACAAGTTGTGCATCATATTTGCTAGGGTTGAATATGTTTCACATTGGTGGATTAGCCTTTCCATGTCTTTATACTTGTAAGGAACCTGACCTGGGTTTTGGACTAACCCTAATTGTTTTGCCTAAGTAATTTGCTTATAACTTCAATCTAATCCTTTGAGGTGTTTTTTTATCAGGTGACACACTTATGTTTCAAGTTTGGTTTTGTTTGGATAATGTTTGAGCAAGGTTTGCTTATTTTGGACCAGAGTGCAATTTACCCAAGATGAGGGGTTATCTTGCAATATGTCACACTATGAGTGTGCCCTAAGTTCTTTAGCATCATAAGAGATAGGATGATGCTATGGTATGCCTTGTGAAGAGGTTAAGTTTCAAGTTGAGCCTATGTGGATGATGTTTGTGCTTTATGTGCTAGTTTTGCTGTATTGCAATTTACCAAAGGTAGATGGTTAACATGTAATTTATCATCTCTGGAGTATTCCTTCTCTTGTTTGACATCATTTATAAGACCGAGAAAAATGTGGGAGCCTAGTTTGGATCTCGGGTAAGATATGAGATCCTTATAGTGGTGATAATGATCTATGGACAATGTGTGTTTTGACCTTGGAAGGTAGTGTATGGGTTTGTTGTGGTGTAGTATATCAGTTTGGAGGTGTGGAGCCCTTGGTAGGAAGCCAAGATACCAATATTCTACCTATAATATATCACCATAATCTTGCATGTTGAGGTGGTTTCATGTGGCCTTTCCACGTGGACAAGTGTCACCTTGAATCTTAAGGTGATGACACCTCTCTTTTGATCTATCTTTCTTCCTTCAAGTATATAACCCCCTCCCTCTTCACACAAGAGAACCCTTTCATCCATTCTTGTTCTTCTCCTCTTGGTGGACTAGCTTGGGAGCTTAAGGATCTAGAGGAATCCCTCATGGAGCTTGGGAGGTTGAGTTCCTTGCTCATGGTGATTCTTGGTTTGACTTCCTTCTTGGTGGCTTCTTCCCCTCTCAGCCATGGATCATACCTTGATGAATAGGTCATGGTTCTCTCTTTATCATAACCTTGGTATCTTCTTCTTCTTCTTTGTTGGAGATAAGGTTGAGGTCGAGTTTGGGACTCTTGATGGATCATCTTCAAGTTAAGGAACGTGTGCTTTGAAGCTTTGATCATGGAGCTTGAACCCTTGATGGAGACCTTCTTGATGTGGGTTATATAACTCTTATCCTTCTTTGTTATTTTCACTTTTCATATGCCTATATTGTTTCTCATCTCTAAATTGTTCATCTCATATATGTTAGAAGTTGATAATGGTTTTGAGAACTATTTTGGTGGAGGAATCTCATTTAGTTGTCTGTCCACATCTTGTACCTTCCTGCCATGACAATGATGGAACTAGTGGCTGATATCCTAAGGTTGAAGATGACAAAGTCGACACATACACTAAGTGATGAGTGGTCGTCAAGCCTTGTGGTGCTTAAACCAACACATCATGTAAACAGTCGACACACATGGGAATGCTAAGCTGTCATGCTTGGATAGGGCTAACACATCATGACCTAAAGGGGCCAAACCCATATGCCTTGCTAGCCTGACATGCCTTGAGGGTGCCTAGACCGACATTCCTAAGTGGTGCTTAAACCAACACACCTTGGTAAGATGAATCATTATACGTTGCTGATGCCCTAACCCTAACAACCTGATATACCCCTAACCCCACACACATGTGAGGAGCGACACACTTGAGGCCGATACCCTAGATGATGGCATGACCAATACATATGTCCA
The DNA here is from genome assembly GCA_963693085.1 of Alisma plantago-aquatica. NCBI lineage: Eukaryota > Viridiplantae > Streptophyta > Magnoliopsida > Alismatales > Alismataceae > Alisma > Alisma plantago-aquatica. The sequence goes on from OY856410.1 coordinate 282,037,161, forward strand.
AGAAGACTCCTTAGACCGATAGGTTGAGGATGCTAGCCCCTCATGACCAGGATGATATCTTGTGAGCTGGTATGCTTTGAAATGCTAAATTGTGACACCCTTGGTTGAGTAAGAGGCCGACATGACAATGTGCAACCCGACAACCTTTCAATTAGGGCTAAACTGATACACCTCAAGTGTATCTAACCCAACACGCTTGAACTGATGATAAATCAATACCTTAAGTTGAAGGTGAAACCATCATCTAGGGTTATGGGATAGGCCGAGATGTTATATAATTGATTAGTTGATTCATGTGTAATGAAGGGTTATTACACCTATACTCTTGTGACTATGAATGGTCAATCCTTAATTATGATGCTTATCCCTAAACTCTCCAATAAGGTGGGGAGGTTATAGAAGTGGGATTTAGTGGTAAAGTGGCCATATTTTAATCCTAATCATGAGATGGTAGACTTATGTATGAACCTTAATGAAAGATTCTAATCCATGATAAGTGTCTTCCATATTCTTTCTACATTATCATAACTTGTAAGAGAGGTTAATGAGACAACCATGGGAAAACATGTTAGTGGTGTTGAGCCTTGATCAGATCAAAGGGTGTTAGCCTTTGTGTAGAAACCATGTGAACAATTTTAATGATCTAATAAGTGCCTTGTGTATAATTCGAAGTAAAACCCTCTAGTTATGTAATCGAAGGTTTGACATTCCTTAGTAAGGTAATGTGGTTGATAACTTGTAGTAATGACATATGGATCACTTAATGATGAAACATCATGTTGGTGCAATAGTCAACGTGTTTCCATACTACATTGTTTTAACCCACACATAACTTAATGAGATGAAACATATATGCATTTATAAAATGGTTGTACCTAGTTCCAATGACACAATAATTATTCATCACTAAATAATATTGTTCAAACCTAAATTGATTCCAAGAAAGTAGAAATGATGTGTTTAGGGTTTGGTGATAATAACAATAATGTAAAAACCCTAATCGGCTATATGCGAAGAGTCCTAACCTTGATTCTAAGGGCAGGTCATATTATTGAAAGTGTATGAATAGAAAGCATGATATTATACTCCCTCTCTCTTATATTACATAACTTTAATTTTATAGGTTGATTGGGAGTTATAACTTGTAAACACTAAGAAGATTGTTAAATAATATAAAGCATTGGCTATGAGTCTTGATAAGGGAACATGGGAAGTATGAATATGTGAATGTGCATACTTGGTTATATTGTTCAATTATTAAACTCATACACTCCAACTTATGGGAGGTAGTGAAAGTCATAGATTTGAGATAGATTGATTCTTGTGAACCCTGTGTGGGATAAACATGGAGCCTAATCCTAATTAGAGAACTTATGATTCATTTCTTTCTTTATTTAAAGGTGTTTAATGTGTTTTAACATATTCTCTCTATGAATGTAATAGATAATGATTTCTATGGCAAGTACATGTGATGCGACATAAGTGATGATTGACATAAGTAATGCTTATATGCTCAATGAGGCATGATGATATAACCATGAATCACAAGTGTGATGTGATGGGTCTTAGGACCTGGCAAGGGCTTAGTGCCTGGTTGAGGTGATATCCTCTGGTATTGGAAGGAGGGATTGATATCCTATTGTGATAAGACATTGGTGATAAGCCTTGTGGGGCTATGTAACAATGGTGATGGTCTTGCAAATGACAATGATACATACATTATGTGGTGATAGTGTGACAAGCTCACAATCTATATGTTTACATTTGTTGAAAGTGTGTTATGCCCTTATTTTATAGAGTTTTCTATGGTTTTATACATTGTAACTTGATTGAAGCCAAAAGACACTTTAATTGGTCTAATTAATCAAGTGGAATCTAATCATGTAGCTTGTCTTGTGCCATAGATCCATTAAGTGTCAACATTTATTGAATGGTGAAATGAGTACCTCCTATGGGAAACTTGGAGCGCATACTGTTGAGTATGTGGGGACAACATGGTACCCTAATATCAAGTAATTGAGGGTGACTTTGGACATGCGTGAGCCTTAGATCATGCCTCAAGATTCTTGATATAAGTGATATGTGATATAGGATTGGCTGTGGGCCTTACCTTGGTAAGAGTGTGGATTCGGGCCGTAGCTCAGTGATATGTGATACATGATTTACTGTGAGCCATACCCTGGAAGAGTGAGGCTACAGGTCGTAGCTCAATTTCACTAGCGCTATGACCTATACCAAGGTGGGCTAGGTTTGTACAACTAGACTATATGTCACTAATAGCAGTCTGACTGATGATGTCACTACAGGTTCACTCATACTAACCGAGGGGGTGAGGTCATGGATTTCGGCTCTTCCATTAGACCTTGTATTGCACTAATTGTGACTTAGTAGTGGTCAGTTGGATTTGAATGGTCCGACTCAAATCCTCAGGGCATAATAAATTTGTAAACATCTGTGTAGCACATTTGTTTAGAATCAAATATGAAAACATTATATGAGGCCTTGCTTTGCTTTTATACTGTTTAGTTTGTAATAGTTTTACATATTCTTCGTATTCCTTTTCAGGCATAGAGATAATCTATTGTGTAGTGTAGATGCCTAAACTACTTAAACAAGTGATAGTTGTCGTTCTCAAGAGAATTTGCTGAATCTACTCATCTTATGATAATTTTCCTTTCTTCTTAGTTATTTGTGATAATAATAAGGTTGGTAGAGAGTTATATCCTTCGCTAGGACTTTTGTCTCACCTTGTTTGTTAAATATCTTTTAGGTAGACGTGCATTCCAAGTTAAAGATCGAATAGCTGAGGATATAATATGAAGAGAAACTACACCTGGTGGATCATGGTATATGGATAGTGTCTAGTAATAGAGTCCTACATGTCATACCTATACACTCAGGTCCTTGGAGGTGTTCTCGATGTGTTTTGATGGCATGATGATCAATATGTAGCTTTTGTCTTGTGTGGCTTTGGTGGTATGTCTATACAAGTGGAACTGTAATCTTATAACAAGTTGATTGAAAAATAATGATGTAGCAGTTAGAATACATGTTATGAAATGCAAGTATTGACTCTTGTGTAATTAAATTCCAATTCATGGTGCTCATTGCAAATAGGCTTTAATTTTATGTGATTTTCAGTAATCCACTATAAATGGTTGATCGTGGTTTAAGTTTTGAGTAATGTCACTTTGTGTGACCAAGGGTGTCACATATGGTGGTATCAGAGCTATAGGTTCGTTGAGTCTACAAGGACACTTGGATTAGGATTAGGATGATGTCTAAGATAAGAACATGATATAAATATGGTGCATACTGCCTAATCAAAATACTTGAGTGTCCATGTCATGTATTTTAAATGTTGAAGAAAAGGTAAGTATAGAACTCTTAGACTAATTTCTCTTTGATTATTCTGATCAAGTAATCATTTTGGAACAGTCTAAAGAGCATAAAAAATCGAGAATCATGATTCTAATACCTTCATCATATTATAAAAAGAGATAAGAACTACACCATGACTTACTAAAACTTGAATGTTTTGTATTAAAAGATAAAGATACAACTCATAAAAACCTAAATCTAAGTGAGAATATGATAAGAGATGTTCTTGAAGTTGTAATTTTAAGAAATGTATGAAGAAAAATACAGATGAATATGTGCTAATAAAGTAAGTCAAGATGTAAAACCCATCTAAGATGAAGAGAATTACTAAAACAAGAATGAAGTGAGAAAACATATGAGAATGAATAATGAATAAATAAGATGGAACTTGAGTTAATCTCAGACCAACCTATGAGTATAAGAAAGTATAAAGTGTAAATATCATGATATGTGAAAGGGAACAAGGAAGATGATCACTACCCAATAAAGAACATGTAAAGAATAATGATACTTTCATGATGAATAGACGGAAAATGTGGTAAAATAAGGAAATGTTCATGAACATGAAGAGAAATAATCAAAGAAAGAGTAATGGCATGCAATTATCTTTATAGTTACTATGTTGATGGCAAGGAAACCAAGGTGGAAACAAGTTAAAGTAACACATGAACAATTGAAAACTCATGTAATAACCAAAGAAGTTGATAGTCCCTTCCTCTTAATAAGAAATACCTGGGTAATGTTGTGGTGATAATAACAATATGTTCCCTTGTGATATTTCCTTTCAAGGATGTGGCAGTCAAGTGAGTCTTATGTTACTTGATGTTCATGGTTTAGAAGTGATGTTAATATGGATACTCTAATAAGTATCAATTGGTCTTGGAATTTAGTTCCAAGATGGTGACATCTAAGAATGGTGATGTTTAATGAACCTTATAAGATGTTGGAAAGATTTTCTGATGAGTTTGGGTTTGGCAGTAGAAGAAAAGGGTGGATGTGATAAGGATGTGATGAGTTTTAGGCACGTATGACAGATACCAAGGTGAGGAATCCTAGTATCCAAAAAGTTCCAATTGTGTGTAGACCCGAGGATATGCCTTCTGATAAGATGATTAAGTGTTGGTCTACCTATAAAGATTGACTTTGGGATCAATCTGGTTACATATGCTCAACCTATGTTATGGATATCACATGTTAGGGGCTTATGCACCGCATAAGATGACGTCAAAAAGGATGCATAGGTTGAAGAGATAGTTGCAAGATATGCTTGGGTAAAGTTCACCAGGTTGAGTACAATCCCTTGAAGTACACCTATCAGGTTTGCAAGTAATAAGGATTCCAAGCAGGTTGTACATTGATGAGTAGGATTTCCAATCCTTATCTAGGCCAGTCGAGGTGATATATGACATCTCCTTATGCAGGGATAAAGTACAACTATAAGTATACATAGTAGCAGGCTAGTTGGTACAAGTCATAAGCGAGTTTTGTGTTGACTCAGTAGATCAGAGTAGCATAGTGGAAGCATGGTAGGTGTCATAGGTCCCAAGTGGATGACAGGGTGCATCACTAGTCTTCCTATGGAAGAGACATGTAGAGGTTTGAGAAGGGTATGGTAAACCTCTAGGTTTGAGAACCTTATCATACGATGTTGTAAGTTGAGAAAGTGATACATATGGAAGAGTTGACACCTGAGGTGGATAAGTATGTATATTGCTTCTTTGGCTAAGAAAGTATCACCTGGCATAGGGTTGACTCTACAACCAATAATGGAAAGGATAAGTTAAATATGTGTCCTATGCAATCGATCCTATGTTAACCTTGGATGGAAGAACAATATGTTGGTCAAGTATTTTGACATCACCCTGACATCAAGGAGATAGGTGAAAGTTTGAAGGTGTAATGCATGAGTAATATCCATCTCATTTTGCATGGAATTTTGGGGGAGACATCCTTGTTAGGGGTTTATGACTTGTAAGGACCGTGACCTGGGTTTTGGACTAACTCTATTTGTTTTTCCCAAGTAAGTTTCTTATAACCTTAATCTAATCCTTTGAGGTGTTTTTTTATCATATGACACACTTAAATGACACACTTATGTTTCAAGTTTGGTTCTGTTTGGAGAATGTTTGAGCAATGTTTGCTTGTTTTGGACGAGAGTGCAATTTACCCAAGATAAGGGGTTATCTTACAAAATGTCACATGATGAGTGTTCCCTAAGTTATTTAGCATCATAAGAGAGAGCATGATGCTATGTGGCACCTTATGAAGAGCTTAAGTTTCAAGTTGAGCCTATGTGGATGATGTTTGTGCTTTATGTATTAGTTTTGGTGTAAATTGCAATTTACCCAAAGTAGAGGTTAACATGCAATTTACCAAATCTAGAGTGTTCCTTATCTTGTTTGACATCATATAGAAGATACATAAAAGCGTGGGTGCCTAGTTTGGATCTCAAGTAAGGGAAGATATCCTTAGTGGTGATTGATCTATGGATAATGTGTGTTTTGACCTTGGAAGGTAGTGTATCAGTTTGTTGTGGTGTAGTATATCGGTTTGGAGGTGTGGAACCATTGGTAGGAATCCAAGAGGCTGATATTAAACCTAGGATATATCACCATAATATTGTATTTTAAGGTGGTTGCATGTGGCCTTTGCACGTGGACAAATGTCACCTAGACTCTTAAAGTGATGACACATCTCTTTTGATTTCTCTTTCTTCCCTCAAGTATATAACCCCCTCCCTCTTCACACAAGAGAACCCTTTCATCCATTCTTGTTCTTATCCTCTTTGTGGATGATCTTGGGATCTTAAGGATCTAGAGGAATCCCCCATGGAGCTTGGGAGGCCGACTTCCTTGCTCATGGTGATTCTTGGTTTGACTTCCATCTTGGTGAGTTATGTTTTTGGTGACGATTTCTTTGAGCTCTATTCTTCATCTTCTTCTTCCCCTCTCATCCATGGATCATACCTTGAGTAAAGGATGAATAGGTCTTGGTTCTCTCTTTCCTTCTTTCCTCCTAGATCTATCATAACCTTGGTATCTTCTTCTTCTACTTCTTCTTCTTCTTCTTCTTCTTTCTTGGAGATAAGGTTCAAGTCAAGTTTGGGACTCTTGATGGATCATCTTTGAGTTAAGGAACATGTTATTGAAGCTTTGATCATGAATGTTGAACCCATGATGGATACCTTCTTGAGATGGGTTATATAACTCTTAGCCTTCTTTGTTATTTTCACTGTTTCATATGACTATATTTTTTCACATCTCTAAATTGTTCATCTCATATATGTTAAAAGTTGCAAATGGTTTTGAGAACTATTTTGGTGGAGAAATATCATTTAGTTTTCTGTCCACATCTTGTACCTTCCTTCCATGACAATGGTGGAACTAGGGGCTGATATCCTAAGGTTGAAGATGACAAAGTCGACACATACACCAAGTGGTTAGTGGTTGTCATGCCTTCTGGTGCTTAAACCGACACATCATGTAACAAGTCGACACACATGGGAATGCTAAGTCGTCGTGCTTGGATAGGGCTAACCCATCATGACCTAAAGGGGTTAAACTGATATGCCTTTCTATCTCGACATGCCTTGAGGGTGCTTAGACCGATACACCTAAGTGGTGCTGAAACCAACACACCTTGATAAGATGAATCATTATACCTTGTTGATGCCCTAACCCTAACAACCCGATGCACCCCTAACCTGACACACATGTGAGGAGCCACACACTTGAGGCTGATACCCTATATGATGGCATGACTGATACATATGTATAATCTGACACCTTAGACTTATAGGTTGAAGATGCTAGCCCGTCATGACTAAGATGCTATCTTGCGAGCTTGTATGCTTTGTAATGATAAATCGTGACACCCTTGGTTGAGTAAGAGGCTGATATGAGAATGTCCAACTTGATTCCCTTTCAAGTAGGGCTAAAATGATACACCTCAAGTGTATCTAACCTGACATGCTTGGACTGATGATAAACCGATACCCTAAGTTGAAGGTGAAACTGACATCTAGGGTTAAGGGATAGACCGAGATGTTATATAATTGATTAGTTAATGCATGTGTAATGAAGATCCGTTACACCTATACTCTTGTGACTATGAATGTTCAATCCTTAATTATAATTCTTAGCTCTAAAACTCTCCAATAAGGTGGGATGTCATGGAAGTGGGGTTTAGTGGTAAAGGGGCCATATGTTAATCCTAATCATGCGATGGTAAGACTTATGTGCTCACCTTAATGAGAGATTTTAATCAATGACAAGTGTCTTCCATATTCTTTTGTACATGATGATAAATTTTTAGAGAGGTTAATGGGACAACCATGTGAGTACATGTTAGTGGTGATGAGCCTTGATGGGATCAAAGGGCGTTAGCATTTGTGTAGAAATCATGTGAACAAGTTTAATGGTCTAATAATTTCCCTATGTATAATTTGAAGTAAAAACCTCTAGTTATGTAATCAAAGGTTTGACATTCCTTAGTAAGATAATGTGGTTGATAACTTGTAAAGAGTAATGACAAATGGATCACTTAATGATGAAACGTCATGTTGGTGCAATAGTCAATGTGTTTGCATAATACATTGTTGTAACTCACACATAACTTAATGAGATGATCCACATGCATTTATAAAATGGTGATACCTAGTGATGATGACACAATGATTTAATCATGACTTACTAATATTGTTCAAACCTAAATTGGTTCCAAGAAAATATAAATGATGTGTTTAGGGTTTGCTGATAATAACCATGATGTAAAAACCCCAATCGGCTAAATGCGAAGAGCACTGACCCTGATTCTAAGGTAGGTCATATTATTGAAAGTATATGAATAGAAAGCATGTTATTATACTCCATCTCTCTTAAATTACATAACTTTAACCTTGTAGGTTGATTGGGAGTTATAACTTGTGAATACTAAGAAGATGGTTAAATAATATAAAGCATTGTCTATGATCCTTGAGAAGGGAACACGGGAAGTGTGAATATATGAATGTGCATACTTGGTTATATTGTTCAATTATTAACCTTATACACTCCAACTTATGAGAGGTATTGAAAGTCATAGATTTGAGATAGAATGATATTTGCGAACCCTGTGTGGGATAAGCATGGAGCCTAATCCTAAATTAGTGAAATTATGACACATTGCTTGCTTTATTTAAAGGTGTTTAATGTGTTTTTACATATTCTCTCTCTGAATGTAATAGCTAATGATTTCTATGGAAAGTATATGCGATGCGGCATAAGTGATTATTGGCATAAGTAATTCTTATATGCTCAATGAGGCATGATGAGATAACCATGAATCACAAGTGTGATGTGATGGGTCTTAGGACCTGTCAAGGGCTTAGTGCCTAGTTGAGGTGATATCCTATGGTACTGTAAGGAGAGATTGATATCCCATAGTGATGAGACATTGATAATAAGCCTTGAGGGGATGTGTAACAGTGGTGATGGTCTTGGGAATGACATTGATGCATACATTATGTGATGATAGTGTGACAAGCTCACACCCTATATGTTTACATCTATTTAAAGTGCGATAAGCCCTTATTTTATAGAGTTTACTATGGTTTTATACATTGTAACTTGATTGATGCTAAAAGACACTTTAATTGGTCTAATCAATCAAGTGGAATCTAATCATGTAGCTTTCCCTATGCTATAGATCCATTCAGTTTAGCACATTTGCTGAATGGTGAAATGAGTACCTCCTATGAAAACTCAGAGCCGCATACTGTTGAGTATGCGGGGACAGCTTAGTACCCTAATATAAAGCAATTGAGGGTGACTTTGGCCATGCATGAGCCACATATCATGCCTCAAGATTCTTTATATAAGTGATATGTGCTACAAGACTGGCTGTGGGACATACCCTTGAAGAGTGCAATTGTGGGACGTAGCTTAGTTTCACTAGTGTGGTGACCTATACCAAAGCGGTCTAGGTTTGTACAACTGGACTATATGTCACTGATAGCAGTTTGACTGATGATGTAACTGCAGGTTCACCTCATACTAACCGAGGGGGTGAGGTTGTAGATTACGACTCTTCCATTAGACCTTGTATGGCACCGAGTTCGACTTAGCAGTGGTCAGTTGGATTTGGGTGGTATGACTCAAATCGTCAGGGCATAATAAATTCATAAATTGTCGTGTGGCATATTTGTTTAGAATCAAATATGAGAACATTGTATGAGGCCTTGCTTTGCTTTTATACTGTTTAATTTGCAATAGTTATACATGTTCTTCGTATTCCTTTTCAAGCATAGAGATAATCTACTGCATAGTGTAGATGCCTAAACTACTTAAACATGTGATAGTTGCCCTGCTTAAGAGAATTTGCTGAATCTACTCATCTTATAATAATATTCCTTTTTGCATAGTTATCTGTGATAATAATAGGGTTGGCAGAGAGTTATATATTTCACTAGGACTTTTGTCTCACCCCATTGGTTAAATATCTTTTAGGTGGACATGCATGCCAAGTTAAAGATAAGATAACTAAGGATATAATACAAGGAGAAACTAGACCTGGTGGATCATGGTATATGGATAGTGTCTTATAATAGAGTCCTATGTGTTGTCCTTGTACACTCAGGTCCTTGGGGGTGTTCTCGATGTATTTTGATGACACGATGATCGATATGTGGCTTTTAGCTTGTGTCCCTTTAGTGGTATGTATATACCTATGGAACTGTTATCTTATGTAACAAGTTGATTGGAAAATAATGATGCAACACTTGGAATACATGTTATGAAATGCAAGTATTGACTCTTGTGTAATTAAATTCTAGTTTGTGGTGCTTGTTGCAAATCAGCTTTAATTTCCTATGATTTTTGGTAATACACTATTAATGGTTGATCGTGGTTTAAGTTTTGAGTAATCTTACTTTATGTGGCAAAGGGTGTCACAATACTACACAGTTCTTATATGATGAAATCTTATGAAATATAAGTAATTATACTTGCTATTAAGCTTATCTGTTTATGTGGATGGGCATGTTTAAACTGTTTGATCTACTCAGTTGCTTATCAAATTCTTCAATCTGCTCAATGTATTTACTATTAAATAATCAGTTGTAATCAATATCTATTTGAGAGAGTTATATCTCTCATTGGGACATGGGTCTCACCCGTGGGTCACCACATCTTTTTTGGTGGTCGCCTACAACGTGGTCAGGATTGTGCTATAGAAGAAGAGCGGTCTGGTGAATAGTAGACACAAAAGGTTAGACATATGTTGTTGTTAGTAGTAGAGTGCTAATGTCATCCCTGTACTCTCAGCTCCATCTATGCGCAATGTTTTATAGATGTTATAATTGTATCGACATGAGTTTTTGGTAGTATGCCAGTGTTTGTATGTATGGCATGTACATATGGAACATCTCTTTTGTATACAGGTTGTGACCTCAACCACTGGTAAATACCTGTTATGCAATATAAGATTATGGAAAAGATGGACCTTGATGCAAATGTTTTAGAACTTGTTTATGATGTGAAATTGGTTTTAATTATTTTGCATGATTGACTATGTCATTAGTTAGTTTTGATTGTGTTTTATGTTTAGAGTAATCATTTCACGTGACAAGGTGTCATAGTTATGTTGGTATTAGAGCTCTAGGTTTGCTAAGTCTACAAGGACATAGGACTTAGGTTTGAGCATGATCTTGTGTATCCAACATATCTGATCACAACTTATGTTTATGCACATATGTATGGAGTACATGAAGAACACATAGAGAGAAGCTATGTTGCACCAAGAGGATGTCCTAGGTGGTAGGCACACAATGATAGAGTGCCAGAAGTGGGATAGGAGTAATCCACTTTGCCTTAGTTTGACCCAACAACTATCACCAATCATGCATTTCAGTCCATGTTTGGAGAGATGATGGCCACGATTACACATCTAGAAGATAGAGCACCCACTTCTCAAGCTAGGATAGTCATCACTAATATGGAATCTCAAGGTGCCAAGAAGATGTTAGAATGTTTTTGATGTGTCGTGGCAATTGAATATGAAGGTACTTCTGACCTAGTAGATGCTAACATGTGACTGACTGAGCTCGAGAAAAAAATTAATATATTGAACATTCTTGAAGAAGATAAAGTGAAACACGTTGTTTACTTGTTGAATGGTTGTGCATGCCACTGGTGGGTCATAAAAGAAGAAAAGAGGCCAGGAGTGGTGATAAGATGTGAGGAGTTTTAGTGAGAGTTTGTCAGTCAATACTTCCCATATACATATCTAGATGAGAAGATCTCTCAGTTTGAGAAGATTCTCCAGGGAGCGATGACCATCAATGAGTATGATTTGAAGTTTAAGGAGCTCCTGAGGTTCTACCCTCATATGAAAGTGACTGATAAGGAAAAAATCCATAGGTTTGATAATGATCTGAGTACAGAGTTCACTACAACAACTTCAGCTTTAGAGAACAGAGAAAGGTTTTCCACCTTTGTAGAGTCAATGAGACAGATTGAGAGGTCTGCTATAAAAAAGCATGAAGTTAAAAATAAGAAGAGGCCGATTCAGTTCCAAGGATAGTTTTCTGGAGGCTTTAAGAAGCTGAGGTTTTAACCTCATGCTTTACTACTAGAGGCTTTAAGAATCTGACATTTTCTCCACTACAATCACAGAAAATGTCAACTTTTACCAAGCAGAGGTCATATACACCATCTACTGGTCCCCGAGTAGGGGTAGAGGCCATAGTTTTCAACTAATAGGACATCTCATCATCAATCTCTGTGACAGGGCCATCTAGACCACTTAATGATAACTGGACGTGTCATCACTGTGGACATATAAGGCATATTTGATGGAGTTTCCCTATGAAGAATGAGGAGGTAACCCAACAACTAAGGCAAAGATAGCAAGTTTCACATCTGCGACAATTTAGTAGTTGTGGTGGCAGAGGATGCAGTGAGGCATCACATGTAGGTTCCTCTAGATAGGCTAGCAGAGGATGTGGACAACAATATGTGATAACTAGGTTCTATACCATGAGCCATCCATAAGTAGTGGCCAATCATCGGGTTGTGATAGGTCAGATGAAGTTATTTCATTCTTGTTTGTCTACTTATTCTTTTGTATCTGTACTAGTTGACCCAAGTGGGCACACTCTTTTATCACCAGTGTAACACCCCTGACCTGGGTTATGACCTAACCCTGGAAGTTTTGCCTAAATATGTAATTAATATACTTGTGAACACTCCCTGGCATGTAATTAAGTTCCTCAGGAACATTTACTTTCAATATTGCTCCTTTTTGTATAAAATTGTAGCATTGTGTTGTATGCAGGGACCTATGTGCAAATTACCCAGTTTAAGGGTTGAACTTGCAAAATTCACAAGACAAGATGTTCCTTTGATGTTGAGACATCATGAGAATGGTTATGGTAAAGTTTGAGGAATTTCCCAAGCTTGAGCACCAAGGTGCAGCTGTGGAAGCAATTCCCATGCTTAGAAACCCTAATTTGGGGTAAAGTGCAAATTACCCAAATTGAGGGGTCCAAGTTGTAATTCTTAATATCTAGAACATCTTTTATGACTCTTGTCATCATTTAGAGTAGAAATGATGAAAGGGATACATCATTTAATAATCAGATGAGAAAAATGACCTTTGTGATAGAAATCACCTAAAATGGGTATGAAACCCTTTTATGTATGTACCCTAGTTGAAGGTTGGATTCCTTTACCCCTAGATCTTGAGATTTCATGAGATTTGCATAAGGATAGATAGGTTTGGTCGTGCCTTTGAGCAAGGAGGGACCTAGATGTGATTTCCAATCTTGTGAGGTCCTTAGGGTGTAAAAGAGGCTAAAGTATATAAGCCCTTTTCCCTTGCAATTAAGTGAACGGACTTTCTTTCCTTCACTTCTCTTCCTTTCTTGCTCAAACGACCAAGGGTAGCTCTGCAGCTCAGGGGGGGGGCGACCAACCTGTTCAAGGTAAGAAAACCCCACCTTCTAGCTCGAATTCATGGAGGAATTCACTTTCTAAGGTTGGCTTTATGGTTAGCTTACTTAGTCTTCTTGTTCTAGCCGACCAAAGCAACGTTTCCTTGGAGAATTCACCCCTGACCAAGTTGTGGAAGCTCAAGGACGCCATTAAAGCTTGGAGCTTGAAGGCTTGGAGCTTTAGGATCAACTTTGAGGCGGGTTTTATAACTCTAAACTTATGCTTTATATGTATGTTCAATTCTTGCAATTTACTTGGTAAATTCTCCTTCTACCTCCCTTCTTCCTTGCACGTTTGCAAGTAAATCAGTGGGGAAACCGACCTTGCTAGAGGTTGAAGATGAGGGGCGTGACTCCCTATGTTACTTTTTCAAACGACCTTGGACCTTTTGGTCCAAACGGTTGCAAACCGTTTGGGTTCAAACGGTTTCAAACCGTTTGCTCTCAAACGGTCTTGCAAGACCGTTTGGTTTGAAACGGTCTCAAGACCATTTGAAAGGGTTGACCAAAGGATGACCGTTTGAGGGTCTGTTCCTAACATATTGAATTTCATCTCTGCAAATAATCAAAGTCTAATTCTTAACCAAGTGAAAGTTGAAGGCACTTCAACATGAAACCCTAATCGGGTGAAAGAATGCTGATTTGACATATAGATCTTGTTGAGTTTTGGGTTGAAGGACCCAAACGGTCTCAAGACCATTTGGGGATTTCTCCAAACGGTCCTAAGACCGTTTGGGCACAACCCAAGACCGTTTGAAGGTCTAGGGTTAAGTTAATCTAATGGTTTGAGGGTCCAATTGTAGGAAATTGATGAATTGATGAAAATTGCTGATTTTGACCTAATTGGACTTCAACCTTAGTCAAAACGACTTGGATTTTGGTCAAACTTTGGGCAAACGGTCTCAAGACCGTTTGGATGAAGTCCAAACGACCTCAAGACCGTTTGGTCCAAGTTTGAGCCCAATTGGAGGTCAATTGATAGGTTCAACCTTGAATTGATTCACATTGTTGAACATTGATGACCAATCGAATTGAAACCCTAATTGAGGAGGATTGAACCCTAATTGGCTTGCAATTGAGGGTCAATTGGATGTCTAAGTGGTTAAGGCTAACCCTGACTAACTCAAATTATAAGTGGTTAGCATAGCTTTAACCATTTGAGGACTTCAACATACATATCCATGAACATTGGTAACCTTTGAACCACTTTGGAGGTCCAAACGGTTTGAGCCCTTTTTGGACCAAACGGTCTCAAGACCGTTTGAGACCAAACGGTCTCAAGACCGTTTGGGGCCAAACGGTCTCAAGACCGTTTGGGCTCAAACGACCTCAGGATCGTTTGGCCCAATCGATCTCAAGTAAGTTTGATCAAACGGTCTCAAACCGATTGAAGCTCCAAACGGTTGGGAAGTCAACCCTTCCAAACGGTCTTCACCTCCAAACGGTCTCAAGACCGTTTGGGTGGTTGAAACCGTTTGAAGGTTGAAACCGTTTGGAGATTGGTGATGGTTTGTACTTAACCATTTGATGATGTAATTAGTTCAATGATGATTCAATCTAAACCCTAATGGTAACCTAGGTCATTAAGGGACTATGTGATTAGTGAGTTAACCCATGATGGTAATCATGTGGCAAATTACCAAAATACCCTTGAGGGGTCTAAAGGGGTAAAACCTTGTTCTAATCAAACCCTAATCACATGATGTTGATATTTTGGATCATGTTAGTCAATGGAGACTTATCTCAACCTGATCTAGAGTGGTATTGTCACCATCTACCAGTGAGAGGAGAGAGAAAGTATTTCTAGAGAGAGAAAGTATCTTAGAGAGAGAAAGTACCCTTTTTAGGAGGAAACTCTAGTGAGATACTTCATGTACACATGAATGTGCATGATTAGGGAATGACCCACCTATGTGAGGTCATGGAAACCCTAAATATGATATCTAATGGATCTTAATCTTAATTAAGAGCCTTAATGATGATGTTTCTCTTACATAATGATGTAATGAGTACAATTCACCATGGAGTGAATAGTAAACCCTAATTTTAGGGTGATAACATGAAAGATGAACAGTAAACCCTAATTGACAGGGTTATTGAATTAAACCCTAGTTGAGGGTGATTCCATGTGAAACCCTAGTTGAGGGTGATTCCATGTGAAACCCTAGTTGAGGGTGATTCCAAGTGAAACCCTAATTGGGAATGCATCCCTAATTATTGAATTGTTCATGATTATCTGTTGAACTAACCGTGCAGGTTATTATGAGATAATGGTCATACCCAGGTATGAAATACCATGTTATATTCATTGAAAGCATGTCTTAAACTTTATGAATAGTGAATCATCTTGATGCACTGCTAAGTGACATCTTTTATGATTTATGGGTTGTAAGAGCCATAAACACCATCAAGGTCATGCTTGACAGATGACTTGTGATGAGATAATTGAGAACTGGTAATTGAAATGAGTTAGGCCTGCTACATTTTAGTATTCTCATATATAGCTGTGTTGTTGTATGATGATAAGAATACTGAATGTACCTAACTAATCAAGTGAAATGTAGAGCCCTGATCATAGATCCATCATTGTCAGAGTCTAAATGATGGTGAAACAGGTTTTCCTCAGGGAACTCCTGGATCACATACTTTTGAGTATGTGGGGTACATGGATGTGTAGAACCTTACATCCTAGTGTAGGTATTTGATGTAGATTCTTGTAGTCCGTCATACCTTCACTATAAAAGAAAAGGTGAGAGGATGATGTAGATTCTAGTAGTCCATCAGACCCCACCATAAAGTCCTAAAGGTGAGATGTATATCTACACTCCCTTAAAGACACAAACACCGCATCGATAAAAGATAAACAAGAAATCTTCCGATGACGAAGAGAGTACAGAACGCCACTGTAACTCTAAAATAGCGAAGGTCCAGTTTACCCTGGAGAGCTATAACAAAAGATATCCCGCCAGATATCTAACATTCGATCCTCTAACTGACTGAGGAAGATGAGGTCATAAGAATCCGGCTCTTTTAATGACCTATGTATGATACTGATGTGACTTCTTAGCGATCAGTTGGAGTATGAGTGGTAAGCCTCATCTCCACAGGGCATAATAATAATGTTTGAAAAACATAATCAACAGCGTAGTATATCTGTTAGAGTTATCTACGAGATATTTGATTGATGTTATCTTGAATAGCATAGATGTTCTCATATTTTAATATTGATTGAACTCTTGCTCATCATCAGAACTGCTAGTGAATATCTTGAAGGCTCTTATTGCTTTAGTTATTCCTTGCTTTGCTTATAAAGCCTAGTGGAGAGTTATAACTCTCACTGGGGCAATTATGTATAATTGTCTCACCCCGTAGACTTCTACTTTTTAGGTGGTCGTCGAAGACGGAGGAATAAGAACACATGTGACCAATCCCAGCAACAGCAGCATCAGGAGCAGTAAATATCTCAGGTGGAGATCTAGCCTGCTTCATGGTGTAGTTAGAGTCAAGTCCTATGTGTCCTCTGTACTCTCAGGTCCTGGAGTGTTTTGGAGTATGAATTCTTGAGATTTTTGGTATCATGTTGTATATAATTACTCAAGAAGTAATTGCCAGTGATGTAAACAGTTAAATCCTTTTTCTATGAAAAAGGTTTGTGGTTTCAGGCTCTTGTCTCGAAAAGTTTTAATTTCCCGTGATTTTTGTCTTCCGTTGTTTACCGATTGCTTCCGCACATGATTAAATCGGGATTAATTCGTGGTTTGGAGATCGGAGCCCACAATTAAGTGGTATCAGAGCTCCAGGTTCAGTCGAGTCTACAGAGGCATAGGACTTAGGATGTCGAGTCTACTTTTAGTACTCCTTCCTCATCTAATAGAATCTTCTGCTCCTCAGGAGAAGAAGATACTTAAGAATGTCAGAGCCACATGATGAGTATGTGGAAGAAAGTAGTGCCAGTGCACCTCAAGGCGGTGCAGGAGTACCAGAGGTGGAACAGCCTGTACCAGAACAACCTAGAGAGCCACCCCAGCTTGACCCAGCTGACATGGGTAACCCAGCAGTCCAGACAATGTTTGGGCAGTTCATGACTGCCATGACACATATAACCGACAGGTTGCCTATGCCTGCACCTAGGGCACCTGTCCAGCCTGAGGGGCAAGGTATCGGGAAGACGTTCGAGCGACTACGTCGTGTCGGAGCTACCGAGTACCATGGGACTGCTGACCCCGCAGATGCTGATCTGTGGTTGACAGAGCTGGAGAAGGCTTTTAGGATCCTCAACATCCCTGAAGCTGAGAAGGTTAGACATGCTGTCTATCTTCTCAAAGGAAGTGCTGGTCACTGATGGACCATGGAAGAGCAGAAGAGACCTGGAATAGAGATCTCGTGGGAAGATTTTCGGCGGGAGTTTTTCCAAAGATACTTCCCAAAGACCTTCCTAGACGAGAAGATCTCTCAGTTTGAGAGACTGAGACAGGGTATGATGAACATTAGCGAGTATGAAGCTAAGTTTATGGAGTTGTTGCGGTTCTGTCCGCACATGGCTGCTACGGATGAAGAGAGAATCAGGAGATTTGAGAAGGGGTTGAATGCTGACATGTCTACCCCAGTGTCTGCCTTAGAGAACCGAGAGAGATTCTCTACCTTCGTTGAGTCAGTCTGAAGGATAGAGAGATCTGTGGTTGAGAAGAGGCAAACACAGAAGAGGTATCCACAGTTCTAGGGTTCTTCATCTATGGACTTTAAGAAATCTAGATCCTCTGCACCTAAACCCCCACCATCTAGATCTAGTCCTCAGACTCAGTGGTCTCCTAGTAGAGGTAGAGGAAGAGGAAGAGGACAACCACCTCGGGGGACACAGAGTTCTGCATCAATGTCTGCTACCGGACCACAAAGACCTCAAGAAGGAAGATGCTACAACTGTGGTAAGGTGGGACATTTGATGAAGGACTGCCGATCTAGGCCTGTCAGTGTGACACAGCCTCCGAGACAAGGACAACAGGGATCACAGGGAGGACAATCTCAAGGAACAGGTCGAGGACGCGGGCAAGCGTCTCAAGCTGGATCATCAGCACCACCTCAACAACAGGCTACGGCGAGGTTCTATGCTATGAACCCACCAGAGGCAGTGGTCAATCCACAAGTAGTGACAGGTCAGATGGAACTTTTATATTCTGATATGTCTAAATCTTGTGTAGTATCTGTTTTGATTGACCCGGGTGCTACACACTCTTTCATCACTCGAAGAGTGATTCATAACTGCAATATGATAACTAGTCATAGGGCAGATAAGTTGTTGTTGGAGACTCTGTTGAGTGGGTCTGCTGTTCTGCAAGAAGTATGCTCTCCTTGTGTACTTTCCTTTTCTAAGCATCGCATTCAAGTGGATCTTATACCACTTGATATGCAAGGATTTGATATAATCCTAGGGATGGATACCTTGGAAAGGTATCGAGTTGTCTTGGATTGTGAGTCCAAACTGGCTGTGTTTGCTGATGAAAGCAACACATGGATCTTTAAAGGTGAAAGAAAGATTCTGCCCACCTGTCTTGTATCAGCTATGGTTGCTGATAAGTTGATGAGGCAAGGATGCTACGCATTCTTAGCCCATGTGGTAGATGTTACCAAGGGGAGTTCCAACCCTGCTGAAATTCCGATAGTCAGGGAATTCGAGGATGTGTTTCCCGAAGAACTTCCTGGTATACCGCCACCCCGGGAAATTGATTTTGAGATCAATTTGGTACCAGATACGAAACCCATAGCCCAGACTCCGTATAGGATGGCGCCTGCTGAGATGGCAGAACTCAAGAAACAGCTTCAAGAGTTACTTGAGAAGGGTTTCATCTGACCGAGTACCTCACCTTGGGGTGCTCCGGTTTTGTTTGTTAAAAAGAAAGATGGATCGATGCGGTTATGCAATGATTATAGACAACTCAATAAAGTAACAATAAAGAATAAGTATCCTTTGCCGAGGATTGATGATCTTTTCGACCAGTTGCGTGGGGCAACATTCTTTTCCAAGATAGACTTAAGGTCTGGATATCATCAAATCCGCGTTAAGGACAGTGACATATCCAAGTCTGCCTTTAGGACAAGATATGGTCACTATGAGTTCACAATTATGTCGTTTGGACTAACCAATGCACCGGCTGCATTTATGGAACTCATGAATAGAGTCTTTCGACCTTTTCTTGATCAGTGTGTTGTCGTCTTCATAGATAACATACTGATTTATAGTAAGGATGCTCAGCAGCATGAGCAGCACCTTCGCCGGACTTTGACCTTGCTAAGGGAACATAAGCTATACGCTAAGTTTAGCAAGTGTGAGTTTTGGTTATCTGAAGTATCCTTCCTTGGACATGTGGTATCTGCCTCGAGAATTCGTGTTGACCCTGCAAAGATAGAGTCTGTTCTGCAGTGGGAACAACCGAAGACACCGACGGAGATTAGAAGTTTCTTGGGGTTAGCTGGTTATTATCGAAGGTTTATTAAAAATTTCAGTTCTATAGCCTTACCTTTGACCAAGTTAACCCGAAAGGATGTTCCTTTTTCTTGGAGTGATAAGTGTCAACAGTCTTTTCATCTATTGAAGGAGAGGTTAACAAGTGCGCCTGTGCTTGTGTTACCTGAGCAAGGAAAGGAATATATAATCTTTTGTGATGCCTCCAAGAATGGACTTGGATGTGTGTTGATGCAGGATAAACAAGTGATTTCTTTTGCTTCCCGACAGCTTAAGAAACACGAGGAGAATTATCCGACACACGATCTAGAGTTAGCTGCTGTGGTCCATGCTTTGAAAATCTGGAGACATTATCTCTACGGAGAAACTTTTCAGATTTTCACAGACCACAAGAACCTTAAGTACATCTTCACTCAGCATGAGCTTAATATGAGGCAACGTCGCTGGATGGAGTTAATCAAGGACTACGATTGTACAATTGATTACCATCCGGGCAAAGCCAATGTGGTTGCTGATGCCTTGAGTAGGAAATCAGCAACATCAACCATGGATAGGGCACAACTAAGTTCCTTAGTATGCTCTAGAAGAGATATGCTTATCTCTTTAAGGCAAGACAATGTGCAGTTGAAGGCATCATTGTTAGCCGGTCTATTAGCTGAGATGCAGATTAAACCTACCTTAAGAGAGCAGATAAAGGAGGCACAACAAGTAGATGTTTTTGTACAGCAGATTAGATCTGAGTTTGGAGATGAGAAGCGAGAAGGTTTTCATGAGTCAGATGACCAGTTGGCATGCTATCATGGAAGGATGATAGTGCCAGATGTGGACAACCTGAGGAAGTTAGTCCTGGAAGAAGCTCATTCTTCGATGTATGCTATGCATCCAGGGAGCACCAAGATGTATCGAAACTTGAAGGATATGTATTGGTGGCCTGGGATGAAGAAGGATGTAGCTGAATTTGTTCTGAGGTGTCCTGTGTGTCAGTAGGTCAAGGCTGAACACCAGAGACCTGCAGGAACAATGCAACCCTTACCCATACCACAGTGGAAGTGGGACCATGTAACCATGGACTTTGTTGTTGCCCTACCCAGGACAAACAAAGGACATGATTCCATTTGGGTAGTTGTTGATAGGTTGACAAAGACAGCGCATTTCTTACCTGTCAAAACAACCTATACTGCTGAAAGGTTATCCCAGATATATGTCCAAGAGATAGTGCGTTTGCACGGAGTTCCTGTCACTATAATTTCTGACAGAGGTCCCCAGTTTACAAGTCGCTTTTGGGAACAGTTACACAGAGCCCTAGGCACCAAGCTAAGGTTTAGTACAGCCTTTCATCCCCAGACTGATGGACAGTCAGAAAGAACTATACAGACCTTAGAAGATCTGTTGAGAGCATGTGTTCTCCAGTTTACCGGGAGTTGGGATCTACATCTAAGCTTGATAGAGTTTGCCTATAACAATAGCTATCAACATAGCATTGATATGGCACCATATGAAGCCTTATATGGGAGACGTTGTAGATCACCCTTGTGTTGGTATGAAACTGGTGAGCACCAGTTGTTAGGCCCTGATCTTGTGCAGCAAACTACAGAAAAGATTAAAGTTATACAACAACAAATTAAGACTGCACAAGATAGGCAGAAGTCATATGCCGATAAACGTCGTAGACCCCTAGAATTTCAAGTTGGAGACAAAGTGTATCTCAAGGTCTCACCTTGGAAAGGAGTCCTTCGTTTTGGGAAGAAAGGAAAGTTAGCTCCTAGATTTATGGGACCTTATCCAATTGTTGAAAAAGTTGGGAAGGTGGCCTATAGACTAGAGTTACCTCAGGAGTTGCAGAAGCTGCACCCTGTGTTTCACATTTCCATGCTGAGGAAATGTCATCCAGATACCGAGTCAGTTCTACAACCTATGGAAGTAGAATTGAATGAAGATATAACGTATGAGGAGGGACCAGTGTCAATCCTCGATAACAGAACTAAAAAGTTAAAGAAGAAGGATATAAGCCTTGTAAAAGTCCTCTGGAGCCATCGTGGTGTTGAAGAAGCCACTTGGGAACTAGAAGATGAAATGAGAAGAAAATATCCTGCTCTTTTCTTATAACATGCTTTATCGATTTCGGGGACGAAATCCTTTTGAAGGGGTAAAGAATTTGTAACACCCCTGACCTGGGTTATGACCTAACCCTGGAAGTTTTGCCTAAATATGTAATTAATATACTTGTGAACACTCCCTGGCATGTAATTAAGTTCCTCAGGAACATTTACTTTCAATATTTCTCCTTTTTGTATAAAATTGTAGCATTGTGTTGTATGCAGGGACCTATGTGCAAATTACCCAGTTTAAGGGTTGAACTTGCAAAATTCACAAGACAAGATGTTCCTTTGATGTTGAGACATCATGAGAATGGTTATGGTAAAGTTTGAGGGATTTCCCAAGCTTGAGCACCAAGGTGCAGCTGTGGAAGCAATTCCCATGCTTAGAAACCCTAATTTGGGGTAAAGTGCAAATTACCCAAATTGAGGGGTCCAAGTTGTAATTCTTAATATCTAGAACATCTTTTATGACTCTTGTCATCATTTAGAGTAGAAATGATGAAAGGGATACATCATTTAATAATCAGATGAGAAAAATGACCTTTGTGATAGAAATCACCTAAAATGGGTATGAAACCCTTTTATGTATGTACCCTAGTTGAAGGTTGGATTCCTTTACCCCTAGATCTTGAGATTTCATGAGATTTGCATAAGGATAGATAGGTTTGGTCGTGCCTTTGAGCAAGGAGGGACCTAGATGTGATTTCCAATCTTGTGAGGTCCTTAGGGTGTAAAAGAGGCTAAAGTATATAAGCCCTTTTCCCTTGCAATTAAGTGAACGGACTTTCTTTCCTTCACTTCTCTTCCTTTCTTGCTCAAACGACCAAGGGTAGCTCTGGAGCTCAGGGGGGGGGGCGACCAACCTGTTCAAGGTAAGAAAACCCCACCTTCTAGCTCGAATTCATGGAGGAATTCACTTTCTAAGGTTGGCTTTATGGTTAGCTTACTTAGTCTTCTTGTTCTAGCCGACCAAAGCAACGTTTCCTTGGAGAATTCACCCCTGACCAAGTTGTGGAAGCTCAAGGACGCCATTAAAGCTTGGAGCTTGAAGGCTTGGAGCTTTAGGATCAACTTTGAGGTGGGTTTTATAACTCTAAACTTATGCTTTATATGTATGTTCAATTCTTGCAATTTACTTGGTAAATTCTCCTTCTACCTCCCTTCTTCCTTGCACGTTTGCAAGTAAATCAGTGGGGAAACCGACCTTGCTAGAGGTTGAAAATGAGGGGCGTGACTCCCTATGTTACTTTTTCAAACGACCTTGGACCTTTTGGTCCAAACGGTTGCAAACCGTTTGGGTTCAAACGGTTTCAAACCGTTTGCTCTCAAACGGTCTTGCAAGACCGTTTGGTTTGAAATGGTCTCAAGACCGTTTGAAAGGGTTGACCAAAGGACAACCGTTTGAGGGTCTGTTCCTAACATATTGAATTTCATCTCTGCAAAGAATCAAAGTCTAATTCTTAACCAAGTGAAAGTTGAAGGCACTTCAACATGAAACCCTAATCGGGTGAAAGAGTGCTGATTTGACATATAGATCTTGTTGAGTTTTGGGTTGAAGGACCCAAACGGTCTCAAGACCGTTTGGGGATTTCTCCAAACGGTCCTAAGACCGTTTGGGCACAACCCAAGACCGTTTGAAGGTCTAGGGTTAAGTTAATCTAATGGTTTGAGGGTCCAATTGTAGGAAATTGATGAATTGATGAAAATTGCTGATTTTGACCTAATTGGACTTCAACCTTAGTCAAAACGACTTGGATTTTGGTCAAACTTTGGGCAAACGGTCTCAAGACCGTTTGGATGAAGTCCAAACGACCTCAAGACCGTTTGGTCCAAGTTTGAGCCCAATTGGAGGTCAATTGATAGGTTCAACCTTGAATTGATTCACATTGTTGAACATTGATGACCAATCGAATTGAAACCCTAATTGAGGAGGATTGAACCCTAATTAGCTTGCAATTGAGGGTCAATTGGATGTCTAAGTGGTTAATTCTAACCATGACTAACTCAAATTATAAGTGGTTAGCATAGCTTTAACCATTTGAGGACTTCAACATACATATCCATGAACATTGGTAACCTTTGAACCACTTTGGAGGTCCAAACGGTTTGAGCCCTTTTTGGACCAAACGGTCTCAAGACCGTTTGGATCCAAACGGTCTCAAGACCGTTTGAGACCAAACGGTCTCAAGACCGTTTGGGGCCAAACGGTCTCAAGACCGTTTGGGCTCAAATGACCTCAGGATCGTTTGGCCCAATCGATCTCAAGTAAGTTTGATCAAACGCTCTCAAACCGATTGAAGCTCCAAACGGTTGGGAAGTCAACCCTTCCAAACGGTCTTCACCTCCAAACGGTCTCAAGACCATTTGGATCCAAACGGTCTCAAGACCGTTTGGGGTCAAACGGTCTCAAGACCGTTTGGGTGGTTGAAACCGTTTGAAGGTTGAAACCGTTTGGAGATTGGTGATGGTTTGTACTTAACCATTTGATGATGTAATTAGTTCAATGATGATTCAATCTAAACCCTAATGGTAACCTAGGTCATTAAGGGACTATGTGATAGTGAGTTAACCCATGATGGTAATCATGTGGCAAATTACCAAAATACCCTTGAGGGGTCTAAAGGGGTAAAACCTTGTTCTAATCAAACCCTAATCACATGATGTTGATATTTTGGATCATGTTAGTCAATGGAGACTTATCTCAACCTGATCTAGAGTGGTATTGTCACCATCTACCAGTGAGAGGAGAGAGAAAGTATTTCTAGAGAGAGAAAGTATCTTAGAGAGAGAAAGTACCCTTTTTAGGAGGAAACTCTAGTGAGATACTTCATGTACACATGAATGTGCATGATTAGGGAATGACCCACCTATGTGAGGTCATGGAAACCCTAAATATGATATCTAATGGATCTTAATCTTAATTAAGAGCCTTAATGATGATGTTTCTCTTACATAATGATGTAATGAGTACAATTCACCATGGAGTGAATAGTAAACCCTAATTTTAGGGTGATAACATGAAAGATGAACAGTAAACCCTAATTGACAGGGTTATTGAATTAAACCCTAGTTGAGGGTGATTCCATGTGAAACCCTAGTTGAGGGTGATTCCATGTGAAACCCTAGTTGAGGGTGATTCCAAGTGAAACCCTAATTGGGAATGCATCCCTAATTATTGAATTGTTCATGATTATCTGTTGAACTAACCGTGCATGTTATTATGAGATAATGGTCATACCCAGGTATGAAATACCATGTTATATTCATTGAAAGCATGTCTTAAACTTTATGAATAGTGAATCATCTTGATGCACTGCTAAGTGACATCTTTTATGATTTATGGGTTGTAAGAGCCATAAACACCATCAAGGTCATGCTTGACAGATGACTTGTGATGAGATAATTGAGAACTGGTAATTGAAATGAGTTAGGCCTGCTACATTTTAGTATTCTCATATATAGCTGTGTTGTTGTATGATGATAAGAATACTGAATGTACCTAACTAATCAAGTGAAATGTAGAGCCCTGATCATAGATCCATCATTGTTAGAGTCTAAATGATGGTGAAACAGGTTTTCCTCAGGGAACTCCTGGATCACATACTTTTGAGTATGTGGGGTACATGGATGTGTAGAACCTTACATCCTAGTGTAGGTATTTGATGTAGATTCTTGTAGTCCGTCATACCTTCACTATAAAAGAAAAGGTGAGAGGATGATGTAGATTCTAGTAGTCCATCAGACCCCACCATAAAGTCCTAAAGGTGAGATGTATATCTACACTCCCTTAAAGACACAAACACCGCATCGATAAAAGATAAACAAGAAATCTTCCGATGATGAAGAGAGTACAGAACGCCACTGTAACTCTAAAATAGCGAAGGTCCAGTTTACCCTGGAGAGCTATAACAAAAGATATCCCGCCAGATATCTAACATTCGATCCTCTAACTGACTGAGGAAGATGAGGTCATAAGAATCCGGCTCTTTTAATGACCTATGTATGATACTGATGTGACTTCTTAGCGATCAGTTGGAGTATGAGTGGTAAGCCTCATCTCCACAGGGCATAACAATAATGTTTGAAAAACATAATCAACAGCGTAGTATATCTGTTAGAGTTATCTACGAGATATTTGATTGATGTTATCTTGAATAGCATAGATGTTCTCATATTTTAATATTGATTGAACTCTTGCTCATCATCAGAACTGCTAGTGAATATCTTGAAGGCTCTTATTGCTTTAGTTATTCCTTGCTTTGCTTATAAAGCCTAGTGGAGAGTTATAACTCTCGCTGGGGCAATTATGTATAATTATCTCACCCCGTAGACGTCTACTTTTTAGGTGGTCGTCGAAGACTGGAGGAACAAGAACACAGGTGACCAATCCCAGCAACAGCAGCATCAGGAGCAGTAAATATCTCAGGTGGAGATCTAGCCTGCTTCATGGTGTAGTTAGAGTCAAGTCCTATGTGTCCTCTGTACTCTCAGGTCCTGGAGTGTTTTGGAGTATGAATTCTTGAGATTTTTGGTATCATGTTGTATATAATTACTCAAGAAGTAATTGCCAGTGATGTAAACAGTTAAATCCTTTTTCTATGAAAAAGGTTTGTGGTTTCAGGCTCTTGTCTCGAAAAGTTTTAATTTCCCGTGATTTTTGTCTTCCGCTGTTTACCGATTGCTTCCGCACATGATTAAATCGGGATTAATTCGTGGTTTGGAGATCGGAGCCCACAACCAGAGAGGTGATAAATAGTTGTTATCTATCTGTTAGTCATAGATCTGACAATCTTCGACTAGAGAATCCTTTGGTTGGTTCCACTGAGTTGCGGTAGATGTGTTCCTCTTACATACTTTCTTTCTCAGGGTGCAACATTCAAGCGGATCTTTTTCTACTTGACATGCATGGGTTTGATGTGATCCTAGGGATGGATACCTTGGAAAAGTATAAGGTGGTTGTGGACTGTAGTACTAAGGTGGTGACATTCTATGATGGTAATGTCTCATGAATATTCCAAGGTGACACAAAGATTCTTCCCATGTGTTTGATGTCAACTATGACAACATAGAGGTTGATGAGATAAGGATATGAAACTTTCTTAGCACATGTTGTGGATACCAAGGTGAGAGGTCCTAGTATCTAGGAGATACCAGTGGTGCACAAAATAATGATACTCTGATACAAAATACTCAATCAAAATTGGAAAGTGAGAATCATGATGGCTTCCATGTGGTAGATGATGGTACAATTTGTTTCCTCAACATGACCATAGTTCCTGATGTTGATGGGTTGAGGAAGGTGGTACTTGAAGAGACTCACTCTTTGATGTATGCAATGCATCCTAGAAATACCAAGATGTACCATAATCTGAAAGACATGTACTGGCGGCCAAGACTAAAGCATGATGTGGCAACATTTTTTGCCAGGAGTCCAATTTGTCAATAGGTTAAAGATGAGCACCAGAAACCTACAGGGACATTACAACCATTGCCAATGCCACAGTGTATGTGGGATCATATCACTATGGACTTTGTGGTTGGTCTTCTGATGAATGCATATTCATCCCAGTTTTAGATGCATCCTTAGTCTAATTTAGCATTCATATAGCATAGTTTTCATTAGGAATAACTTTGTTTTGATCTACTTAGGTTTTTATGCCAATTAGTAGGAATTTGATACTTTTCTTGACTCCCTTTTGTAGGTTTTGAATTCTATCACTATGCAGTAAGTTTTCCTAGGGCTCCTTCTTCCCTTTAGTGGACAAGAGTCAAGAGGAGGATGCCTCTCGTGGGGGTGCGGGGTATGACCCAAACCAAAATAGATTTTTTAGCACTTTTAGAAGGCCTATCGATGAACAAATTTTGTGTTCAAGAGAAAATCAACCTATCGACTGACATGCCAATTGACCTTTAAATATCAAGCATCAACAATAGATTCCATGGTCAACACATAGATGCTCGACACTTAGACTCATCGACCTCCCTAGTAGACATCCAAGAACGTGACAATCAAGTCATAGACAAACAACATCACCACCTATCGGTCAACAATCCTGTCGACACTCTCGTCGATTACCATAACTGCCTGATAGCCCCTTCGACCCTCAAGATCGATAACCTGTCAACCTCCAAGAGTGATGACTAGAAGCCCAACACACCCAATGATCAAAAGCAAGTGATCGGCATCAATCAAAAGTGGTCGACATCAACGAACCTATAAATAGGCTCTCAGCATAATAGTTGAAATCATCTCAGAATCCTAGAGTCAGAACATGCAGACAGACTACCACTGAGATTAGAGCAAGGAAAACACCTATCAATAAAGATAGTTCTACCGACCTAGATTGGTGACATATATCGACCTCCAACATTGATCAACAAATCTCTTTCATCAACAACTCTAGGCCATCCATCTCCCTTTCTGGGTGATCCATCTCTCCTTCAAGTTGTAGTCCATCGAGCTACTTTTGCTGCAAGCTAGGGTTAATACCTGATGGAGAAAGAAGGATGGAATTCTGTCATCACACCACACCAAGAAACTTATGGTACCATCATGATTGGTGTCCTCTTCCTCTTCTAGTGATATTAATGTCGCCACATTAAGGGAGTACTCTTTTCACTGGGGTGTAGTGACTAGCCCCACTACCATTTCTTGCAATTTCATTCATGTTCCAATTCTTTTATATTTAATTCATAGATAATCGTTTATTGCATTTCTTGTGGATTGATCACCCTCTTTATGTGATGTATTATAATTTTTTACTATGAGAACTCCAACGTATAAGATCTGAATATTTGATTATCTTTGGTTGACACCCTGATGAGAACTTCTGATGGAAAGTCTCCTAAGTAGTGGATAGAGGATTTGTAAGTAATGTGACATTGAGCTGACAAAGATATACTCATGCAAGTTTCTGACGCTAAAAGGGGAAACTCGCATAACTCCAATTATATATTCATATAAGTTTGGATTTGAATGATTGCGCAGATTCGAGTAGTGGTAATGAAACCCAATTCCACCCTAGTGTTTCCATACATTAATAACTAGAACCTTAATATAGCTCTTTTTATTCTTGCAACCTTAGTTGAACAAACCAATATCAAATTTTTGATATATACCAGTTCTTGCTAAGTTACTTTAATTAAATAATTCTTGAACAAGTTGTCCATTGGGATTTGATCCTCAACTATACTGGATAAGACCCATCTGCTTGTGGGTGGCATTATTGCACGTCAGTTTTGGTAAAATCTAGGAATTACATTCCTCATGAATTTTTTGTGTGATAATATACCATGTCATCTTCCTAGAACAACTAAAGGTCACGATTCCATTTGGATGATAGTGGATAGATTGACCAAGTCAGCTCACTTCCTTCTAGTTAAGACAACATTTACAATAGAAAAGTTTGCACAAGTATATGTTGATGAGATATTATGCTTACATGGAATTATAGTAACTATAGTTTCTAATAGAGGTCCACATTTTACAAGTCAATTTTTGGAATGTATGGATTCAACAATGGGAACACAGCTAAAGTTTAGCACAACTTTTAACCCACAAACTGATGTCCAGTCTAAAGAACTATTCAAACTTTAGAGGATATATTAATGGCATGTGTGTTGTAGTTTCTTGGTAGTAGGGATGTACATCTGAGTCTGATAGATTTACCTTACGAGGCTCTATATGGGAGACATTGTCGGTCTCCACGTTGTTGGTATGAGACATGTGAGTATAAACTCTTGGGTCATGAACTTGTACAATAGACTATAGAAAAGATTAAGGTGATTCAAAAATAGTTGAAAGCAACCCAAGATAGACAAAAATCTTATACACATAACCATCACAGACCGTTAGAGTTTAAGTGGGAGATAGATTGTATCTCAACGTTTCTCCTTGGAAGGGTGTGCTGATGTTTGGCAAGAAGGGAAAGTTGGCTCCTAGATTTATGGGACCATACCCTATCTTAGCTTGTGTTAGAAGGGTGGTGTACAAATTGGAGCAACTGTAAAAATTGCACATGATGCATAATGTTTTCCATATACCCATGCTGAGGAAGTGTCATTTAGATACAGAGCAGATGATCCAGCCTATGGTAGTTGAGTTATATGAGAATGTTTCCTCGGTTGAGGGACCGGTGTTGATCTAGGATAGAAGGGTAAAAAGGTGAAGAAGAAGGATATAGTGTTATTGAAAAATCTTTGGCATCACCGTGGTGTATAGGAAGCCACATGGGAGTTATAGGATGATATGCGTAGGAAGTACCCATCTCTCTTTGTGTAGGATTTTGCCTTGTTAGGGGTTTATAGCTCTAACACCACTAACCATGCTTGAAGTATTGAACATACATAATTACCATAATTAGTTAATATAACCCTGTGATATGTTTTAGTATCATGTGAAAAGCTTAAGTTTCAAATTTGGTCCAATTTGGACATTGTTTGAGCAAGTTATGCAATTTTATGCACAATTTGGATGTTTTTGCAATTTACCCAAATATGAGCTTTTCCTTGCAATTTGTCACATAAATCAAGTTCCTTAGATGTTTTCTTATCATTCTTGAGCTTGTTGGTCCATGGGGATGCTAGTTGTACCTTGGTTTGGAGGTGTTTCTCTTCAAGTGTATTTTAGGGTTTACTCCTTTATGGGTGAGCTACCTTTAGGAGATATCAACCAATGGTTTCTTTGATTGTCTTGGAGAGCCAAAAAACGATTGATAAGTAGGTCTCCATGAGTTGTGTAGAAGGTTCTTGTGTGAATTCTTGTATAACCATGGAGTTTTAGGCTGAGGACACATGGAGAGCTACTTGGACACCTCAAACTTTTCTCTTTCCTTATCCATAAGCCTTATATACCTATCCTTTAGCTCAAAAGTGAAGCCTTTAAACTCTTACCTCTTCCCTCCATTCCAGAGATTCATCTTTCCCTTCTTTGTGGCGAACAAGAGTGCCCAATGAAGAAAAAATAGCCAACCTTCTTGTTGGAGCATCTAGGGTTCAAATCTACCCTTATCTTGGGTTTGTAAAGTTTACTTTTGGTGATCTTGACCTAGTCTAGTAAGTATCTACTTCTTTCCTTTGTTTCTTTTGCTTTTCCTCTTCCTCCTACCATCTTCCAATGGTACCATGCTTCCATGGTAAAGTTTTCTCTAAATCTCAAAGAACTTAACCTTCTTGCTTCCTTCACCTAGAGCCCTTTCTTGGAGAAGAAGCTTACTTGGACGAGTTTAGACCTAAATCTAGGATTCTTTAACTTCTTTGATTGAGTTTGCTTTCTGCTTGGAGTCTTATATTCTTCCTAGAGGCATGTTTTATAACCCTCTTCACTTTTATTTCTTATTACAAGATTGCTTACTCATGTTCTTTCTCTACATCGAATATCTATGCATATAAAAGCTATTCTTGCCTAGGGATTCAAATTTTATGGTGTTCCTCAATTAGTTTCCAGATCTATATGAATCTGAAATCATGTGCACGACCTTCCTGAGGTAGAGGAATACTTGGTCCTTGCTTACACCAACCAATGGTGCTAAGTACCGATCAAACTATGACATGTACTTAGTGTTTTTAGGCTGATTTGCAATTTTATACATGTATTGATCGATGCCTTTATATAGAACTGATGGAGATGCCTTTGTGGTAATTGATGGTGACCACCCATGGTGATAGATGATAGTGTTAACCTCTGGTCACACCTTAGGTCAGTTCTACACTCTTTCGGAAGCTCAATGATTGATGGTTTATTGCCCTAAAAATGATATGATTCAATGGAGAGTTTAGCTCAACATATGATTGTGTTCAATGATGCTAGTACATACCCCATCAGCCAATGGTGACATAATGTGTCATGACTGATGGTGGTTTAGGCTACAAAATTGTGAGACTAAGTCTCAATATTGCTTCAATAAGCCCTGAACCAATGGTTTTTTTGGTTATATGATCCAAGGGTTAAACTTACATATCAACTGATGGTTTTGAAATGTTAAACTTGATCCAATGGTTTAATATGAAGTCTATAGTGTAATATGTTGGTTCTAATAATGTGAATTTGTTGGTCCCTTAACTTATAGTCTTACCTTTTCCCTCACATAAATATATTTGATAGATCACCATAATAAGTGGACGTGTCACACTAATGAGGCGTCACTTGTTATACCTAACCCTAATGTGACTAAGTGATGGTGATTGATTGTAATCAAACTTCTTGAATGATTCTTAAGATAATGAAATACTCTTTAGTTTTTTATTGGAACTCTTATATGGTGACATATAGAGATCTTAGTTCCTTGCTATGTTAAGCTTGGGATTATGGGACACATACTCTCCCCCTCTCCCAGTTCCTTGCTATGTTAAGCTTATACATCACATGTATGATGATGAATAATTGAGCTTTATTCTAAAGCATAAAAAGATAATGATGAACTTTTTGGAATTGATGTGATGGTATTAATGACCTTTGGGCATGGTTGAGAACTATTGGAGGTGTATCCTTTTTATTAACATGATAAGGGTTGGAACCCTAGATTACTGTAATGTGGAATTGTACCTTGTGGTGGTATGTTGATTAGTATAGTCTGATGAAATTCACTAAACAAGTGTTTTATGATAATGTGATTCAGATTAATACCACACATGTTATATATCTTATGAGGTTGTTACACTTATATGCTTGCTAGAAATGTATTAGAGTTTCTATGTATACTTGTATGATGCAACCTTAATTCACTCAATTGGTGTAATTAATCAAGTGAAACCCTAATCATGTAGTTCCCTGTGCCATAGAATCATCTTTAGTGTTAGAATTTGCTGGATGGTGAAACGAGTATTCTTAAGGGAAACTCAGAGCGCATATTGTTTAGTTTGTTGGGGGTTTGTCACCCTAACCCCAAGTGTATAGGGAGGATGATTGCAGTCATACCCAACCCTCGGTTTGAGAACAACTACGATTATGTCTCAGTGTTTACATATGAGTTAAAATTTAAGGACAATGCATTTGTACCTTGTATGGTAGGGTTTTCATACCCACCTCTATCACTAGTACCATGTCCTAAAATAAGGACGGACTAGGCTGTTAGAAGCTTGGCCAGATGTGTGACTGTGGCAGACTCGACTGACTAAGGGCGGAGAAGATCTTAGGAATTCAGTTCTCGTAGGTCTTATATGACATTGATTTCAACTTAATAGTGGTCAGTTGGGACTTGAGTGGTATTCCTCAAATACCTCATGGCATAATAAAAGAAGTAATACAAGCCATGTAGCATATTTGGTAGGGTTGAATATATTTCACATTGGTTGATTAGCCTTGCCATGTATTTATATTACATAGTTCTCATATGATGAAATTGAGTAATTATACTTGTTGCGAAGTGTTATAACCTCAATTTTTCTTGTATTGGTTGAAATTCAATTTTGCAAATAAAAGGGATTTGAATGGAAACTTGTATGCTTTATTTTCAAAGAATGGATTCTTTTGCAAGTCGAGACCTCAATTGACTTGGCCAGGCTTCTCGTAAAGCCATCTGGAGGTTGAATATAGTAGAAAGGAAAAGGACATCTCTAGCCGACCTTCCTTTCTCATCGGGTAAGGGCATATCTGACTTTCTACTTAATTTTGGCTTTTTGTATAAACCAAAATCAGATGCTTATTTTGTGAACCCTCATTGGTCTAAAATGTTTTATATAGTAAAAATCTTAGAAATCAATAGGATATCAGATAAGAACAAGTAATATATGTTTTTTTTATCAGAAGAACTATAGAATCCAATAAAAACATGATCACGATCAAAATGTGTTTCTAGTTTGAAAATGCATAATGATGCTATCTTTAATAGTTTTAATTAATTTGAAAACCTATGTTTTGGAGATTAATGGATCTGATGATATTCCCTGACTATTATGATCAAAGTTTATCCTTTTCACATAAAAAGGATGGATTAGATCAAATTGGATGATATTTGTTCATAATTTTCTTAATTAGGGTTCCATGATTACAAAAGTGCATTAATGGACTTCGAAACCCTAATTCTGATAATTATGAGGTTTAACAGATTTAAATATGGAAATCAATCAAGAAGCCATGAAAATGAAGTTCTTGAACAAATTTGTGGATAAAGATCCTTAATTTGAATAATTTGAGTAATTAGGGTTTTTATGAGTAAAAAGTGCTTTTAGGGTTTGTTAACCTAAAAATGGTAAAATTGGAAAGTGAAAGTTTGGAAACCAAGAAACCCTAAGGGAACCCTAAAAAGGCTTAGAAACCCTAGAATGGAACCCCTAGTCAATAAACGATGTTTAGATGGGATTATAACAATTAGGTGTTATAAATACTTTTTTAGGATAAAGTTTCTTGATTTATTGCTTGGCTTGGTTGATTGGACTTCTAGATTGGATTAGCTATCCTGCTTGGTTTTGCGACTGCCAAATCAGGTATGTGGTTACTCTTATGACTAATTGCTCTAGTTTCACAACAATTTTTGAGGCTGCGTCGATTTTTTGAAATTAACTAGTTGGGTGAAAATTAATTCTTGCAACTATAAAGTGACTATGGATATCATCATATATAGATGTGCATGACTAGATCATATCATAATCCTCCTCTTTATCTTTGTGTATATGTGAGAAATTGACGATCTAGGTATTGGTCTACCTTAGGGTAGGATCAACATATTATCATGAGTCGAGGTTTGGTCTACCTTTGGGTAGGATCATACGACTACACAACTCTAGGTCTTGGCCTACCTTTGGGGTAGGGAAAAAGGGGCTATTGAGGATCTACCACATGAGAGAGGTAGTATCCATATCCACTACAGGGACAACATAGAGGCTTGGATAGATCAGGATCGAGTCATTATGTTTAAGATGTAAAGTGTGATATGTTAAACAATAGTTTTGTTGCAATATGTTGTTACAACTAGATGCAAACATTTTGTTTCCCCCACATTCTAGTATAACTTGTTATACTGATTAGAGTTTTGTTTGTCAGAATTTTAGGGTAATATTATGTTATGTCCACACGATTAATGGAAAGTGGATATTCATTAAAAGTTGACATTGAAAAAGAACAAGGCTATATAATGTTTTGGAGGAATATCGTTCGATTGTTATCTCCTTGGGTAAAATTCTAAATCCCATTTTTGAAAGGTATGTGAAAAGAAAAATTTTATATCCTACATTAAGCTTAGTTGTGGTAGAATTTATTAACTATTTTTTATTATTTGCAAAACCAAATGAACTTGTTTAGGATAACAACTCTATCTTCTTGTCCTTCCTTAATTGGGGGTTGCTGGGAGGTTGGGTCATTACATTTGGTATCAAAGCCTGATTTTCCATATAATCTCTGATAATTATTAAATTTTACAAATTCTATAGAGCCCAAAGGGAGTTATTAGAGAATTTTCCAAAGATGGAGGTGTCTAGAAAAGGATCACAATGTCGGGGCTAGCAAGATTTTCCTCCGCCCACTAGTCAATTTACGAGGATTCCCAGAATCCGAGTGACTACTTGAAAAAAATCTAAGGATTTGACTCGAAATAAGATACCTCTAGGATTTCTTATCTACTTTCATCCCTTATTTACCCTCTTTCACTGGAAAAATAGCTTTAAGTGCTTAAGGTTTCTCTCTCACCCCTCCTCCTATGTTTTGGGGTTAAGAGTGTTAAGGATTTGGGAATCCTCCACCAAACAATAAAAATGATGTAAGCAAGATGTCTTGGACATAAGTTTTAATGATATAAAACTTAAACTGAGTTTAATTACATGCTTATGTGTAGTAGCATAGCCTGTACCAAGACCGTCGCCAACCCCGCTGACACCCCTCAAGAGAAAGATGAGGTTAGACTCTCTCATAGGAAGAGATTGTCTCTAGAGAAAAGCATGAAAGCTATGGAGGAAGAAGCATCTAGGAAAAGGAAGCGACATGATGAGTCCTCTAGGGATGACACAAACCCAAAACTCAGTCCCTTCGACAACCTAAACAAAGAGAATGACCAAATGAAGGATCTATTGGTAGAAGATGATCCCAAGGTCGATGTCGTAGTAAGTTCTAGACCCGATGTAGGACAAGTTATGGTTCATACTATCAATGACCTCTAGATGGAATAGAAGAAGAAGTTGACTGAGGACATTAGTGCCTTGGCCCTCAAGGACATAGCCAAAGGTGAAGATGATGAGCCACTACCAGTTCATCCACAACTTGGAGCCACTATTTTGGGCTTCATGAAACTAAACATAGAGAAGTTCTGGGGAGAAGAAATGACTGAGGTGGTTGACAAAGCCAATGCCTGGCTTCTAGAAGTAGAAAATGATTTCCACATACTGGAAGTGATTTAGATCGAGAAGGTTCTGTTCGTTGCTCATCTCCTGGAAGGAGCACCTAAGATCTAGTGGGAGAACCACATCATGGGTGGAGATCTGAATGAAGACCAGATGGCTTGGACCAACTTCAAAACCATCTTCATAGCCATATTTATCCCAATCTTAGCCAAGAAAGAGAAGGAAAGGGATTTCACCAACCTAGTCATCCAAGGTAACCTATCTGTCGTAGACTTTGGCCGCAAGTGCCGCATCCTAGAGCAATTTGGATACATACTGATTGAGGAAATATGGGTGGACCATTTTGTGGAGCATCTGCATCCTATCATCAAGCCTCATGTGATGGAAAGCAAACCAATGAACTACACCAATGCCTATAAAACCACCATGGACATGGAGAAGATGGTGATGCATGTGCCAAACCTGTTGTAGGGATACTTGGGTTTCACTGAAGGCACATATGGACCAAGGAATGATCACAAGAAAGGACAAGGACACAACCATGCCAAGGGAAAACATGGAGGCAAAGGAAAACCCCCCAATAAGAACAACCGTCATAGGTGTCTCACCTGTGGAAGATGGCATTTAGGAGAGTGTCACTATAAGAAGGTGTGTTTCCGTTGCCAGGAAGAGGGACACTTCCAAGACAATTGTCTTCTACCTGACCCGAGAGGTTCGGGCCCTATAGTAGCCCAACATGTAGCATCCCATCCAATAGCTACAACCCCACCTGTTAGAGAGAGAAGGAAAGCTTGAGTGTTTGCCATTTATAATGAAGAGGTCGAAGCTAATGCTAATCAGTTGATAAAGGGAAATAACCCTTAGAGTTTGTTTTCCTATTTTAAGCTAAGCATGTTGTAGTCTGACATGTTATGAAAAACAATGTAGGCCTGTTTGAGATCATGGGACACAAGGTAAAATCTCTTTTTGGCTCTGGTTATGCCAATACTTTCATTTTAAAAATCTTGCAACTATGTTTGTTTGAACATCACAGATTTAGGATATGTTTTGGATGTCACAACCCTGAATGGTCAGATCTTTATGTCTCTCTTGAAAACCCCAGTTATACCCCTTAAGTACCTAGATTATGAGCTTCCTATAGATTTTATCCTCCTTGACATGAATGACTTTGATGTGATCATTGGTATGGATTGGCTATGTGTTTATAGGGCAAAGATCGACTATAGGGAAAAGTAAATAAGAATAGAGAGACCATGTCATCCACCATTCACCATTACAGGTAGAAAGGATGATACCACCAACCTATATGTGTCATCATTGAAGGAAGAGTAGATGATGTTTAAGGCTTGTCAGGCTTTCCTAGTAGTAGTTACCGAGCCAAAGCCTAATGTGCAACCCATAAAGGAAATAGTGGTAGTCAGGGAGTATGCAGATGTGTTCTTGAATGATTTTCCTGGGATTCCTCCTGAGAGAGAGGTATACTTTTCAATGGAGTTAGCTCTAGGGACAAACCCTATTTCTAGGACACCTTATAGGATGGCCCCCACTGATTTCCTTGAATTGAAAAAACAACTGCATGAATTGCTAGACAAAGGTTTTATCTGACCTACCAAATCACTATGGGGAGCACCAATCCTCTTTATGAAGAAAAAGGATGGATCACTTAGAATGTGCATAGAATGCAGAATGATCAACCAGGATACCATTAAGAATAAGTATCCTTTACCCCATATAGATGACCTGTATGACCAACTTAAGTCTGCTTGAATCTTTTGAAAGATTGATCTAAGGTCCACATATCACCAGTTGCGAGTCAAGAGTGAGGACATCCCAAAAACTACTTTCCAAACCCGTTATTGCCACTATGAGTTTGTGGTTATGCCTTTTGGGTTGTCCAATGCCCCAAGTGTGTTTATGAATCTCATGAACAGTTTATTCCAACCTTTCATAGACTCATTTGTCATAGTGTTCATAGATTACATCCTAGCTTAATCCAATGACTTAGAACAACATCGAGACCACCTGTGTAGAGTCCTTGATATTCTGAGAAAGCAAAAGTTATATGGGAAATTCTTGAAGTGTGAGTTTTGGATACACCATGTCATGTTCCTTGGACCCATCATATCCAAAGGGACCATCTCAATGGATCCTGCTAAAGTGTAATCCGTGAGAGATTGTCCAGCACCAAAGAACCCTTTTGACATTCACATCTTCCTAGGATTGGCTTGATATTATCGACGCTTCATATTTCTTGAAGACTTCTTTTCCACTCACCAAGCTTACCTAGAAGGATGATAAGTTTGTGTGGTCAGACTTGTGTGAAGCTCAATTACAGGAGTTGAAGGAAAAGTTGACCACAGGTCTGATGTTGACTCTACCATCATGCAATGAAGGTTTTATGATCTTCACTAACACATTAAATATAGGGCTTGGATGCATGTTAGAGAAAAAAAGTGTGTTGTTTCTTATGCCTCCAGACAACTCAATCCCAATGAAGTGAATGACCCGACACATGATTTAGAACTAGATGTTATTATACATGCCCTAAAGAATTAGTGACACTATCTTTATGGAGCCACTTTTGAAATCCTCACCGATCATAAGAGCTTGAAGTACCACCTGACTCAGATAGACCTAAACCTAAGACAAAAATGATGGATGGAGTATATGAAAAGACTATGATTTTGACCATCATGTATCACCATAGGAAAGCTAATGTTGTAGCAAGTTCTCTTAGTCAGAAACATCTTCGGTGTGCAAATGTTTCTTGTCTAGCCAGTGGATAGAATTGGAATAGTTTGCTAGGTGGACTCCACATCCATTAGAAGATCGAATATGTGTGGCTAATATCCAGATAAAACCAGACCTATTGACCAAGTTGGTAGCAGCCCAGTTAGCCAATCTAGAGCTTGATAAGATGAAGGGTTTGTTAGAGAAACCTCAAACCCATCTCTCAGTGGGAGAAGATGGTGGAATCTACTACATGAGTCATATTTGGGTTCCTAATTATTCACCCTTAAAGAATCATATCTTGCAATAAGCTCATGGTTCTAAGTATATAGTACACCCTAGCACTACCAAGATGTTTAAGGACTTGTAGTGATACTTTTGGTGGCCTGGGATGAACAGAGACATAGAAGTATATGTGGGTAGTTGTCTCACGTGGTATATGGTGAAGGCTGAACATCAACGACCCAGTGGATTGCTACATTTAATTGAAATTCCTGAATGGAAATGGGAAGAAATCACAATGGACTTTCTGGTGGGTCTCCCCAAGACCAAGAAAGGTCATGATGCAATATGGGTTGTGGTAGATCACCTTACCAAGTCTGCACATTTCCTTGCCTTAAAGACCACTGCCAAAGTGAAAGATCTAGTTGAACTTTATATCAGAGAGATAGTACAACTGCATTGTGTTTTGAGTTTGATTATTTCTAAACGTGACCCAAAGTTCACTTCCAAGTTGTGGAAGCAATTGCAAGAAGAAATCGACACTATACTAAAGTTTATCACAAATTATCACCCCCAGACTAATGGATAGTAAAAAAAACAATCCATATGTTATATGATCTATTAAGAGCATGCATGCTCGATCGGGGTGGATCATGGAGCAATATTTGCCCTTAGCTGAGTTTGCTTATAATAACAACTACCATGCCAGTATCGGGATGCCTCCATACAAAGCTCTTTATGGGAGGCCGTGTCGGTTACCACTTCACTGGGATGATGTTGGTGAAAGGACCTTGCTGAGGTAAGAGGAACTATAGTTGTATGCTAATAAAGTTGCTTTGATCACAAAAAGGCTAAAGAGATCCTAGGATCAATATAATTCATATGCTAATGCAAAGCAGACTGACTTACACTTCACTGTGGGTGAACATATGTTTTTGAAAATCCAACCCCTCTGAGCTATAACTAAGAATAGAGGAAATCCATAGTCTTTCTATGTGGGTCCGTTTGTGATTTTGAAATGGATTGGTGAAGCTACTTATCATTTAGCCTTACCCCCTCACTATCTTATGACGCATGATGTGTTCCATGTGTCCAATCTAAAGGGCCATGTGAAGGACCCGAGCCATGTGCTGAGCATAGAACCTATTGAACTCAAAGGGAGGGTGACTTACCCTGAGTCCACTCCGAGAGTACTGGATACCAAGGTGAAAGAGCTCAGGAGTAAAAATATAGAGATGGTAAAGGTTATTTGGAAGTACCATGGAGAGGATGAAGCCACATGGGAGCTAAAGATGGACATGGAAAAGACTTACCCAAATTGTTTGTTTAATTGGTTGAATTTTTGGGGCAAAATTTTTGTAAGAGGGGAAGGATGTTATAAGCTCAATTTTGCTTGTATTGATTGAAATAAAATTTTGTAAACAAAAAGGATTTGAATGGAAAATTGTATGCTTTGTTTTTAATGAATGAATTCTTTTGCAAAATTTCCCTTAGATGTCTGATTTCATGGTTTATACTGTTTGAGTGCATCCAATAATGATAAAAGGGAAAACAGATAAAAGAAATCCCATAATAAGTAAAATGAAAAGAAATAAAAGATAATAGTGTGCATAAGTGAGAATTATGTAGAATTCTCTAGAAAGTGGTATGGATGACCACTATGCATTGGTTTTCATTTCCACATGGCTTCTAATAATAAAATGAATCAAAATAAAGAAAATAGAAGACAAAGAAAGAGAAAACATGAGTTTTAAATGCAAATATATGCCTTAAAAATAGTTGATTTGCATATAAAGATAAGTCTCTTTTATTTTCAAGTTTTGATTCGAGACTTGGTTCACAAGTAATTTAAGTCATCAAAGAGTTTTCCTTAAAATTTGGGGTTAAAAGGATAATGGTTTAGGAGATATGGAAATTACAAAAAATCTATAAAGTACGAATAATAGATTGGCGAGTATTAAATGTCACATATTACATTTCTAATAGAAATATGGCACACATGTTGAGCCATCGGATCTAGTATCCGAAGGTGATTTCGTCATCCTCTAGATCAACTAGGAAGGGAACTAAGGGCCTGAATAGGAAACTTTTGGATCGAGTTTCCTTGCCATTCAATGGATGAGCTAGATAGAAAGCCTTCTCATCAAGTTTAGGAGAACAAACTGTACAGTGTACACAACCACCCCAAGTTTCATCTACTTTGGAGGGTTCTAGCAAATTCACCAAAATCCCCCTCCATAGGAATACCTAGTCGACTTGCTCGACTATATATATAGGGAATGGGATAACCCCATCAAGGGCACCCAACCATCCCCGAGGATATTCCGGATCTCATGCTTCATACTCCACCCTCAATTTCCCTTGAAGCTTTATCTGTCACCCTACTACCTCCTCACCTTCTTAGAGGAGATCGAATTCACCATCCCATCAGCCTTGATTGTCTTCGAGGGAATTGAAGCCCTCGGTGTGATCGATGAGGGTGGGAGAAGATCTCAACATCGTCGCCGATTGCTTCTGTATCATGTGGCGCAATGTCATCACCTCAGTTGACCCGACCAGGCTACTCGTGAATCCAACCAGAGGTTGAAGATGAGAGAAAGGAAAAGGACATCTCTGCTCCACCTTCCTTTCTCATCGGGTAAGGGTATATCTAATTTTTCGCTTATTTTTGGATTTTTGTGTAAATTGAAATTAGATGTTTATTTGGAAAACCCTCATTAGTCGAAAATGGTTTAAATTGTAAAATCCTAAAAACTAATAGGATGATTGGATAAGAACAAGTAATATATGTTTTTTATCAGAAATAAGCATAGAATCCAATAAAGATATGATCAAGATCAAAATGTGTTTCTAGTTTAAAAAGTGCATAAATATGCTATCTTTAATAGTTTTAATTAATTTGAAAACCTAAGTTTTGGAGATTAATAGATCTAATGATGTTTCCTGACTATTATCAGAAAAATTTAGCCTTTTGACATAAAAAGGATGGAATAGATATAATTGGATGATATTTGTCCATAATTTTCTTAATTAGGGTTCCACATTACAAAAGTGCATCAATGGACTTAGAAATCCTAATTCAGATAATTATGAGGTTTAATGGATTTAAATATATAAATCAATCAAGAAGGCATGAAAAATATGTTCTTGAACTAATTTGTGGATAAAGACGCTTAATTTGAATAATTTGAGTAATTAGGGTTTTTATGAGTAGAAAAGTGCTTTTAGGGTTTGTTAACCTAAAAAGGGTAAAATTGGAAAGTGAAAGTTTGGAAACCAAGAAACGCTAATAAATCTTAGAAACACTGGAATGGAATCCCAAGTCAATAAAAGATGTTTGAATGTGATTATAAAAATTAGGTGTTATAAATACTTTTCAAGACCAAGTTGCTTGATTTATTGCTTGGCTTGGTTGATAGGACTTCTTGATTGATTAGATATCTTGCTTGGTTTTGAGACTTCCAAATCAAGTATGTGGTTATGCTTATGAGTAATTGCTCTAGTTTCACAACAATTTCTGAGGATTCACCCGTTGCTTGAAATTAACTACTTGGATGAACTTTAATTCTTACAACTATAAAGTGACTATGACTGTCACCATATATATATGTGCATGACTAGTTCAAATCCTAAACCTCCTTTGTAGCTTTGTGTATATGTGAGAAATTAATGATATAGGTATTGGTCTACCTTGGGAAAGGATCAACAAATTATTATGAGTCGAGGTTTGGTCTACCTTTGGGTAGGACCATACGACTACACAGATCTAGGTCTTGGCCTACTTTTAGGGTAGGGCCAAATGGGGCTCTTGAGGATCTACCACATGAGAGAGGTAGTATCCATGTCTGCTGCAAGGACATCACAGAGGCTTGAATAGATTAGGATTTAGTAGATTATATTTAAGATGTAAAATTTGATTAGTTAAACAATAATTTTGTTGCAATACATTGTTACAACTAGATGCAAATATTTTATTTCCCCCACATACCAGTATAAATTGTTATACTGACCGACATTTTGTTTGTCAACATTTTAGGGTAATATGTTATTACGTCTACACTATTAATGGAAAGTGGAATTGAAAAAGAACAAGGCTATGTAATGTTTTGTAGGAATATATTTAAATAGTTCTCTCCTTGGGTAAAATTCTGAAATCTCATTTTTGAAAGGTATGTAAAAAGAAAAATTTTATATCATGCATTAACCTTCATTGTGGAAGAATTTATTAATTATTTTTTATTATTTGCAAAATTATATGATCCTATTTGGGAAAATGGCTCTAGCTTCTTAGCCTTCTTTATTTGGGTGTTGTCGGGAGGTGGGGTCGTTAGACTAAGCTTATTTGTTTATCTTGTTTAGTATGTTTAAAGTGTTCAATCTAATCAGTTACTTATCAAATACTTCAATATTCTTAGTCTATTTACTATTAAATAATCAGTTGTAATCAATATCTGTTGGAGAGAGTTATATCTCTCGCTAGGACATGGGTCTCACCCGTGGGTCACCACATCTTTTTAGGTGGTCGGTGGCAATGCGGTCATGATCGTGCTGTATAAGAAGAGCAGTCTGGTGACCAGTAGACACAAAAGGTTAGACAAATGATATTGTTAGTAGTAGAGTCCTAGTGTAGTCTGTGTACTCTCAGGTCCGCGTATGGAAATGTTTTATAGATGTTATACTTGCATCGATATGAGTTTTTGGTAGTATGGCTAGTATTTGTATATATGGTGTGTACATGTGGAATATCTCTTTTGCATACAGGTTGTGGCCTTAACCACTGGATAC
Source organism: Alisma plantago-aquatica (assembly GCA_963693085.1). Classification (NCBI taxonomy): domain Eukaryota; kingdom Viridiplantae; phylum Streptophyta; class Magnoliopsida; order Alismatales; family Alismataceae; genus Alisma; species Alisma plantago-aquatica. The sequence continues at coordinate 282,081,073 of OY856410.1, forward strand.
AGATGTCAATACCTATTATGAGATTATGCAAAAGATGGACCTTGATGCAAATTGTTTAGAACTTGTTTATGATGTGAAATTGGTTTTAATTATTCTGGTTTTCTAACTATGTGATTAGTTTGTAGTTGAACATGTTTTATGTTTTGAGTAATCTTATTTAGCATGATGAGGTGTCACAATAAACCTTTGCAGGGGGAAGTTGTTAGACTGCTATGAGCGGTGGGCAAAGAATCTAAAGAAAGAGGAGCTGATTAAGATTAGTCGTGTTTTTGGGGCAACTGGATGGGAAGGAATGCTTTTATTTTTAACCAAAAAGAACCTCATCCTCCCACCATTGCTATTGTCATAAAATCCCTGGTGGTTATAATACTTTTTGTCTTCAAATGTTTGTCCTCAACAACCCTTCATCTCATATGGCTAAATGGCTCCCTCCACCTGTAGGCACTTGGAAAGTAAATATTGACACTGTGTGGTCTATTGAGTTTGGTGTCTATCTTAGTGTTGGATCAAATATGATAAAGAATTGATGATTGCCACTTTCCAGTTGAAATGCCCTAGTATCTGGAATGCTAGGCTAGTTGAAATTGAGGCTACACTAATGGGTGTAAAAGAGGCTGCAAATATGGGGGCCAACAATATAATCCTGGAGTTTAATGCATTGATTCTTATTAATAGTCTTAAGGGAAAAAATAGGAGCACAACATATCTGGATGCTATTGTTTATTAGATTTTATCTACAATAGAGGTCTTTAGGGACTTAACACCTATTTTTGTCAAAAGACATGGCAATTATTGTGCCCACGCAATATCAAATTCAGCCTTCCCTACTGGGCTAGTTCTATCAATGTTCTCCAATCCCCCTAACTAGATTGTAATAGCATTTTCAGATGCAAATGAATGAATGAAGCTAGTTTTACCTAAAAAACAAAATCCATTGTCTTTTCAGTTGACAGTTTAGAAACAAGTTTACATGTACAAATAAGGAAAAAGAATTTACATATACAAAATGGCCTCCACATTGTCCATTATAACATGTTGGTCAACTCTATTCATCACCGCCACATTGTTCATTATCACATGTTGGTCAATTGTTTTAGTTTCCTTTCCTTTTAGAAATTAAACAAAAGATAGTATTTTTCAATCATTTTCATTTCAATCTGATTCTATTCAATCCTTCCAACTAACCCTTAGCTTTTGTTTTACTGAATCAAACATGAATTAACTCATTATGAATATGTATTACATGTCAACACCAATATAAACACCTTCTCAGAGGCACCAACTACAAATTAAACTTTCAGTTCTATTTGTATGGAAAAATTAACAAATTTAATTAAAGACAAAATTAGAGGAAGATGATGTGGAAATATCATATTCCTAATGGTGATATGTTGAATGAACCATAGAAGAGAAATGGACTCATCAGCTAACATCACAAAGCATCAAATGTAAATGGAAGGACATGGTGATGGTTTACCTCACATGCTGCACCATGCTTACGATTTTTATGTCTAAAGGTCCATGAGTGCGATAATATTTTTTCTTGAATTCACTGATGCTTACTTTTTAATAAAGTATTAATTCATTGATATATAAAATGAAAGAAATTTACCACAATCACAAAAATCGTAAGAAAATTGCATTTCTAAGGATCCAATAAGTAACCTTGCAAATACTTAAGGAAGAAGAGCCCAAAGTGGTTGACATATGAAACCAAAAAATATATATATATGCGAGAAAACCCTAAGGCGTGTGGATAAGATATTGTTCATCATAAAGGAGGTGAGTTACTCTTATACATTGTACATAGAGAAAGTAAAATAAATTACATTGTAGCACAAAAAGCATGATTAAAGTGTCCAGACATCATCTTTACACCTCTCCCCATTGTCTCTGTGATATCTAAATATGTTTTTGATCAATTTCATAGACAGTCAAGCTAAGATCAAGCTTCTTCATCTGTTGGGTTTTGTAGAGGCGAAAAGCACAATGCAATAAAAGTTAAATTCTCCACACATACCCTACAAGTAAATCTCATCGATAACAACATACTTGAAAAGAAGGTGCGTGTGATTTACCTCATCACATTGAATGTCTGTCTACATCCCTCCACGGGGTGATATGCGTCACTCCTCACGTGCACAGATGGTCCTCGGCCATCCTCCAAATGAAGACTCAATAATGTCTACATCTCTATTTCATCCTCACAGATGAACTAGAACTCCACATCACACTTCTCAAGTCAGTGGGAAGGAGTAGCCTTCTATTGGATGACGTGCTAGTGTTGTGTCAGTCTCCTTCTCTCATTCTTGGGGATGATGATGAATAGGGTACACGTATAAGAGTGTGTTGATGTCTCTCTTAAAGACCAACTGTCAAGCCCCTATAAATAGGAGACGAAAGGAAATAGGGTTTCCCAAAACCCTTGGGCAACAAAAAGACTGTGATTGTGTTTAAAGCAAGCTTCTTGTGGAAACTAAAAATATATTCTAGAAATGATTAATGAAGCAATTAATCATATTATTTGATTAACCAATCTTTGTAGTCTGGCTATAGTAAATCACTTCGGATCAACCATCTGACTTAAACAAGAAATCTAATTAATTGTCTTGAATATTTCAACCAATTAACTCAAATTATATTCCATATTAATCTAGTAGATTACCTAAACATTTTAGTAATCGGTTTAATTTGAAACGTTTCCAATCACGTCACAATTGTACTCCTCTTCCAATCACATCCTATGCGTGTGACTCAGTAGGCTCCATATTACATTGGCGGTGATATTCATAATAATATTATGATTTCACAAGCAATAATTAGTATCTAGGAAGACTTCATTTCTACCCAAGTAATTGGAGAAGTTGGAGAACAACTTCAACCTACAATCTGTGATTGGTGTTACAATGAATGTATAGTTCCTTTGTCTCTGATGTCCAGATTGAACTCAAGGCATGGAATCATTATCCTCTTTGGCATTGAATTCATGTTACTTGAACTAGAGAAGACTGTCTGAGATATGTTTAAGCTCAATATCACATATTGACTCACACTTGCATATCCATGCATTTCTCAATCTCTCTTTTCAAGTCACCAAGATATCAAAACTCCCGTAGGAGGGAAAAATCCCATCTATATAACTCACATACATCCCCATGTATCATAGTGAACCCACACACCACCTTTAAGGAAACCCTTATTTAGGATCACAGTGGATGATGTCAAAGTGCACCAAATGACATGTGGTGAGTGTAGTGATTTTAGGTCTAAGAACCACAATAACCACCATCACTATGAGAGATGACTCTGACTAACAAACATGGCTCCATGTGTCACTCTCAAGGTGGGTCTGTCTGATCCACTGTTCTTTAACAAGTGTCTTTATGCTATATTTGACTTCACATATCATGACTAATAAAATTCTATCATCAACCAACACACATTCTAGTCTTAAGAGTTATTGTTGTCTATTAGTCTTCCAAATAACATCTGACTAGGGACATAACAAGAATTCATAGACTCTTGGCATTTGTATGTTCTCATCGTTTAGGTCCTCAACCTGAAGACATACATCATTGGGTAATATCATTATTTCGAAATTTATTATTTTTCAACATTATGTCATAACTGAATAAAACATAATAAGTTGAAAGATTGCCTTTATTATTAATCAAAATATTTAAAAGATATGCCATTACAATCATCACATGATTGTCTCTTTGGGCATACATACCAATAGACTCCCACTTGCACTTAGAGACAATCACCCATAAATTTAAACCCAAGTGATCTAACATGACCTTCATTCTTCTTATGCAAAAGTGCTTTTGCCAAGGGGTCAACCACGTTGCTCTTGGTTTGTACTTCCCAAATCTTCACATCTCCTCACAATATGATTTCTCATATGAATTGGAATCACCTTTGTATATTCTTGGAACTCTGGTGAGATATAGGTTCCTTAGCTTGTGCAATAGCTCCATTTTTGTCACAATATAAATCAATTGCATCGCTAATGCTTAGAACCACTCCAAGTTTTGAGATGAACTTCTTGACCCAAACATCCTCCTTTTTTGTACTGGATGCAACAATATACTCAGCCTCAATTGTAGAATCCACAAATGTCTCTTTCTTGGAACTCTTGCAACTCACAAATCCGTTGTTGAGGCAAAACATAAATCCTGTCTGCGATCTATAGTCATCTTTTTCAATTTGGAAACTTGCATCAGTGTAACCCTTTATCATCAACTCTTCCTCTCCACTATAGACAAGGAACTGATCCTTAGTTCTTCTCAAGTACTTAAGGACGTTCTTCATGATGGTATAGTGACTCTCACCAAGATCTGACTCATATCTACTCGTCATGCTCAACGCATACGAGACATATGGACGAGTACATAACATTGCGTGCATGATAGATCTAATTGCAGAAGCATATGGAATCTTATTCATGTGCTCCCTTTCTTCACAAGAATTAGGACATTGAGATCTAGAGATGGTAACACTATGAGACATGCGCATGATCCCTCTCTTTGAGTTCTCCATGCTAAAAATATTCAACACTTTGTCAATGAATGTGCTCTAAATTAGTTCAAGAAGCCTTCTAGATATATCTCTATAGATCTAAATTCCTAGGATGTAGGACCTTCTCCTAAGTCGTTCATAGAGAATATATTTCCTAGCCAGGTCTTTACCATCTATAAAGTAGGGATGTCATTCCCCATAAACAACATGTCATCCACATACAATATAAGGAAATCAATCATGCTCCCACTAACCTTCTTTTAAGCATAAGGTTAATCTTCATTTTGACTAAAGACAAACTCTTTGTCTATTTATTCAAATTGAAGATTCTAGTTCTGAGATGCTTCCTTGAATCCATAGATTAAACTTTGTATCTTACAGACTTTATTTGCATCCTTTGGATTTATAAAACCCTCAGGTTGTGTCATATACACACCCCCAAGAATGTTCCCATTAAGGAATGTGGTTTTAATATTCATCTGCCAAATCTCATAGTCATGATAAGCTGCAATGGCAAGCATGATCCTGATGAACTTAACCATGGAAATTGGAGGAACGGTTTCATCATAGTCAATACCTTGAACTTGTTTGAAACCCTTTGCAAGCAATTGACCTTTATAAGTTTATACATTACTATCCATTTCAGTCTTCTTCTTGAAGACCCACTTGCACCCTATGGGTTTTACCCCCTTTAGGTGGATCCACCAAGGTCCATACCTTGTTGGTGTATATGGATTCCATATCATATCTCACAGACTCAAGCCATTTATTGGACTCCAGTCCTTCAACAACTTCTAGTTAGGTAGTTGTCTCATCATCAATGATCGACCCATCACATTCTTGAGTCAGTAGATAACCAAATCTATAAGGGTCAAGGAGTGTCCTACTATATCTACAAGGTTCCTATGTCACATGAGAAATTTGAGATCCCATAATAGTTTTTGACTCTCTATGTTCATCTTGCACCTCTATAGGTTTAATGCTTTCTTGTTGGACTTGAACTTATTCAAGTTCTACTTTCCTCACACTAATTTCTTTAGAAATGAATTTCTTTTATAGGAATGCTACATCCTTCTCAACAAACACTTTGTTGTTAGTTTGGTTATACAAATAGTATCCCTTGGTTTCTTTGGGGTAAACAACAAAATAACATTTATCTAATCTCGGGCCAAGTTTTTCAAGAAACATTTTCTTGACATAAGCTTCACATCCCAAACCCTCATAAAAGACATTTTGGGATGCTTCCTAGTCTATATCTCATATGGTTTTTTTTGACCAATTTAGAAGGTACATGTTTAAGTGTAAAAATTGTAGTTTCTAGAGAATAAGCCTAGAAGGAAGTCGAAAGATTGACAAAACTCATCATTGTTCCCACCATATCTAGAAATGTGTGATTCCTTCTTTCTAATACACCACTGTGATGTGGCATCCCATGTGGAGTCTATTGTTATATGATACCACGAGCTCACAGAAGGTTCTCAAACTCTTCGCTTAAGTATTCTCCACCTCAATCAGAGTGAAGTTCCTTAATACCTTTACTAAGTTGTTCCTGTACTTTATTCATGAAATCATTTGACTTTTCAAGAGTTTCTAACTCATGTTTCATCAAGTAAACATAACCATACCTACTGAAGTCATTAGTAAAAGTAATGAAATACTAATATCCACCTCTAGCATTTGTTCTAAATGGGCCACATACATCAATGTCTATGAGTCCTAATAGATCACTAGCACTCTCATTGCTACCAGGGAAGGGAGTTTTTGTCATCTTTTCCAACAAACAAGACTCACATGTCTCCATTGATTTAAAATCAAAAGATTCTAGATAACCATCTTTATGGAGTCTAGATATGCATTTGTCATTGGTGTTCCATGGACAACAATACCAAATATATGTTTTGTTTGAGTTATCAAGTTTTAACCTTTTGGTATTTACGTTATAAATATTTGTTTAAATATCTAATAAATAAAGACCATATGACATTGGGGCACTGCCATAAAAGATCTCATCTTTTAAAATAGAACATTAACCATTCTCTACATGAAATTCATTCCATCCTTTTCCATACAAGATGTAGAAATAATGTTTCTAGTGATGGTTGGTATGAAATAGTAGTTCTTTGACTCTATTACAAGCCCCGTGGACAAAGATAAATTATAGGTTCCAACTATAGTAGAATCAACTCTTGCTTTATTTGCAACACACAATTCAACCTCACCCTTTCGCAAAGGCTTACTTCTTTCATATCCTTCATATTCGAGCATATGTGAGATCCACATCTGGTATCTAGTACCCAAGATGAAGAAGTAGATAAATTTATCTCAAAAATATATATACATGAAATGGAGATCTCTATCCCCTCCTTCTTCTTCCCCAATTCCTCCAGGTAGAGAGGACAACTCCTTTTCCAATGTCTAGGCTGGTGACAATGGTGACAATTGCCTCCCTTGTTCACCCCTCCCTTTTTTTTGAGTGCAGAAGACTTGGGTTTCTGGCCAACTTTAGAACTCTTCTTACCTTTGACTTTTCCCTTTGACTTCCCTTTTCTACTGATCATCATCACAAAGTTGGTCTTCTCTTTCTTCATTTGCGCTTCATAAGTCCTCAACATTGCAAGCAACTTTGACAACGACTTTTAAAAATTGTAGTTCGAGACAAACTGATTATATGACTCTAGAAGTGACTGCAAAATCACATATGTGGCCAACTCTTGACCCAAAGGAAATCTCAGTCTAGCAAGATTTTCACATACCCAATAAACTTGAGCACATGGGGACCTACTCGATCTCCTTTTGCCATGTTGCACTTGAACATTTCATTCGAGACATCATATCCCTCTTGTCTTGTTTGATCTTGGTACATGTTATTAAAACATGTTACCATCTCAATCACATCCATATTTTCCTCTGCAACTCATAGTTCATTGAGCAAAACATCCATCACTTGATATCCATGATATCTTCATAGTGCTTCTTGTAAGCATCCCTATCAGCCTTAGGTGCATTGGGAGCAGGTTCAACTGGCTCTAGTGTTTCCAAGACATAAGCTTGTGCTCATTTGTGAGAAAAATTCTCAAAATCATGAACAAGTCATGGAAATTATTCCCATTCAACTTGTCCTTCTCAAGAATGGATTGCATGTAAAATGTGTTGTTTTTCGTCATTTAATGCTACCAAAGAAATTTGTAATTTGTCAAAACACCTTTGATTTAATTTACATAAAATACATTTTAACGATATTTAATTAGACCTTTATATTAACTATCTTTCCCACTATTTTATTCAAATTGATAACCCTCATTTATCAATTCAGAAGATTGCATCATATAATCTTCTAGTGAGCTAAGATTTATATTTCATCAAATTGTGAGTCAGCTTTGGCTGATTGCCCACAACTTGACTATTTAGGTAGGCAACATTTGTCAATTGCATTATATGCAACTCTTGATAGATGGTATATACATCTCCTTACCATATTCCATATCTACGGTTCTGGGTACTTAATATCATTAAGATCACCTAGTTAAGCCTGACCCAAAAGCCAACACGATAGAATATGCACCCTACTTTGGCAGATTTACATATCTACCATCGCACTTCTACGAGATGGATGTGCACCACACTTTGGCATAATCTATGCTTCCTTGATAAAGATTTTCATGTATGGTGCTTATGGAATGCATCTAAGACTTAATATTTTATTTGAGGGATTTTATATATACACATACATATCCAAACACCACATACTTATGATATGTATCATATGCATACTATCACCAACCACAAACATGCATTCCATAAGCACAACAGCATTGGTTATGGCCATACTGCTATAATCCTTTGGAGCTACAAAACATTACTATCTAACTATGGTATTTTACATCTCATGCAATGACAACCTGTGAATACCACATGAACCCGCATTTGATCAGCATCAAGATGAACAACTTCATGGATGCTCCTTGGTCTTGGATCTTCAAGTTTCCTCTTCTCATCAAGTCTTCTTAAACTAAATCTATTCCTATGTTTATTACATTATGTAAAAGGAGAACATTGAGTTACATTCTAGGGGATTTTAGATGGAATAGAATTAATTACACTTGTACATAAAAGATGAGGCTCAACATACAAGATAAATACTTATATAGAAGGATCCATGCATAAGAATTTACATCCAAGCACAAGATAACCAAGCACATAATTCACAAGAGGTGTCCTAGGCCAGCACTCACTACACAAAACTTTTTCAATGGTGATGTGTATGACCTTATATGTATATCTATATATACATATATACATTAAGATTGTAGTCCTTTTTTAATGTAGAATATTTCCCACGAAACCATTTTTAACTCCCATGCAGACTATGTGGGGTACACAGGGTAACGCCCCTATGTGGGGATCGAGGGGAGGCCTCCCCTCACTAGGTCTCAGGAGCAACACCCCTGAAAGGCCTATGACGATTCACTTTTTTGCAGTAGGAAAAATTGAATTTTTCTATAGTCACCCTCGCCCTCTAGGAAAAAAAACAATAGCTCTGTAGCATATGTGGAATTAGGTTTAGATATGCATTTCAATATTTTTAAGTTCACATTGCATGAAACTACATAAAACACTATACAAAAGTTTTGATCATAACAAAATAAATCCAAATACACCATAGATTGACTTGGCTTTGATACCACTATTGGGTTTTTTGGAGGCGATTGGCACAACGGAAACAATAATAATTAATTCTCCACACATACCCTATAAGAAGACCTCAATAACAACATATATGGAAAGAGGGTGCATGTGCTATAACTCATCCCAGTGCAATCTGATGATGTCCCTTCGTGTTGTGAGGTGCGTCGCTCCTTGTGTCCATAGATGGTCCTCACCCATCCTATGAATGGAGGAACAACAACGTCTACATCTCTACTTCATCCACATGAATGGATTGGAACTCCACATCATGCTTCTCAAGCCGTTGGGAAGCAGTAGCCTTCTACTTGATGATGTGCTAGCATTGTTTCACTCTCCTTTTCTCTTTATTGGGATCAATGACATATAGGGTACACATACAAGAGTGTGTTCATGCATCTCTTAAAGTCTAACCGTCAATCCCCTATAAATAGGAGACTAAAGGAAGTAGAGTTTTCCACCACCCTTGGGAAACAAAATAGGCAATGACTGCGTTTAAAGCAAGTTGCTCATGGACTACTTAACTAATATTCTAGAAACAATTAATTAACCAATTAATCTTATTATTGATTAACTAATCTTTGTCGTCTGACTATAGTCAATTGCTCTAGATCAACCAACTGACTTAACAAAGGAATCTAAATAATTGTCTTAAATATTTTAACCAATTAACTCAGATTATATTCCATATAAATATAGTAGATTACCTACGCATTTTAGTAATCAGTTTTATTTGGAACATTTCCAATCACATCCACAATTATACTCCTATTCCAATCATATCCTATGTGTGTGACCTGGTTGTAGGGAAATATGGCATCATATATGCAACAAAAATAATTTTTTTACTAACATATTTCCCATTAACCAACATATCACATTATAACTATGCAATGGGAAGGATGGTTTCACAAAGATATACCTAGTCTTGGGCAAGTCCAATGACAATCCTCATTGATGTAGATGCACACACTATCTTGGATGGTCTTTGTGCAACTCCTAGTCACACTCAGACTCATCTGACTGCTCCTCCATGGACATCAGACTTGGACAACTACTATGGAGGCTCCTCAGATCTCACCACAAATTGTGAGTTGACGTTGTCCTCATAGCAGCCACCAACAAACTCCTACCTTTAGAGTAGTCCATACAGACCAACTAGAACTCCTATCGTCTTATAGGAATGGACGGGAAGGAGTTATCCCTCTCGTTGGTGTACTAGTCACCAACATGCTCTCCCACAACAATGATCCTTAGTTGTTTCTCTCCCATGGCTATCCCTCCCTAGTCGGGTAGGACTTTCTTGGTCTCTTGTGGTTACCAAAACCAGAGAGGACAACACTTGTCAGAGCAATTGATTCTCAATTGTCTATGTAGTAGTTGTGCTCTGGGAAGCCCCCAACACCCCTCTATATGTAGGAGGGTTTAGGGTCAAGGTTCCCAGTCCCCAAAAAATGCGGGACTATAGAGGGAGTGGAAAGGACAAGTAGATCTTGAATTTTCACAACTTTTCTAGAAGTTTCACAACCTACATGCGATGAAACAATCATCTCTCTAAGTAAGACGGTCATCTCGCGTGCGAGATGGTCATTTTGCTAAGCGAAATGGTCATCTCGGACGTAATACGGTCGTCTCATTAAGCGAGACAATCATTTTACATTTTCCCAGATAGATATGAATTGGAAAATTGTTTCCTAATTAATGTCATACATTAATTTACTTGCACCAACCTTCACATATTGACTCACATGCGTACGACCATACTTTTCTCAATCTCACTAATCAAGAGGCCTTGGATATCATACTCCTATAGCGGGACTAATCCCATATCTATCACTCACAGTCAATCCCCATGTGTCAAAGTCCCCCAATCATCACCGTTGTAACAACCCATGTTTTAGGATTGCGTTTGATGATGTCAAAGTTCACCTAATGACATGTGATGAGTGCAGTGATTTCAGGTCTAAGAACCACAACCACCACCATCACTGTGAGACGTGACTATGACTTCCATGATGATGGCTTCCATGTATTAGTTTCATGGTGGGTCTATCCGATACACCGTTCCCTAACATGTATCTGTGTGCTTGGTTTAATATTTCCATATCATGACTAATGAGATTTAGTCATAAACCAACTCACACTTTGATCTTATGTGTTATTGATGTCTATCTACCTTCCACAATGAAAATTGATCAAGGACATAATGAGAAAGTATATACTCTTAACATTCATATGATCTCATTCTTCCAAGTCACGTACTTGAAGACATATGTCATTGAGTAATATCATTCTCTAGACATTTATTATGTAATTCATTATCTCATAATTGAATATACAAAACAAATTTGAAGCTTGCCTTTATTATTATCAAATCAAGTATCTAATGCCATATCCCAATCATCATATGATTGGCTCTCTAGTCATACATACCAAAACTGGTAGGCTCCAAATTATATTGGTAGTGATATTTGTAATCATATTATGATTTCACAAGAAATGATTGGTATCTAGCAAGACTTCATTGATACCCAAGTAATTGGAGAATTTGGAGATACAATCTATGATTTGTTAAGGTTTTTAACCTAGACTACCATCTTGATTACACTAAGTTATTCCCTTCTTATTTAATTTGAGACATTAGTTTGAGATAGATTCAATGTTGAAATTCTTAACCTTATGATGAATATAAATGTTTATGTAATAAGTAGTCAAAAACTCTAATCTGGGTAAAGAACTAATGTAACCAAGTAACTTGAATAGTAAACCCCAATTTGAATGTTGCAAAAATGGTAAAGTATGAAATTGTTTGAATTGAGATATTATATGAACTATCTTTCTTGATTATGGTTCTTGAATGGGCCCCTTCACCTAAGTTTAGTTTGATGTGTTCTTTTTGCTTAAACTAGCGAAATAATATGTCACTTGCATTCCTAATCTTATTTATGATGGAAATATGTTAAATTAGGGTTTCTACATGCGAATGCATGCTTAAAAAATCAAAATAGGGTTAATTGTATTGGAAATAGAGTTTGGGACACTTGAAATAATGTTCACAGAGACCATGCCTAAAATTGGTTGATTTCAAGCTAAAGTTGGACCAATTTCAGAGCCCGAGGAACCCAATTTAGACAATGCAACTTTGTGGCTTGACCATTTGGGTCAAATAAGCTAGAAGTGGACTGATTCCACCGTAACATCGAATGAGTTTTTCAGTGAAAAAATATCTAATGAACTCTCTTCTCTGATTTATCTTGATCTTTCATTGACTGATTTCCTCTTAAGTTTGATGAGTTGTTGTTTTATCAAGATGAATACAAATACATGTATATTCTCACCATTCATCATTTCACTTTGTGGAATTCTTTTTTTTCTATTGTGGGCACTCAATTTGGCAAGTAATGGGTGAAAGGAGGTGATTTAAGGAAGTACTCAAGCATTTTGTGGATATTCTTGCTCAAGAATTTTTGTTCTTTGTTTGTACATAAGCTCTTTGGTTAGTATTATGTATTTTGTGGTTTTCATATTCTTCTTCCTCCTCCTCCTCTCTCTCTCTAGTTCTTGCTTCCCTAAAAAAGAACTATTGACCCTTCTTCATCCCATTCTCACAACTCATGTCTATCATAGAGATTGATTCTATACCGAGCTTGGCTTTTGAACAAATTTGTCACTGGGTCTGCAGAAAGATAAAATTTCCATCTTCTTCATGCTACTTGTAGTAAGTAGATATGAATGTTGAGTAGATATGAGTGTTGACTGAGTTGATTTAACTTCATTTTGTGTTCTTCCAAACCATGTTAACAACAACACCTAATGGTTTTTAGGCTAAAGGTTACCATTTTTCATGAAAAGTAAGAACTATAATTTATGCATCTTTCTTACTTTTTGATGGAAACATATGAACAACCCAAGATTATTAAGATCCTATATTTCTTATGTATGTATGTGCTAGGATCTCTGTAAGTTGTATAGCAAGACTGCAACTTATTATTCCATCCAAGATTAATGACTGTAATTGTAACATCCCCATTTCTTAGTATCAATGTTCCTTTTTCCCCTTTCTTGAACTTTCCAATTAAATGTCTTTTAGTATCAGTATTTGCCTATTTTAGAACAGATTAGACTTTTTTGGGGTCTACTAACCCTATCAACTTGCTATTATCACAGAAACATGAAATCTTATAAAGTAATAACCCTAATAATTAAATTATAGGAATTAGTTAGTAATAATATTATCTAAATACTCAATTGTATATATATCCTATTATAACCCTAGGATCTTACAATGAGAGATTGGGAAATAACATAAGAGGGATCCCCCTAATTGGCTATTAGGTTAAGCTAATTACCTTATTAATTGGTTCATGTATAATGGTATAAATGTGATACAAATAATCTCAAAAGGCAGATCTAAGGCCATATTTGTATTCCTCATACCCTAGTTAGGTAATTTACCAACATTGGGCCTAATTGGGTGTTAAATGTACCTATCATAGCTATGGAGAAGATGAAATCTAAGTTAGAATGATCTTTCACTTTAATCATAGTACATGCTAATTATGGACCAAATTCTAGGTTTATTGGCCTGTCACACATATCACTTATGACTAATTTTATCGCATGAATGCGGTTTAGGTTGGGTAAATAGGTGGAGGAGCTTGTCTTCCAACTCCAACTTTCCCATAGCCTTGTGAGACATGTTCAATACCCCACAAATAGTGATTACCTTTCTCTCTCTACAATCACCCTTTCTCCATGAGTTCACTGAAAAGCTCCTATCATCATTCCTATAAATTTCACAAGCAATCACTCACATTGTGGGGCAAGCAGAGCTTGAAAACCTCAACTCAGCTCTAAGGGTGTCATTGTTTCTCAGATGTGAGGACCCTTGGATTTCCTAGCTAAACTATCACACAACCTTTCCCAATTGCTTGAAAACATCTCCCATATTCCCTACAAGATTTCCCCTCCAGCCCGATGCGACTATCATTTAGGGCTTCCTAGGGGATCATAATTAAGAGAGAACAATGTTGTGTGAGATCTCTTTCTATGCCTCCACGGTCACACTCTATTAGTTTTGCATGTATTACTCCGCCTCCGATGGAGGATGAACTAAGTGTGAGATGCATTACCTAACCATGGAGCACAAAGATGAGGAGGAAGTAATCAATTTTTGTAAGGAAGAGATACAAATGAGAAGCAATCATATTGGTCTTGCCCTATTTGGGAAACTGATGAGGACACACTCATACAATTTCTTGGTGATGATGAAAATGCTCATCAGTTCGTGGGATCTTAAGTAGGAAGCAACATTTAGGCAAATCAACAACAACCTATTTATCATATAGTTCATGCATTGACAAGATAGATAAAAAGTCATGGTGGAAGGCACATGGAACTTTGACAACAACCTCCTGATCACAAAGGAGATTTGGGAGGAAGATACACCCATGGAGGTACAACTATATCAATGTTTATTATGGGTCTAGTTCTATTATCTACAAATGAGGTATCGATTAGAGGAAGCACTAAGGTTAATCGTGAGAGAGATGGGTGATATTATAGCTATTGACCAGAGTAACTTGGGGTGGGATTCATACTAAAAAGCACATATTAGAGTGGATCTCACAATACCAATCAAGCAAGTACAGAAGATTTGAGACAAAGATGGAAAATTGGTTAAGATTGATACAAAGTATGAAAGACTTCCAACATATCACTACAACTATGACTTGATCAAACACACAGATAGATATTAAGAGAGGGAAGAAGAGGATCAAGATAAACCAAGGTTATGGGGACCGTGGGTGAAGGCCTCACCCATGAAATGGTGGATTAAACCAATTGTAGAGACCTAATGGAAAGAATGATATAAGGAAGTCCATCATGTTTGTTAAGAAACCAGAAGATATAGAACAAGAGGAAAAGGAGGAAGGAAGGAATATTAGCAAGCCTATACATTAAAGAGAGAAAGACAAGTTTCCAAGAAACCCCAACAATGAAAAAGAAGGAAGTGGGTCAAAGGAAAAACCCTTTCCCAGAAGAACGAAAACAATCTAAACAAAGAAGGAAGAGGGAATGAAGAAGGTTTATCACCAGAAGAACTACACCAAGCATGGAAAGAGTTTGTGGGGCATGAATACATAAGTCGAGAGGAGAAACATAATAAGTTTATGGAGAAGAATAATCAAATGGGGTGGGATCAAAGAATGAGAATATCGATGATGATCCTAGAAAATGTACCAATAGTTGAATGATGAGTCCAAACTCATCACCTTTATTTGTACTTTTTTATCTTTAATTGATAATAATCTTGGTATGTATTCCCATAGAGCCAATCATATGATGATTGTGATGAGCATAATATAGTTGATTTGATAATTAGAGAGTTAATTTCATCTATTATGTTTGTCTCAATAATGAGATGATGACATAGATATAATAGATGTATAAATAATGATGTTACTCAGTGACACATGTCTTCAGGTTTAGGACCTAAATAATGAGATCATATATATGATAAGAGTACATACATTCTTGTTATGTCCCTAATTGGATATTACTATGAAAGAAAAATAGACAAAACTAATACATAAAACTAGAGTGTGTGTTGACTTATGATAGAGTCTCATTGGTCATGATATGTGATATCAAGTCAAGCACACATGTACATGTTAGAGAATAGTGTACCAGATAGGCCCACCTTGAGAAGTGATGCATGGATACCATGGAATGGTAGTCAAAATAAACTTTCTTAGTGATAGTGGGAATTGTGGTTCTTAGACCTAAAATCACTAAACTCATCACATGGTATTCATTGTACCTTGACATCATCCAATCTAATCTTGAATAAGGGTTGCCATATAGGTGATGCTGAGGTAATTTTTAACACATGGGGATTGAGTGTGAGTGATGTAGATTGGATTTGTCCCTACTACAAGAGATTGATATCCATGCCACTTGATAAGCGAGACTGAGAAATGTATGGTCATGCTAATGTGAATCAATATGTGATATGTGAGTTCATATGCACTCATATAGTCTGCTCTAGTTTAAGGAACATGGATTGAACATTGCAAAGGATGACAATTCCATGCCTAGAGTTCAATCTGGATATTATAGACAAAGGAATTATATGATCACGATAACATTGATCACAAATTATAGGTTGAAGTTGTTTGCCAACTTTCTGAATTATTTGTGTAGCAATGATGTGTTGCTAGATACTGGTCATTGCTTGTGATGTCATAAACTGGACATCATTGCCAATGTAATCTAGGACCTATAGGGTCACATGCATAGGATGCACGTGGAATAGGAGTCTATTCATGGATGATGTTTAACTTGATTACTATGGTGTTTAGGTATTCAACTTAAACAACTGAGGTTCAAAATTGAATATTGAAACTTTGTTCTGAATAGTTCAAGTGTTGAACCAATCGATTCAAGTGTCATGTCAATTCAAACAACATTGGCTTTATATTGGCTGAGCTATACAAGTGAAATGACCATTTCATGACATGAAGCAACTGTTTCAAGAGTGAAACATTTAGTTCATAAACCAGAATGTCTGAATCAATGATCAATTCAATTGGATCAAGGATTGATGTTGATGTCATGATTGTGCATCAATCAAATATTGAATGCCAATATGTTTGCAAATAGGAAACATCAAGAATCAACCAGTTCAAGGGTGAACCAACCATTTAACCCATGAACTGATCGGTTCACAGTTCGTAGTTTCTAGAAAATCTGTGAATTTTGTCTCTTCAAATCCCTAATGGACTGGAAACCCTGACCTTGGACATCCTATAAATAGAGGGGTACTGGGTGCTTCCTAGACATAGTAATAAGCTTAGACAATTATTGTCCACTCTGGTTGTGGTAACCAAGAAAGCTTGATCAAGTCTTACCCATGAAAGGGAGGGAAAGAAAGGGAGAAATAATCGTGGGAAAGTGAATGATTCCTAGCAGATTGACGTTCACATGGATGACTCCTTCCTGTTGGCTCTGGTAGCACAATGTGGAGTTTGTGGCGAACTATGTGGGATAATCTAGAGGTGAGGAGGTTATTTCCTGCCACTAAGAGGATACCATCAACTGCCATCTGTGGTGTTGCAGTAGGAGGCTATTGTTGATGACGGCTTGAGTGCTACTTGGAGAAGAAGCACACTGCACCAAGAGTTTTCTTTGGTCTTTCTCCAGGATCAGGTATAACTCTTGTTACCCTTCCTTCCTAGATACATAATTATTGATGAGATCTTGCCGATTGGGAATCATGCATTGAATTTTTGTTTCTGATGCCTTACCTTTCAACCAAATTTCCCAACAGTAGCATCAGAGCCACGTCAATTTACAATGCATCCAAATTTAAATCAATATGATTAGATTTATTTTATTGCATGCGATGCGAATATTAAACTAGTTAATATGCATATGAGATTAAAAAAACACATATGATTCCACTATATAAATCTATATATCTATATCTATATCTCTCTCTCTATATGTATATATATATATATATATATATATATATATATATATATATATATATATATATATATATATATATTACACACATCATCCTAAAAGTTGGTTTTGATTGTGAATGTAAAGCATGGTTACAACCAATAACCTGATAGTTCTTTTTTATTGGTTGGATGTTTTGTTTTCCTATTTATAACTTGGTTTACATACCGAGCCTCTCTCTCCTTTTCCATATATAAAAGTAATAGTTCTTTCCTTCCTATTCTCCCCTCACATATAACTCAAGGTTTCCCTGTTAAAATGTAATATATTAAATATGTGTAGGTTAGTTTCTTTTGTTGTTATGGCAAAGAAGACGCTCTGCTCTAGACCAACTAACCATTTCAAAAAATGAACCGATCGACTGGAGTACTGAGGAGGCCAGATGATAAGAGGATGAGCTAATTGAATAGAGGCCTGATGGGTTGACTGGAGGAGTCCAAACATCACTTGAATCAAAGATTAGATGAACATTTCTTATGAATAACCGACCTACCAAGAGGTGAGCCGCTCGGTTCAAGAGTTGAACCAATCAACCTGGATTGGTTCCAGCATAGATCTTCATCAAAAATAGGTTTCTACATATGATGTGGACCTTATGAGGTAGTAATTTTTTGTGTCTCCAAGGAATTGCAATAAAATGGCCATATCCATCCCTTTGTGTTTTATAATTGCATGTTTTTCAATTTTGGTTATAGCATGTATATGATACATACTATAAATATGTGGTGATTAGATATGTATATGTATATAAATATAAATCCCTCAATAAATATTAATTATTAGATGCTTTCCATAATGAAAAGCTTGATCGAATAAGCGTGGGCACGCCCTAGTGTGGTGGGCCATCTATCTTGTGGAAGTGTGATGGTAGATATGTGGGTCTGCCCTAGCATGGTGCATATTCTACCGTGTTAGATTTTGGGTTAGGCTTAATTAGATTATGCCTAAAATCATACATATGGACTATGATAAGGAGTTGTACATATGATCTATCCGAGGGTTGTATGAGATGCAATTGGAAAATGTTGCCTACCTTAATAATTGGTTATGAGCGCCATCATTGGTTGGGTATTAACTTAATTATTTTAGGTCTTGGATCACTAGAAAGTTGTATGCTACAATCTTATGAATTAATAGTTAGGGATATCAATTTGAACAAAATATTTGGAGTGATAATTAATTAAAGGCCTAATTAATATCATCAAACTGATAAAAAAATTAATCAAATATTTTTGGACTAAAGTTGCAACATATTTTGTAGAATATAATGGCAAACACAAACAAATTTTCATTGCAATTGGTCCTTAAGAAGGAAAATATCAATAGGAACAACTTCCACGACCGGTTCAGGTAGTTAAGAATCATTCTCACTCAAGAGAGCAAGCTCTATGTCTGAGAGACACCAACGACATATGAACATCCTCCTATTGTGCCTACGGCTGACATGGATGCTTACAAGAAGCACTCTGAAGATGTTGTGTATGTCAAGTGCCTGATGATGTGCTCAATGAACTATGAGTTGCATAAACATCATGAGAACATGGATGTTATTTGGATGATTACAAATCTCAAGAACATGTACCAAGATCAGGAAACACAAGAGAGGTATGATGTCTCTAAGGCATTGTTGAAGTGCAACATGGTAGAAGGAGATCCAATAGGTCCCAATGTACTCAATCTTATTGGGTATGTGGAGAACTTTGATAGACTTGGATTTCCCTTGGGTCAAGAGTTGGCCACAAATGCAATTCTATGGTCACTGCCACAATCATACAACCAGTTTGTCATGAACTAAAACATGAATGCTTTTGACAAGCCGTTGTCAAAATTACTTGGCATGTTGAGGATAGATTAAGTACAAATGAAGAAGAAGAAACCCAAATCTATGATGATGATCAATAGAGGAGTGTCCAAGGGAAAAGGAAATTCGAAGAAGAGTTCTAAAGCTAGACAAAAACCAAAGTCTTTTGCACTGAACGCTAAGCATGGAGTGAATAAGGAATGAAAATGTCACCACTTTCACAAACATGGACACTAAAAAGGAACTATCCTCTTTACATAGGGGAACTCAAGAAGAAGAAAAAGATAGAGATCTCTAATTTATGACATAGAAGAAGTAAGCTAGAACTATATCGAGCAAGAGTTGCTGCCGCAAAAATTGGAAGCTATCATTCCTTTAATGAGCATGTAACTGAATTTGTGAATTGCTATTATTTACCTACCATTATAACATCATGTATCTTGTATGGACAAGAATATTATGAATATATTTGATGTTTTTCTTTCAAAGATGAGATCTTTAATGGAGGTGGCCCCAATGCCTCATAGTTTATATTTGATGACTCTAGAGACAGTAATATTTACTGAATGACACGATGACTCAAACAATAAAATACCTATATCATTTTCATCTAAATCATAAACAAAAAATGCATTTCTAGAATCCATATGATGGTTATCTAGACACCTTTGGTTATTGAACCAATAGAGACATGTGAGTCTTATTTACTGGCCAAAATGACAAAAGAATCCTCACTAGTTGTAGTGGGAGTGCAGCTATTCTATTAGAGATCATACATACTGATGTATATAGACCCTTTTAGAATAAATGCTAGAGGTGGTTAACAATCCCTCACTATATTTACTGATCATCTCAGTAGATATGATTAATTGTATTTACTGAATACAAGTCTAAACCTATTGAAGTGTTCAAGGAGATTATGAATGAATTACATAACCAACTTGGTAAAAGTATTAAAACTCTTCAATATGATCGATGTGAAAATATTTTAACCAAGAGTTTGAGGACCTTATGGGAAAACATGATAGTTTATCATGATGAAATCCACCTGAAACACAATGATAGTGTATCAGAAAGAAGGAATCACACCTTGTTAGTCATGATGCGATCATCGATAAATCTAGCTGATCTTCCAATTTCCTTTTCACATGATCCACACTAACTAACATATTGTCTAAATGGTTCAAAAGAAACCATATGAGCTATGGTATGGGAACTTGCCAACGTGTCTTTTGTAAGGATTAGGATTGTAAGCCTGTATAAGAAAATTGTTTCTTGAAAAGCTTTGTCCATAAATCACATTAATGTTATTTTTTTAATACTACTTTTATATTTCAATCCGATAGCAAAATATTTGTTTCTAGGATGACTGCATTCCTAAAGGGAATTTGATTCCAAAGGAATCAATGGGAGAAAAGTATAACTTGAAAAGTATGAGACCAACAAGTAAACATTGAACCTAAAAGAGGTACAATAGGAACAAGGAGAATCACAAGTTGTTGTGGAATCTCAAGTTCCTTATGTAGCACAAAACTCATAGTTCTTGTTGAACACAACTTGAACTTGGAAGATTATGACATATTATGGCTCAAGAAGGCGATGAGTTGGTCATATATGATGTGTCAACTACCTACTTAGAATCTATTTAGGGACCTAAGTCTGAGAATGACTTGAAGCCACGAGATCCAATATTGAGTCCAAGTAAACCAACAAGATATGACCTTGATCAATCCACTTGAAAGGGTAAGACCCATAGGATACATTTGGTTCTTTGAGAAAAGACCGACATGGATGGTAGTGAACAAACTTATAAGAGCATATTGGTTGTAAAAGGTTTCAAACATTTTCAAGGTGTTGAACATGATGAAATATTTTCACCAGTTTCCATAGTTGAATCCATTACGATCATGCTTAAAATTGCAACTTAGTATGACTATAAGATTTGGCAAATTGGATGTTAAAACTGCATTCCTTGTGTGGAATAGTTGAGAGGATGTGTATGTGACACAACATGAAGGTTTTATAAATCCAACATTGAAAATAAAGTTCATAAGCAACAAAGGTCAATCTATGAATTGAAGCAAGCATCTCAGAGCTAGAATCTTCTATTTGATAAGATAGTCAAAGAGTTCGAATTTAGTCAAAATGAAGATGGAATCTTGATAACAAGAATTTCGCGGGAGCAAATTTATATTCCACATAATGACTGGAAATAATATGTTTATACTAAAATGTTAGAACATTGATGGGAAGTACCTTCTCTATGGAGGGTTTATGTGAATCATCCTATACGATAGGAATCATGATCTATAGAGATAGATCTAGATAAATTCTTGACCAAAGAAAGATCACATGCATTGGAAAAAATATAGAAAGAGTTCAACATACTAGACATAATGAGAGAAAATTTGTGAAATTTGTTTATCTATAGCCTAGCATCCCAATTCTCGTAAAGAATAAGAATACATGAGTAAGATGCCAAATTGCATTTGCAATATTATGTACTCATCCCATGGTCTCGTATGTATTGGACATAATAAGAGGACATCTGTCAGATCCTAGTGAAAGTCACTAGACTACCATAAAGAACATCCTTTAATATTTGAGAAGCACTAAAAGGATTGGTTCCATGGTTAGGGTAGTAAGGAAGAGTTGGGTGTAAGGGGTTACACTGATGCAAGCTTCCAAAGTGATGAAGAAAGTTAATGATTGCAAACTAAATTTTTATTTGACCTTAAAATGTAACTGTAAGCCATAAAAGTTCTGAGTAAGAGATAGTTGCAAATTCTACAATGGAACCGGAGTATCTTAGGTGTTATAAACACAATAAAGAATATTGTATGGATCAAGAAGTTCATAGAGTTGAACTTGAGGGAGATTCTAGCCATTAATGACATAGTAGAGATATTATGATAACAATGGAGATACTAGTGAGGCAAAGGAACTTAGATAGCATACTAAAACACTTCCATCTCATGCGAAAAGTTGCAAAACAAAGAGATGAGAAACTTGGAAAATACCCACTTGAAGCAAATGTTGCTAACCTGCTATAAAATCACCAGTACAACATAAACACGATGGACATGTTAAAGATCACTTTGAAAAAGATTCATAAGTTATTGGCTCTAAGTGCAGGTGGGAGTCTATTGGTATGTATGCCCATAGAGCTAATCATATGATGATTATGATGGAGCATCATATGGTTGATTTGACACTTATAAAGGAAATTCTCTCTATAATGTTTGTATCAACCGTGAGATGATGAAATAAATATAATATATTTCCAAACAAGGATGTTTCTCAGTGACATATGTATTTAGGTTAAGGACCTAAAGAATGAGATCATATGTAAGATAAGAGTACATACATTCTTGTTATGTCCCTAGTCAGATATTACTTTGGAAGCAAAATATACAATAGTAATACATAATACTAGCATGTGTGTTGACTAATGACAGAGTCTCATTAGTCATGATATGTGATATCAAGTCAAGCACAAAGGTACATGTTAGAGAACAGTGTACCAAAAGATCCACCTTGAGAAGTGATACATGAAAACCATGGAATGGTAGTGAGAATCAGTTCTCATAATGATAGTGGTAATTGTAGTTCTTAGACATAAAATGACAACACTCATCACATTCATTTGTTGTACTTTGACATCATCCAACATGATAGTAAGGGTTTCCATAAAGGTGATGCTTAGGTACTCTAGGACATGTGGAGATTGTGTGAGTGATGTAGATGGTATTTGTCCCTCCTATAGGAGATTGATATCCATGCCACTTGATAAGAGAGACTAAGAAATGTATGGCCATACCCATGTGACTCAATATGTGATATGTGAGCTCACGTGAATCTCAAATAGTATGCTCTAGTTTAAATAACATGGATTGAACATTGAAGAGGACAATGATTCCATGCCTCAAGTTCAATATGGATATATGAGACAAAGGAACTATATGATCATGATAACACTTATCACAGATTGTAGGTTGAAGTTGTTCTCCAAATTTATGAATACTTGGGTAACAATGATGGTTTTCTAGATATTACTCATTGCTTGTGATGTCATAAGTTAGTTATGGACATTCACTACCAACATAAATTGGGACCTATAGGGTCACACACATATGATGCACTTGGAATAAGAATTTATTCATGAAAGATGTTAACTTTATTACTAAAGTGTGTAGGTATTAAATTTAAAAAACTGAGGTTGGAAATTGACTGACTGGACTTTAACCAAATAATTCAAGTGTTGAACCAATTGATTCAAGTGTCAGGTGAATTAAAAAAACATTGAGATGAATATTTCCTGAGCTGGAAAAATGAAATGACCATTTCATGATAATAAACAACAATTGCAAGCGTGAAACAATAAGTTCATCAACTGGATTGTTCAGATCAATGATCAATTCAATTGGATCAAGGATTTATGTTGATGTCATGATTGTGTATTAATTGAATATTCAATGCCAATATGTTTGCAAATAGGAAACATAATGAACAATCCAATTCACCCATGAACTAACCATTGGACAAGGAACCAACTAGTTCACCATTTGTAGTTTCTAGAAAATTTGTGAATTACATTTCTTTGACTCCTATATGGAATAGAAACCATGACCCTAACCCTCCTATAAATAGAGGGGTACTGGGGGATTCCCAAACATAATAATAAGCTCTGATAATTGGTGTCCTCTCTGGTTGTAGTAACCAAGAGAGCTTGAGAAAGACCTACATGTGAAAGGGCGAGATAGAAAGGGAGAAACAGTTGTTGGCAACTAAATCAATCCTAGCAGATTGACTATGCCCTGAGAGCCAATCATGGGATGATTGGTGGGATACATTAAGATTGATTTGATAAACATCAAAGGCAAGCTTCCAATTCTTTCTAGTTCAGTCATATGAGATAGTGATAGAACAGATTGAATGTCTAGAGAATGACAGTACTCAATGACGTATGCCTTCAGGTTAAGGACTTGAACGATGAGATCATACGGATGCTAAGAGTTTGTACATTCTTGTTATGTCCCTAGTCGGATGTCATTGTGGAAGGTAGATAGACAGCAATGACACACAAGACTAGATTGTGGTGTTGGTTGATGACAGAATCTCATTAGTCATGATATAGAGATATCAAACCAAACACATAGGTACTTGTTAGAGAACAAGTGTACCGGACAGACCCACCGTGAGTTTGACACATGGAACCATGACATGGTAGTCACAGTCAGTACTCACAATGATGGTGGTGAGTGTGATTCTTTGACCTGAAATCACTACACTCAACACATGTCGTTGGGCACACTTTGACATCATCAAACGCAGTCCTGAAACATGGGTCGTTATAAAGGTGATGATTGGGTGGCTTTGACACATGGGGCTTTTGAGGGGTGAGTGATAGATATGGGATTTGTCCCTCCTGAGGGAGTTTGATATCCATGGCCACTTGATGAGTAGGATTGAGATAGGCGTGCGCACACATGTGTGAATCAGTATGTGATATTGATGTCATACATATCTCCTTCAATCTACTCTGAGATCAAGAAAGTGAATGAACGTTGACAGGATGACTGTTCCATGCCTCAAGTTCATTTGGGATATCAGTGACAAAGGAATTATACATTCGCTGTAACACCATTCACGGATTGTAGGATTGAAAGTTGTTCTCCAACTTTCTACTTTCACTTGGGTAGCAATGATGTGTGACTAGGCACCGCTCTTTTCTTGTGAAGTCACAAGTGTTATGGACTCTCACTACCAACGTGAAATGGACCTGCAGGGTCACACACATAGGATTTAACCTGGAAGAGGAATTTTGTCCACAAGCAATGTTTAGATTGATTACTAAAGGAGTTTAGTAGTTCAATTAAACACTCAGTCAGTCGATAGCTCAATATCGTATGGTTCAAGGTGTTGGACGCATTGATTGGAGTATCGGATTGATTGAAATTGTAATTGACTGATTCTGCACAACCTGCACTCCCAACCGATCGGCTCAAGTGTTGAACCGGTCGGTTGAGGTTGCTGAACCGGTCGGCTCAAGTGTTGAGTCGATCGGCTCATGTACAGAGTGAAACGAGCGGTTCAAGTGTTGAACCAATCGGTTCAACTGGTGCAACCGAGCAAGTTGGGAAAGTCAGGTCGGTGAGAATTTTCCTTGCGTTTCACTTGCCCAATTTGATTGGAACAAGGATTGGTATTCGATACCAATTAGAAACAAAAGATAGAAATTCAACCGGGAACTGATCAGGACCACGAACCAACCGGTTCAGAAGTGAACCGATAGGCTCATGGGTCCCAACCGATCGGTTGGTGCTCCAACCGACCGGTTCAGGTCCCCAACCGACCGGTTCACTTGTGAACCGATCGGTTCAGGTTGCGAGTTGGTTGCTTTTTGTGGAAAATCTCGAACCCTTCTACTCCTGCTTTAGTCCCACATTGCCTGGGATAGAGAACCCTGTCCCATGGCCCTCCTATATATATAGGGGTAGTGGGGGCTTCTCAGACAACAACTCAGTGCAACCAGTTGCTCTGCAAAGTTGTCGTTCTCTCTGGTTTTGGTAACCGAGAGAGAGCCCGAGCAAGTGCTTCCCGCAAAGGGAGGTGCAGCAAGGGAAGGACAACTGCAGTTGCAACTGGAGGCAGGAGAGTTTGTTGGCGACTAGTACGTCAACAGGAGGGTGCGACTCCTTCCACTTCCTTGTGGGACAAGGAGTGTGGTGTTCCAGGTGGTCCGTGTGGACTACTTCAGAGGTGGGAGGTTTCTGCCACTCAGGAGGACAACTGTCAATCCCGACAGTCTGGTAGGAGGAGGAGTTGTCAGTCCCGGTGCGACCAGGAGCTGCACAGACACCGTCCAAGACCGGAGGTGAAGACCGCGCAAGGCGCGAGGTATTGTCACCAAGCAAGCCTTGGGACAAGGTATGATTCCACAAACCATCCTTTCCTATTATATAGACGTTGACGCATTTCCTCGTTATGGGTTTGGGGGAGAAATGTTTGTTTCCGCTACCTTCTCTGCCTCCCCTAAAACCCTACAGTGGTATCAGAGCCACGTCAACTGCTCTGTATTTTAGGAATATCGATATGATCGATTTTGGTTTGTCGCCTTTATTTATTGCATACGATGCGAATAATATTGGCTTTATGCATGTCCAATCCTAAATCCACAAATCCCAATTACATATATGATATGTATTATTAATGCACTCGATACACGTCACCCTTAAATGAGTTTTGTGGTGGATGTATAGCGTGGTTATGGCCAATAAACCCTATCTGTGTGTGGTAGTTTTTGGTTGCTTGCATCTCGATCTGCGCACCGATCTTCCTTCTCCTATTCCTGATGTAACTCGAAATAATTTGAGATTCTTTCCTACCTTTGCTCCCCCCGAATGTAACTCGGGGTTTACCTTTTTAAAGCAATGTAATAAATAGGATAGATTTTTATTTCTTGTTATGTCGAAGACCGGAGGACATCAAGATGACAACTGAAACGATCGGTTCAAGGCGTGAACCAATCGGTTGACATTCCAGACAGTCAGTTCAAGGAGTGAACCGATCGGTTGATGACCGGTTTGAGGAGCGAGACGAGTGGGTGGCGGACATGACGAGACGCACAACGTCTAGGCGAACCGATCAGTTGGAGGATCCAACCGATCGGCTGGTGGCACCCAAACGACCGACTGGAGAGTACAGATCATTCATGTGATGAGTTGATCAACTTGGATGGCAAGGCACAGATGTTCATCTTGTACAGGTTGCATGTGATGTTGACCTAGATGACCGTTATTCCTCTTGGCTCGAGGAATCACATTAGGATGGCCATAATCATCTCTTTTTATCATTTTGTGCATGTTTTCTGTGGGATATAGCATGTATATGATACGTACTATGTATTGTGGTGATTGGGTATATGTATATAAAAACCAAATCCCTCATTAAAATATTAAGTCTTATATGCCTTCCATTAGCGGCACACATAAAAAGCTCGATCGACCAAGCGTAGGTTACGCCAAAGCATGGTGCGCCGTCTATCTTGTGGAAGTGTGAAGGGTAGACATGTAGGTTCTGCCAAAGCAGGGTGCATGTTTATCGTGTCGGCTTTTGGGTTAGACTTAACTGGTGATTCTTAGAGCGTCTAAGCCCAGAGGCAAGGAGTGTTCATGGCAAGGTGTTGTGCATGTTCATTCAACAAGAGTTGCATATGATGCAATTGGCAAGAGTTGCCTACCTGAGAGATCTAAGTTGTGGGCGATCAGCCATAGCTGACTCATGACTTAGAGGATTTCAGGATCTTGCCCACTAGAAGGTTGTACGCTGCAATCTTCTGAATTGATGGTGAGGGCTACCAATTTGAAGTAAAATAGTGGGAGCGATAATTAATTAAAAGGCCTAATTTTATCGTCAACTTTTCAAATCAATCAAACAAGTCAAAAGAGTTTTGGACTAAAATTGCATATATTTCCTTTTGTTAAAATAAATGGTTAATCAACAAATCACTTTATTTGCGATCGGTCTTTGAGACCAACAAATTAAATGG
This sequence comes from Alisma plantago-aquatica, assembly GCA_963693085.1. NCBI lineage: Eukaryota > Viridiplantae > Streptophyta > Magnoliopsida > Alismatales > Alismataceae > Alisma > Alisma plantago-aquatica. The sequence goes on from OY856410.1 coordinate 282,109,161, forward strand.
GAATAATTCCACGACTCGTTAGGATGATGAGAAGTGTTCTCACTCAAAGAGCGAAAGCTCTAAATCCTAGTTATACCAGGACCAGATAAACTCAATCCCACCACATCAATGGCAGAAAGTATGCTTATGGAAGCATACCGAGGATGACATTGATGAGGAGTGCTTAATGTTGTGTTCTCTAAACTATGAGTTGCAGAGACAACATGAGACATATGATGTCTCCAAGACACTGTCCTAGTATATCATGACAGAAGAAGATCCAGTAAGGTATTCACACACTCAATGTGATTGGGTATGTGGAAAACCTGACTAAGAAGGATTCCCTTTGAGCCAAGAGTTGGCTATTGGTATGATACTACAAATGTTGCGAGGATCATACAATTCATGATAAACTACAACATGAACAACTTTGACAAGCATTGACAGAGTTGTTGGACATGTTGAGGATAGTAGAGGAAAAGATGAAGAAAGACAAACCATAATCTTTGATGTGATCAAAGAAAAGGTAAGTCTTAAGGGCAAGGGCAAGGGCAAAGTTAAGATGTGTTCTGATGCTAGCCAGCAATCCAAGCCGTCTTCAGCCTCAAGGCACATGAGGAAAGGGTGTATGAGGGAATTTCCCTCTATATCTGGAAGAACAAAAGAAGATGAAGGAAGGGGATGGAGATCTCCACCTAAGGTATCTTGAAATGAACCACTTCTTTATCTAAGGTATATGATACCAAGATATGGATCTATCATATATGATATGCAAGATCTGCAAAGAAGTGATGGCCTTTGTGAAAGGACCAAGAAAGAAGTACCCATCATTGGAGCAAGTGTTGCTGCCATAGATAGGAGTATCTTTCAGTTTATTTCAGCCTAAAGGGCACGAAATAGAGTTGAGAACTGCTATTTCATATATTTCCAATAGATAGAAACACTTTATTTTTTCATATTGTATGACAATGATGGCAATTAATAAAGTTGATGTTTCAATCTTAAAGATATGATCTTTGTGGCAATGCCTTGTTTATCTTGTAATACATGGTATGTATAAGATAAAATGATACCTAAAGTTATTGATAACTCAAACAATTAAATTAGCATGAATCATAAGAAATTCATTTCTAGTTTCCATATGATGGATAAATATAGACTCTTTTGGTTAGAGAACCAGTAAGAGACATGAATCTCTTATACATGATTAATCAATCTTCACTAATGGTAGTGGGAGAATGATCATCCAATTAGGTATAATACATGTGATGTATTAACATACCTATTGGAGTAAATGCTAATACTTCAAATGGTGTTTAGAGAAATACCAATATGAATATCTTGAAGTGTTCAAGATTATCATAGATGAAGTGCAAATTTGGTAAAGTGTTAATTCTTGATGAGATCAATGAATGAAATACTTGGACCAAATGTTTGAGATGCTTATGAGTGATTATGATAATGTATCATAGTGAACTCATGATTAAGGCATGGTGATGTCTAAATCAAGAAGGAATCATACTCTAAGGAGTTAGAGAATGATTATCAAATAACTGAATTCTTCTTAATAAGTGAATACCCCACACTAATAAAAGAAATTAAGAATCACAAGGGTTGTGAGTTCTTATATTCTTAACAGATACACCTCAATTATCTATGTGATGAGTTGTTCATGTGATGAGTCAACTATCTAGATGAATATGAGGAACCGAATTTTGAGTTATGATTTATGACCATTACATCCTAAATGACATCCATATCAACCATAAGGTGTGACCTTGATGGTAGCACTCATTGGATGAAATCCATAAGTGCAAATGAGTCTTAAATGTTAAGACACATGGATAACATTTGAGAAGGATGATGCTTGTTGATTGCAACTTAATGACTGAGACATTTGGCATATGGATACTAAAACCGCATTCCTATGAGGAATAAAACAAGGATGTGTATGTGACACAACCTTTAAGGTTTATGAATCCACTAATGCAAAATGAAGTCTATAAGTTACAATGCACTAATCAATGTGATTGATTGAGTACAAGCAACTCAGAATTGGATCTTTACTTTGATGATATAGTCAAAGGGTTTGACTGATATGTCAAAGATAAAGAAGGGATCTGTAATTTAGTGGGAGCGTGTTCACATTCCACATGTTGATGTGAAATGGAAATGTTCTAGAATGGAAATCCAAAAGTGGAAATTATCTTTGAGGAAGATAGAGATGTTTCCTATGTGATAGGAATAGAGTTCTATAGAGATAGTTCTCAAAAAATCTATTGACCTGAGAAAAGAGAGCATACATTTGCAATCTGTACTGAAGTGTAGAGTATGCACATATTCAGTGGGAGAAAACGTGTCCATGTTACATGGAGTTAGTATCCCAAGGCCAAGTGTCCAATTCTTATGAAGAATGGGAACACTAAGAATAGATAAGGATCTAGCATGTATGTAATCATCCCATTGTCTTGCATGTATGGACATGGCAAGAACAAAATGCATTCATCATTTTGTATGTATGACATGACAATATGATATGCTCATCCTGATAAATCGTATGTGGGACATGACGAGTGGATGTCTGTCTACTTCCAGTAAGGGTTACTGGAACACCATGAGAACTTGATAAGTACTTGGGAAGTACTAGTTCTATGGAGATAAGGAAGAGTTCAATGTAAAGAGTTACATTGATGCGAACTTCCGAAAGGACAGAAAATAAATCGCAAAATATATATAGGATATATAAAAGTGAAAGTTTGTTGATAATTGGAAGTGTTCCAATAAAACCATTTAAAAGGAATTCCGAGTATCTATGTGTTAAAGAACATCAGTGGATACTATATGGATCTGGAAGTTCATGAGATGAACTTATAGATATTCCGTTCATTGATGAAAAGTCTGGAATCCTTGATCATGCAATGTGGCTAAAGGTTAGCAAAGGAATACTAGATTGCATATTACGACAACTCCATCTCATACGTGTGACGTACATCGAAGAGATGAGAGACATGCAATTAATACTGACTTTGGCAAGGTGTTGCCATTACTCACTATGTTGGCACTAGAGCACAGTAACATGTGGGACATGTTTGAAGATCATTATGAATATGATTCAAGGGTGATTGGCTCACAGTGCAAGTGGGAGTCTGTTGGTATGTATGCCCTGAGAGCCAATCATGGGATGATTGGTGGGATACATTAAGATTGATTTGATAAACATCAAAGGCAAGCTTCCAATTCTTTCTGGTTCAGTCATATGAGATAGTGATAGAACAGATTGAATGTCTAGAGAATGACAGTACTCAATGACGTATGCCTTCAGGTTAAGGACTTGAACGATGAGATCATACGGATGCTAAGAGTTTGTACATTCTTGTTATGTCCCTAGTCGGATGTCATTGTGGAAGGTAGATAGACAACAATGACACACAAGACTAGATTGTGGTGTTGGTGGATGATAGAATCTCATTAGTCATGATATAGAGATATCAAACCAAACACATAGGTACTTGTTAGAGAACAAGTGTACCGGACAGACTCATCGTGAGTTTGACACATGGAACCATGACATGGTAGTCACAGTCAGTACTCACAGTGATGGTGGTGAGTGTGATTCTTTGACCTGAAATCACTACACTCAACACATGTCGTTGGGCACACTTTGACATCATCAAACGTAGTCCTGAAACATGGGTTGTTATAAAGGTGATGATTGGGTGGCTTTGACACATGGGGCTTTTGAGGGGTGAGTGATAGATATGGGATTTGTCCCTCCTGTGGGAGTTTGATATCCATGGCCACTTGATGAGTAGGATTGAGATAGGCGTGCACACACATGTGTGAATCAATATGTGATATTGATGTCATACATATCTCCTTCAATCTACTCTGAGATCAAGAAAGTGAATGAACGTTGACAGGATGACTGTTCCATGCCTCGAGTTCATTCGGGATATCAGTGACAAAGGAATTATACATTTGCTGTAACACCATTCACGGATTGTAGGATTGAAAGTTGTTCTCCAACTTTCTAATTTCACTTGGGTAGCAATGATGTGTGACTAGGTACCGCTCTTTGCTTGTGAAGTCATAAGTGTTATGGACTCTCACTGCCAACGTGAAATGGACCTGCAGGGTCACACACATAGGATTTAACCTGGAAGAGGAGTTTTGTCCACAAGCAATGTTTAGATTGATTACTAAAGGAGTTTAGTAGTTCAATTAAACACTCAATCAGTCGATAGCTCAATATCATATGGTTCAAGGTGTTGGACGCATTGATTGGAGTATCGGATTGATTGAAATCGCAATTGAATGATTCTGCACAACCTGCACTCCCAACCGATCGGGTCAAGTGTTGAACCGGTCGACTGAGGTTGCTGAACCGGTCGGCTCAAGTGTTGAGTCGATCGGCTCATGTACAGAGTGAAATGAGCGGTTCAAGTGTTGAACTGATCGGTTCAACTGGTGCAACCGAGCAAGTTGGGAAAGTCAGGTCGGTGAGAATTTTCCTTGCATTTCACTTGCCCAATTTGATTGGAACAAGGATTGGTATTCGATACCAATTAGAAACAAAAGAAGGAAAGTCAATCGGGAACTGATCAGGACCACGAACCGACCGGTTCAGAAGTGAACCGATCGGCTCATGGGTCCCAACCGATCTGTTGGTGCTCCAACCGACAGGTTCAGGTCCCCAACCGACTGGTTCGGTTCAGGTTGTGAGTTGGTTGCTTTTTGTGGAAAATCTCGAACCCTTCTACTCCTGCTTTAGTCCTATATTGCCCGGGATAGAGAACCCTGTCCCATGACCCTCCTATATATATAGGGGTAGTGGGGGCTTCTCAGACAACAACTCAGTGCAACCAGTTGCTCTGCAAAGTTGTCATTTTCTCTAGTTTTGGTAACTGAGAGAGAGCCCGAGCAAGTGCTTCCCGCAAAGGGAGGTGCAATGAAGGACAACTGTAGTTGCAACTAGAGGCAGGAGAGTGTGTTGGCGACTAGTATGTCAACAGGAGGGTGCGACTCCTTCCACTTCCTTGTGGGACAAGGAGTGTGGAGTTCCAGGTGGTCTGTGTGGACTACTTTAGAGGCGGGAGGTTTCTGCCGCTCAGGAGGACAACTATCAATCTCGATAGTCCGGTAGGAGGAGGAGTCGTCAGTCCCGGTGCGACCAGGAGCTGCATAGACACCGTCCAAGATCGGAGGTGATGACCGCGCAAGGCGCGAGGTATTGTCACCAAGCAAGCCTTGGGACAATGTATGATTCCACAAACCATCCTTTCCTATTATATAGACGTTGACGCGTTTCCTCGGTATGGGTTTGGGGGAGAAATTTTTGTTTCCGCTGCCTTCTCTGCCTCCCCTAAAACCCAACAATTTAAAGGGATGACTCCTTCGCATTGGCTCTGGTAGCACAACATGGAGTTCCTAGTGGTCCGCGTATACCCTTTCATAGGTAAGGAGGTTGTTTCCTGCATTAGGAGGGTGCCGTCAACTGCCATCCATTGTGTTGCACTAGGAGGCTGTTGCCGATGGCTGGTTGAGTGCTGCTTGGAGAAGAAGCATGCTTCAACACGAGTTGTTGTTGGACTTGTTCTAGGACTGGGTAACTCTTGTTACCCTTCCTTCCTAGATACATTGTTATTGAAAAGATCTTTTTGATTGGGAATCATACATTAAAATTTTGTTTTCAATGCCTTACCTGTCACCCATATTTCCTAACAAATAAATCATTTGTTATTGGATTGTATTTAGCATAAATTATCTTACTTTTCTCTTCTTTCTTAAATTGGAAATTTAACTTGATTTTCATGAGTTTTGTACAAAATATATTCACATTAATTCAAAGGCCCAAAAGACCCAAGAACCAGAGGCTTCAAATTCCATTTTAATCTATCCAATCGACTATCTCATCTACCCAGTCAATCATTTCAGTAACATAGAGAATTCTTGAACAAAACTACCAACTAATCGACTCAGTCCATTAGCCAATCAGTTCATTAGCCCACTGCATTGCGTCCTAGAACCCAATATGTCATTTCATAGTGTCGATCCACCAACTAAACTTTCCAAGTCATTGAGTGAACCGAGCGGTTCATCAAGTGAACTGGTCGGCTCAGAAGCCCCAAGTAGGAGTTTCAAGTCCAAAATAGCCAAATAAATTCCTCAATGGTCAAGGCTGGGTCAAAGCGGTGCCGCCACCTTTCCCTCTAGGGTTTTGATTACTTTTGCTGACTCGTGCCCACACAGATATGAACCAAGCAGCTTGGGGAGTGAGCGGACCAGTTCATCATTCGTGAGTAGTGCATTTCAGTAGCTGACAACCTTTTTTTTTTATCTCCCCCTTAGGGTTTCCACCCTTCCTTTCCCTATAAAAGGAGGGAGGACTCCATAAGAAAAGGGGATCCTGAGTTATCTAGATTTTGCTTCTATTCTTTACATTACGTGTGAGTAGTTCCCTTTCGGGGCATGGGGACTAGCTCCATCGCCTATTATTTTTCGATGTAATTGACTCCTTGGTTCAATAAAAGAATAATTTCATTCTGTTTCTACTTTGATCATTGGATGAATTGATTTATCCTTCTGGGGTGATGTGATCATGGATCCCCACAAGGATGAACCCCTAATCCCTTAATTGCGATTGTTATCTTTTTATCTTTTGATCTTGTACTTGTTTTTTTGTCAGAGTTGTTATATTCATGTGTGAGCGTTGATATCTTAGGTGCTTGCATAAACAAACTCATGATATTTTGGTACAACCACCTGATTTATATCATGATATATTCTACCTATTTGACTAGTTTATTATAGGATATGATGACATGATCACCTGATCCACATGGCTCAAACTTCAAACAGGAATCACATATATCTAGATGAAATCTCGAAGAATTATGTGCTGGATTCTTGGTAGAGGATTCATAAAAGTCAGGATCAAAAGGTTCACGGGAAATCCAACCTTAGTGTGATTGTGCTTTGTATGGACACAATCCACATGGTCCTAATTGATTATTGAGATTTAGGAGTTGATTTGTTGAATAAAAACATGTCTATTGGTAGTGATCCCCATACCCCCAGATCCTTTTATCATTTGATCTTAACTATTTTATTCATGTATTTTTGTTCTGTTCTTAGCATTAATCAAACTCTCACAAATTGGAATTTAGTTTTTTTACTCTCACAATCTATTATGGATTTCAACATTTTCTTTTCTACCTTCCCTTGGATTGATACTTTACTATACTAAGTTGACTTAGTGCTTTCACCAAGTTGACAACCTGGTTAGAAGGTTAAACTCAAGGAACTTTCCAAGTGATTGGTGCACAACAACACACATGAATTTGGTGTCATTGTCGGGGATGACAAGTGTTGTTTTTTGAAATCAATTCTTAGTTAAGAGTTCTCTCCTTTTCATAATTTTAGTTTGGTTCTATAATTTTTAGTTTGTTTCATATATTTTGTGTTGTTCCATAATTTCTTATTTTATTCTATAATTTCATTCCTTCGTTCTGGTTTATTTTAACTTTAGTTGTGTCATAATTGTTAGTTCCATTGAAATTTCTTTCTTTAGTTTACCTTCATATTTTTAGTTTTGTTTCATATTTCTTTCCTTAGATTTTGTAATTTTTTTGCCTACTAAGACCCATACCAGTTGTGTATATCCTCCTTCTGTCGAGTTTCCATTCTAACAATACTACTTTCATTAGTTAGTTCTATAATTTATCTTGACATTTTTTCCCTCTTGTTCTTTTGACCCTTTTCCTCAGGAATCAACATCGTATGAAACGTCCCTGAGGTGTTACAACACACCTTTCTCCTACAATCCTGAGATTGATAGGACCTTTTACTGTTTAAATTGATCCCATTGATCCAGGATGGATCAAGAAGAAGTGATCCATAGGTGGATTCAGTTGGATCTAGCTGCATAGAGAGCAACTATTGAAGTACAAGCCATGGCTCAAGTAGAATCCAAGCAACAAAAACACCTTAATGACTTTTTAGTCCTCAGTAGCACTGACTGGAATCCTATCATTCCTCCTAAAATCACTGCCCTACAGTTTGAAATTTGTACATAATGGATTAATTCCCTCTAAAATAGCCCATTTGTGAGATGTCTGGGAGAAAATAGTCAAGACCACCTTTGATGATTCCTTGACTTATGATCCTTGCAAAAGTAGCATACATTACTGCAACACCTTCAGGCATGGATTTTTAAAATACACTCTCACTGCCCAAGTCATGACTTGATATAATGCTCTTGAAGGAAATCCCATCACCACGTGAGAAGCTCTCTAGACAAAATTTCTTGAAAAATACTACCCCCATCCCTAACTTATACCATCATGGGACAAATCAATAGATTCATCCTGATTCCTGGTGAGAGATTAAAAGAAGATTGGGTGTCAGTCAAGGAACTCCTTCATCTTTTCCCACAACACAATATACCCAATGATCAATTGAATGAATTTTTTTATCGAGGTATGGATGATGATTCATGAAATTCCTAGACACATCCCCTAGGGGGACTTGATGTTCTAAAATATCAAAAGTGCTTCAGCGGTTGTCTAGAGAAGTGTTGAAACTTAGGCTAGATCTAACAGAGGGAGAGTCCTCAAGGTTGCAAAAGCTGAAGACAAATCTAAGCTAAAATCTACAGAGAGTCTCAAGATGATAATTTGAAGGCAAGACTATGTGGAATCCTCCATTAATACATATGAAAGAAGGACACCTCAACAACAATTTGAGGATGTGAATGTTATTTATGACATCCCCAACCAAGCTGAAAATTCATAGGCTAGAATCCACCCCGTCTATCGATATAATAATCAACAAAACTATAGAAATCAAGGCATTGATATGGAGAAACAATTCCACAATCCCCATCAAGCTTTCCCACCTCCTAATAATGAGAGAATTACTTCTATAGAAAGAATCATTCTGTCTATCAATCAAAAAATGATGGTTAATATCCAGAAGATGATGAATGATAACCATCAAGGTCACCAAAGATCAATTGATACCCAGTTGGCTTTGTTGACCGCAACCCTATGTCCTCCCACAGGAGCTCTCATCGGGAAACACACACCAAATCCCATGCATATAGAATAGAATAAGGTTTTTACTACCCAGTTAGGCCTTACCACTCATAAAACGGCAAGTCCTTCCTGTTGGGAAATCAGGTCAACATATAAGACAGTGGAAATATTTTTTTCAATGCCCGATTCCATAACTAGTAAACCGTGTCAATAATAATGTATCTAGGAAGAAGGTAACAAGGTTATAACTAGACTTGGAGGAATTCCAACGACAAATCTTGTTTTTGTAGTGTGTGCCTTTCTTCAAGTTACATCTGGATAACATCAACAATGACCTCCTAATTGATCACCATGGATGGTAGTTGATTGCTTCCTCCTAGTGGGGCAAGTGCCTCTCGCCTCGAGAGTAGTCCATGAAGACCAGTGGAAACTCCATGTTGCACTACTAAAGACAACCAGAAGGAGTTGTCCCTTCTAACGTCAACTTGTTAGAGTTAATTGACTCTCCCACTTGTCTCTCCTTTGGTATCCCTCCCTTTGATGGGTAGGACTTTCTCAGGGATCTCTAGTTACCACAACTAGAGAGGAAACAAATTGTCAGAGCTTATTGTTGTGTCTGGGAAGTCCCCAATACCCCTCTATTTATACAAGGGTCAAGGTCAGAGTTTCCAATCCATCTTCGATTTAAAGAAATGACTTTTTATGAATTTTATAAAACCTCCAAATAGTGAACCAGTCAGTTCACTGTCTAGTGGGTCAGTTCACGGGTGAACTAGTCCGTTCAACCACTCAACTGGTTGGGTTCAACCCTTGAACTAGTCAGTTAAACATGTTTCCTATTTGCAAACATGTTGGACTTTAATATCTGATCAATGCACAATCATGACATCAACATTGATCCTTGATCCAATCAAATTGATCATTGAACCGAATGATTTTCACTTCATGAAACTATTGTTCATACCATGAAATGATCGTTTCATATGAGAAATGGTTGTTTCATATTTGAAATGATTGTTTCACATGATCATCTCAAGCCAATATTCAACCAATTGTTGTTTCCAATTGACCTGACTCTCCAACAAATTGGTTCAACACTTTAACCGACTAGTTCAGAGTTTAGTCACTCAATTTTGAACTAGTGTTATTTGAATTGAATACCTAAACAATTTTAATAATCAAGTTAAATATCATTCATGAATAAAATCCTATTTCAAGTGCATCCTAAGCGTGTGACCTTATAGGTCCCAATTTATGTTGGAAGTGAATGCTCATAACTAACTTCTGACATCATAAGCAATGAGCTATCTAGCAAACATCATTGCTACCCAAGTAATTTGGAATGTTGGAGAACAACTTCAACCTACAATCCATATCAATGTTATAGTGACCGTATAGTTCCTTTCTCTCTAATATCTAGATTGAACTTGAGTTCTCTCTAATATCCAGATTGAACTCGAGGCATATAATTGTCATCCTCTTAAAAATTCAATCCATGTTTCTTAAACTAGAGCAGACTGTTTGAGATGCATGTGAGTTTCCATTTCACATTTTGAATCACATGAGTATGGCCATACATTTCTCAGTCTTTCTTATCAAGTGGCCAGAATATCAATATCCTATAGGAGGGACAAATCCCATCTACATCACTCACATAAGTTCCCATGTATTACAATCTATCTGAGCATTACCTTTATGGCAATCCTTATTCAAGGTCATGTTGGATGATGTCTAAGTCCAACAAATGATATGTGATGAGTGTAGTGATTTTAGGTCTAAGAACCACAATCATCACTATTACTATGAGAGCTTTTGACTACCATATAATGGTCTCCATGTATCACTCTCAAGGTGGGTCTGTCCAATACACTATTCTATAACAAGTACCCATGTGTTTGACTTGATATCACATATCATGAATAATGAGAGTTTGTCACCATTCAACACAAACTCTAGTCTCATATATTACTGTTCTCTATTTTGCTTCCACAGTAGTATCTGACTAGGGACATAATAATAATGTATGCAATCTTATCATACATATGATCTCATTGTTCAGGTCCTCAAACTAAATACATATGTCATCGAGTCACATAATTCTTTAGGCATCAATTATAAATGTGTCATCATCTCATGATTGATACAAACATAATAGACGAGATTACCTTTATGATTATCAAATCAGGTATCTAATGCCCTAATACAATCATCATATGATTGGCTCTCAGGGCATACATACCAACAAACTCCCACTTCCACTCAGAGCCAGTTACCCACGAATCTTATTCCAAGTGAGCTTAACATGTCCATCATGTGTTTGCTATGCAAGCAATTTTATAACTGGTTAGCAACATTTTCTTCTTGTCAGTATTTTAGAAGTTTCATATGTCTTCGCTATAAAGCTTCTCATATGAGATGGAAGCCATAGTATGTTATTTGAGGTTCCTTGCCTATCTAGTATCTCCATTGCTGTCATGGTATTTCTTTCATGTCATCAATGGTTGGAACCTCCCACAATTTCATCTACATGAACTTATAGGTCCATATAATATCCTTTGTTGTGTTCATAATACCTAAGATACTCGACTTCTATTGTAGAATTTGCAACTATCTCTGGCTTAGCACTATTCTGGCTTATAATTCTATTTTAAGGTCAAATACAAATTTGGATTGTGATCTAATTTTTTTTTATCATTTTGGAAGCTCACATTGATGTAATACTTTACACCCACCTCTTCCTTATTACCATAACTAAGGAACATATCCTTTTAGTGTTCTCAAGTAATTAAAGATGATCTTTGTGGCAGTCCAATGGAATCCACTGGGATCTGACAGATGTCCTATCATCATGTTTAATACTTATGATATAATGAGATGAGTACATAACGTTGCATTCATGATCTATATCCAATTGCGAATGCATATGGAATCTATCCATGTGTTTCTATATTTTACAAGAACTTGGACACTAAGCTTTTGAGAGACTAACTCCATGAAACATGGATAAGTTCTCACTTATTGGGTCATGCAAGATGAACCCTTTCAACATCTTGCCAATGTATATGCTCTTACTTAGTCAAGAAGCTTTCTAGACCTTTCTCTGTAGATCTTGATTCTATCATATAGGATGCTATTCCTAAGCCCTTCATAAAGAAGGTATTTCCTTGCTAGGTTTTAATATTTGTAGGATAAGGATGTTATTCCCAATCATTATGTGAAATATAGATATGATCCCACTAAAATCTTGCAATCACATGTTTCATCTTCATTCAGACTAAAGTCAAACTCTTTGACTGTCTTGTCAAAATGGAAGATTCAATCTCTAAGATTGTTGCTTTAGTCCAAAGTTTGACATTTGTAGGTTATATACTCTATTTGTAATATTTGGTTTTACAAAACCTTCTAAGTCATGTCACATACACATCCTCTAAAATGTTCCTATTAAGGCATGCAAATTTAACATCCCTCTTGCAAAATATTATAGTCGTAGTAAGGTGCAATTGCAAGCATTGATCCTAATGGATTTAACCATGACAACTGGTGAAGATTTCATCAAAGTCAACATCTTGTACTTGTTTGAAATTTTTGCAACAAATCCATTCTTATAGGTTTGTATACCACTACCCATGTCAGTCTTTTCTGAAAGACCCAAATGCACCCTATGGGTCTTACCCCTTCAGCTGGATCCATTAAGGTCATACCTTGTTGGACATGGAATCCATCTTGGATCACATAGCCTCAAGCCATTTCTTAGACTTTGGTTCCTCAATAGCTTATAGGTAAGTTGTTGAATCATCATATAAGACCAACTTACCACCTTCTCGATCCATAAGATATCATAATCTTTCAAGCTGTAGACGTGTTCTACTAGAATTATGAGTTTTATGTGTTTATAAGGAACTTGAGATTCCACAACAACTTGTGATTCTCTTTGTTCCTAGTATAGATCTTTTAGATTCAAATTTTGGAATCATACTTTTCAATTTCTACTTTACTTCCACTGATCCCTTTCAAATTAAATTCCTCTTTGTAATTCATCCATCCAGGAAACAAATGCCTTTTTTGTCGGATTGGAATACAAAGTAGTATTCAACAAAATAACAGTAATGCAATTTAAGGACAAAGCTTTCAAAAAACTATTTTCTTATATAAAATTTCATCCGTAATCTTTATAAAAGACATATCGGGACACTTCCCATTCCATATCTTATATGGTTTCTTTTGAACCATTTTAGACGGTACATTGTTTTAATGTAAATCATGTGCCAAAAAGGAAATCAGAAGATTAGCTAGATTTTATTTATAATCATGCAATGACTAATAGAGTGTGATTCCTTATTTCTAAGACACTATCATTGTGTTTCATGTGGACTTTATAACGGTACACTATCATGATCTCCCTGAAAGTCCTCAAACACTTGGTTCAAAGTATTTCCACATCGATCATATGGAAGTGTTTTAATACTTATACCAAGTGGGTTATGTACTTCGTTCATAATCTCCTTGAATACTTCTAGAGGTTTAGACTTGTATTTCATTAAATACAATCTACCATATTTACTGAGAGCATCAAAAAATATAATGAGGTACTTTTAACCACATCTAGATTTTATTCTAAAAGTCATATATACATCAATATGTGTGAGCCCTAATAAAATAGTCACTCTCCCACTACATCTAGTGAAGATGCTTTTGTCATATTGCCCAATAAATAATACTTGCATGGCTCTTATTGGTTCAATAACTAAATGAGTCTATAGAACCATCATTATGGATTCTAGATATGCATTTCTCATTTACGTGCTCTAGATGACAATGCTATAGGTATTCATTGTTTGAGTAAAAAAGTCATTCAATACATTTGTCATACATATTTATCTCTATAACTATAGATACATAGGGCACTACCATATAAGATCTCATCTTTTAAATTGAAACATCAATTTATTCATAATATTTTTTCAATACAATATACATGATGTTTTCATCAATGGTTGGTACACAATAGAAATTTGCTAATTCTATTACATGCCCTTCAGGATGAAGGCTAGATTCCAACTTTAGTGGAAACAACCCTTGCTCTTCATAGTTCTAACTTTTTCTTCTTGAGCCCTAAAGTAGAGATCTCTATCTCCTTCTTCCTGAGTTCCTTCAAGTGTGGAAGATAAATTCCTTTTGCACTTATCTTCTTTCTTATCTTGATTATCAAAGACTTGGACTTCAACCTAGCCTCATAACTCTTCTTTCCCTTGCCTTTGTCATCGGACTTCACTCTACTGATCATCATCATAGGTTTGCCCTTTTTCATTCTTTATTTGACATTAATCAACATGCCAAGTAATTCAAACTACGGTTTAGCCAAGTTACTCAAGTATTAACACTCGATAAAATGGCTATATAATTTAGGCAACAATTGTAGAATGATATTTGTGTCCAGATCTTGGCACAAAGGGAATCCCAATATTTCTAGATGTTCCACATGCCCAATCATATTGAGCACATGGGTCTCTAGTGGATCCCCTTATGTCATCTTACACTCAAAGAGAACCTCTGAGACATTATACCTTTCTTGCTTTGCATGATTCTGGTTCATACTCTTAAGATGCATGATCATATCAAGAATCCCCATGTCTTCATGTTGCTCATGCAACTCACAGTTTATACAACATAGCATAAGGTGTTTAATGTCCAAGGCATTGTTGAAATGCTTCTAATAAGCATCCACCTTAGCCCTAGGCGCATCGAGATCATGTTCCTTTGACACTGGCATCTCTAGGACCAGTAATGAAAGTTTCTTCGGTTTAGTTTGTTCTTCTTAAGTACTACTCACAATGATGATTTGTTTGACATTTGTTTCTACAAAAGAAATTTGCAAATTTTCAAAACACCTTAGATTAATTAGATTGATAACATAGAAAATATTAATTAGTCCTTTAATTAATTACTGCTCCCACTATTTTTCTCAAATTGATAGCCCTCACTATCAATTTAGAAGATTGAAACGTACAATCTTCTAGTGATCCAAGATCCATATTTCATCAAATCATGAGATAGATTTGGATGATCGTCCATAACTTGACTACTTAGGTAGACAACATTTTTCAATTGCATCTCATGCAAATCTTGGATACATGATGTGCATAACTCTTTGTCACAATCCATTTGTATGCTTCTAGTTACTTAATTTCATTAATATCACATAGATAAACCTAACCCATAAAGCCTATATGATAGAATATTCACCATGCTTTGGAAGATCTACATATCTTCCATCACACTTCTACGAGATGGACAATGCACCACACTTTGGCATAATCTACACTTAGTCAATCAAGTTTTTCATGTGTGTTGCTTATGGAAAGCATCTAAGATATAGTATTATATTGAGAGATTTTATATTAAATGCATATAAATATACATTCACCACATACTTATAGTACATATCAGATACATGCTATAACCATAATGAAAACATGAAACTAAAATACACAAGTGATGGTTATAACCATTCTATTGTAATTCCATGGAGTCACAAGGAATCACTACCACCTAAGGTTCACATCATATGTAGCAACCTATTGTTGATGATGAATTGTGTTATAACTAGTCAGAGTCGGTCGATTCATCTATTGAGTCTATCAGTTGGCCTCCTGGTTGGTTGGTTGGTTTCATGAAATAGTCATCTGGTTCTTAGGTTCAAACAACTTTTGGACTCCTCTAGTTGATCAGTTGGGCCACCGATCGATCGATTCCTCCTATCGTGGGGCCTCCTACGTTCTCCAGCCGATTGGCTCATCATCTGACCAAGTTTGTTCATCTAATGGAGAACTACTTCTCACTATGAAACATAAATTAAAACTATCCTATCTCATATTAAATTGTAAAAGGGAAAACCTCAAGTTATATATCAGGGGAAATAGGAACATGAACATTAATTTACATTTAGAAAGGAGTAAAGAGGCTTGGTATGCAAACCGAGTAATAAGAGGAAATAAACCAATCAACCATGCACACAATCCATAGGGGTTTTGGCCAAAACCACACTTCCAATCACCATCAAAACACTTTTAGGGCCTTACATATTGGTTTCATATATATTACATCATATATATGTGTATATATATGATTTCATATATATATATATGATTTCATATATATATATATATATGAAATCATATGTGGTATTTAATTAGATATGCACATGAATCATTTCATAGTTCACATCTCATGTAATAAAATAAATTTGATCACATTGATTAAAATCCAGATACACTGTAAATTGACGTAGCTCACTATTGGGAAATAGGGGCAATAGATAAGGTAGTATAAAAAAAAATTTAGTGCCCGATTCACTAACTAGCAGATTTCATCAACAAAAATTTATCTAGGAAGGAATATAACAAGAGTTAAACCTGGTCCTAGAGAAAGTCTAGTGACAACTCTTGCCACAATAGCATGCACCTTTCTTCAAGTTGCATCTAGACAACATCACTAGCAGTGTCCTGGTTGATCACCACAGACGGAGGTTGATTTCTTCCTCCTAGTGGGGCAAGTGCCTCTTGCCTCTAGAATTGTCCACAAAGACCACCGGGAACTCCATGTTGTGCTACCAGATCCAACAGAAGGAGTTGTCCCTTTGAACGTCAACCTACTAGAGTTCATTCACTCTTTGAGTTGTCTCTCCATTGCTATCCCACCCTTTCATGGGTAGGACTTGCTCGGGGCTCTCTAGTTACCAAAACCAGAGAGGACAACAATTGTCAGAGCTTATTGTTGTGTCTGGAAGCCCCCAATACCCCTCTATTTATAGGAGGGCCATGTTAAGGGTTTCCGGTCCATCAGGGATTCAAATAGATGACTTTTCATGAATTTTCTACAATCTATGAATGACGAACCGATTAGTTCACTATCCAATAGTTCAGTTCATGGGTGAACCGGTGGATCCAAACCCTTGAACAAATCAGTTCAACATGCATCCTATCTAAAAATATATTGAGTTTTAATATTTGATTAATTCGCAATCATGACATCAACATCAGTCCTTGATCCAATCAAATTGATCATTAAATCTGATGATCCAGATGATGATCTAGTCATTTCACTTCATGAAATGGTCTTTTCATATCATGAAGCAGTCATTTCCTTTATGAAACAATCATTTCATATGAGAAATGGTCAGTTCACATGTTCTTCTTAAGCAAATATTCAGATAATTTTTGTTTCCAATTGACCTGACACTCCAGCCAATCGATACAACACTTGAATCAGCCAGTTTAGAGTCAAATCACTCAATTTCGAGCCAACATTTTTTAAATTGAATACCTAAGAACTTTTAGTAATCAAGTTAAACATCATTCAAGACTAAACTCCTACTCCAAGTGCATCTTATACGTGTGACCCTATAGGTCCCAATTTATGTTGGCAACTAAATGTCCATAACTAACTTATGACATCAAAAACAATTAGTGGCATCTAGAAACAAATCATTGATACCCAAGTAATTTGGAAAGATGGAGAACAACTTCAACCTACAATCCATGATCAATGTTACAGTGATCATATAGTTCCTTTGTCTCTGATCTCCAGATTCAACTCGAGACATGGAATCATCATCCTCCTCAACATTCAAACCAGGTTCCTTGAACTAGAGAAGACTATATGAGATGCATGTGAGTTCCCATATCACATATTGAATCACATGAGCATGTCCATACATTTCACAGTCTCACTTATCAAGTAGCTTGTATATAAATTTCCTATAGGTGGGACAAATCCCATCTCCATCACTCACACTCAGTCTCCTTGTGTTAAAGTGTACCCGAGCATCACCTTTATGCCAACCCTTATTCAAGGTCACGTTGGATGTTGTCTAATTCAAACGAATGACATGTGATGAGTGTAGTGATTTTAGGCCTAAGAATCACAATCACCAATGTCACTATGAGAGCTGATTCTGACTACCATACAATGGTCTCCATGTATCATTCTCAAGGTGGGCCTGTCTGATACACTATTCTATAACATGTACCTATGTGTTTGACTTGATATCACATATCATTACTAATGAGTCTCTATCATTAGCCAACACACACTCTAGTCTCTTGTATTTATGTTGTCTATTTTGCTTCCACAATAATACATGACTAGGGACATAACAAGAATGTATGCAATCTTATCATACATATGATCTTAATGTTTAGGTCCTCAACCCGATGACATATGTCATCAGCTTGCAACATTCTTTAGATATCTATTATATATGTGTCATCCTCTCATGATTGATGCAAACATTACAGAAAAAAAAATCTTTATGATTATCAAATCAAGTATCTAATGCCCCAACACAATCATGATATGATTGGATCTCAAGGCATACATACCAACACTTCCTCCATAATTATGAAACAAGGGAATGATGATGATGTCATTATTCCACATCCACTAGAATCATCCCCACCGCAAGAAGACATTCTTGTCTGTAATCCATGTATTCCCTTTATTGTATGGAAGAAGAAGACCCAGTTCGAATCTAGATTCAAAAAGTTCAAAGATAGTATGAGGAAGTAACGCGTCAACATCCCTATCTTAGACACCATGATAGAAATGCCTAAGTGGAAAAAAAATTCTTCAAGGCCCTATTAAACCATCGGTACATTACTGAAGAATCTAAAATAGTGATGTTAGATAGAAGAATGTCAGACATCATCCAAAGTAAGATGCTACACATACAAAAAGACCCAGGGTCCATTGGGATCACATGTTGTCTTGGCGATTCTACCAACCAATCAAGATTGATCGATCTTGGAGAAAGCATCTTCACTATTCCCTTGAATATGTGTAGGACACTCGATCTCACTAATACATGACCCACTCATATGAGCATTCAATTGATAAACTCTTCCATTACTAAGACAGTTGGCATTATTGATGATATGCCAGTTAAAGTTCGAAAATTTACATCCCATGAGACTTTGTGGTGATGAATATAAAGGAAGACCATTGTTACCCTCTTATGACCTTCCTCACCACCACTAGGGTACTGGTCGATGTGGATGCATGACTTCTCACCCTACAAGTGTGAACTAAACTTATCAACTTCCAACCTTCTAGTGGTAGCACGAAGTACACGATAAGAAGAAGCATATTTCCTCGAATGCATAGACCACATCAATAAAATGCAAGATCACTTCCACAAATCTGAGACCCCACTAGTGACCTAATCTCAAATTTCTCTGGAGGACAACCAAGATGTAAAACAAATCAAATCCATACCAGCTAGCCCCATGATGATGGATATCCCTTTTCTCACCACCCCCTATCTTGTAATGCCCTATGTTTCTACTCAAGAGATCCCACTCCCACAACCTCTCCCTTTCTCTCATACCATACCTCAATCCATCCCCATTTTATCGCTCCGCCCCTCTTGAACCACCAATCTATGATATCCACCAAGTCCCTTATGAGTTACCACTTCTAATGGTAACTCAAGAAGAATTGCTAAAAGCCAATGCGGAAGTTCCTATGTTTCATCCTTTCAATCCACTCCCGGTTGACACTAATGACTAGTATAGTGGGATGATCAGAAATCCATACTTGATTCTAAACTTTGCACTTTCTAATACTTAACCTTGATCACACTTCTAAGCTAACCCATAACTATTCTTTATCACATATAAAACCATCATAACCTATTCATTCTGATCCCAATTATTGTCCTTGGTACACAGATACACACCAAGCCATCAGGGACACATTCCAAGGAGCCCAAGCAAAGATGATGGAGTGGCTGCTAGGAGATCATTTGACTCAATACAACACCATTTGAACTCCACCCCCTACTGCCGCTTGGGGAATACCATTGTTGTCAAGCCCCCGACTTTATACATGGAACTTGTTTGGAGGCAACCTAATGATTTTCTTGCCTCCAATTCAGATTTAACTTTTGCTCAAGATGAAAAAAAATTTAAGTTTGGGGGGGGGCAGGTGTTGGTTCCACCCACTCTATATTAAAGTTTTGCAATTTAATTATGTTATGTAGTTCAACTTTAAATTTTTCGAAAATTTTCAAAAATTCCTTTAATTTTGGCCTTTATCTAGATGTCCATGATGATATGCATGCTTATGAATATACCCCCTTGAATGGTGCAACTTATTTTGTATCACAATTATTAAATATGCCATTGATAGAAATTATCCTATCACCTATGATTTGAATTAACACAATTCCTTGAAAAAGATGGCAAGCCATAGATGACTGATAGATTTCAAAAAATGCTTCCTTATCTAGAGTTATAGATTGAATTGAACAATTTCTTGATTTTGCATAAATTCATAAATAATTGACTCAATGTATGATACTCCCAATGCGCTTAAATAAAAAAAATGAGTTACACAAATGAAAATCTTTTTACACTTCTTTCATCACCTTTTTATCTCTCCATCCATGAAGAAAAATAAAAAGCCAATGTGCCAAACTCTAAGTTTGGGGTGGCACACCCTCATTCCCCCCTCCTTCACTCCTTCCATACCCATCTTAAATTTAATTGAGGCATACCATCAAGAAAATATGCCAAAAAGAGCACATCAAAACATGCAGTCAATGTAACTATAAATAAATAAAAAGCCTCAAGTCGAATAGAGGAGAGGATGCTTCTTCCATACCTCCTTCACTCCACTTTTATGTCCAAGAGAATCTACATGAATCCATCAAATCCTTGAACCACATCCTTTTGCAATAACTCGTATGAACACACACTAGTACCAAATGCAAAGGGAATATGAAATCTATTTTACTACACTTTTGAAATAGAACCAAGTTTTGTAATAATCTTGAAGTAGGGGATATTAAAATAGTCTGTGAATCCAAGAAGTTAAGGTTGCTTGGTCATATAAGGTGGAAGGAGTCAAGTGGTTCTATGCAAGTGAGGATGATAGGATGAAAGTATTATGTGGTAGTATTTTAAATTAAATGTTGCTTTAGGACAAGAAAAGTTTTATGTTTGGGGTATTTTGATGATTGCAAACTCATCACCTTTACTTGTACATTTTTTATTTTCAAATGATAATAAATTGTTGGTTATTGGATAGCTTTTAGCATAAACTATATTAGTCAGCACTTCTTTCTTAAATTAGAGTTTTTACTTGATTTTCATGAGTTTTGTAGGAAACTATTCACATTAATTGAAAGGCCCAAAAGTCCCAAGAATCAGAGGCTTCAAATTACATTTTTAGCCTCCCAATTGACCACCTTGTCTTCCCAGCTAGTCGAATCAGTAGCACAAGAGAACCCTTGCCCAGAACTATCAATCGATCGACTCAGTCCATGAGTCGATCAATTCAATTGCCCAATGCACTATGTTCAAGAACCCAATTGTTTGTTTCATGATGCCAATCCATCTACTCAACTTTCCAATTTAGTGAATGATCCGAGCAGTTCATCAAGCAAACTAGTCAGCTCAGAACCCTAAAACTGGCGTTTCAAGTCCAAAATAACTGAATGACTTCCTTAATGAACAAGGCTTGTTGAAAACGGTGCCACCACCTTTCCCTCTAGGATTTTGACCACTTCTATGGACTCAGGCCGATAGAGATATGAACTGAGTGGCTCAGGGAGTGAACTGGTCGATTCATTATCTACGAGAAAGCCATTTTAGTAGACATCATCCAATTCTTTTTATCTCACGCCTTAGGGTTTCCACCGCTCCTTTCCCTATAAAAGGAGGGGGACTCTACATGAAAAGGAGATCATGGGTTATCTAGATTTTTATTCTATTCTTTAGATTATGTCTGAGTAGTTCCCTTTCTAGGGCATGGAGACTAGCCCCGTAGTGTGTTATTATTTAATGTAATTAACTCCTTTTAATAAAAGAATGATTTCATCCTGTTTCTACTTTGATCGTTGGATGAATTGATATATCTTTGTAGGGAGATATGATTGTGGATCCCTACAAGGATGAAGCTATAATCCCTTAATTGTGATTTTTATCTTTTTATCTTTTGATCTTGCTCTTGTTTTCTGAAAGAATGATTTTATTCATATGTGGGTGTCGAGATCTCAGGCCCTTGCATGAATGAACTCATGATCTTTTGATGTGATCACCTATGTTAGATCATGATCTATGTAGATGTTTGATTTTTTTTTTGTAGCCAACGGTGATGCAATCACCTAATCCATGCGACTCAAACATCAGATAGGAATCACATATATCTATGAGATCTCAAACAATTATGCGTTGGACAGTTGGGCGAGGATCCATAAATGCCAGGATCAATAGGTTTGTAGGAAGTCTAAACCTTGTGTGATTGTGCTACATAAGGACACAATCCACAAGGTCCTATTTTGATTATTGAAATTTTAGAGTTGATTTGCTGAGTAAAAGCATGGCTATTGTTGGTCCTCCCCCATAATTCCAATTCCTTTTATCATTTGCTCTTGACTATTTTATTCCTTCACTTTTGTTATATTCTTAGCATTAATCAAACACTCACAAATCAGAATTTACTTTTTCTCTCACAATCTATTTTGGATTTTAGTCACATGTTCTTTTCAACCATCCCTTGGATTGATACCTTAATGTACTAAGTTGACTTGGTGCTTGTGTTGGACCCTGCTGACTTGGAATATATTGCACCATTCTCGGTATGTGATCTTCTAGGAAGAGGTCTAGTCTTTCTTTAAGCCTATTTTCCTTTTGTCTTCCTCATTGACATGTGAATCTATTTCCTATGAAGCCCAACTATTTTAACATGACGACATCAATATCTTCTCTAAAATTCCTCACCTGCCATTCTTCTCACTTTTGTTCCCCTGTATTTTCACTATTAGAAATGATCTCACTAAAATATTCCCATGTGATCCTTAGAAGTTGATATTGCATATAGAGTGATCTCATGAAATCCCACATATTTGTTTGTTCTCCTACCACTTCCCACTGGTAAATACCGATGAAGCCAAAGGTATTTGGGTGGCCAGGTTCACCCAATTCTACATAGATGTGATGTTTCGAGAAAGAACTAATTCATACATCATCTCCCTTCCACCATAGACCCCAACCTCCTATTTTATTATGTTGTCCACCCCAAAATTGTTTCCAAAACCACAAATCTACCTCAGCTTTTCCTAATCCCAACTTCTCATCATGATCTAAGAGATGAAGACTATGTGGGGCATTTCTCTCCAACATCTTGATAAGAGATAATTGTCTAATCTAGGGGTGCCCAATCCATGGAAATTCAAGCACACTATTTTCATTGTCCTTCATGGGTCAGGTATATGCCATCACCCACAACTTTCATGGTCATAGTTGTTGTTGATAGTCTGGTGCTTCCTCCCTTATTACTCAAAATCCCAACTTTAAAATCCCAATCCATCGGTTCAAATTCATAACCCATTCCTTGCTTCTCTCCTCCTCTTGGGCTAGGTGTCATTATTTCTTGTTCATCATTGCTTCTTGTGTGTTGGACTCCTAGTTTGAATTTCTTTGTTACCTTCTTTCTCGTTGTAATCTTTCTCTATCTATTGGTACCCTTGTTGAACTAGACAGTTCCTTCAACGACCTTAGTGCTGAGTTTTTTTCTTCTTAGCATAAGGGACTCGCTTTCTCGTGTCATTGTAAACCAATCACTAGGAAAAGTCCTAGAGTTTAACTTTCTAACCAGGTTGTCAACTTGGTAATTCAATACACTGATCACACCCTGATCCTACTGAAAACCACCACCATTGAAAAGAAAGATGATAGGAGAAAAGATTCAAATTTGAAATGTTATGGCTATATTCATCGAAGTGCAAAGTGGTAATAGATAAGGCGTGGAGAGTAGTAGGAACGAGCCTACATAAAAGAAATATTATACGCAGAGAGCAACTAGAAAGATGGGCAAATAATAAATTTGGCAACATTCAAAAGTGACTGCAAAAGAATGAGGAAAACCTCAAAGAGGCACAGAGCAGACCATTAGATGCAATTATGATATAGGAGTGGAATAAATGGTTAGAGGAGGTTAATGAGTTATTGAAACTACAAGAAAGCTATTGGAATGCAAGGACTAGAGAAAATGAAATGAAGGATGCTGACAAAAATACAAGCTATTTCCATCATAAAGCTAGCCAAAGGAAGAAAGGGAATCATGTGGAAGGACACATGGATGGAGATGATTAGTGGAGAATGGAACCATAAGATATCGAAGACATAACAATAAAGTTCTTTATCAACATATTCACCACGTCCCACCCAAAGAGATGGAAAATACATTGAAAACAAACCCAAAGCTATTGCAGGTGAGGATACAACAAGCTTGAAAATTGAGCCCATAGTGGAGGAGATATGGAGAGCAATCAAGAAGATGCACATGAATAAAGAACCATGACTAAATGGTATGAAGGTAGTGTTTTATCAATCATTCAAGGATATTGTAGAATGATCCGTGATTCATTTCATACAAGAGTGATGGATGGGAAGGAAGACACTGGAGGACATCAACAATATAGATATTATCTTGATTCCCAAAGTCAAGAATCCTATGAAAATCAATAAGTTCTTCCCTATAAGCCTCTATAATGTTTCACATAAAATAATCACAAAGGTCCATTCCATCTAGATCAAACTTTTTCTCAACCAGATGATCTTGGAGAACCAAAGTGCTTTTATACAAGGCAGTTTGATAATTAAAAATGCTTTGATTACATATGAGCTGTTTCATATTATGAAGAAGAGGAAAAATATAAAATAAGGAATCATGGCATTGAAGCTAGACATGAGTAAGGCATATGATAGAGTGGAACGGGGTTTTCTGGACAAGGGCATGGAAGGGATGGGAATTCCCGACACATGAAGGAGCAAGGTTAGGGAATGAGTCATGAACATCTCATACTCAGTCATTGTCAATGGAGAAAGGAGAGGACCTATAAAACCAACAAGAGGTTTGCATCAAGGTGACCCCATATCCCCTTATATTTTTCTACTTTGTGCTAAAATCCTATCCTATTCCCTACGCCAAGCTAACTGGGAGGGGAGAATTAATGGGGCACGAGCTAGACAAAATGGCCCTAGAATTTATCAACTTTTCTTAGCAGATCATACATCCTTTCCATGAGGGATACCCAAGAGAACTGCTATTACCTACCTGGTATAATTAGCTAATATAAAAGAGAGTCATTTTAGAAAAACTATGAGAAATAAGAAGTCGCCTTCAGTGCCAACATACCTATAGAGAGAAGGGAAACAATTAAAAATCCTACAAGTCAATGAAGTGGACATACATGCAAAGTACTTTGGCCCACCTATGGCAATGGGACATTCTAAAAAGAAAGTATTCAACACCATAAAGAATGAGATCTGAAAGAAGATACATGGGTGAAAAGAAAAAATGTTGTCTAGGTCGGGAAAGAAGTCCTTATAAATTCTATTATCCAAGCTATTCACATATACATTATGAATGTGTTTAAAATACCATATGGAGTACTTGAAGACATCAGTGGAATAATTGTAAGATTCTTGTGGGGTTCTAAAGAAGAAGAGAGGAAGATACACTAGATCAAGTGGGTATCATTATGCAAACCAAAATATAATGGAGGAATGAGATTCTAAGATATCAAGGCTTTTAACTAGGCGTTATTAGCCAAACATGGATGAAGATACACTGGATCAAGTGGGTATCATTATGCAAACCAAAATATAATGGAGGAATGATATTCTAAGATATCAAGGCTTTTAACCAGGCGTTATTAGCCAAACATGGATGGAAATTGGCCAAAATCTAGACTAGTTGGTGGAAAGGGTGTTAAACGAGGAAAATTATAGAAGGACAACAATTTTGGAAGCTGGTGCAGGACATGATCCCAACTACACATCTCAGAGTATACAAGGAGCAACAAAGGTGGTGTAGAAAAGCTTCATATGGTGCTTAGGGGACATGACATGAATAACAATTTCAACAAATAGATGGGTACCATGACCGTATACTCCCATACACATTGATGAAAACAAGAAAGATGGACCAACAATGGTAGTAGACCTAATCCATCATGATGAGAGGAAATGGGATGAAGAAAAAGTGGGGAGGTGCATGCAACCACACATAGTAGATCGCATACTTGGTATTCCGGTAGGCAAATTGAACATTGGTGACTCCCAGGCTTGAGAACTAGATCACAGATGTGAATTCAACACCAGATCAACAGACAAATTCTTGACCGAAGGAAACATAATTTTAGGGTAGACAAAGGGTAGTGAGTGATGCAAACTATGGTCAAAACAATGGCCACCAAAAGTACTACACTTCCTATGACGTTTCTTCATGGATATACTATCAACCATGGATAACCTAAAAGACAACTGAGTCATAAAAATAGCCTTTAAAAAGATGCAAGCTTGTAGAAGAGGACTCCAACCATGCCTTTTTCTAGTGCACAGATGCATGTCAGGTATGTGCATGCACAAAGGAGGACTACATGGAAATTTTGTAGAAGGAGGGCTTAAGAGAGGAACTACTACACCTACTGGTGAATCACAAAGTAGAGGAGGAGGAAGCTTGAGTTGCTACCCTTATGTGGATAGCATGGATGACACACAACAAAAGTTTTTTGAGGAGAATCCAATGTATAAACCTACTTTGGTAACAAGATTTCTAAATCTAGTGATGGACTACAAGAGGTAGCAACATGCGTAAGGTAGACCAGAGACCACCCAAGTAAAATACAAGCACTCCCAATGGCATGATCCTCACGATGGCATAGTAAAGCTTAAATTTGATGTGAGCTGAAGTAGGGAATGAAAGCATCTATTAGTGCAATTCTCAGAGATGACTCAGGCCGGATACAAGCCATGTTAGAGGGGAGTGTGACACATGGAACTTCAGTGTTGATGGCATATGCAAATGAGGGATGTCCTAAAGATGATGGTGAGGAAAGGACATAATATCTTGAGCATTGAAACAGATAGCATGATACTCACCAAGGTAGTGAAGAGGAGAGAGAGTAGATGAGGCTAAAAAGACCTGATAATTAGAGAAATTGTTGATATATGTGATGGATTGCTAGCTTTTAATATTAGGCATATATATAGATAGGCTGATAAGGATAGTCACTTTCTAGCTAGTAGGGCTCTACAAATTGATGAATCATTTTCTTATTTGAGAACTTTACCTGACAACTTGTTGTAATCATGGAAAATGATTTAATCCAATAAAAAGCTAGTAGTTTAACCCTAAAAAATTTTCCCCTCTCTCAGGTATTGGAGGTTTATCATGGAGCTATCATCTGGTGATGAGTTTCTTCTCTGACGACCAACTTGGATTGGCGTCAGATGGAACCTCCTCTAGGCAATTTTCTATGAGGTAACTATCTACGCATCCCCTCTTTCTTTACATATAGTTGTCTCACCTAAATTTTCACTAGATTTCCCAAACGACAAGACCCATCATTCCTTCATGTTAGCTTTTCACTACCAAGAGACTCCTAGCCTCCTGATCCCCAAGGACTTGACCAAACACAACATGGATACCTAGAGGAGATTCTAGAATCATCAAGAACTAGTTAGGGTGTGAATACACTTCTACGTTTGTATTTTTCCACAAATGTTTTTACCATTATATGCATCCTCACCATTGCCTATGATCAAGTTTCGAATATTGCTATGATTAGGTTATTGTATATAACCATAGAACTGTTTAATCTCATGGGAAGGATCTCTAGTGCCTTATCACACATTTGGTGACCCAACCCTTGATCTACTTCTATATATGTGTTGTACGACTCATTCCATCTAATGTTTTCCAGATAAGTGATCACCTTGCTCTATCATTCTCTAAGCATGAACATCATATCACCAAGTTTGTTGTAGCTTTGGGGATATGGTAAGGCTGAGGCTACAAGTGTTAGGCTAGGGGCCTTGCCCTAGGGCCAATATCTAGGAGTTATCTCTGTGCACAAGTCATGGCATGAGGGAGGGATTATATATATGTATGTATGTATATATATGTATGTATTTATATATATACATACATACATACATATATATATATATATATATATATATATATATATATATATATATATATATATCTGTGTGTGTGTGTGTGTTTGTGTGTGTGTGCATTTTTGGAATAAAAAAACAATGGAGATTTAGTGGGATATGTTTTGAGGCATGATATGCAATTTACAATAGGGTCAATTTCTAATTATTGAATTTGAAATAATCAACATTAATCTAGTGTATAATATGATGATAAGGTTATGAAAGCCCCTAGCCCTGATCCTAAGGAGTATTATTGAATACTTAGGTCTGACCATAATGTATGTATATTCTCTATTTTATTTTGAGCATTATTTGACTGAGACCATATTTTACACAATGAAGCATCTATTGATTATTATTTATCCTTGAAAACCAAATAGCATGTATGTATCCTGATTTGATGTCATATAAATCCTTGTAATTGTTTAATTATGATTTTATAATGGGTCCTTGGACCCCTCATGGTAATATTTCCTTTTTATGTAAAATTAACTAAATTGCCACTCTTGCCTCTATATTTATGTATGCTATGTGTTTGACTAGAATATCTAGAATAATTGTACTTATGTAAAACCAAACTTATAAAGAGTGCACATTTTTTGTTCGAGATGTGTGTTTCTATGCTTACTTTTAGGACATGATCCTATGGTATTATGGCCCTATTTTAGATATATTTGTTACAACCCACTATAGTTTAGTTGTAATTTGACAATTGAAGATAATTTTGGTGTTAATTACACCTTTATTTACCCTTACTAACACTTTGCATTATTAACTAGTTGATTTATGTTTGGGATCATCTTAAACTTGTTCTTTGATAATTTAAAGATAACATATTTTGTGAAACATCAAGGTTTGAACTATAGTTGCTATAATAATATCCCACATCTATATGTCAAAGAATATTATAGATATATGATAAATTAATTAAAAAATAATTTTTAGTTAATTATTTTATCAAAATATTGTGGTAAAACTTTAGATAGTTCAATTATGAAACTAATGCAAAAAGAATAGACCAAATCTGGGCTAAGATGAGGAAGTTATAGAACTTTTAAGTTTTCACTGAAAATTAACTTTGGTTGACAGTCAATGATTGTAAACCATAGCTTTGAAAGCGAAGGTTTTCCTGACGTTGGTTACCAACTAATGGTCTGACCTACACAACCATCTAGTGTAGTTAATCACAAAAATAGCCATAACTTTTGTTGTACTTATTGGAATTTGAGGAACTTTATTTTGATAGATTCTTATTTCAACCCTCCACATAATTAAAACCTTAGACCTTGGAAAAGATGAACTAGAAGACAACTTATAGAGTGATGATTGGGAAAGAACGCAAAGAATAGGAGAAACTAATGGTTTTATAATAAACTTGACTTGGTAAATAGTTTTTGATCATTGATCTTTCCTTCTCTTTGTGTTCTCTTGCTTGGAACTCCGTGATTAATGAATTAAAGGTTTTCATTGACCTTCTTCCTTTGTCTCCTACCTCTATTAGTCATATTTAGGAATGTTGACATATCTTTAGGTTAATAATAACTAGTTCTTAAAGCTCTGATCTCAGATCCAAGCTTAGTGGAGTGCAACCGATATGTCCAACTTCAAGCATGAGATTTTAAGCTAGAACATAAACAAGTGAGTGGAAAACCACCTCTAAACCTTGATTTGATAGAGATGATCTCTAAAAATTTATATAATACATATACTGTTATATGTGATGGTTGTTGTAATTGATTTATTGGGCCAATATTTGAGATTTTGGTTGACTGATTGTTTTCTTAAGAAAAATCATGATATCTTATAGATGCTTTTAAATCTCTTTTGATTTGTTATGAGACTGTGAAAAATATTGATAGTAGATTTTAGAGGCACAAGAAACCCATGTTTACCCTAATTTCTATAATAGTGAATTATATTATGAAATTGTTATGTAATTGATGATTGTTTCTAGTTAGGTACTTATGAAGTTCAAAAAATAGTTCATTCGGGTATGTACAAGTATGCTCAATTTATAATTTCAATTAGAATACTCTATTGATGCCAATGATTTAGATTTACGTTCACTATTTAGAAACTAGAATCCTAAGGCACATAGTTAATCTATTAACAATACACTACTAAGACTACCAATAAAAATATTGAATCAACTAGAGATTAGCTTCTATGAACACCATAAAATCCATCACTGAGATTTGCATTATGAGGGAGGAAACATTCCTATTGGTTCGAAGAGTCTAAAATTAGGTAGCTAACACATGGCAGAGAGGTATGGGGAACTAAGTTCAGTGAGGACGGTCTCGTTCATTTAGTACATTGCCCAACATCAATCAAAGATTTCAATAGTACCTGGGGAAGTTCTCTTAGTTTAGTTTCTACTCAATAGTTTAGCCCTTATAGAACCACTAATGCAATTTATTACACCAAGTTCTTTGACTCTCCACTTGAGTACCCATGTTTAGAGGAGCAATCCATTTTAATAGTCCAACTGTTTAGCCGCCAAAGTCAGATGTGGAGAGCCCCATTGCAGACCAGGGAGTTAGTTTAGTAAACTTAGAGTCTCGAGTCTACTCTAAGTCTCACACAATGAGATTGTATCTTGTTGAGATACTTTCACATGTTGTGGTACAATTCATGTGGGTTTGGAGCATAGTAAAAAGAATAGAAGATTAGTGAATGTATTTAGTTTATTGATTTACTATAGTTTTAATTAGAGCTACAACTATATTGTATGATTTATATTTTTTTAGCTACCATGCTTGTATTCATCTTTGTTTAATTCTTTTAACAAAATACATCTGATTTGTTATGGTTTCTTGTTTACTCTTCACACACTGATCCAATATCTCACACACTCTACTGAAATATTTTTGGGAACTAGTCCAGCTTGCCAAGAGGACTCAAAGGCTATATATCATCAATAGAAGACCAATTAAGGTCTTGAGAGGAGTAGTTAGCTAGATATATGATGTATTATCCTTCCTCGATTCTCAAGAATGTGAAGCGAGGATTGAGAATCCATAGTTTTATAATTTTATGTAATTGATATAATTAAAGCATAATACTGTAGAAGAGAGATATCATGTCTCTCATTTTAGGCATATGTCGTCAATTTATAACCGATGACTAACAAGGCGACGCTAAAACTCATGCAATATATTGTCAGTTAAAGAAACCAATGACATACATGTATATCATTGGTTGAATTTTACATCAAACTAAAGATATTAAACACAACATGCACCGAAAGTGTGGTATCCCATGATCTTTCTTTGCTAGTTATTCAACAGGAACTGACAACTTATGTACTAAAAATTGTTTTGCTTGGCCAATCCTCACCAATTTATGAATGAGGAATAATTAATGGCTAATAGTATGTCGTAGGTTTTATTAGTGAATAAATAGTAAAAATTAAGGGATACCTCATCAGTTTTCTAAAAGTAACTAACAAAGTATATATATGTAGTTGATTTGTTCAAAATAACTGACTACATATCCCATGACATTTATCAGCAAGTAAAAATGAAGTGATATCTCGTCGGTTTTCTTATAAGTAACTGACACAATACGTATATGTAGTCAGATATTTTGAAATAACCGATGAGAAATGTGTATGTTTTTTATATAGTAGGTTTATAGACTTGTTACTCGGCTACTAGCCTATCTCCTACCTACAATTCATAACAAAGTATATATATGCAGTCAATTTGTTCAAAATAACTGACTACATATCCCATCACATTTATCAGCGAGTAAAAATGAAGTGATATCTCATCGATTTTCTTATAAGTAACCGACACATATGTATATGTAGTCAGATATTTTGAAATAATCAATGAGAAATGTGTATGTTTTTTATATAGCAGGTCTATAGACTTGTTTCTCAGCTGCTATCCTGTCTCCTACCTACAGTTCATCAGAAATGTAGGCTTCTACAAGCATCACATCTTACAACATGCTGAAAAACCTACAAAGCATATATATATATATATATATATATATATATATATATATATATATATATGCATTGGATATAATATGCACCAACATTCTAGCAAACCTCAACATTATATCATTTTTCACACACATATTTACGAACCCACATATCTATTGATTCATTTCTCAACCACACATTAAAGTTTCATACATATGTACAAATACACATCATTCTCCTCATACACCCATATGCATGAATACATATCAACATTAGCTACCTTAGAGTTTAAGTCCACAATGCGTATTAATATAACAAACAAAAATATGACATCAAAGTTTGAACTACAAAAATATCACTTAACCCTTTGAATCATCTTACAAGTCCACATATTTGATGAAGTAGTCTGCCCACTTTTCACGTAGGTCATTCAGTTGCTCTGATGTATAGGATTCACTAGTATCAATAAACTACAAAGGTAATGAGACATATTTCTAATTAGATTCTATTGTTTGTAGTATCAAATGAGACTACTTCATTAAATTATGATACCAGACTAATAGCATTACCTTCTCTATACATTTGATTTGTTCTACGTATGTGATAATTATCTACATGTGAAGTGGACATGCCCAATCATTGTCATGTATAGAGAACTCTTGATTTACAATTATGTGAATAAATTTAATTAAGAAGAGTAGGTATTATATATGCATTCAAATGAGAAGACTACATCAGCACACCTCCAACCTACTGATTTAGTTTTTTATCTACATTTTCTCTGCCTATATGGAATGCTTTCACACCCCTATAAGTTAAATTAACAAATATGTTGCATTATTAAATTATCATATGATGTAAACATTAACAAATATGTTGGGCATAGAAAAACTATACTTACACATGAATTACCAATTTCATTGGGTGTCCCTCATTTGATGTTAGTTTTATACCTGAAGGATCAAAGAAATACAGAGTCCAAGTCTCAGGAACAATCATTAACAACTTTCAATGCTTATTTCTAAGTGAATAGAAGGCAAATAAAATAAAAATTAAATTCCACAACAAGTTGTATTGATAAGTTAAACATTTAAATAATGAGCACAAAACTTATACAATGTTGAAGGGGACTATGATCACGATCATGGAAGCACAAAAAACCTTCATCGTGTTACTCATGTAATCTTTGATGCCAATCAGATCTCTAGCTACATCACTAATCATTGATAGCATTAAAAATGCCACATTTGACATTTTGAACTCAATAGTCACATAATACAAATGATTGAATATATGTATAAAATAATCAATTAATATATAGGAAGGAAGCAATTATAAAATATGTAATTCTTCACATATGATGACGTATTCAGATTCACCATATCCAAAGTTCTATCACTGACACGTTCAATAATTGATACTGAAATAGATTAGAAACATCTGTCAACACTATAATAGTGTCGCGATATATACCTACGACCTCCTCCCAAAGGTCGATCACCATGGTACTATATTTCTCTATATTGACTAACTATATTGTCAATGCTTTGCGGTTAGGGCCTAAGGAATCGAATAACTTCTATAGAATAAAATTTTGAGGCAGAGGATTTGGAGCCCTAGGGGGATTCTTAACTATTGTGGTTTGGATGCATGTATTCTCATATTAGCTTCAAAATTTTTCTATAAATATCAATTTTACATTTGTTATACTACAGGATACACAACGAGTCATTTGGGCCACGTAGTAAAGGCACTTCTATCTCTTCGACTATGGGTGCATCTGAGTTCTTGTATGGGAGAGATACATCTTTCTATGTAAGAACAACACAAATGACGTTTGTACAAACATGATCAACAATAAGGGGAATGCCATGAATCGTATCAACATGAGAATAACCCTCAAAATCTGCCACAATGTTGTATGATGGAACATTGACGAAAAGATGACACCTTTTGGCCACCTATAATTTTGAAAAACATGGACATGTATTGTGAGACCAAGAAATCTAACATTTTTAAAGCCACCTCCTGGGTTGCATGGATGGGGATTTCTCCATCTTTTTTTCCCTCACATCTATCCACTCAATATCATGAGGTAACCATCTAGTAGAACTCAAAGACTCAACAATAGAAGTGGAAGTAGTAGAAGTAGAAGGCCCTTGCTCTTGCTCTCTCAAATGATGGAATTTAATATAACCAACAAAATCCAACCGATGGTTGTGCACATTCTGTCACACCTTTCTTGTTGAGCATTGTGAATGGCTTGATTAATACAATGAGATATATTGTTAATACTCATAAAAAATCATAAGAATGTAAGTAATTCAATACCTTGAACACATATGTTTTTCTCTTCTCCACATACTCCAGCCACTCTTTTTTATCAAGATAGAACCATTGCAAAGTGGGGTCCTTATCCTTCTTGTCTTCAAAGATGTAGTCTCTTATGAGGATTTTCCTCCAATATCTTTGTATTATCCCAAAGAGTTGCATAATAGAATTGCAACACAACTTTTCATCGAGCTCATATCGGGCCTAAAAAGGTTCAACATTCACTACTTTTTAGAAATGTCAAAAGAAAGAATTGGAAAATACTATAAAACATAAATGCATATATCTCACCTCTAACTCCCTCCAGATGAGGTCTTTAGTGGCGCTACTCACTTCTATCCAATCATCAACAATGATAGGCACTTTGCTTTGATCAAGGACCCCATAGTATTCATTGAACTCCTTAGTAATTGGTGTGCCTACTTATTTATATTCAATGATGTCCTTCTTCCATTCCCTATTTTTGGAAATTTTCACCAAAATTATCCTGCTCTTACAATAGGCATATTAGCATCATCATCATCCTGGTCAAGATGCCCAGTAGGATCCTCACACTCATGATCGTTGTGCTCCTGTCAATGCCATCTTGAAAATAAAAATTAAATATATGAAAAAGTCAGGTCACATATGAAAAGTCAAATTAGCTTATAAAAAGTCAGATTACATATAAAAAATTCAATCACATATGAAAAATAAAAATGTTATATGATCCAAATAACATATGAAATATTACATGTAGTATACCTTAAACTAGTATTCGTTCTGTGTGACCTTCACATGTATAGTCATCAACGTTAGATTCCACATTTATACATGGTAAGCCAATAGACAATGGACTAGAGTCATCATACTTATCATAGTACTTTTTTTATCAATAGGATCTGAAATGAATTGTCGCTTCCCATGAAGAATGATAGACCAATTAGGATTGCGGATATAGATTACATGCTTTTCCTGAGATGGCATGATGAATGGTTCAACCTTTTGACATATCCACTCAAAATTCATTGTTGTGAAATTGAGTTCATTAACTGCAACTCCTTTGTTGTTATCAAACCATTTACACCTAAATAATGGAACCCTAAACTCTATGTAGTCAATTTCCAATGTGTCTTCGATGACACCGTAATAAGATATCTTTCCTTCATGTGGGATTGTATCCTTTGTACTAGAAAAATATAATGAAGAAGCCTAAAGGGTAACCCCATTCTTATCATCTTGACGTTTTGTGTAGTATGAAAACACATATATGTTAAACCCTTCATAAGATGTAATGTGTATCTATGCCCTATGTGTGAGCCATTTGATAGTTCCTATAACATTATTTGGTGTTTGAAATTAACTAGATACTTTCACTTTAAAACACCTAATAAGTATCTAATTATTCTTGCTAGCAAGACACATTGAAGAGACTTAAGGGTGATTTGTCTTGAGAACATTGGTGTGTTTGGTGATAGAGATACCCACATAGTCAACATTGTGTAAAACATACAAGTGTGCTTGTTCCCACTCCTCATGACTAATATTTTTATGTCGTTCACCCGAAGTACCAATGCTAGAATAAATGTCAGGGTTCACAATATTAATAAGAGTTTTGTTTCAACTCAAAAAGTTATTGAAAAAGTCCATAATGTCCCTAGAAACAAATCCCTGAATGATACTCCCTTCAGGACGACAATGATTTTGAACATCACCTTTAAAAATACTCATGTACCGATCAAAATGATATATCTAATGTAAGAAAACTAGAACCAATATCTTCACTTCCCTAGTCAAATGGACAACCAGATGTATATGATATCAAAGAATGAAGTGGAAAAATAGTGCTCAATTTGTTACAGAGTAACGAGACTTCTCTTTGCAACTTATCTAGAATCTCAAAATCAATTACTTTGTTGCATAGAGTGTTGAAGAAGAAGAAAATCCTAGTGATTGCAAACCTTACATGATTAGGAAGGATAGATCAAATAGCCACAGGAAATATATGTTACATTAGAGTGTGACAATCATGAGATTTATGACTTATCAGCTTCAGATCCATCATTAATACCAATCTAAGGAAATTGGTTGAATATCCCTATGGTACCTTAAACACTAAGAAAGCACTCACAAAAAGTTCTCTTCTCCTATATAGACAAGGTGTAACAAGTAGGCGGTAAATTTGTGCAACGAACCTTGGTAACTTATTTTTTTAATTCTTTCCTTACATGATTTTGGATTTGATGCCATGTTTAGTCAATAAAGTACCAATGATGATATCACAAACATTGTTCTCAATACACATGACATCGGTACAATATCAAACTATTAAAGAACTTCAATAAGGAAGACCCCATAATATCGACCTCCTTTTGAACAAAGACTTTTCATCCATGGGAGTAGTACATGGTTTCTTGCTAAAATGATTTGCAATACTATTTACTCTTACATAAACATCCTCCCCTGACATAGGTTTAGGGGCAGTCTATTTAGCCATGTAATGTTTTGCAAAACTTTCAATGAGGATGAACCTTTGGCAAAAACCTACGATGACCAAGATATACAATCTTACACCATGTTTTAGTCAGATTGAATGCATATTTTCCTTACATATAGGACATGCCTTGTTGTTTTGACACTGTAGCCAGACAAGTTCCCATAAGTAAGAAAGTCATTAATAATGAAAAGCAACATAGCACATAAATTAAATATCTCTTTGCGTAAAGCATCATAAGTCATCACACCTTCTCCCGATAGTTTCTTTAGGTCATCAACCAGAGGTTCAAGGTGAACATCAATATCATTGACAGGTTGTTTGTGGCCTAATATCAACAACAACAACAACAACATGACGTATTAATTCTTCATACACAACCATAAAGGAATATTATATATAACAATCATAACATGCCAAGTGCTATGTTGGATATTTAATGTTCCATATAGATTCATCCCCTTTGTACAAAGTCGTACTCTTGAATTCCTAGCTTCTTTGATAAATTTAGGATACAATAAATCAATCATCTTTCATTCTAGGGAACCAAAGGCATGTTGTAGCATACCATCGTTATTTTTCCTTACCTCTTCATGTCAAGATAATTTTTTTTCATCTACGTCATTAGCAAGCAAGTGTTGAAATTGTGTTATTATAGGAAAATACCACATAACCTTGGCAGGAGACTCGATTTTGGTCTTACCCAATGTCACCCTTTTTTGTACCTAGACATCCCACATTTTGAACATTCTTTCAAATCTACATAGTTCTTTTGAAACAAAACACAATCATTCAGGCATGCATGTATATTCGTAGCCTCCAATACCATTGGGAATAACATCCTTTTGGATTCATATGTTAAGATTGGAAGCTTGTTGCCTTCAGGGAGAATATCTTTCAACAATGACAACAGAAAATTTAAGCTTTTGTCACTTTATATATTGTTAGCCTTCAAAGTATACCATCTCAACACAACACTCAACTTCATAAACTTATTACAACCGAAGTATAACAGTTTCTCAACATCATGCACAACATTTTTAAATAAGGGAGGTGGATCTATAACATTTACCCTGCAACTATCTAACATCACATCAACCATGTCTGTTGGAATTGATTTGTTCTCATCAACATTGTTAGCCATTTCTTCTTCAACACAACTATCAATACCGACATCTACTGATCTCATACTAGGAATCTCTTCACGGTAGTGACATTTTGTATACACTTGTACAATCCCACTTCACATGACATGATATTTGATCATGTCAACAATATCAACTTTCAAAATTTTACTAAAATTCCTACAGGGCAATAGAACCTATCTCCATGTTGGATTATATGTTCCTTTAGAAATCTTAAAAACTCATCGAGACCATCAATAAAATCTGTTGTGCAAAAATTTGCTATGATCAGATGGGAGATGAGTAGATCATCAGGTGTTAGCTAGTAAGTTAATTTTAGAAAAAATATATGTTTGAATTGAGCCCTAATTCATTTATCAAAATTCATATCGATGAATTTGTACCACCTATCCCATTATTGAGAACTTCATTGCTCTAGTAAGTGTATAATGTCTGTTCAATTTCAATAAATTTCGACAACATTTCCCCACAGTTCTCCAAGCACACCGATGTAAGTGGGAAAATACTCACCTACATATGTAACCAGAGAACAAAAGGGAAAATGCTATCAAAAGTTATTGAAATTGAACAAGCATTATACACTTATATGCTAAGTGACATTAACTGATCAACAAAAGTCCTAAATCATGGACTATCCAAGCTTTTCTCCTCATTAGTAAATCTTGGATGAATTCTAGGCCAACAACGTGGTTTAGATATTTGGCTTTAGAATATAGGGTTTATAGATTAGTGTTTATAGAATAGAGTTAGCATATTAGGGTTTAGAAATCATTGGTTTATATATTAGACTTCGCAAATTAGGATTTATATATAAGGCCTTACATATTATTCAAACATAATATTCAAACAAACCAAATAACCAATTCAACGCTCATAGTGAACTAAGAACACCCAAATTATT
This sequence comes from Alisma plantago-aquatica, assembly GCA_963693085.1. NCBI lineage: Eukaryota > Viridiplantae > Streptophyta > Magnoliopsida > Alismatales > Alismataceae > Alisma > Alisma plantago-aquatica. The sequence goes on from OY856410.1 coordinate 282,147,969, forward strand.
TCTTAGGGCTTACATATTATTCAAACATATTATTATCTACGAGACCATTAATTATCATTTGAAGGTCTAATGAATCTTGTTTAAGCATTTTTAGCTCTACTCACCCCTCTAGAGCCCATAGAACCAACATGTGTCACCAAGAATGACACATCACAACTAGCATAAGGGATCATAAGAATAGGGTTTCATGATCTTAGACTGATTAGTCATAAGATTTCAGTAATCTTAGTCAACATGAGCATCAACATTGCTATAACTAATAATTTAGGGCCATTACCATGCAAGGTTGTCATCATTAGAGTATAAGATAGATCAAGTAATATTTGGTGTCATATAGATCGTAAGGATACTGATTTGCAGTCATAAAGTAGCATAGATCATCTTTAGAGAAAAGTGTTGTAATGTATGTTCAGAGAGCCAATCATATGATTATTGTAAAGGCATATCTTGTAAATGATTTGATTAATTATAAAGGTAATCTTCAAATTTATTCTATTTTATTCATAAATGAGATAATGATGAAACATAACAAATGTCTAAAGAATGATATTACTCAATGATGTATGTTTTTGGGTTGAGGACCTGAACGGTGAGATAATACATATGTCAAGAGTATATGCATTCTTGTTATGTCCCTAGTTAGATGTTATTGTTGAAAGCTAATAGGTAGAAATAACACTTCGCACTAGAGTGTGTGTTGGTTGATGACAAAATCACATTAGTCATGATATGTGATATCAAACCAAGTACATAGATACTTGTTAGAGAACAGTGTATCAAAAAGACTGTAAAATAGTGAAATCATCCCTTTACTAAAAATTTGAAGACTAAAGTATCTATCCCAAACATACTAAAAGGTATCCTGGAACATGTGTAAACTTTTCAAATCTTTATATAATGGTAATCAAAAGACCAAAAGCAAATAGCAACGTAATAAAAGTCATGACTATAGTCAATCTTTCAAAAGATTACAAAATCCCATCATATCTCCCATTAATGGTTTACAAGTAAGATACATAAAAGGAACTAAGATATAGGGAAGTCTAAACTACTTCAAGTCTTGTCTCCAAAGCAACATCTCCAAGAGCTGGGTCCATGCCAAAAGCTATGTTGTCCTTGATCTTGTTCAACACCTTGTGCTTTACCTGGGTGGTTGGGAAGTCACCTAGAAAGTGAGAGAAACAAGGTATGTGTTGATATTTTGAACAAGAAACAAAGATAAGAACATAAATGAAACATAAGGGTATAGATACAACATCAGATGAGAAGGCCAAGAGGATGAGGAATATAACAAAAGATTCTTGCCAAAACCAATAAATAATAATGAATTTGCATGCATGATATAATTGGTATACATTAACCAAGTAGGTTTGAGGCACCTATCAGACCCCAACCTAGAGATGAGGGGAGAGTAATCACATTCCCAGTCACCTATCAAATATTTTATATTTGGGAGAAATAACACATTCCCCAGGGGGAGAGTAAACACATTCCCCAGGGAAAAATAACACATGCCCTAACTATGTGTGGTTGTACATAAGTACCACTACTATAGCTAATTAGACAAATAAACCATCATGCTCAAGAAATAGAAAAATGGAAAGATAAATCATTATATAATTGCAACATGGAAGTGGGGTTGCAAGACCCAAGAAATAATATATCAAATCTGATTTTGAGGCAATTAGAACAAGAGAAATAATAATAAAGGAAATAGGGTTTAATTAATGCCTCATTAAGGAAAATAGGGTTGGTTCACAAATATCTCAACATATGGGTAAGATTCACACATACCTCTCTTAATAAATTCCATTACTCACTTTCATCACTTTAATTGAGTCCAAGGTCCACTTTTCCTATTTTCAATGTATAATTAGGTATTATGGTTTTTCATATGCATTTATGTAAAGAAAACCCCTATTTTGGACTTTTTGAACAAAAATTCAATTTAAACTCTAAAAACATCACCATTGATCTTATTAGGTTCTCTTGATTAAGAAAACATATAATTTTGTCAATTTTCGAGTTGTGATGATTAAAGTGTATTTTTGGTGATTTTCAAGTATTAAAATCATTTTTAGAAAACATCATTTGACAAAACTCATAAAAAAACTCTAAGGTATTTTTATTAGAAACCTTACAGTTTCCCTTTTCTAAAACATATTTTACTTCAATTTTGGACAACCAAATTAAAATATATGATTTTCTAAAATGAACCAATCATATAATGCCACTTCACCAAAATACCGACGACAGGGAGGGAGAGTGAGAGAGAGAGAGAGAGAGGCACCCACTGCATGGCTTGGCCCAATCAGGGGAAACTAAGTCATGCTGTCAAAGGCTGGGTTGACTTGCATTAAGGCAAAGAAAAATACAACAAAAAAACTTTTATGCCCTTAGCGGAAAAAATAAATGAAAGAGGAAAAGCATGTTGGCTAAATTGGACATTAGTATAATCCCTTTGTTTTGATGATGACAAACATTTCATTATTGTCGATCAAACGTGCTACTTGAGTGTTGCAGGAATAAGGTGGATGACAAATACTTGGAAGATCTATATGCTAAAATTGCTTTAAGTCATGAATGTAATCAAATGTAAAAAGTTATACAAGTATATAACGTACAAGTACTTAGACATCATGTAAATCAAGCGTTAGATCTTCTCTAGCCAATCACAACACTTAGATAGGTCATCCCCTAAAATAGTGTCACATCTGCACACTCATACACACATTTAGTACTTAGTTTAAAATGTTGAAACAGGGTTATTCTTCGTCGACAAACTCCATGACCGAGACACTCTCGGTCGACAACTTCTTTGACCGAGAATGACCCAGGTAGCTGTTAGACACAGCAGACAAGGTAGTTGGCAGTTGGAGTAGAACGTTGTACATACTTGCTCCAGACAGTCCCTCGGTCAACAAGACCTCGATCAAGAAGGACTCTCGGTCGACCATTCTTCGACCGAGAAGTGTTCTGTCTGCAATTTTTAGAGTTAATTAACTAGTTGTTGCTAAAGCAACTAATGGGTACCTAACGGCTAGTTAAGCACTAAGAACCCCCTAGAAAGTGTCTAGAACGTCCTTAAGAACTTGTAGGCCATTCCTATAAATAGGACAAGCCTTAGGACACCCTAATATACACTTGTGAAATATCTTGAGCTTACATACTTGCAATTGGCAATCTGTTTTGAGCAATTGAGAAACACTAGCATTGGCTACTCATTTCCCTTTCTCCAAATTTGTGTCCTATAGGCTAGCATCTCTTATCCACTAAACCTACACTTCAATACTCATTGGTTAGGAGATCAATACGCTTGATATAGGCAAATCAAGCCTTGTGCTTTAAAGTGGTAATTGTAATTTCCATTTCCTTTCTTGTTCTTTCTTATTCTTTGTACTCTCCTTGCTACTCCTAGGGTTGGAGGCTGCGGATTGGAGAGGGTTTGATCTTCTTGGTGAAGAAGGAGATCTTTGGACTACATCTAGAAGGATGTTGCAACGGGAAGCTACTTCAAGAGGAAGGCTACTTCAAGGGGGAGCTTGAAGTTACTTCAGGAAGGCTACTTCAAGGGGGAGCTTGAAGTTACTTCAGGAAGGCTACTTCAAGGTTGGTGCAATTACTTCAAGGTGAAGGTTGTCCAAAGGGTGTAGAAAGTATTGTAATTTTATGTAAAATCCTTGAGAGGTTATAAAATTTAATACTTTCAAAATCCCGGTTGGGTAAGCAATCGGGTAGTGGATTGACTGCCTTAGTATTTACTAAGGTTGGAACCACTCTAAACACCTTGTCTCCTTCTTATTATCTCAATTGTGGTTGTTTGAGTTAAATTATTTTAAAATATCCATAAAACCATATTCACCCCCCTCTAGTGGTTTTTCAAAGCAAAGGGTAAACAAGTAAAAGAACTAGGGGGAAAGCTCCTCCCTTCACCTGCGCCGTGGTAGGAAACTGTGTGTAACATACTGAATCCTGGACATTTTGTCTTTTGACCCTCTTTCTAAGCTTTTCATTTCATTTCTATCCTTTTTGTCCTTTAAGTTTAATTTGTGGAAATAATAGTGGTTTGGTGAGCATTTGTTCATTATTATTGCCAACATATAGGTTTATGCACAAATACCTTAGAAAACACTTTTAATAAGGGTCTAATATGTAAATTTACCACTCATGTGATATATTAATAAAATATATTCGTTCTAGATCATTCCTTAGCCTTATGGAGTAAGGAAGAGAAAAAAGAATTAATAATGTTGCTTTAAATATGTTAACGTGATATTGAAGTACATGAATTTGGTGCCAAAACTCAATTGTTAGACCATTCAATTAAATTCCTCAAATAGGAATAACTTATAGATCTAAATCATTATACAAACCTCAATCAACACTCCAACTTTACTAAAACACATGGGATTCTCAAAACAACTCAACATGCATGACCTCGCTTGTGTCATGGGACATTTAAATATTCCAAAAGTCCACTCCTTCACATCCTACACACCTTAAAAGAAATTTCATACTAGAAATTAAGCCAAAAACCCAATCCATCACAACATATATATCTTAAAAGAAAAATTGTCCTCAAAATTAAGCCATTCTCGTACTCCAAGGAAAACTAAAAGGTCTTCATCCAAATGTAGCAAACCACTCTATGTGAAACATATCCAAAAACAAAGATCCAAAACTAAACCCAAGCTACTAGGATGTTTTACAACATCTAGGGTGAAACATCACTTCAAAGAAGCTCAAACAAGGATTTAGAGACTCTAGGTTTCTTTTCCCTTGATGTACGTCACTTCCAAATAATTCAACGTCCCATATCGCTGCACTATAAGGAAAGAACGACATCTAAGGACCTGCTATACAACAAGCACCAGTCTAGACCTAGTTCTCAGACATCTAGGTGCTAACCTAGAGTCTCGGTCAGATCTAGTCTCTACAAGATGACTAATCTAACCCTAAAGATGATTAAATTCAAGGTTCTTTAGTTTTGAGTTGCATAATGAGCAAATGTCATGCTTTGCTATTGTTCATGCTCTAATACCACCTGTGACGTCCCCGAATTTTCTAAAACTTAATCTGATGTGTGACGTCTAAATTGAAACCTCACCTCAACAAGAATCCCAATTTAATCCCCACACACTAGGCTAAGAAGAAGAAAATCAAGGGAGTCAGAAGGAAACAATCAGTAGCACATGTACATGAACAATAATAAAACCATACACACATGTTCACCATTCAACATATAATTACAACATGAATTGTTACAACATTTGATATTACATATTGAACAACAAACTATACATATACATGTACTACCACTAAACTACATGATCTTAAGACAATAAGTCCACTTGTACATCAGCTCACAACACAACTCTCAACTATTTTGGATCTTCAAGATCGTAAGGCACGACCTAAACAAAAGATTACATGCGGTACACGTCAGCACAATATTCAAGAATATTATACTGAGTATGCCTCCGTGTCTTTTATATACCTATCATCATATCTTGGCAATATGGATAAAAGTAAACTTGGCAGTAATAAGCAATTACAACAATATATCAATACTAAGCAAGAGTTTATTAACAAACATGAACATGTATCTTATAAGCATATTTTCCACCATACATCTCGTGCATCTTCCACCAAGGCTTTGACGTCTTCATGCCTTATGATCTACTCCCAAGGAGTTTGTGATCATTATACAAACATCATATGATCTACCACCAAGTGGTTTGTGATCATTATGCATGTGCTCTACCACCGAGTGGTTTATGAGCTATCTTATGATAGAACATATATATTATGTTTGCAGGTGTTCAAGGTATACATATAGAAATTCAGATAAAGCATCAAAACCATACATATAGCAATTTATTCAAGCATCATACAAGTTACATCCATTTCATTCAATATCTTATGCCAAGTCCTTACTACCATATAATACAAGCATAATGTATAATAAGCCAAGCAAGTGGTAATGGTGTACCTTGATCAAGACAAACCTAATTATCACATATCCTTGATATCAATTATATCACTCAAAGCTCCCAACTGTCTGAATTCTGAAGTATCGAACTTTATTTTTGGCTCCCTGTAGCTGCTATTTATAGCTAGCTGGCTGGGAGGAGTTATGGTGCTCGAAGCGGCACGTGGCCCCCTTATGCGCCGCATGTTGGACGGCCGATACAGGTATCGCTCAGCGCAGAGGTGTCGGATGTCGGTCACGTGACGGGCGGCGCGCCTGTCGGTGGGTGGCTGTGTCGCCCGACAAGCTGGGTTGTCGAGGCGAGGCGGGCTCCCTGTCGGGTAGAAGGCGTGTCATCTTCCAGTTTCTTCTTGCGCAACATCCCTTTGTCGTGCGTTGTTGTGAGCCCTACCCTGTCGGGCAGGGTTTGTATCGGGTTTCGGGAAGGCCAAAATGGACTTGGACTTATTCATGGGCCGGGACGACCTTATTACACCAAAATGAGGAAAAACTCTGCAAAAGATGGGAAAATTGGATTAAGAGCATTGCTTGGCCAATTATTGCGAAAATGCTAATAAAATAGAGGAAAATAGCAGAAAAGGGCAGTTTTGATAACAAAATAAAGGGCAAAAACGTCACAAAAACTGGTGTTATCAACTCCCCCAAACTTAGCATTTTGATTGTCCTCAATCAATATTTAAACTTTATTTAGTGATGCTTCTTCTTGCTTGGTATAATTTTCAGGCCAAGAGGTAAAACAAGTATAGTAATGCCTTTAGAGATAATGTTGCCTCATTACAAAAAAAGACCCTGCGTTTCCTTGCCTTATTATTTCAGTAAAATTTTTCTCTACAGCTTCGGCAAAACTTTAGTGTATGATTCCGAAGTTAGCTTACACACCAAACAGCTTTATTTTCGGGGCAGAAAGTCGTGTAAAGGGTAGGCTAAGGCTTTTTGGGTTTTTTCATTCTTGTCTCCCATCAGTCCATCCAGGTAAGGGTCCATTAGCGGGCAAGTGGTCCCTACAGTCCAAGCCAGTTGGCTTTAGAGTAGTGATTTCACATCCTACGTACCACTGCCCCGGATCTACCACGCCTAAAGATGGGTACTTTTGGAAAACAAGCGAGTATATATATATATATATATATATATATATATATATATATATATATTATTGGGCACAACTCTCATGCTTTTATTCACACTCATAAGGCTTCTCTCTCTTTTTGGGATTTTCGTTGGGTATAGGGGAAACAAAGAGATTCTTGCTATTTGGGCAGCTTTTTCCTTCTCTATACTAGTCTCTTAGCTGTTTGCGAGATTATTGTATTTTTCGAAATTTTTGACATGGAAAAACATAATCTTCTCATTTGTTTGGAGCACCATTATCAGAAAGATATAACAAAACTTGTGTATCGTTAAGCACAAAGAAAACTAACTTTGCAAGCAGTTGCATCAGGTTTTTACTAATATAGCAACTTTGTACATATGCATGGGAACAAAATAAGCAAAAAAAATTTCAAACATTTTATGGTATGAACATAAATATGTACACAAAAGATTAACGAATGAGGGGTAAAAGAATGGAGAAATTTGTACCTCCCTCACTGGTACATGGTACACCCCCACCCCCAAACTTACTCCACACTCTGTCCCAGAGTTATGAAGTAGATAAGGTGATGTTATGTTTTATTCCAGTGAGGTTACGCCTGCGTCAGATAGAAGCTCCCACACATATTCTTCCCTTTTGCTGTGATAGACGGTGTGGTGGAGCTGGTCAGGCTTTTCTTTGTTTGCTATCCATTCCAAGACGTAGATACCACAATCATTGGATAAAGGAAGTTGCTGCGGACTGCGGTGGCAGAACTGGAGCTCGTGCCACTTATTTGCTTGCGTATCCAGGAATGGTTGGATCATCTTTGCCACCTCGTCGTAGTATTTTTGGACCAAGCGCTCGACAGATGACAAAGGTTCAGAAGTACATGACACGGGATGGTTCTTGTTACCGTCCAAGCTGTTGTAGAAAATTCCTGCTCATTCCCGGGTGTACACTGCTAGGAGCGTCCAGTGGTTGTAATGTAGAACTGGGAGGAAGATCTCGCGGGGAACTCCGCTCGCCAACTTCTGTAGAAATGTTTTCTTTTCTCCTGTTTTATCGGCTAGGCATATGTTGTTGAACAACATAGGATGGGCAATGTATGCTTGTTCCAGCTTTGGTTGTATGTACTGCATGTAAGCGGTTGCAACTGTTATAGCCAAGAACCCTCCTTCCTTCACCATGTCCCTTAGATCATCAGTCGGGACTACGACATCGCCTACCTGAAAAGAAACAACCGATGGGGTTGAATCAGCTAACTTCTTCTGGATGATGTTGACTTGCTCCTATGTGAGAATTGCACATGAAAAGTGGTCGAAATTTGTGATCAGTCCTTCTGAAGCTTCAGGCAAAGTAGTTTCCTCCGTCCCGTGCACTTTCTTCAGGACTGCCAACTTCTTGCCTGCCCCATGTATGACGGTTGCCACTTCTTCATCCTTTTCTGAGGAGCCGCTGGACTGAGAAGGGTTTTCATCCAGGTCACTGTCCAGTAGCTGCTCTGGTACCCCTGTGTCCCGGAAATAGTGCTTGTCTTTGATTATCAACATGGCGTAAATGCTCCTACGTTGATAGAAGGACGTGCCCTTGAGGAATCCTAAGTTTCCAAATTTGTTGAGCACCTCAATGGCACCCATGATGATGATAGAGCTGTTTCCACTCCCCTCTTCTGCCTAGACGGGGAGGTCTTGTAGAGTAAATAAGTGCCAAGGAGCATGGTGACGTTGACTTCCTTTCCTTATAGCTCGTTGCAGACACAGTGGTAGGAGTCTCAGCTTCTTGTCCTCCGGGCGGTGGAAAACACCCCGGGAGCGTGGCACCTCATTGCGGCTGCAACTCAGCAGCTGGAGGTCGTGGTTCCTGAGGTCTGCCACGCAGATGAACCAGACATTGCAGTGTTTATATGGGGCCAACACAAGATTTGGTCTATACTCTTCAATGTGCTGCAGCATGTCGGCCACCGCACGGGAGTTTAGATCTCCCTTCATCAGACTTCTTGCCAAGGCCGGGGTGGCTTTGTATATCATTCTTTGACCTGTCTTGCTATCGATATGTTTTATTATCGCTCCTTCTTGGACCCTGAACAGTCTTTTGCCGACGAAGGCCGGCGTGCGGAACATGCTTCGAAGAACTCCCCACCGCATGGAGAGGTAGATGTCGGTCCAGACGATGTCATCCTCATTCGCCTGCGATCTCAAGACCTTATTCAGCAAGTTCTGGTCTCTGATCATCAGATGTCCGATGGCCCTTCTATCAAAGTCGGCCATCTCGAAGGAGGGTATCTCAGATGGCTCATGGAACTTAACACTGAACTTGTCCGCCATCGAGCGTTTGCTGCGGGGAGGATGTCTCTTATTGACTGTGTAGACATCCCCCTTTTCTTCTTCACACTCATCAGATGAGTCTCCCCTGATGTTGATATCTGTGCTATGATCTTCGGCTTCATCTAGGGGAACAAAGATATTTCCATCTCCCAAACCTAAGGAGCTCTCCTGTCTGCCGGGAGTTCCTTCGGTTGATCCTTGTCGCGTCCCCTCCTCGGGCGTTGAGGACCGTCCGCTGGAGGGGGAGGAGGGGGACGCTGTTCCCGAGGGGGATCCTGATGAAGAGGGATGAGAACCCCGGCTGGGAGGTGACGGCGACTGTCTCGGCTGCCTTCGGCGCGGATGGTCGTGACTTCTATCTATCCTCACCTCGAGCTTGTCGAGTCACTGGAGAATCTGCTGCATTGTCACATTCAAGGCTTCCAGTCCGCCGGGCAGGCTCGTTAGAGTCAGCAGCTCTCTTTCTTGGCTATTCAACCGGACTTCGTGGTTATCCTGCCTGTCTTGGAAAGATGCAAGTTTGCGGGTTAGGGAAGTACAAGTGGCAGAGTTGATATTCATTACCTCCCGCAGACTATCAAGCTCATGTCCAAGCATCTTTTCGAGCAACGGAGGAGCTCTGGTGGGTCTCTCTTCCGTCCTCGCTACATCTTGTTCGCGAGATTGTCTACCAGGAGAGGTAGAATCTATAAAAATCGTATGTGATCTAGATGCAGCCGGGTGAGGCGTCGACACTTTTTCGGGAGTTGTCGCCTTGCCTTCTCGTCTGGGCGGAATTGACCGTGGTGAGGGCAGACTCTACTCCACCTCTGCACTGTCGGCGGTCTCCTCAATTGCTATAGGTGGGGACTTCGACGGCGGTGTAGGTGTGGCTCCGAGCTCCCTCAGGATCTCGTCGAACACCTTATTGATGTTACCCTGCTGAAGTTCCTGGTCTGCCTCTGCAGGCCTTAAAGCAGTGACGGGAGCTGTGGCTGTCTCTCCCGCAGCAGCTCCCGTAGTCTCTGTCCCGGTGACCTCAACGATCACCAGTGCTTTCTCTGCCTCCATCATCCTTGCTGTGGCGGTGGCTAGTATGGTTGGAGTGACGACAACTCGATCAGTAGTTGTCGTCGGTAGCTCTGGGGCTGGCCCCTCTGTGGCCCTGGTCGTGGTGGTGAAAGCCGTGTTATTTGCTATGGCTTCAATCTCGGCGGTGGTGAAGACCAATTTCTCTATGTCATAGTTGGCGCAGCGAGGGAGCGGGAGGAGTATGTCTGTCCTTGAAAACTTGTAGAAGAAGTTCCCCCCCTCCTTCCTGATGATGTTGGTCCTTATCAGGTACTTTGTGTCAAACACTTCGTCGCCTTGCGTCCTCGAATGGCTGCGCGGCTCGTCTGGATACCCGAGTCCTACTGCGATGAGATTTATGATGCCGCCCATGCAGTACTCCTTGGTGGCTTCCTTTATTGGGTGCAGCCTGTTCAGCAAGAACCGACTGAGGTTGATCACTCGGCCCTCCATTATGTGCCACATGACGTGGAGCTCTTCTGTGTAGATGTTACTGGACTCATTCTTGCTGAACAGTAAGCACGCCACCAACTTGTGCACTATCCTCCAGAAACAGGAGTGCACTGCCACGAATTTTCTTCCCGGATTGAACGAAGACTCGCCCGGTCGGGTGTAGATACAATTATCTACCATGTGTCCACCTTCTCCACATGTGACACATTTCATCACTTTTTATACATGCTTCTTCCCTTTCGTGTCAGATTCCTTCAGCTGTTTTACATCCGTAGCTATTTTCTGAATCTGAGAAGTGATGGTCTCCAGAGCCCTGGACTCAAGAGAGGACCCTTCACCTTCCTTCTTTGTTTGTCCTCTATCTGAACGATCAAACTCAGTGCCGACCATTAGCTCAACCATGTTCTTGATAATCAGCTCAGACTTCTTTGCCTTCTTCCCTAGGAAGTCACTGCCTGCTTCCGCGTTCAGGGACACCCTTTCATCGAAAGTCAAGCCATTGTAGAAGGTGGTGACGAGGAAGCCCTTCTTGTAGTTATGATGGGGGCAATCCCTCTAGTACTCCTGGAATCGCTCCCAGGCGTCGTGGAGGCTTTCGTTCGACTTTTGCATGAAGGAGATTATTTTATGCCAGTTTCTGACCGTTCTTTCAGTGGGGTAGAACTTATTTACGAATGCGTCAGCTAACGCTCCCCATCCGTTCAAAGACCGATGGGGTAACCCGAGGTACCAGGACAGTGCTTTGTCCTCCAGTGAGAAGATGAATCCTTTGCAGTATATAACCTCCTGGGGGACCCCCTGCATCTTTATCGTGTCACATATGTTCTTGAAGGCATCGAAGTGGTGGTAGGGGTTGTCATTTTTTGAACTTCCCCTGAAGCTTTTGTTCTGGATCATAGAGATCACAGAAGGCTTAAGATCAAAATTGGCTGCATTGAATCACGGGGTGATGACGGGACATCTAGAGTTGTTGGCTTTTGTTGATGCAACCTCCCTCAACGTATTCTCGTCCTCCTCGGAGTCGTCACTGTCATTAGCCTCGCGATGTTGTTCTTGGTTGTGGTGTCGCCTGTGTCGCTAACGGTGGCGACGCCTGACATGGGGGTGGCCTTCCTCGGAGTGCTCTGATTCCTGATCTTCATGCTGATCGTTGCCACCATAGCGGTTATTGCCATCTGGTGGAGGTGATTCAGGCCTCCCCCCTTGGCGTTCGTCTCCAGAAATGGATGGCTCCACGCAAGGCGGCATGACGGTTGGAGTTGGTGCTCGGTGGGACAGATCACTGTTCTTCAGAGTGCCTGAAATAACATGAAAATTCAAGTTTAGAAAATTGAATTATTAATTTTAAGCAAAGAATAATAGTAAGAAAAAAGAAAAAGAAAAACAGTGATGTCAAACTCATTTCTAAGCTTGAGGCACTGAAGTGTAGTTAGTGGATTCAGATTCGTCTACAGTACCGTTTTTGCCTTATCCCCGGCAACGGTGCCAAAAAGTTGACCGGCCTAAATCGCGCGTCCAAAAGTGGAGGCAGAATTGAGGTAGTCGATCTTTTACATTTATAAACCCGAATCCTTCTAGGCCCCCACAACTTTGTTTACGAGGTTGAAGTAGATATACAGGGTCAAACACAAGGACAAGGGGGGTAGTGTTGAAAACCCAGAGTCGTCACGCTACACTCCGATAGGTATAAAGAGATAGTAAATTTCCCAAAAGGGAAATAGAAATATGTCACAAACAAACGAGAAAACTATCTCCAACTGGAGCTACTAGAGATATTTAAGGTTTTTAGTCATTTAGCAGTTTTAGGGGGTTTCATGTAACAGAAATAGAAAGATAAAACTAGAGCTAAAGCGAGGTACGAAGGATAAGACTACGGTAAAACAAGCAGCAGAAGTAACACCCTGCACCCCTCCTCTCAGAGCGGGTACCTCTAACCAAGCATCAACACCCCTCTCGAGGTTGTCAGACTTAAGTTAGAGTGGAATGTTACTGAAACAACTCCGTTCCAGGCACTCTCGTACTCCAAAATCGGACCAAACACTAGAGACACAACACAACTCTCGAAGTTGTTGCGATGGGAAAATATGGTTCGGTAGCTAAGCGAAACGCGATCCAAACATGCAAGCTAGAGTTCGGATATCAAACATAGCAGCCATCCAACACATGTACCAAGCATAGAGCAACAAGTAATTAAGCCATTCTATTTCCATAAGCATTAAATGTCTTAATTACAATGCATAAATAAAGAATTAAATAACAAAATTAAAGATAGATGTCGCCTTCTTGATGTAGAAGGTCGACAGGGTACTGCGGCCCTCCAGCCCGATATCGGTCAGGAGCCTAGCCCGATACAGTAGTGTCGGGTGGCACACCCTCTCGGGCGGTATGCTTGACGGCCGACTATATCGCTCAAGGACCCTGGCCGATATGCTCATGTCGGGCGGCACGCATGACGGGCGAAGCGTATCGGGTTTGATATTTTTTCGGGCATGGAGCGACGCGTCCTACTATCGGGCACTTGTGTCGCTCGTCATCGTTGGCTGATATCGGCCCACAGTGTCGCCCGGGAGGGTTCTAAGTGAACTATCCCCTCCCTCTCGGGACAAGGAAGAACTCACCTAGTGTCGCCCGGCACGAGCACTGGGGCGCGATACTCCTGCTCTCGCAGTTTCCTCCGAAGATCACTCAAAGCTCCCAACTGTCCGAATTCCGAAGTATCGAACTTTTTTTTTGGCTCCCTGTAGCTGCTATTTATAGCTAGCTAGCTGGGAGGAGTTATGGTGCTCGAAGCGCCACGTGGCCCCCTTATGCGCCACACGTTGGACGGCCGATATAGGTATCGCTCGGTGCAGTGGTGTCGACTGTTGGTCACATGACGGGCGGCGCGCCTGCCGGTGGGTGGCTATGTCGCCCGAAAAGCTGGGTTGTCGAGGCGAGGTGGGCTCCCTGTCGGGTAGAGGGTGTGTCGTCTTCCAGTTTCTTCTTGCATGACATCCCTTTGTCGTGCATTGTTGCGAGCCCTACCCTGTCGGGCAGGGGTTGTATCGGGCGTCAGGAAGGCCGAAACGGACTTGGACTTATTCATGGGCCGGGATGACCTTATTACACCAAAATGAGGAAAAACTTTGCAAAAGATGGGAAAATTGGATTAAGAGCATTGCTTGGCCAATTATTGCAAAAATGCTAATAAAATAGAGGAAAATAGCAGAAAAGGGAAGTTTTGAAAACAAAATAAAGGGCAAAAACGTCACAAAAACTGGTGTTATCAGTCGTGCTCATATTAGGGTTTTCTTATCTCATTATGATATTCTCATGATTATTGGTATTCTTGCCTTATATTTATCTTACTGATGTTATGTTCTAGATTATAGTTCATCAACTGGATATACTCATGTGTCACATTATTATATGAATATATTTAACATTATGTCACTTTCATTAACCATATTAGGTTTACATCTCATGTATTAAGGGTGCTCTTCATATAACATGAATTTCATGTATAAAACTGATATCATATTTACACATTAGCTTCCAATTGCAGATATGAGGGTGTTCCATAAATTCCATCAATTATTCAACGTGTATGTATTTAATACATTTTATTTAGAGTTATTAGCCCTAATTAGTCATATTAATCAAATTATATGCTTTTGTGCATCAACATGACCATATCTGACATCATATACACTATAAACATGATTATAGACTTACTGACATTTTTCCATAATTTTATATCATCATTTAATATTTTATTACTCCAGAACTAAGCATTACATATATTACATGATACCACTGATATTTAAAGCATTAAAAGGCTGATATTATGCTTCCATATTATTCTACATTTTTTAAGAATTTTTGTACCTTGTTCATAATTTTCTAATAATCGAGATATTTAATACGAATTATGCAAGATCTGAGTATTTCTGGAAATTATACCTTTTTGGGCCAATCGCCAGCCACCACGTGGCGACTTAGGGGCACGACTCTTTCTCCTGGCTTGTGTTGGGTCGGCCGGTTCACTTGGTTTAAGCCTGGTTCAGGGCTGTGGATCTGGTTTTCTCTCCTCCCTTCTGCTTTCTTTCTCTGCTCGACAGATCTAGGAACCGCGCCATTATTTTGTAGTGACGCCACCGCACAGATCTGATCTGGTGAAGAACCAATGGCGCATAGATCCTCCCAGTGGAAAATCCGCCCTTCCTCCACCTTCAGAGTGTCTTTTCTCAGATCTTCGGCTCCTCTGCTAGCCTCGGTGGTCATTGGAACCTGAAAGCACTGAACTTCCTCTGCACCCACTGCCGTGGCAGCCAAGTAAGGGGGAACGAGGTTCGTTGATCCATCAGCTCTAGACGAAGGTGCCTATGGGATGTGGGAAGCTATTCGGACCTGGTAGCATGCTTCGGTTTGGATGGTTGTTGAGGGAAACTCCTCCTTGATCTCCACTATCAACTCCGATTGTGAGGAGCTCGTCAGCTATGGGAACATTACATAAGCCTATAATGAGACCGGGGTTGAACTCCCCCAACGTTGAGCTTTGTTTTCCCCTTCTTTCTTCTCCTCCGAACTACCTGATACCTTGGCTCCTTTTGTTACTCGACCCTCAGTCTATGTGTGGTTTGGTGGAGAAGCAACTTCTAGGGGGAAGATGAGGTCTCTCCTCTCTTCACGAAATGGCCCAAAAGAAGGCTTGATCAATTTCTTGAGGTGTGAGAGAGTCGTTTCCCCACTCCACATCATGTGCCTCCCCACAATCAACCACAAAACTAACGATCAAAGTCATCCTTCCAGTCACCCATGAACTCTTGTCTAATTGATCTTGGTGACAAGGTTCTGGCCATTGGATCTGACCCCATCAAGGGCTACTGAGACTCCACGTCTCAGATCCGTGGCCACCAGACTCGATTAAATGCCAGGGTGTGTGACACATGAGCCTCTAAACTTTAGGCTAAAGACTTCGTTTTACATATTCTAACCTTTATTGGATATATTATCTTGGGCTTGGTCAGTATCCCCTACAGGGCTCATTAAGTAAGAGGATGAGAAATGGACGAATCAAGATGACATGAAACCCGAAAGTTATTTAACTTTGGCAAAGACTTCTGACTTTATCCAGGAAAGATGCATGGGGCTAGGAGTCCTCGTAAGATAACTGGAGGTGCAGAGGGAAATTTTGCCAACCCTCGGTCATGATCCCTTCTAGACACCATCGTCTTTAGAAAAAGTCCTAATAATCCCCTCATTTTATTCAAATTACTTTTAGCATCCCCCAATTAAGGAAAGACCTCACTTTCAGCGTCCCCCAATTAAGGAAAGACCTTCAAGTTGAGATTCATTATCTATATTTCCAATGATCCAGATTAGTCAAATAACAAATAATAGAAAATAATTTCAATTATATTTCAAATATTGTTTACAAATTGTAAAATGATATACATCATGGGACTAATACCTAATTATAAGAATTACCATCTATCTAGTCCTCCTTGGTATAAATTTAATACCTTTGATATCTTTCATCTTATTCTTCATGTCTTCTATCATGTGAAACGTATACCTAAAATGCTTGAAAAAAGGATGCGGTCATCATATTACTATACAGTGAACATGGGGTACAATCATAATGTGTGCAACTAACATCATCACATAATAACGAACAAATATTGCAAATAAGAACTGGCATAGGACTTGGTTCAATATTTCACATTATTTCACTAAAATCAAACTTAATTATCTCTCTTTAGGAAACTCCAATTGTCATCAAATTTTAAGCATAGATTCCTCACAACTCAAGCTACCTTGCACAAAAATTTGGTGCCAAAACTCAATTTTTAGACCATTTAATTAAATTCCTCAAATAGGCATAACTTATAGATCCAAATCATTATACAAACCTCAATCAACACTCCAACTTTACTAAAACACTTGGGATTCTAAAAACAACTCAACATGCATGACCTCACTTGTGTCATTGGACATTTAAAGATTCCAAAAGTCCACTCCTTCACATCCTACACACCTTAAAAGAAATTTCGTCCTCAAAATTAAGCCAAAAAGCCTAGTCCATCACAACATATATATCTTAAAAGAAATTTTATCCTCAAAATTAAGCCATTCTTGTACTCCAAGGAAAACTAAAAGGTCTTCATCCACATGTAGGAAACCATTCTATGTGAAACATATCCCAAAACAAATCTCCAGAACTAAACCCAAGTTACTGGGCTGTTTTACAACATCTAGGGTGAAACATCACTTCAAAGAATCTCAAACAAGGGTTTAGAAACTTTGATTAGGTCATAACATATCTCATTGTTAGGGTTTCATCCTTATCTTTGCCCATGAATTAGGGGTCCGTCATCATATTGCCATGTTCTAAATGAGTTAACTAAAGTTAACCCATTATATCAAGGTGTCATCAACATTTTATTTAGCTCGTTTTTAGAACATGTTCATCATTAACATATGCCTTTTAGGAGGGAGTTAACTATAATTAACCCATATTATTCATCTAGATCATATCAAGATGTCACAACAATTATGTTGTGCTTATTGCCAACTATATCTTTCATCTTTGTTAAGCACTAAGATTAACACCTCGTGTAACATGTTTCATTCATATGATCTTATTTCATTGTTCATACTAAATTTGCAACATTTACTTGTGATTTCATCACAAGATTAACCAACTATATCACATTATCATCATTATTCATGTATATGGTTAACCATTTATGCATTTCCATTTATTAAACGAGCTCTAGGTTTCCATCTTATCATGTCTATATATCACGTCTCGAGATTAGATCACATCTTACATATATTATATCATGGTTGTGCTAACAAACTTATACAAGTGGCTCATGAAACATGTATCAAAGCTTTATATATTCTAAATGAGGTTGCTCTAACCCATACCACGAGGGTAGTGTCGTGTTCAGTCTCTTTGAGCTCACCCAACTTTATGAATATCTCATGCATATACCTTATCTTTCCTCTCTTAGTCTAGGGTTCTCAGATTACCTCCTTGGTACTCGTAATAGCCTTACAAGCTCTAGCCACATAAGCACAAACCAAAATATGCTATGACATTTTCTTCATAGGTCTCTACCCATGAAACATGCTTACCCAAAACTCTCGTATACATACACCACTAGAGTCTTACATGGAACCACCAACCTGAGCATGAGGTTGTCTAGAAACTAACACAGTTGCCTCCTCCAGGGTCTTGGGACTCTCTCTCCCTCACTAAGATGGTAGGTACTCATATCCATGTTCACATATGCACATATAACCAGCCTCTCTCTGTCTCTAGGGTTTGGTCCTCTCAAGGACATCTAGGGTTCAAAAGGACTATAGGAATCATGCATTAGGAAACTCAACTCATTCACTCAAGAGTATTCTAGTTTAGGACTTATCATATCACATATTTCTCATATTTATCATATCATGGAGTCTAGGTTCTCTAACCTTCTCCCAATGGGTCTCACTCTCAATAGAGTTAACCCCGAAACTGGTCCTAACACTAGAGGTCCTCCTTCATGAAAGAGATGGAGGCTCATGATGACTCACATCTTATCTTAACTTATCTTATCTGATCTCATAAAAGAATGCATACTTGCATCATCAAAACTTATTTCAAATCCTTGAAACTGAACTTAAGTCCCCAAAAACAACATATATTATCACAACTATCTTATATTATCTATGTAAGACTTGCATCATATCATCAAAACATATATCATATATTTCATCTATCATATATATTCCAACAAGGCTCTAGACATCTAATCTAGAACTACACTCTCTTATAGACTGATGTCGTTCACTTTCACTTAGGTTGCATGACCACCTCCTACTCGTACATGGGTGGGGACACATTTTTGTAATACATATACATAATAAAATATTATATAGTTTTTCTCTGATAAAACAAGTGTTAGAGAAAACTATCGAGGTTCGATCCATTTGGAATAAAAAACCAAATCTAGAAAATGAGTGTGCCACACATAGTAGAGAGTATAGTGCCATGAAAACTAGTGAAAAGAGTGATAACATGGTGTAGACTAGTGTAGCTACTCCAGACAATGAGATCCATATGTCTAGGGTTTATCTTCCCTTGATGTATGTCATTTCCAAATAATGCAACGTCCCATATCGCTACACTATAAGGAAAGAATGACATATAAGGACCTGCTATACAACAAGCATCAGTCTAGACCTAGTTCTCAGACATCTAGGTGCTAACCTAGAGGCTAGGTCAGATCTAGTCTTTACAAGATGACTAATCTAACCCTAAAGATTATTAAATTCAAGGTTCTTTAGTTTTGAGTTGCATAATGAGAAAATGTCAGGCTTTGCTATTGTTCATGCTCTGATACCACCTGTGATGTCCCCGGATTTTCTAAAACTTAATTTGATGTGTGATGTCTAAATTGAAAGCTCACCTCAACAAGAATCCCAATTTAATCACCACACACTAGGTTAAGAAGAAGAAAACCAAGGGAGTCAGAAGGAAACAATCAGTAGCACATGTACATGAACAATAATAAAACCATACACACATGTTCACCATTCAACATATAATTACAACATGAATTGTTACAACATTTGATATTACATATTGAACAACAAACTATACATATACATGTAATACCACTAAACCACGGGATCTTAAGACTACAGGTCCACCTGTACATCAGTTCGCCACACAACTCTCAACTATCCCGGATCTTCAAGATCGTAAGCCATGACTTAAACAAAAGATTGCATGTGGTACGCATCAACACAATATTCAAGAATATTGTTCTGAGTACGCCTACGTGTCTTTTATATACCTCTCATCATATCTTGGCAATAAGGATAAAAGTAAAATTGGCAGTAATAAGCAATTACAACAATATATCAATACTAAGAAAGAGTTTATTAACAAACGTGAACATGTATCTTTTAAGCATATTTTCCATCATACATCTCGTGTGTCTGCCACCAAGGATTTGATGTCTTCAAGCCTTATGATCTACTTCCAAGGAGTTTGTGAACATTATACAAACATCATATGATCTACCACCTAGTGGTTTGTGATCATTATGCATGCGCTCTACCACCGAGTGGTTTATGAGCTATCTTATGATAGAACATCTATATTATGTTTGCAACCTTGTCATTTCCGCTCTTTGCTTGAGCACTGTGAGTGCTGACGAGGTGTGACTTGACCACCTCCTAGTGGGCCGAGTCACCATCTGACTTCCTCTCTCTCTCTCTCTCTCTCTCTCTCTTCGTCTCTCTCAACCAATGAGTTGACATGTCATTCTATGATTGGTTGATATTGCAAAAATTGTAACTTTTGATTCAATTGTCCAAAAATAAAAATAAAATATGTTCTGAACTCAGAGAAATGTGCTCTTTCTAAAAAAAAATCTCCAAGCATAGGTTTTGAGTTTTATCGAAATGTGTTTTCTAAAACTGAATTTAATAGATAAAAATCATAAAAAATGTACTTAATCTTCATAACTCCAAAATATACAAAGTTATATGTTTTCTTAATCAGGAGAACCTAATAAGGTCAGTGGTGATGTTTTAAGAGTCTAAATTTGAGTTTTGTGTGAAAATTCCAAAAGTAGGGTTTTCATTACCTTAATGTACATAATGAACCCTAATACATGATACATTGAAAATAGGAAAAGTGGATCTTGGATTATCTAGAAGTGGTGAAAGTGAATAATTACAATCAATATGAAAGGTTAAGATGAGATGTATGATGGAAAACCCTAATATGAGCATGACTAGGGTTAATATGAGATGTAAGATGATGAGAACCTGATGGTGATATGTTCTCTTATCTTAATCAGGGTTTGACCAAGGATATAATTGATATCAAGGATATGTGATAATTAGGTTTGTCTTGATCAAGGTACGCCATTACCTCTTGCTTGGCTTATTATACATTATGCTTGTGTTATATGGTAGTAAGGAGTTGGCATAAGATATTGAATGAAATGGATGTAACTTGTATGATGCTTGAATAAATTGCTATATGTATGGTTTTAATGCTTTATCTGAATTGCTATATGTATACCTTGAACACATGCAAACATAATATATATGTTCTATCATAAGATAGCTCATAAACCACTCGGTGGTAGAGAAAATGCATAATGATCACAAACCACTTGGTGGTAGATCATATGATGTTTGTATAATGATCACAAACTCCTTGGGAGTAGATCATAAGGCCTGAAGACGTCAAAAACCTTATGTATTTTAAAATAGCAACTTTTTCTATAATGTTGTTATTTCTAATGTATATAAGATTCTAGTTCATGGTCATAAAATATCTCACAAGTGACAAATTAATCTTAATATGTAGATGGCCTCAAGATCCTCCTACATATTTGTGATATCAAAGGGTCCACCATGGCACACATAGTCAACTTTGAAGAGGGTGATGAGTTGGACATTCCTAGTGAGGATTGTATTAGCAGATTGTTGATTGATTGACTCATTTGGGAATGGTTAAACCTTATTTTTCCAAAACATGGATTACATGTTTATTCTAAGGAGAGATACCCCCATTTTGGTTTTTATATCTCCTTGTCTCTGGTTACCCCACATGTGTAGCACCCTACTTCATTTCAGGCCCTAATGTATAATGGGTTCTTAATTGGGGCTCCCACTCCCCCTTTTAGATCCTTTTAGGGAACCTAAAGTTCTCTCCGTACTTTATCCCACCCTCTCGGTGTTTGATGTTGCACCTGCTATTTTTATTTTATGCATATTCATGTTAATTTCAGTAATTATAATGCTGACCATTTGTCAATGAAGACCCGAAAAATGCGCTATCATCACAGTTATGACGTCATAAAGGATATTTATTCAACTAGAATGTGATATTTGATTTGTTTCTATTATGTAGATTATACATATATTGCCTAGAATGTGTTGCTTTAATAATGCCACACAAATTTTCACTCTATCGATCACTGGTGCTATTAGAATGCTAACATAAAACATAGCATCTACGAGTTCACGAGTCTCATCGTGCAAAGAAAACTTCCTATCCTTGAAGTTGTTACATGGGTTGAGGTCACAACAAGGATGGAAGAATATGATGACATGACAGAAGTATTCACAAATTGAGGACATCATTTACCACAACATAGAGTGTGCAATGTTGATTAGAAATTAGGCCATGAATTCCTACATTGGGTTGCACGTGGTTGACCATGAGAGCTTACTGGAAAAACACCACACATGGAAGTGAAAAATGATCATTAGCAGGTATGTTCATACTCCTCCTTAGTGAGTGGGTTATGTGTTGGTTGTCTAGTCAGTGCAGGAGTCACTACAATTGCCGGTGGGCATTGGCCAATGA
The DNA here is from genome assembly GCA_963693085.1 of Alisma plantago-aquatica. Taxonomy (NCBI): domain Eukaryota; kingdom Viridiplantae; phylum Streptophyta; class Magnoliopsida; order Alismatales; family Alismataceae; genus Alisma; species Alisma plantago-aquatica. Next base: position 282,170,231 of record OY856410.1, read on the forward strand.
GGAGTGTAGAGGTTTGAGAAATATGCATAGAATCCCTTCCACGCCCTTGTCCAAAATGAGTAGGATATCCATGTTTGGAATGACAAACATCCTCAACATGGTCTAGTTTTCCACAACAAGTATGTTTTGGTCTCAGTCCGTTGTGAGTGCCACAACCCCATCAAGGACCCTGGCAATAGTTGCCATTGTAGTTTGGGCTTCAAACACTTCACACTGAGGATACAAAGTGGAAGACATCTTAGCTAGGGATTGGCAAGAAAAAGCTTGATCCAAAAATGAGATCATGGTCCAAACAAGAAGAAGCTGGTAGAAGGCAATGTACTAAGGATGAAGACTGTTAAGAAACCACCCAATAATAATAATATCACATTATTTAATAACTTATGCAAAGTTGTTGTGTGAGAAGAAGTTTAATTCATTCACGAGAGACTCCATGGAATCATTGTACCTAGATAAGGAAAAAACTCTATGGCATTCACAAAAGATCTTATCCATTTCATTGTACAAACTGAGGCAGTTGTCCTTCGATGAAAGGAAATGCGTCATCTCTTCACGCATGACCTTGGCATTTTTGTGCCACATGTATTTAACTAAGACATTAGTCTCCATACATTCCCAGAGCCAAGAGATCACATGTCTATTTTCCTTGATCCATGCCTCATCAGGTGTTGGAGGTGCATAATTTTTGATAAATTTTACTTTCCTATGGGATTCTAAAAAGGTATAAATGACATTCCTCTACACAAAAAAATTGTCACCATTCAATTTAATATTCACTACATGTGGCATATCATTAAAGATGGTAGTTTTATTTTCAACCATTGGAAATAAAAGTATATGATTGAAGGAACTATACAAGAATAAAGCTCTAATGAAATAATCACTATAGGAACAACATTACGTAATAGACATGGTAGATAAAATACTACTAGAATAAGTATGGTAGAAAGAATCACAGATAGCACTACTAGAATAAGCATGGTAAAAAATAAATAAAATTACATGAATACTGATGTTGTTGTGTGCATAAAAAGAGATCTCTAATTAAATAAACAATGCTCAGCCATCTAAAATAGGAAAATCAAATGAGTAGGAAAAGATTTTTTTGGAAAAGAATGCCCATTTTACTTTTTTTGGTGATTATAAATTATCACGAGGTCCTTTTTTTATTTAAAAATTTAATCCTCTCATTTTTTCCTAAAAAATAATCAATAATATTTTTTCAAGAACGAAGGCATTTAACACCAAGATAAATGGAAGATTGTTTGCTTGTGAAACAAGTTTGTTTACAGAACAAAATTGATATGCAATCCTTTATTTTCCTTGTAAGGATGACGCAATTCAATTTTCTCAATGCCTAAGAACCCACCAAAGTAACAACTTACCACTTTTTGGAATTATTGTTTGTGGAACGTAATGTCCACAAAAAATATTGGTTGGAATCCTAGTTATAGTTGCAAAAGGACGACAAAGTTAATTTGTGGATCTTGACAACCAGATGGTTGTAGCTACAAGAGAGCATGAAAATGCATCAACTTCCTAAAGCTTAGGCAGTTGAAAGTAACTCTTAGACGACACCCCTTGAATTAATCTTGATATGGAATAGGAAGAACAAGATTAATGGAAGAAGAGGGAGGAATGAAGCTGTTGGAGTAGGGTGAATTTGGGGTAGGCGATACTGCATATGATATCATGTAGTAAGAATAACCAATAGTTTCAATAGTTTGTTTAGATGTTTTAGGTTTCCTATACATAAATGTCCAAGGATATATGAGTATACTTAAGTGGGTAGATGGATTGTATCACCCCAATTTCTAAAACATGCACAACACTAAGTGGAAGCATATATATCATTGGGATGTCACAAAAATGATTATCATTGCATAAAAATAAAGTTCATATATAAACCAACACATGATTCATAATAGTTCTCATTCTCATGTCCTCGACATAACCCTTACATGAATAGAACTAAACATGGCTACTCTTATACATCCTGCACTTTCTCATAAAACTCCCACTAAAACTAAAAAAACATGTCTCATAAAAATAAAGGAAAACTACTCTATTGATAGTTGGCACCCCACCAGATTTGGCCTAGATGTCCTTGAGCTCCTTCACATTGCCCCTTTCCTGTGGGCATCGCACCCCCAACCAAGAATCATACAAATTGGTTAGTGGAATTGAACATATTATATCTTCAAAGAAAACATGTAACTGAAAAATAAACTTTGAACATTAAGCTTTGAAAAAGGGACACAATTTCTCTTAAGTTACTTCTTTTATCATGAATTATAAGAATCCTCAAGTTTTGCACCAAAGTGCCTCTTCTCTTATGCACCGAAGTGCCTCTTGGGTTGCACCAGAGTGCCTCTTCTCTTATGCACCGAAGTGTCTCTTAGTTTTTCTTTAAGGAGCCTCTTGGTGAGAATATTATATAAGTTCACTTTTAAATCATTATCTTTCTCTTAAAATCTTAATCTTTTCATTAATTTTAATGTTCATGAAAAATGATACAATGAATATTGACAAAAAAGCATGCCTTTTAGTTTCTTATACAATCATTGACTTTTAACAATCAAAATAATAATTAATACATTCATAAAATTCATTGTACACATACAATTAAAATTATCCAATAATTTTGTTCAAAGTGCATGGACCACTTACCTCTCTCTTGGAGAAAATCCTAGTTGCTTATTTAGGTTGATGAAACCCTAAACACATTCCTGGGGTTAAGAACCCCTAATTACCATGTTATAATAATTATCATTTATTAATAATTAATATCCAACCTAATTTCTAGGGTTTTAGGGTTCTTGATTAAAACAATGAAAAAATTGGTGTCAAAATAGGCTTTCAAACTTAGTACATCTTGTAGATATCAAAAAACTGAGCAAAATCTATATATAACTTAACCCCATTGGTCGCACCAATGAAAAGATATAAATTTTTATATGTCAGCCAATAAGAAATCATGTTAAATCCACATATATCATCCAAAAATATAGACAGTGAGGCCTAGCTGGACCAAACACAAGCGGCCGCATGGATCCTCGGCCCTCAGATCCACTGTGCAACGAGCAAGACCAAGGCATGGTGAAAAGTCCAAAATAACCATGAAAACATGATATATTCAATCAACTGTCGATGGGAAAAACTGAAAGATCACCACATGGATCATTCTTCTGTCGATACTTTGAAGAACAAAAAGAAGATAACTTGATTCAAAGAACCAAAACCCTGATCTTGACCAGGTCATCGGAAACCATGGTTCTAGGCACCTTCGTCGTGGCCTGACGAACCTGTCAAGGTCAGACATGGGTCTCCCGATGGTCATGCAAGGGGAAACAACTGGTCTCCCTCGAGGAAAAAAGAAGAAACTGGGGAGGGGAAAACAACCCTTGCAACCTAACCTGAGATGAATACAATAGCACATAGAAATCAAGAGAGCCTAGGTAGAGGTCCCAGGCATCAAAGGTTGTGAAGAAAAACCCAAATTTGCCTTGAGGTCGTCCGCACAACAACAAAAGGGGAAAAAAAGGGGAAACATGAGGTTACCTAAAAAAAGGCAAATTCATGATGTTGAAATCTTAGTGAAGGTCCACTTATTGCAAACAGAGTGTCCATGGTCCCCGACTTATCGTCGATGATCTCCAAAGGCAACAACAAAAAAGTAGAGAAGGGAAGGCTATCATGGAAGTGTGAGAGTGAGCAGATGGGAAGTGGAATTAGGTTCCTTGAAGGTTGGGGAATGTTTTTGGGGCTTGACTTATATAGGCAGTAGCTGAGAGAGGCTAGAGACCCAGATGGAGTGGGAAAACAATGGAGGCACATGACTCCTTGCCTATTTAGTAAATAATTGATATTTAGGGTTTTATATAAAATTTACCCAATCAACGTTGTTTTTATGGCCTCAAAATTTTAATATAAGTTGGTTTAGATAATTTGAGGAGTTTCCCAAAATGTTTTCTACAAATTAATTTTAAGTAATCCTATATGACTAATTAAATGATTATCCTAAAAAGAAATATATACAATCTAGGTTGGTCAAATTGATTATATTTAGTTTCAATTTAGTACCAAAGTTGCGAAATTATGTTTATATAACATATTTGAGAGCCTATGTCCCATTATTATATGTTTCAAACATCAATTTTGAAACAAAACAAATTAGGGTTTCAAATTGGCGTCAATTTATAAGGTTCAAAATTTTAGGGTGTTACAATTCTACCCACCTTATAAAAATTTCATCCTCAAAATTTTTAGGGTACTACCCACCTTAGGATTTTCCTTATCCTTAACTTAAAGGTTTAACTTATAATTCTACATATGTTCATTCATAAGATGAGACTAACCACAACTATAACCTTAAAGAGATTTAATAACTTCAACCATACCTTGTTCATTCTTAGCATCTTCATCTTCATCAATCATGGTGAAGATTCTAGCATGTCGCTTCTCTCTAGGTGCTTCATTGACCTTGGGCTCTTTCTTTTGAAAATTGGGGCAGTTGGGTCTAATGTGGCCTGTTTCACCACATGCATAGCACGCTCTGGTTCCAAACTTGCATTCTCCTAGATGATACTTAGAGCACTTAGCACATTGAGTCTTGGCAGGTTGATTTGCATCAACCTCAGCTGGAGCCTTCCTCTTCTTGTCATTATGGTTGTTGTTGTTGGAGTGGTTGTCCTTCTTCCATGCTCTTCCTGGGTGGTCTTCTAGTTCAAGGGAAGCATCTATACAAAGCAAAACTAAGGTCCTCCTTCCTGGGTGGTCTTCTAGTTCAAGGGAAGCATCTATACCTTGCATGGTGCGGTGTCCTCATCCATACAAAGCAAAACTAAGGTCCTCCTTGAGACCCCTAATGAACTTCTTTATATTGCATCATTCATCATAATCATATCCATACTTTTGCAAGATCTTAAACTCCATGGAGTATTGCATGACTGTCATATCACCACGTCGATGAAGGTTGCAGAACTCCTCTTCTTTCTTCTCAATTGAAGCATCAGATATGTAATGGTATTTAAAGGCTACTATCAATTCCTCCCATGTGAGTGGAGGAGCATAAACTTCACGAGATGCTAACAAATTCTCCCACCAAGTTCTAGCAGCACCTTTGAACATGTGAGTCCCGAAACAAACCCTAGATGAGTGAGGGTAATCCAGGTCAGGAAAACAATGTTCCATGTTCTTGAACCAGCTTTTGGATTTGCCCAACACATCAAGCTTTTCCTCTCCAACAAAAGAATCATGCTTGATCTTCAAGAAGTCAACTAAGGTTAACTCCTGGTTCCTTAGTTCATGTGGTCTTCCTTGTTGACCAGTGATAGCATCAGTGAGAGCCTTGAAGAGCACTTGCATTAGGGTTAACCCCTCCATAAGCACTATGATCAATTCCCCCATTGGAAGAGCTTCCCTCTCCATCTATGTGCTCCTTGCCCTTATCAGATTTCCTCTTGGGATCCATCTACAAAAGGGAACATAACTATATTATATTTTGAGAAAATCCTGGTGGCCAACTTAATTTTTCACTCTGATACCATATTGTAACAACCCAATTTCTAAAACATGCACAACACTAAGAAGAAGCATCGATCTCATTGGGATGTCACAAAATGATAATCATTTTTGTGACATCCCAATGAGATCGATGCTTCCGCTTAGTGTTGTGCATGTTTTAGAAATTGGGTTACAATAATGATTATCATTGCACAAAAATAAAGTTCATATATAAACCAACAGATGATTAAATAACAGTTCTCATGCTCATGTCCTCGACATAACCCTTACATGAACAAAACTAAACATGGCTACACTTACACATCCTACACTTTCTCAAAGAAACTCACACTAAAACTAAAATACATGTCTCATAAACATAAAAGAAAACTACTCTATGATAGTTGGTACCCCACCAGATTTGGCCTAAATGTCTTTGAGCTCCTTCTTCAGATGGTCCCTAGATATCTTCCTTGATGTTGCTCCTTTACTATGGACATCGTGCCCCTAACTATGCATCAAACGAATTGGTAAGTGGAATTGAACATATTATATCTTTAAAGAAAACATGTAACTCTAAAATAAACTTTAAACATTAAGCTTTGAAAAAAGGACGCAATTTCTTTTAAGTTTCTTCTTTTATCTTGACTTATATAAGAATCCTCAGGTTTTACACCAAAGTGCCTCTTCTATTATGCACCGAAGTGCCTCTTCTCTTATGCACCAAAGTGCCTCTTAGTTTTGCTCTGAGGAGCCTCTGGGTGAGGATCTTATATAAGTTATCTTTTATTCATTATCTTTTTCTTAAAACTCTTATATTTCTGTTAAAATCTTAATGTTGTCATTAATCTTAATGTTTATGAAAGATGATACCATAAATATTAACAATAAATCATGACTTTTCGTTTCTTATACAATCATTGACTTTTAACAATTGAAACAGTAATAAATTCATTCATAACATTCATTGTACACATATAATTAAATTCATCCATTGATTATGTTTAAAGTGCATGGACCACTTACTTCTCTCTTGGAGAAGATCCTAGTTTCTTCTTTAGGTTGATGAAACCCTAAACACGTTCCTGGGGTTAAGAAACCCTAATTACCCTATTATAACAATTATCATTTATCAAAAATTAATATTAAACCCGATTTCTTAGGTTTTAGGGTTCTTGATTAAAATAGGGAAAATTGGTGTCAAAATAGGCTTTGAAACTTATTTCATCTTGTAGATCTCAAAAAATTGATTACAAATTCTTATATAACTTGACCCCATTGGACACACTAATAAAAAGATATAAATTTTCATATGCCAGCCAATCTAAAATCATGTTAAATCCACATATATTATCCAAAAACATAGCCAAAGATGTTTACCTAGACCAAACACAAGTGGTCATGTGGATCCTTGGCCCTCAGATCCAGTGTGCAACGAGAGAAACCAAGGCATGGTAAAATGTCCAAAATACCCATGAAAACATGATATATTCAATTGTCCGTCAATGGGAAAAATTGGAAGATCACCACATGGTGTGTTCTTCCGTCGATACAACAAAGAACAACAAGAGGGTGACATGATTCGAAGAACCAAAACCCCAATCTTAACCAGGTCATCGGAAACCATGTTGCTAGGCACCTTCACCATGGCCTGACGAACCCATCGAGCTCAGACATGGGTCTCGCGATGGCCAGGCAAGGGGAAACAGCTGGTCTCCCTGGAGGAACAGAGAAGAAAATGGGGAGGGGAAAACAACCCTCGCAACCTGACTTGAAATGGCTACAAGAGCACACAGAACTCGAGAGAGCCTAGGAGGAGGTCCCAAACATCGAAGGTTGCGAAGAAAAATCCGAATTTTCTCTAAGGTCGTTGACAAAACAAAAAAAAGGGGGAAAAGAGGGAAAACATGAGGTTACCTAACAAAAGATTAATTCACGACGTTGAAATCTTAGCGAAGGCCACTTATCACGAATAGAGTGTCAGCGGTCCCCCGCGGTTCCTGACTTATCATCACCAATCGTTGGAGGTGACAATAGAAAAGCAGAGAAGGGAAGGCTATCACGAAAGTATGAGAGAGCAAATGGGAAGTGGAATTAGGATCCTTGAATGTTGGGAAACATTTTTGGGGCCTGACTTATATAGGCGGTAGCTAAGATAAGCTAGAGACCCAACCGGTGTGGGGAAACAGGGGAGGCTCAAGGCTGCCTATTGATCAGGAAACTAGGGCATGAAGTCTTAGAGTTTGGGATCAACATAATTGGGTGGTTTCTTTGATGGTGAAGAGAGTCTGGCTTCATGCAACCTCAAAGAGAGAGAGAGAGAGGGCAGAAGGTCTGAATAGCATATTTCCTGTTGGGGGGAAAGAGAGTCCCCGCGGGTGAGGGAGATGATCCCTCACGTCTCGATTCACTTCGGGTCCAAGTGCGACTGTAAGGAGGTGAAATCACCCCTTTACTAAAATATGATAATCAAAACTCATTGGAAATCAGTGGAATAAAAAAATATAACTGACTATATTCAATTTCATAAAGGTTTACAAAAATACATCAAATTCTCCCATTTAGGGTTACATCAACATACAAAACAGGATCTAGATAGAGGTAATTATAGACTACTTCAAATCTTGTCTCCAAAGCAAAATCTCCAAGAGCTAGGTCCAAGACAAAAGCTATATACTCCTTGATCTAACATGGGGTTGGAAGCATACCCCACAAAAGAAAGAAACAACAGGAGACATCAGCAAAAGCTGGTATGTGCATACTAAATAGGAAATTGAGAAATATATGGAATAAAGGACATCAAATATAAAAGTCTTCCCATATAAAAGATAAGGACCACCCAAATAGGTATCAAGAGAAAAGGAATTGAAATAATATGATAACAAAAGAATACTTGTCATTATTAAATAAAAGTGTTGTGCCACATAAGCACATATCATAACAATCATCCTGCATGCATGTGAGATAAGCATAACACTAGAATATTATAAAGACAAAAGTGGCCAAGTATCATAAACTTGAAACCTGATAGAGAAAGGAATACTTCCAATCTCCCAAATATATAAAACATGGGCCAAGAATCACACATCTTGCCCTGGGTATGAGGTTCCTTTCCATCCTAAAAGAGTAGGAAATATCACATCTTCTCGGCAGGAAATAACAAATCTACCATAAAAACCAATGCAATTACACTACTCTAGTGCTACTGAATCACATAGCATGTTAAATGTAAGGGCAAGTAGAAATTATAGTCAGAATATGTAAACTAGTCACCACATAAGTGACCAACATATACATCCACCTCATAAGTGGGCAAAAGACATCACATGTCATCTTTTAGAGTTCCATCATGAACAAATCATAAGATAAGAGTTCAAAAGAATATCCATGATCACATGTTCAACATAAAATAAGGTATTTCACATGAATAATGATTTTCAAAAGAAAAGACATTGTGTATAGGCTAATGTGCATAGGACAAAGAGAATGAATAAGCATAGGTGAATTGCTCAACATAGAGGAATAGGGGATACAACATACATAAATAGGGATTTATAGCACCTACATAGATAGGGATAGAACATACATAGATAGGAATATCACATACATCTTACTTAGAGTCCTATTAACCTCTTTTCCAAACCTTTAGTTGAAATCAGGGTCCACTTATCCTATTTCCAATTTCATATTCATGTATTAGAATAACATATATACATTAAAGAGTTGAAACCCTAATATATGAAATTTTTACACAAAACCTCGATTCATACCTCAAAAATATCACCACTAACTTAGTTAGGTTTTTCTGATTAAGAAAACATATAATTTTTCATATATTGGAGTTATGCAGGTTAAAGTGTATTTTTGGTGACTTTTAGGTATTTAATTCATTTTCTAAAAATTCTTTTCAAAAAAAACTGAAAACTAATACTTGGAAATATTTTTATTAAAAATAAAATATTTTTCTGAGTTCAGAACATATTTTACTTTAATTTTTGGAGAAACGAATCAGAAGTTATGAATCGTTGAAAATTGACCAATTAGAAATCGACACATCGTCAATTTTTAACATAAGATCATGAGTTTTAAGCATGTAATAAGAAATATATGGGAAGGGGGTTATGAAACTCATACCTAGGGAAGATAATAAGGTCCAAACAGCAAGAATCCTATCTTAGAAGGTCTGGTTTCTCCAAGCCTAGCTCCTTTCTTGAGCAAAGATCACCTTCTCCACTTTAGAGGTGCAAACCCTAGCAAAAGAACACGGAGATGACATGTTTTAGGGTTTTAGGTGGAGTTTTACCATGTATGGTCATGGTTCCGACCTAGAAGAAGGTGTAAGGAAGACTATAAATATGAAAATAGGGAATTAAGGGAGGAAACGTACTAGTTTTGGTCGAATTTACCAAGGAGGAGCTTTAGAAACCCTAATAGGGCAATTTGGAAGCCCTAGGAGCCTTCTTCACCAAGGTAGGCTCCCTCTATTGCCTTGGGGAAGCAACTTCATGGACAAATACAGAATAAACTATTATATAAGCTAGAGGAAAGAAAATGAGAGCAAGAGTTTTTGAATTGTGAGTTGGGAACGGGTATACATGGCTATATATAGAAAGAGGTGAAGAATGAGGAGTCTTAAGGGACTTTCCATGTGTCTTTAGCCTAGGGATTGATGGCCATGCAAGAGGATAGCTCATAGAGGCTTCATGCATATCCAAAGTAGGTTCTATGAGCCCATATATTAGTCTAGGACATCCCCACCGTTTTGCAAGAAAGAAATAACCTCATTGGTTGATAGCTTTTAAGGATAAGCATATTTATAAAGAGGGTAATCCCTATAATGCCCTTGGAAAGAAATACCATAAAACCAAGGTGAAACTAGGTTATCCAATGTTTTAAAATCTCTTTAATGGTAATGGAATATCTAAATATTAAAATTCAGGAGATAATTTGCAAAGAAAACCTCCCAATTGGGTAAATTGCATAAAAGTCCAGAATGTTTATATAATTGCATAACATGCACAAACAACATCCAAATTGGACCAAACTTCATCCACAAGTTATATTTGATGTGTAGAATATTAATTTTCCATTATTTATATATTTTGAAGTTATATATTCACATTATTTATTACTTATTCCTTTTACTCATTTTCTCTCTCCTAAACTTATCCTAATATTTCAAGGTTGTCCAAATTAGATGAAATTTGACATGTAGGCTAATTGTGATATGTAGATTTCGAATTTGAAGTTTGTTTCCTCTTTTGAGACTTATTTTTATGAGATATGTCATATGGCCCATTAACGACCCATTATCTAAATTATTCATCCAATTAAGTTTCTTATCTTCATATTACCACTAAAATGAGTTATGTGGCATATGTTATGTTTTCATATTACATCAAAAGTTAGATTAAGGTTTAGAGCACTTAGTCATGGTAATTAATATTTCACTGAGGTATTTGTGCATAAACCCTTCCATTGGTATAATTTGTGAATAAATGTTCACTAAATCACTATAAATTCCACTAATCAAATAGAAAGGCCAATAAGGATAGAATTGAAATGAAAATATGGGAAAGAGGGTCAAAAGACAAAATTTCAGAATTTGGTATGTTACAACACTCCACCCCTTAAAGAGGATTTCATCCCCGAAATCGCAAGTAAGAAGGGAAGGGTGAGTGTGTAACATCTCATCACAAAAATTTAGGTTATTTCTCCAACCTTAACTTCCACCAAACAACTCATCAACATATACTCCACAAGCATCTCAACATAGGTCAAGTTCTCAAGGATCACCTAGGTTCCATTATTTAGATATTCTTTTTAGGATATTTAACATTATTTACATTTTTGGCTTATTAAGATTATATTTATTTTGATATCACATTATCATTATTATTCTCTTAATTGTGTCACGTCATATTTACTTTGTTTCCAAAAGAGTTATATCTCATTATTATGCTTGAAACCATTATATTTCTTATTTACCTCATTATGAGTTTTAACACAATTAGAGTTTCTCAATTATCAATATACTTGATTATTATCCTTAATAATTGGATTTAGTCTCTATTATCAACATATTGAATTATAACAAATTGTTTTGCATGAATTAAGACATTTTATCCAACTTGTTACAAGTAATCCAAATAATGTCACATTAATCACTATATCTATATTTACATTGTCACATTAACTTTCTTATTCCCATTAATGTCATCGTTAATCATTTTTTTCATATTTATTCAGTTCTTATGATTGATTATGCACTTTTATATGAATCAATTACTACTTATCCATATTCAAGTCATTATATGTATTTTAGTGATCAAGGTGGGACATATTACAAATTGATTCACATTAAGTGACTAATCGTGTGTGTATTAGATAACAAGGTAACATACCATGCATTTCATATTGATGACTTGATTAATATGTGATTTGATGATTATATATATCATTTATGTGTATCAAAGTATGTTAACTGATTATGACACCTAATGTAATTAATGTATCATGAAAGGCATTAAGGATGTATATGTTAAGGTTAGATGATTACAACTTAGGGTTTAGGTTAATATGATCACTATATTTTACTTAGCAAGTATTAAGTCCAACATTAGGTTACAATCATCTTACTTGTCATTTAATTAGAGTTTATTAGTTTATGACATGGGCAACACCATGCATATCCATTAGGATTAATATGTGAGTTACTCATATTATGTGCATTAGGTATTCATTAGGGTTTGAACATATAAATTATTCCTCAGATGAACATTATATTTTCATTAATATATAAACAAGCATGTTAGGATATAACTATAACTTGTTTGGACCCTACTAAGGATTCAAGCACACTAACTTATGAATTAGGGAGTTAGGGTTTCTAAAGTCAGAGTAGCTATATTTTAGTATGTTACATGACTCTATTCCCTTGGAAAGGATTTCATCCTCAAAATATAACTACCCAAACATCATCAAACCAGCTATTCTCCACCCCTTAAAAGGTTTGACCTACCAAGCCAAACTAATCTAGAGGTAAAAGGGTGAGTCTAACTAGACCATATACAATATACATCATGCTTCACTGCGCACTCTGATTGCTTACTAAACACGAAACTTCAAAGTCTAGGTTCTAGGGATAACTATCCAAACATGTGGTTATATGGGTCGTAAGGGAACTATATTGGGTATCCATCCTCGATAAGTCATCATACACCTAACACTTAGGGTTCCCAAAGATATACAACATAGATGTTTAAAGTCACTATTGCCTAAAAGCAAACTATTTCAGACAATCCATTTCAGCTTAGGCCAGGCCGGTATCATATGGATCTGGGAGTTCTCGTAAACCAAGCAAGTGGCGCGGAGGAAAATATTGCCAGCCCCCATAACTTGATCCTTTCTAGACACCTTTGCTTCACTTCATGCCCTAATAGTTGCCTAAAGGCAAACCTAAACAACATTAGGTTATGCATATTTTAGTTATGGGTATTTTAGAGTTTTATTCATCATGATACTAATGTGGAACTATAGGGTCCTAAATCAACCTTTCATAATTTATAGATCAACTATAGGGCAACCATGTCACCTAAAGGAACTATGTAAGGCAGGGATTCTAATTAGGGAGACAAAACTAAAATAGCCAGATTTCGACTACCATGGGCTCTGATACCATGTTGTAAGGAGGTGAAATCACCCCTTTACTAAAATATGATAATCAAAACTCATTGGAAAGTAGAGGAATAAAATAATATAACTGACTATATTCAATTTCATAAAGGTTTACAAAAATACATCAAATTCTCCCATTTAGGGTTACATCAACATACAAAATAGGATCTAAATAGAGGGAAGTCTAGACTACTTCAAATCTTGTCTCCAAAGCAAAATCTCCAAGAGCTAGGTCCAAGCCAAAAGCTATATACTCCTTGATCTAACCTGGGGTTGGAAGCATACCCCACAAAAGAAAGAAACAACAGGAGACATCAGCAAAAGCTGGTATGTGCATACTAAATAGGAAATTGAGCAATATATGGAATAAAGGACATCAAATATAAAAGTCTTCCCATATAAAAGATAAGGACCACCCAAATAGGTATCAAGAGAAAAGGAATTGAAATAATATGATAACAAAAGAATACTTGCCATTATTAAATAAAAGAGTGGTTCCAGATAAGCACATATCATAACCATCATCCTGCATGCATGTGAGATAACCATAACACTAGAATATTATAAAGACAAAGGTGGCCACGTCTCATAAACTTGAAACCTGATAGAGAAAGGAATACTTCCAATCTCCCAAATATATAAAACATGGGCCAAGAATCACACATCTTGCCCAGGGTATGAGGTTCCTTTCCATCCTAAAAGAGCAGGAAATATCACATCTTCTCGGCAGGAAATAACACATCTGCCATAAAAACCAATGCAATTACACTACTCTAGTGCTACTGAATCACATAGCATGTTAAATGTAAAGGCAAGTAGAAAGTATAGTTAGAATATATAAACTAGTCACCACATAAGTGACCAACATATACATCCACCTCATAAGTGGGCAAAAGACATCACATGTCATCTTTTAGAGTTCCATCATGAACAAAGCATACGATAAGAGTTCAAAAGAATATCCATGATCACATGTTCAACATCAAATAAGGTATTTTACATGAATAATGATTTTCAAAAGAAAAGACATTGTGTATAGGCTAATGTGCATTGGACAAAGAGAATGAATAAGCATAGGTGAATTGCTCAACATAGAGGAATAGGGGATACAACATACATAAATAGGGATTTATAGCACCTACATAGATAGGGATAGCACATAAATAGATAGTAATATCACATACATCTTACTTAGAGTCCTATTAACCTCTTTTTCAAACCTTTAGTTGAAATTAGGGTCCACTTATCCTATTTCCAATTTCATATTCATGTATTAGAATAACATATATACATTAAAGAGTTGAAACCCTATTATATGAAATTTTTACACAAAACCTCGATTCAGACCTCAAAAATATCACCACTAACTTAGTTAGGTTTTTCTGATTAAGAAAACATATAATTTTTCATATATTGGAGTTATGAAGGTTATAGTGTATTTTTGGTGATTTTTAACTATTTAATTCATTTTCTAAAAACTCTTTTCGAAAAAAACTGAAAACCAATACTTGGAAATATTTTTATTAAAAATAAAATGTTTTTTTGAGTTCAGAAAATATTTTACTTTAATTTTTGGACAAACGAATCAAAAGTTATGAATTGTTGAAAATCGACCAATTAGAAATCGACACATCGTCAATTTTTAACATAAGATCATGAGTTTTAAGCATGTAATAAGAATTATATGGGAAGGGGGTTATGAAACTCATACATAGGGAAGATAATAAGGTCCAAACAGCAAGAATCCGATCTTAGGAGGTCTAGTTTCTCCAAGCCTAGCTCCTTTCTTGAGCAAAGATCACCTTCTCCACTTTAGAGGTGCAAACCCTAGCAAAAGAGCAAGGAGATGACATGTTTTAGGGTTTTAGGTGGAGTTTTACCATGTATGGTCATGGTTCCGACCTACAAGAAAGTGTAAGGAAGACTATCAGAATGAAAATAGTGAATTAAGGGAGGAAACTTACTAGTTTTGGTCGAATTTACCAAGGAGGAGCTTTAGAAACCCTAATAGGGCAATTTGGAAGCCCTAGGAGCCTTCTTCACCAAGGTAGGCTCCCTCTATTGCCTTGGGGAAGAAACTTCGTGGCCAAATATAGAAGAAACTATTATCTAAGATATGGGAAAGAAAAGGAGAGCAAGAGTTTTCAAATTGTGAGTTGGGAAGGGGTATACATGGTTATATATAGAAAGAGGTGAAGAATGAGGAGTCTTAAGGGACTTTCCATGTGTCTTTAGCCTAGGGATTGATGGCCATGCAAGAGGATAGCTCATAGAGGCTTCATGCATATCCAAATTCGGTTCTAAGAGCCCATAGATTATTCTAGGCCATCCCCACCATTTTGCAAGAAAGAAATAACCTCATTGGTTGATAGCTTTTAAGGATAAGCATCTTTATAAAGAGGGTAATCCCTATAATGCCCTTGGAAAGAAATACCATAAAACCAAGGTGAAACTAGGTTCTCCAATGGTTTAAAATCTCGTTAATGGTAAGGGAATATCTAAAGATTAAAATTCAGGAGGTAATTTGTAAAGAAAACCTCCCAATTGGGTAAATTGCATAAAAGTCCAGAATGTGCATATAATTGCATAACCTACACAAACAACATCCAAATTGGACCAAACTTCATCCACAAGTTATATTTGATATGTAGAATATTAATTTTCCATTATTTATATATTTTGAAGTTATATATTCACATTATTTATTACTTATGCCTTTTACTCATTTTCTCTCTCCTAAACTTATCCTAATATTTCAAGGTTGTCCAAATTAGATGAAATTTGACATGTAGGCTGATTGTGATATGTATATTTATAATTTGAAGTTTTTTTTCTCTTTTGAGACTTATTTTTATGAGATATGTCATATGGCCCATTAACGACCCATGATCTAAATTGTTCATCCAATTAAGTTTCTTATCTTCATATTACCACTAAAATGAGTTATGTGGCATATGTTATGTTTTAATATTACATCAAAAGTTAGATTAAGGTTTAGAGCACTTAGTCATGGTAATTAAGATTTCACTGAGGTATTTGTGCATAAACCCTTCCATTGGTATAATTAGTGAATAAATGTTCACTAAACTACTATAAATTCCACTAATTAAATAGAAAGGCCAATAAGGATAGAAATGAAATGAAAAGATGGGAAAGAGGGTCAAAAGACAAAATTTCATAATTTGGTATGTTACAACGACCCAGACTCAGGGCCACGTGACATTCATGTCACCATATACTATGCCTAAACCAAAGTTCAAAAGATACACGCTGTTAGGGTTATTTATTAAATTTTAGGTTAATTCTTTCCTACTTTAATTTGGAGTAGATAGAAGTCCATATCAAATGAAAATTTGCTTGCTCCCTAATTTTAGCACATGGAATCCAAAAATATGGTTAGTTTCCTAATTTGGCCAATGTAGCTTATTATATCTCTCTTTTTAGGATAAACATTTAATTAATCATATAGGAATACTTAAAATGAATTTGGGGAAACATTTTTGAAACCTTCTCAAATTATCTAAACCAACTTATATTAAAATTTGAGGCCATAAAAAGTTGATTTGGTAAATTTATATACAATTCTAAATATTAATTATTTACTAAATATGTCTAAATTGATTATATTTAGTTTCAATTTAGTATCGAAGTTACCTAATTCAGTTTATGTAACATATTTGAGAGCCTCCATCCCATTATTATATGTTTAAAATATCAATTTTGAAATAAAACTAATTAGTGTTTCAAATTGATAAGGTTCAAAATTTTAGGGTGTTACATGGATCCTCCCTTAAGTATACTTACATAATAATAAGAGTTACAAACACAATGATCCTAAGCACAATTAACAAGAAGTAAGAAATAAACCATTTACACTAAGGCACACCATGTGGTCCAACGACTTTAAATAGATTCATCCCCATGACAATTTTGCAGATTTCATTTGTTGTTACGACAACTGTAATCATGGACAATTATTCCATTGATAGTTTGCCAATGTTTCTAGGAATGACATTGTAGTCAGGTTTCTGGTTGATAGTCAGTGCCACCAGTACATTTTCAAAATGTCTCACCACCATCAAAACAACTCGTCTTCATTGCATATCCACTCACCCTCAACATTTTTAAGCATGGTGATTGTTTTGTTTCTTTTTCTTTGGTTGGAAAATGCAAGGAAATTTTTGGTCTCCAATTTTGAGCCATTTTGGTATTTATAATCCACATAAAAGTTTGATTCTTTTTTTAGTATCACATACCCCACATCAATATTGGTAAGTTTTATCATGACTGCATATTGCCAAGGTCTAGCGAGCTCCACCTCTACGTTTGGATCTGTCGCCAGCACAAGATTGCGTTCGACCTCCCCCAAGGTGACGTTCACCACCGACAGTTGTTCCTCAAACAACTTTTTAAGAAGGATATCTATTTTTTTATCCTTGTTTTAGTCCTCCAACGACATACACTAATAAAAGATAGTGTCATGTTAGTGTTTCTTTCTTGATCTGTAACCTTTGACTATATGTTATGGTTTTCAATCTTTTGCATTGAGTCTTCATTTAACAGTCCCCTCGTCCCAGTGAACTAAAGTTAGATACCTACCACTGGGTTCATGATTCCCAGTCTCGTCCATTTGGTCATCCTCGTAGATCTTAGATCTTCCCCTCCTTCATCAAAATCCATTGGTTTCATACTGGCCCCACCTCCATGCACATGCCCCCTACCATGGCGAGTCACGCCCCTCGTCGCCCGACCATCTCCTCTCTCCACTCTCCCCCAGTTTACCCATTTGTATTTTTTAGTGCAAAATATTTTTGACTCAACAACTATGAAATATCTTGGCCATGAGGAAAAACATATAATGTAAATAAAGCTTATAATTTCTTTATTCACTCCAGTCAAAATTGCTTTATGACAAGCATTTTTTGAGGGATAAAATGCCTTGTAAAAGTTCATTTACTTCTCTGGTTAATAGGACATAACAAACTCTCCATTTATTCAATATTCTTTAAGAGAGGCTTTAATGGTCCTTATATTTTCTGCATATGCAAGGAACAACATGAAGAAACTTCACAAATTTCTTTGTAAGAAATATTTGTAGACAATTTTTATGGATATTACAAAATATAATAACAACTTTAATCATACTTTATATACGCTCTTCAACAAATAGGTATATTTTGATCAAAACCTAAGATTCCATGTAAGTTAGTCGACATATTGATTTTTTGTTGGAAGATATGGCAAGCCAAAAATCTTATGTATTTTATAAACAACAACCTTTTCTATAATATTGTCATTGGTAATATTTTTGATTTTGCGTGATATATCTTTCATAAGTGATACATCCTTTGATCTTTAGATGAAGATGGCCTTTTGGGAGCCTCCTCCATCTCCTTCAATGATGGGGGTCCACCTCGACAAACACAATTAACTTTGGAGGGGATGCTGAGCCAGTCGCTCCCAGGGAGGATCTTACGACACCCTAATTACAAATGTCTTAATGATAGGCTCATTTAGGAACGGTGAAACCGTAGTTGTTCCAACTATGGCTAGAGAGTTTGTTCTAAGGAGAGAATACCCCAAATTCGGATTATATTTCTCCTTGTCTTTGGTTTCTCCACATGCGTACCACAATACTTCATTTTGAAATCTCGTTCATAATGGTTTTTTTTTTTAATTGGGGTTCCCACTCCCCTCTTGAATACTTCTTATGACGCCTCAAGTACTCTATGCAGTTTATGTCCATCATAATGTCCGTATTAGGGATGTCAATAGAAAGGATTTTCCGCCAACAATTCAACAACCACTCATACCACTCAAATAGAGTCTTACTTGGGTATCAGCACCACTGTACCACGGTATTTCTGCCCCTATTTGTTGGGCGGTCGTGGGAGTCCGTCTCACCCAATTAGTACAGCGACCACCAACCAGCCATGCACATCGCCCTCCTACAAAGCTATACGAAACTGAAATACATAACGATTGCTGTTGATGACTTTGCTATTGTGGGGTTGAGAACGGGTACACATATCACCGCGGCAAAGGGCAAAATATATTTACATATCCTCAGCCTATCAGCTTTGGTTTATGACGACTCTCTTGTATCAGTGATTAGAACTGGATTTCTTTTGCCATTCCTAGTTCGTATGCAGATGGTTTGGTTTTCGTAATGTATTGGAAACTGGATTTTTTTGCCATTCCTAGTCCGTATGGAGTTACATGCGCTATTTTTATTTTATGTGGTTACATGCACTGTTTTCATTTCAGTAATTAGAACGCTGACGGTTTGTCAATGAAAACCCTGAAAATGTGCTATCGTCACAGTTCTAACGTTGTGATGGATATTATTTATTTAAAACGTGCTATTTTGATTTTTGTATTAGTATAGATTATACATAGATGGGCTAGAACCTGCTGTCTTAATAGTGCTATGCACACCTTCGCTTGCCAATCGCCGATGATGCCATCGGAATACTTCCACAAAACACAGCATCTAACGTTGACGCACGTCATCGTGCCAAGCAACTTCATTTCCTTCGACCTATTACAAGTATATATTCACAAATTAAGGGCAGCATTCACCCCAACGTAGAGCCTGCAAAGTTTATTACTTTCTTAGAAATTAGGCCATGTCTTGTAACGGCGGGTTGCGCCTGGTACACCAGGCGAGCTTAGAGGCGAAGCGCCAAACCAGGAAGCGACAGATTATTATCGGCGTGTCAGCCATCGCTCTGGTTGCCATCATCATCGTTATTGCCGTTGCTGTTAAGAACAAATCCGACGAGGTTGGAAAGCATAGTGCTTCTTCCTACATGTCAGCGTCCGTCAAGGCCGTGTGCCAGACGGCAACTTACCCCAACTCTTGCTACTCCACCCTCTCCCCTCAGGTCGACGACGGCAAGCCCATGGACGCTCAGAAGCTGTTCGAGAACTCGCTGACTCTGGCTAAGGCTGAGGTCTCCCATGCGTTGAGCCTCTTCGAGCAGCTCAAAGCCAGCGGCAGGCTCGACGGTTTCGTTGCAGCCGCGGCCGACAGCTGCACGGAACTACTTGGAATGTCCCTGGTGTTCCTCAACCAGACTTCCGAGAGCACGGGCTGGCTCGCCTCGGCTGCTCTTGCTGAGGACCGCCGGACCTGGCTCAGTGCTTCCTTGACGTACCTGGACACCTGCCTGGACGGCTTCCAGAACGCGCCCGCGCCGCTTCTGGCCGAGGTGTCGGGTTATCTCCGCAACTCCACGGAGTCCACCAGCAACAGTCTCTCCGTGCTCAGCTTCTTCGCCAACATTGCCGCTTCCGCGAAAGTCAACCGGAGGGGCCTTCTAAGTGAGGATGGGTTCCCGCCATGGATGTCCATCGGAAACCGTAAACTACTTCAGGATGACGCGGATGCTATCCGAGAGAATGCCGATATTGTTGTGGCCCAGGACGGGAGCAGTGAGTACCACACGATCAATGCCGCGCTAAAGGCTGTCCCTGACAGGAGCATCCAGAGGACCATCATCTACGTGAAGAAGGGGGTTTACAACGAGTATGTCACGGTGGAGAAGAGTAAGTGGAATGTCACAATCGTAGGCGACGGAAAAGAAGTGACTACCATTACTGGACTGTTGAGCGTCAAGGGTAACAATATAACCACCTTCAAAACGGCCACATTTGGTACGTTATACAATACGCATCAATTTGAGACACATATTACAATTTTGAGTTTAAATTTGCCTACGCGCTAAGGTGGTTTTACGCGTAGTTCACGTGCAGGGAAACCACCCCTATCCTTCACAAGTAGTTCAGATTTGTTACTCATGTGTGAATACAAAATATGCTACACTTTTATTTATCTATCGAGCAACATTTAGCGTTAATCTGATAGGGTTTGTATGCTACTCCGTATTCACACTAGAGTAGTTGATCTTAAGGCCTTAGCAAGCCAGACATCTCAGGACCGGCATATAGGCCATGCTCCGTCTGCTCCCTTCACCACAACCCTGTTATTTTGTATTTTCCCAATTCGCTTCAACATCAAAAATCTCATTTCCCTCTTTTTCACTTCTCTCCTCTCCCTCTATTACTTTTCTCCTCACTACCTATTACTTCCCTCCTCATTACCTATTACTTCTTCCTCATTTCCGTCATCTTCCATCATTACTTCCCTAATCATTCCCCCCTCTCATCATTACTTTCCTACTCTCCAATTATTACATCCATCCTCATTTTCCTCCTCTACTACACTTATTTTCACCCTCACTTTCCTCCTCCCTTGTATAACTAAACCCCTCTTTCCTCATTGTTTACCTCCTCACTTCCCTCCTATCCCTATTACCTCTTATATGTCCCTTTACTTCCCACCTCATTGCTATTTACTTCCCTCCTAATATCTATTTACTTCTCTCCTCATCTCCCTCCTGTCCACTATTAACTCTCATATAGCCCTTTACTTCCCTCACCCTTGCTATTTGCTTCTATATTTTTTGCTGAAAACTGGCTATGTAAACCACCTTACCCCTAAAAACCACTTACCCCCCACAAAAAACTTCTCGACTTCTAGAAATAATTCTCAATGTGAGTAAACAACGGGGTGAAGTCAGTCGCAGATGTTGATTTTATTTTATTTTATTTGATTGCTACACCACGTGACATTGTTTCCCATGACAAAATTGTTATTAAGGGGCCATTTGGATGGAGACATTTAACGTTCTAATAGTTACATGCATAGAGGACTAGTAGTCATAATAGAGTGTGACTACCAACACTACATATATGCTACTGGAAGTAGTGCATAAGTTCTTCAACATGATGGACTTCTAAATACCACAAATATGTTCATCAAATGTTAGACGAAATACATATAGCATAGACATTATTTAACTATACTTTTGTATATAAACTACTAGCATTTTCAATGGGCTCCTTCCCAAAGACCTTTTTAATGAAATAAAACTAAATTGACACATTCAGATTGAGAAATAAATCCACTAAAACTTCACAAAAGAATAATTGCACCAATAGCAATATTTCAAACCAGAATTCTAATTCTAATTGATGCTCTACAACCATCACACTAAAACTGCCACTAAGCTTGCCCATTCTAAGAAAAACACACTATTAATAAAAATATATTCTAACAAGTCAAAAACCTCCACCTAATATTGTACTTTGCACTTTCTTTATCTATTGGAATATTAGAAAAATATAGTATGTAAGCTATTAGGATAAATCAATTTTAGGTTGATTCCAACAATGCAGTTATGTTTTTCAATTAAAAATAATCAATACCTAACTATTTTGAAAATGTTTTCAATGCAAGGCACTTTTGGTATTTATATTACCAAAGTACATTATCATGATTTTGAGAAAAATTCTTGATCGTTGATTTGAAACAAACACTTGTTATGCATCTGATTGATATCTCTACACTTCTGTCCCAATTAGGCCGAATCATTTTCTTTTCTAAAAAATAACAATAAGGAATTACAATTTTGTTGTCCCTAAATCTATACACATTCCATAAGTTTTAAGATGCATAGTAGAAATTAAGTGATAAATGAAAATAATCACAACAACATGAGATGAGTAACTTCATCGGTGGCTCTTTAGGTAAGTTAATAGGTTTTTCCTAACATGTTGATGCGTTATCAAGTCTAAGTATTGTCTAACATTGTATGAAATTGTTGATCATTATTCATACTAAATCTATCAATGACATTATCATTTAGATCATATAACGTAATTAATTATGTCATTCATTTTATAAAAATATTCATACAAAGTTTTATTCTATTTTGATCATTTATTATCATTAGGAAAACCATTTGTACACGTAATTATATTTTCTAATAAGGAATATTATATACATAAACTTGATAAAACACCTATAATTATCATCTTAGCTTGTAAATAATTTTCCTTTGAGCTCTATGAATTTTATATTTACTAGGCCTGAGCTTTTCATATTAGTTTATATTTCAACACTAGTTATTTGAAAGATATTACACATCATTGTTGTTTTCATGAATACATTTACAAGTTTAATGGTATAGTATACCAAGAAAATATTGAATAGAATGTACTCTAAGGGGTAGTATGGCTAGAATTTTAGAGTAATGCTACTTATATATATGATCAATTTGAAATAAATGGTCAAGAAATATTATTTCGATTTTATTCTATTGTTTGTTAATATTTATGTAGTTTTGAATCATGCCAATTTTGATGAAAATGGAAAGTACTATGTGTTGCTTCCGTATGTGCTGCTCTACAAACAATAAATTTCTATAGTCTTATCACTACTAAAAAACACTTCATAGATTATGTTTAAATATGTCATCCTTATCTAAAAATAATACGTAGATGAAAGTCACCTATCCAATGACCGTTATCTTTTTAACGTAATCTATACGCTATGTAGGCTTTAGTAAACAACATCATCTAATCTCGGTTTTAGGCTGACAAGAAATGACGATAAGTGACATCATAAGTCATAATTTAAAGTCAAAGATTACATTTATGACCAAAACCTTTTTCATAAAAGATGATGACATATTGCATAACTTTATCCATGAATAGATGACATCAAAAACCATGTTACAAACTATAAATGATGGCTAGAATCACACTACCCAATGATATTAACTCCTAAAATGGGAGAAACTACACACTACCCAATGATATTAACTCCTAAAATGGGAGAAACTATTAACTCCCAACATGGGTGCACACATGGTTCATAAAAAATGTTCCTAACATGGGAGTACCTGAAGTGGAAATCGTAACATCTTGCCCAATCTCCCAAAACGTGGTGTTTTATACACAATTCTTTTATATAACTACCAATATCTAACAATATGATTCAAAATGTTCATAAGCGGAAAGATTAACTTGCCAACCAGAGTTTTATTGATTTGAAAATAAAATATTTACAATGAGCAGGACATAAACTTTGCCCCAAACAAGTTATAAAGACATAAAATCTTCTTATGATTTGTACAACAATTCTGACATATAACAGTTAAACCATACACTATATAGAGGATAGATTCAATGAATACAAGGTGTCTTCTCTCTAGTTGATTGCTTCTCATCCGTTCAAGGAAAATTCTCCAAAGGCATCTGAGTACTAAAAGATATATGGGAGAATACCATTGTTTTGTAGGATATCCTTTTGTTGGCCATGGTATTTTCATTCCGGAAGATTTACTATGCAAGTCAGGAAGCATCCTCCTATCTTTTAACTTGGCAGTCATAGTTCTTTGAGGATCTTGTTTTTTGGCTATATTGAAATTATGTTGGAGAACTGAGGGGCTCTGTGTCATCTTTTTTAGTGAATATTCTAGTGATTTGATATTCCATTTCATGCAAACCTATCATACTTTATGAGGTTAGATTTGTTCCCATCAGACAAGTTGAAATACTTAAATAATAGTTTATAATACCTCATATGTAATTATAAATAGATTGGTTTAAATGAAGGAAAGAAGAAAAAAAGATCATTACCTTTACTCCACCTCATCAAGGTCTAGAGAGGCACTAGAAAAATCATCAGTGTGAAATTTTATAAGAGTTGTCCACTATCCCTATGAAATCCTTCTATAGAATAACACTTAAAGCGGACAAAAATATGCATACCAACAAAATCAAAATTATATTAATTCCATATGTTACCAGTTGTATTGTACATTAGTTAAGAATTGATAAATTCAAGGAGTATAAAAAAAGCATAACATGTAGTTACCAATGAAGAACTCAATATTAATGGCCTTGTATGTAGTGTGCGGGTTGCTTGGTGTGATCTCATTTGGTTTGGATAAACTACAACCCAAAAGATGGTCTGAGGTCCTAATTGAACACAAATAGACAAGGGAGTTAAAATTTTAAACCAAGTACTCAATGGCCACCTAAAAGCAATATTCTTCTAAGAAAGATTTCCTTTTCGGATAATACATCAAAGACACCAAACACATACTAAAGAATACGTGCAATCCCAATTACACATGTTCCACTTTGGTTTACAGCCGCAATCAACATACTAGGTTGCTCGCATAAAGAAGAAAAATTTAAGTATATATAAGCTGAAATACATATGTATATGTACCATCTGTTTACCTCTTGAGTGTTTGTGCTATTACTGACAACTAAGTTTAGTTGTTCTCCAAAACAATCTGACAAAGACTAGTATCCATAATATCTTTCCCATGATCTCTTCAACTCTATATAACTATCCACTAGCATTCACATAAAAGTAGAGATTTAAATTTTATGAATAAAATTGAAGAAAACGGATGTTGAAATAATTTGATAATAGAAGAAAGAAGAAACTTACAACATAATCCTTAACCACCAGAGATCTAGATATCCTTTTTTCTTTTTAGAGCAAATAGCTCAAAAGCCATTCAACATCTACAACCAGAAGAAACGACTCTTACAGAACATATAATAACCATGAACAAAACAAATTGCCCATTGTAACTCATATTGGAATGAAATTTTAATGCTTTTGCATTGACCGCTAAACCATAAAGCTGGCTACAACAACTTTTTAAATGGAGTTCCTTCAACCTGAGTATGCAAAAATAGTGGTCAATCATCCTGATTTTGCTCTGATATGAAGTAATCATCCACGAGTATATCTACACAACCAAGTAATAGAGGGAAACCGAGCAAAATGGAATTCTGGCCGTAGCAAAAAACTCAACTCTCAAAATAGAGAGACTAAATAGAAAACAACTTTCACAATAGAGAGACTAATTAGAAAATGAACTCAAACAACATCGATCAGACGATGACTACACATTGAAAATAGAAGATGCAACAACTAAACAACTAATCACTAATGAAACAAAACACAAACACAGGAAAAATGTGAAAGGAAGGGAACCAGAGCTAGAAACTGGGGAAGATCATAGAAGAGGAGAATAGAGAAGAAAGGGGTTGCACAAATGTAAGAGGAATAGAGCACCCTTTTCTCTAGAAATAGCTCTGCCACCTGCAGGTCCACTGTCTCAGGCTCGAGACCGCAGGACCGCCACACACGTTCCCTGCTTGTTGACCACCCCAACACCAGGCGACCTAGGAGGGGCCCAGAGGGAGCGGGTTGGCACAAGAACAGTGGACAAAACCCCTCTAACATCGCACATCTCGAGCACAGGGAGAGCTACAGATACCTTAGTGACTCATGGAGAATGCAGGCCCGAAGGAAGGAGGATGAGGCATGGAATAAGAAGGGGTTGGAGTTGGAAGGGGGGGAGGAGGAAAAGTCAAAATGGGCTCAAGGAGGCCACAAATCTAGAAGGGGTGTCGACTTAGGAGGCACAGTCAGAAGGTGAGGGATCGAGGGAGAAGGCAGAAGACACAAAGTCAAAAGAGTGGGAGCGGATCGAGCACTACATGATCAGTGTGCGTGAGTGCGAGAGTGGGCCAAATGTAGATCTGACATGAAAAATTTCTCATCTCTTCTTGGTATTATAAATATATTTTTCCAATACCCTCGTGACCTAGGACTAAGAGGGTAAAGGTATTTGCCTCCAACATCTCATATCCAAATGTTTCATCTTTTTGTATATTAGTCCTTAGACATCCAACCAACATTTAACAACATTATTTTCATTAAAATTACCTACACTTTGAGTTATTTTTTAGTTTTATGTATTATTTATAATTTTATGTGGTAGATTAAACTAACTTCTTTTTACTTAATTTCCTCCACTCATGTGTGTCATCAATTCAATTTAATAATATGAGTTTTTTTCATATGAAAATATTATGCTTAAAGATTGTTCTCCTCGTGATCACTTTTTTATCTATGGTTTTATTCATGTGACCCATTATAGGTTGTAGATCTAGATCACCCACTCCCAACATTTTTTACCTAAAGGGGTTGGAACACAACTCTATGCAGCCACATCAAAATTTCAAAATGCAACATACCACAATCCCCCCATGATCCATGTGAAAGAAATTAAGCATACCAGGGGCACATGTGTAAAATCACTAGCAAGTATGTTCTTCCATTCACTCTTCAACTTGGGAAAACAATGAGCTTCACATAACTCAACTACAAGAGATTGAAATCATAAACCACAACAAAATAGAACCAACTACTGACTCCCTTGACATCCTAGTTCCATGTCGATCCCAACAAGCCAAAGAAAAGGCACATGAGATGATGCATAGACAAAGATGGTAAAGACTTAATACAAAATAATATAGTTTATTCTTGTGTGTCCTTGTACTCTCAATTTATTTAGTATTGAGTGGGTACTTGATACAATATAAAATATGACGTTGCCCTTAATATTCTTATAATTGTGAAGTGTGAACAAGTTTAGATTGTAATCAATGTGTACCTTTCCCAACTCCAACAAAATTTATTCATCTTGAAAATACACTAACAGGGTCTATGGACAAATATATAAGTGTAATTTAAGAAACATGTATTCTAGTCCACATACATGCCACTTCAACCTCCTATAAGTTTCTTATAGTAAAGAAAAACACAACCCAAGTGCCTACAACACATATATTTCAACCTCCAAAATTGTGCATCAGCATGTGGTCATCATTCATCAACCCAAGACACGGTCGAAGGGGTAAAAATTAATGACTTTGACCCAAATACAACATACCTCAACCATCTCTCGATTCGTAAGGATGTGATTCTAGATACCACCCATTGCTTGTGTAGTTGTAATAGGGTTATAGACATCACTGCCAATATAACGAGAGTGACCTCTCATTACAAGTGAGAGAAAATTCATCATGGAGGATTGACATGCCAAGGGTGACCAGGGAAGAGGAATCATTAATGTTGAATGAGTAATTCCCTCACACAACAAATCAATAAAACTACACTAGAGGTAAGTTTAAGCCACGTCACGAGGGATGACCCTTACAATAAGTTAGAGGTTTCACATTGTATTGGACCTGAATGATAAGGTGACCAGGTAAGAGGGTCGTACCATGTCCAATGAGGAATTTCCATCTCACAACAAGTTACACACCGCATAGGAGATGAACTTGGGCCATCATCATGAGTGTGACATCTCACGACAAGTGAGAGAAATCTCATTATAGAGGATTATCATTATGGGGGTGACACACCTAAACTATGCGTGCAAAATACAAGTGTACATGTCGATTAGTAGGCCTAGGAGGCCTAAATGTCAAACTCAGGCAAACGTTCTCTAGAGACTTTGACTAATTGAAAACTAATCAACTAGCCCTACAAAATGTAAATGGTTGGTTGTTTAAGAACTAAGAACAAGGAATAAAATCTAAATTAAGTGGAATGGGATGAGGATTGATGGTTTACTTAGGATTACAATTTCACCATGGCATACATTACATTTAACTCCATTTTATTAATAATTATTTACCCTTAACCCTGGTTTAAGGACCTATAGCAAGTATTACCAGCTTCCACAGTGAAATTCACTACCTATACTAAGACAAATCCCACTTTATTAGAGATTTGGGAATGAGATAGGTTCATTAACGATTACTCTAGGTTATGCCCTTCACATCCATAAGCCCTCTATGAAGGCATGATATATTCTGTGTAAGTATACATTTTTTTCAACCCTTAATCCCTCTCATGAAGCAATTAATGGTCTAATACATTGATTGTGGTGATCAAACACAAGCAACATAGTCAAACAATCATAGATTTATGTATAGGATTAAAGGCAATCTATATATCAATTCATGAAAGTCAAATACAATGTAAAACATGGCTACTCTAGGATCCTAGGGAATAATGGGATTGGTCTTGCATAATTTTTGTCATCTAATCTAGAGATTAAGAGAGAGAAAATGAGATAAACATTAGATGAACCAATGAATACCCTCAGAGAAGCAATTCAGACGATGCTCTCTGGTAGATGACTCGATCTACAATGTTTCTGGTGCAAATCTACCTCCCGAAAGTGCCTGGAAACTGGAGCATGGACTTCTCATTCATCTCTTCTCTTGTCTTAATGCTCATTGCAATGAGATAGAACATGATCCCCTTGGTTTGGACAAACTCCCCTTGGGTCATAAGTGGGACTTTAGATTCCATTAAGTCACAACTGTTAGATCAGATCTAATTTCCAATCTACACTAATCATGCAAAGTCGATACCATTGACTAGATGTCAATGGCATCGAGTTGTCGACTGACTCAAAACCCTCGATAAGTGTCAGTACCAATGCCCATATCATGATAGTATTCTCTCATAGAAAGTCCCAGATTATACTTTTGGGAGTATTTGAGACCCATATCATGATAGTGTCCTCTCACAACAAGTCCCTAGAAATGCAATTTTAAAGAGACAAATCCCATATCATGACAATGTTCTCTAATAGAAAGTCTCAAAAATGCATTTAGGATGAGCCATGTCACATATCATGACAATGTCCTCTCACAAAAAGTCCTTGAAAATACATATGGGAGGAGTCGGTGGCCCATATCATGACAGAGTTCTCTCACAGAAAATCCGTAAAATGCATTTGGGAGTTACATCAAGTCACATAAAATGTGCATGTGGTATGGAACCACCCACCATGGTCTCCAAATGGCGTGATATGATCATCCCCAGACTCATACACACTTATTTTATGAGTATTCTAAGGTTAATGGTCGTTTTTATTGTGAGGGAAATTGCTCCTATGCTGGTGTGGCCTGGGACCATCCACCATGATCTCTAAATGATGCCCATTAGGGGGGGGGATAAGTACCCGACAATGCTCCTATCATTTATAAACTCATAAAAACCTCTTTTATGACCATTCTAAGGTTGTGAAAATCATCAAGAGTTGGCCTTCACTCCTTGAAAATGTATTTTCAAATACTTATTATAAAGGACATTACCATGACATGGGTCTCATCTTCCAAAAGTATTATCGATGACTTGTTGTAAGAAGGCACTCTCATGATATGATCCCTAGAGTGTCTCAAAAATGTATTTCCACCAACTTGTTGTGAGAGGACACTATCATGATATGGGTCTTGACTCCTCACAAAAATCATTTTAACGAACTTGTTGATCGAGGGAATCTTCATGATATGGGATTTGTCTCTTCACAAATGCATTTCTAGGAACTTGTTGTGAGAGGATTCTATCATGATAAAGGTCTCATCTCCTCCCAAAAGTATAATCAGGGTGTTTTTGTGAAAGGACACTATCATGATATGGGCTAACATTCTCCCAATTTAATTTATGGGAAGTTGTTGTGAGAGGTCACTGTCATGATAGGGGTTGTTGATTCCTCCAAAATGAATTTCTAGGGACTTGTTGTGGGATGATAGTTCAATGATTTGGGTCCAGAATCCTACGAAAAGCATTTTAAGGGACTTTATATGAGAGGACAATTTCTAGTTATGGGTTGTGGATCCTTCCAAATTCATTTTTAGGGTTTTATTGTGGGAGAACTATAAATTAAAGGAATTATCATGAATTTTAAGGGTATATCATGCATATGTTATTCAATGCAACATGTGTGGATGAGAAAGGAACTATAAATTAAAATCTCGTTAATTCCACAAAATATCAAGATTTTGAGATAAAGATTTGTAATGTCCTTTGTTGACGCGTGAGAGAAATCTAATTATAGAGAATCAGATTGTAAATGGGTCATGTGTAGGAGGGCCTTGAATTTCATATGAGAAACCTCCTCTCATAATAAGTCATTGAATAGAACTAGTCATCAAATAGACATTCATCTTAGATTCTTAGCAATAATCTTCCAATAACAACATTGGATTGTGGAACTGTGACACAACCTATTTTGCGTGGATCCAGGGCCCAAATCATGATAGTTCTATTCCCCATAATTTCTCTCAAACATCACCTTTATGAATTGTTAAATAAATGTATTAATTTATCCCCATAAAAATGTATTAGGGAGGAGTCATGGCCCATATCCTGATAATGTCCTCTCACAAGAAGTCCATTGAAATGCAATTATGAGGAGTTGTGGCTCATATGAAATAGTGTTCTTTTTCATCAAGTCTCTAAAAACTCATTTGTGAGGATCCCGGTCCCATTTCATTAGAATGTCCTCTCACATCAAGTTCCACAACATGAATTTTTTGTGGGTCACAATGCATATCGTAGTAGTGTTCTCCAACAAAAAGTATGCAAAAATGCTTCTAGGAGGAGCTAGGACCCATATCATGACAGTGTCCTCTCACAACAAGTTCCTAAAAATGCTTTGATAATGTCTTAGCAAGACAAAGAAATCAGAATGTTAGTTGTGGTACTTTCTTGTGAGACTTAAAGGTCTCGTTTGCTCAGCTTGCAACACTCTCTATGGTCCATATCATGACAGTGCCCTCTCACAAAAACTCAAATAATGTCCTCTCACGGAAAGTCCCTACAAATGCATCTAGGAGGTTCCAAAAATCATATCACAACAAGTGTCCTCTCATAAAAGTCCTTGAAAATGCATTTAGGAGGTGCTAGGGCACATATCATGACTAGTGTCACCTCACATCAAGTTCCTAAAAAAAGCATTTCAGAGGTGTAAGGTCCAATATCATGATAATGTCCTCTCACAACAAGTAACTGAAAATATATTTGGGAGGATCCATGATCCAAATGCGTTAGGGAGGAGTCAGGGCCCATATTATGACAAATTTCATCTCACAACAAGTCCCTAATATTGCATTTTTGAGGAGCCATGACCCATATCATGACAATGTCCTCTCAGAACAAGTCCTTGCAAATGCATTAGGGAGGATCCATGGCCCATATCCTGATATTGTCATCACACAACATGTCTCTTAAATATATTTGGGTGGATTTGCGGCCCATATCATGATAGCATCCTCTCTTGGCAAGAATCAAAAAATACACTTGGGAGGTGTCAGTGATAAAACAATGATAATTTAGTTTCACAACACGTCCCCAAAATGAACTTGAGAGGATCCACGACCCATATCATGATATTAACCTCTCACAAGATGCCCATTAACATGTGTTACGGAGGATCCATGGCCCATATATTGACATTATCCTCCACAACTTGTATATGAAAATTCATTTGGGAGGATCCATGGTTAATACCATGATTACCTAGTAACTTTTTGCCACGTCCCTGAAAATGCATTTAGGAGGAGCTAGGGCCCATATCATGACAATGTCCTCTCATAAGAAGTCCCTAAAAATGCATTTGGGAGGTTCATGTCCCATATCATGTTAGTTTCCTCTCATAAAAAATCCCTTAAAATGCATTTAGGAGGTGTCAGAGTCCATACATGACAAGTGTCATCTCACATCAAGTCCATAAAAATTCATATTGGAGGAGCCATGATCCATATCATTATAGTGTCCCCTCATGAGAAGTCCTTAGAAATGCACTAGGGAGGAGCCAAGGCCCATATATTGACTATGTACTCTCACATCAAGTCTTTGAAAATGCATTCAAGTGAAAATTGGGCCCATATAATGACATTGTCTTCTCACACAAAGTCCTTAAAAATACATTTTGAATGTGCTAGGGTACATATTATGACAATGTCATCTCACAACAAGTTCTGAAAATGCATTTAGGAGGATCCATGGGCCATATCATGGTTGTGTCCTCCCACTGCAAGTCAATGGAAATGCATTAGGGAGGATCTAGGGTTTATCTCTTGACATTATCTCCACAATAAGTAACTGAAAATCCATTTGGGAGGAGCTAGGGACCATATTATGATCGCATAGAAAATTTTTCCATGTCCCCAAGAATGCACTTAGGAGGAGCCATGGTCCATAGCATGATAGTGTTCTATCAGAATAAGTCATTGAAATACGTTTGGTGAGGAGGCAGGGCCCATACCATGAAGTATCCTTTTATAACAAGTCCTTGATAATGCATTTATGAGGAACTTGGCCCATATCATGAGAATGTCCTCTCAAATAAAATTTCTTGAAATGCATTTGTGAGGAGCGTGGACCCATATCATGACAATGTCCTCTCACAACAAGTCTACGAAAATACTTTTAGGAGGAGCTAGGGCCAATTTCATGACAATGTCCTCTTGTGTATAAATGTATTTTACTCTTAGAATGTCCATAAAGTATACATGTTATGTGTTTTGGGATGATCATATCATGGTCTGTCGGGTTCTTGCGGCAGTCACTACCAGTTTGCAGTAGTTGCTTCTAGGGGTGGGTGTTCTATGCAAGTTACTACCA
Organism: Alisma plantago-aquatica; assembly: GCA_963693085.1. Taxonomy (NCBI): domain Eukaryota; kingdom Viridiplantae; phylum Streptophyta; class Magnoliopsida; order Alismatales; family Alismataceae; genus Alisma; species Alisma plantago-aquatica. Next base: position 282,203,568 of record OY856410.1, read on the forward strand.
AGGAGAAATTTTCCTCACAAGATAAAGGTCCTTTAGACTTAAAATGATCACAAAAGAGACGTGTTTGAGAGTGGGAATGATCATTATGTGACAAATGCAACATTCGATTGTGATACTTCCAACAATTGTAGCATTGGCTTGTAGAACTTGCAAAACTCAATTTGCTCAATTGTTACACATTTGTGACAGTTCACACACATATAAACATATATATCTCTGATAAGAATGAGAATAAGATGAAAATGGTGATGATTACAAATCAACCAAAATGTCGATTGTGGTACTCACTTGCAGGGATTACATCACTATCTTGTTGGACTAGCAACACCAGCTTGTGGTGCTTGCAACACTCACTTATGGTGGTTGCAACACTTTCTTGTGGGCTTGTAGCACTCTCCAGCTGGGCTTGCAACACTCACTTATTGTGGTTGCAACACATTATTTTGGGCTTGTAGAACTCTCTAGTTGGGCTTGTAGCTCTTGCTTGATGGGCTTGTAGCTTTTGCATGTGGTGCTTGCAAAACTTGCTTGCAGGGCAAACATCATAGACTTGTGCACCTTGTAGCTCTCTTTGGGCTTTAGGTCTCACTTGCTTGGATTGCAACACTCTCCACGACTCATATCATGACCTTTTCCTCTCACAAAAAATCCTTAAAAATGCACTTGTGAGGAGTTGTGGCCCACATCATGAGAGTGTCCTCTTATAGAAACTCCACAGAAATGTATTTATGAGGAGTCATGGGTCATATTGTGAAACTGTCCTCTCATAAGAAGTCCATAGAAATGCATTTGTCAGATGCTATGGCCCAAATCATGACATTGTCCTTTCATAGTAAGTCCCTAAAATGCACTTGGGAGGAATATCCTGACAATGTCCTCTCACAACAAATTCCTAAAAATGCATTTCGGAGGATCCATGATCCATACAAGGACAATATGATCTCGCAAGTCCTTTGAGATGCATTTGTGAGGAGGTTGGACCATATCATGATAGCGAACTCTCACAACAAGTCCTTGAAAATGTATTCATTAGGAGTTGGGGCCCATATTATGAAAATTTCCTCTCATAGCGAGTCACCCCAGTGCATGTGTGAGGAGCTAGGGCCCATATCATGATAGTGTCCTCTCACAACAAGTCGAGTAAAATGCGATACAGAGGAGGCGAAGCAGGAGTCTGAGGGACAAGCGGGAAGCCTTCATGTTGATATGTTGGCTCCTCCTATCTATTGGACTCCTTAATCCTCCAGTCCATTGGCTCAGTTGACTCGTCAAGTGCAAAACTTCTTCTCATGACAAAACAAAAAATAAAACTATGCTATTCCATATTACATTGTAACAATGGCTTGTAGAACATGCGACATTTAGTTTGCACAATCATGGCAATTGACACACAAATATATCTAATAGAAGAAGAATATGATGATTATAATGATGATTATTATAATGATGATGATTATGCTGACAAAGAAACCAAAATTTCAATCACGGTTCTCGCTTGAATGGATTACTTCACTCTCTTGCTAGGATAGTAACACCAGCTTGTGGTTCTTGTAGGACTCGCTTGTGGTGCTTGCAATACTCACTTGCTGGCATGCAATACTCATTGATTCTGTTGGATCAAGGGCTTTAGAGGGGGGTGAATAGATCTTCAAAAATCTCACAAGACAAATTAGACCTTCAAATTATATTAAGTGCAAAAGCTAAAGCATACAAAAAATTTGAAGTCCTAGCTAACATGCACTGCAAGGAAGAGAGACAAGGATAGAATACACTTGGACAAGGTGGTTTAGAGTGGTTCCACGTCCTAGCTAGGAGCAATGTCAATCCACTACCTAGAGGTGGTTAATCTCTAGGATTTGCAATCTTTTTTTTTTTTGGTCGGCCAAAACTCCTGTTGCTTTTTTTCATTTTTTTCAAAAGACTGTACAAAACTTAGTTGATTCCAAAATGGAACCAACTCAAAAGAAAGAAAAAACTATCTATCCTTACATCAAAGAAGAGATATCTATCTATCTTTCTTTACATCAAAGCAAAGGTTGAGCCTTCGTGAAAATGCAGCCAAAAGAAACCAGAGCAGAACCATTCACCATCAAGGATTAGGCAACGAAAGAGAGGCCAAAACTCCAACCAGAACAAGAAACATAGAAGCAGAAAACACTTTCACATAAACACTTCAGCAGAAAGCACTTCATCAGCTCCAAAACTCTCGGCCACAATCTCCAAAACAGCTAACCTCAACTATTATGAACTATGGCCACAAACAACTCCAAACACTTCAGCAGCGCCAAACTAATCTAATAAGAACTAATGCAAGCAATCAAGTTTCTCAACGTGTCAGCAGAAAAACACCACAGCAGCTCCAAAACTCACGGCCACAGCAGTTCCAAACAGCTCACCAATCTACCAAGAAAGCAACATGAACCTCCAAAACAACACCTTAGCAGCCATCCCAAGACAAAACACCAAGCAGCAGGGACGAGCGGCCCACAGCCAACAAGAAGAAAGAAACAGCACTAAACAGCTCCAAAAAACTTCAGCAGCGCCAATCTAAACTAAAAAGAACTATGGCAAGCAACAAGAAGAACACTATAGCAGCTCCAAATCACGGCCACAGCAGCTCCAAACTGCTCACCAAACAACCACGAAACAGCAGAAGGAAGCCACCAAAACAACACCATAATAACCATCCCAAGAAAGATCAACCATAGCAGCAGGGTAGGGTAGACCACAGCAGAAGAAGCCTCATCATCCAAAGCATAGAACAGCCTCGACGGAAAAACCAGCAGAAAAACCAACACAGCACAGAGCAGATGCCACCCAAGGGGAAAGATAAAAAACAGCAACCTCAACCCCAACAGAAACAGCAACAACAGAACAGATGCCACCCAAAGAGATTCAGCATCTCAACCCCAACAGAAACAACACCTCCAAGAAACCCAGCACAAGGAAAACATCAAAGATCAACAACAGCAGCAACTCCAAACCAGCAAACACTCATCAGCATAGCCCCAACATCAGCAAAAAGAAACAACTATTCAAAACCATCCATCGCAACAGCAACAGCAAGAAAAAAGCACTATGGAGAACTCTGCCACTCCCGAAGGATAAGTCCACCCATCCATAGGCACAGAAGCACAACTCTCAAACCCCAGCAAAGAAAAGGCACTATAGAGAGCTCTGCCACTCCCGAGGGATAAGCTCTTCCACTATAGGCAAGCCACATAAAAGACTCCAGCAACAGCCAGCTAAGACGAAAAGTAGTTAAAATCCTTAAAGTCCTTGAGAATCAACTTCCACAATTCAGCACAGGTTCTAGCAGTATCATCATGCACTCGAGAATTCCTTTCCCACCACAGATAATACAGGGAACATAAAACTAGAAATCTGAGCTTGCTGCAAGAAATCCTCCTTAGGTCAGTCCATGAATCAAAATCAATAGCGACATCCAATTCCAAACCAATATAATTCCAAATCTGCTTCGAGAACGGGCAAAGAAAGCAAACATGAATAGAATCCTCATAATCACATTTGCAGAGAAAACACATAGAAGGAGTTTGAATACCCAGTCTTCTAATATAATCCGAGGTTGGAATCTTATTGTGAGCTGCTTTCCAAGCGTGCACTTTATACCTATTAGGGACTTTAGAACTCCAAATCCACTTGAAAGTATCAGATTCATTCAGCTTGTCCCTAACAGAATTCCAAATAACTTTCAACTTAGGTCGATCCCTATTACAGAACATAATAACATCACTATTGTTTAAGGAACAGGGAAAACTCCTCAAGGAAATCAGCTAGCTTCTTGTTAAACCTTGAGGGAGGAACATGCCAATGTCCATCAGAAATAATAGAGGCAGCGAGGCAATCAATAGGCAGGCCCAATTTGAGGAAAGAGTCATCACCAACACAATCCTTAATAAAACGGTTACCTGGCACCCAAGGATCAGTCCAAAGCTTAATACACTCTCCATTACCAATGATATAGGAGACATGTTTAACCATAATGTTTCTACTACTAAAAATTCTCAAAAAACTCCATGACATATTGGTGTTAGAAGCAACAAGCCAAAAGGATGACTTTAAAAGATATTTTTCATTGATCCATTTGACCCACAAGGAATCCTTCTTATTAGCAATATCCCATCCATTAGCAAGAGTACAAGCCAAAGATACATCTTCAATCTTCCTAATGCTGAGACCACCCTCATCTTTGGGCCTAGTAACTTTCTCCCATTTAATCAAGTGAAGCAAATTTTTGTCATTCTTACTACCCCATAAGAAATCACGTAAAAGCCTATTAATCTCTTCCATAGCAGACTTAGGAATAGGAAAGGAATGACACCAATGGAGATAGGTAGAGCTAATCGTGGAGTTAATAAGCTTAAGAGATTCTAGACTTTTGTCTAAGAAGAATTTCCTCAGCATATTCAGCAACAGTGAGTTCCCTTCTTAATAATTGAGCTTTCTCCACAAGGTTAATATCATTAGGATTGCAATCAGCCAAACTTTGAGCATGAAGGGCAGCAGATCTGAGACTCTTAACTTCATCATAGTAATTACCCACATCCTGCTTGTTCCACTTGGTTAAGTTGTTTTTGAGAGTACTAAACTTTCTATAGACTCTGAACATAGCACAACCCTCCACCTCAGTACTCCAAGAAGAAGAGATAATATCAGGAAGAGAGGACTTCAAAGCCCAAGCATTAATGAACCTAAACGGAGATTTGACGATTCTAGGTTCACCTATGAAAACATTAAGCTGCCTATGATCACCTATAGTGTTAGAAACAAGCTCACCAGAAACATTGTCAAAATGCGTCAGAAATTTGTTATTACTAAGAGCCCTATCAATCTTCGAGGTAATGAACCTATCACCAGGCTGATGATTATCGCAAGAGAAAAACGGGCCTTTAAGGTCAAGCTCAACGATGCCACAGTTAAGAAGAAAGGAATTAAACTCCTCCATAGACTTTCTGGAGGGAGGACATTTACCCTGTCTCTCAATGTCTTTACGAACAACATTAAAATCCCCAATCATCAGCCACGGTTTATTACAGACCTGAGCAGTGCTTTCAAGAGAGTCCCAAAGACTAGACCGGTCTTTATCCTCAGTATGACCATAGACAGCAGACAACCAGAAATCTTGATCACCGACTACAATATCAAGAAGAATATGTTGGTCGGTCTCCTTCAGCTTAGTAATATTGCAGAAATTGGGATTCCAAAGGACAATGATTCTACCAAGAACATGAGAATCAATATTAGAAACAAAAGAAAATTCAGGAAATAAACTCATCATCATCTTATCGATCTTCTTCTTACGGACTTTAGTTTCAATAAGAACAAAAACTTGACAGTCAGATTTTCTAACAACCTCCTGGACACCTCTTATCTTGTTAGAGAGGCCCCTGACATTCCAGGAGGTTAACTTGAATGGTATCATTTGGGAACAACGGCTGTTGAGCTGGCAGCCTCAGCCGATTCTTGAAGAGATGAAATGATTGCATCCGTACTTGCAGATGAAAGACGCAATTCCTGGTGAACAGGCGAAAACTGAGTATTCTCCAGTCTTTGATACATACTCACATTAAGTTTTCCCTGACACTTTGGAGGAACCTTAGGATTCTGAATCACAGAGCCAGCAACAACTGAATTGGACGAGGCTTGAGAACTGTTATCACTGCTAGGAGATGGAATACTCTTTCCACAGATCGGCACCGGAGTTGAAGGGACAGAACCAGTAACCTCACCAGCATTATGAGCCAGATGTTCATTCACTTTTTTTGACAAACTCAGGTCTTCAACAGCTGGAGTTACTTTAGAAAGTTTTTCTATAGCACGGTTTATTTCTTCCACATCTTCAATTTCCTCTATGATCAACAAGTCATCAGCATCGTTACCCACAGGCAGTTTTACAAACAGATTTTCAGCATTATTCTTCTTCACTACCCAGGCCTTTTGGGACCCGTCTGCCACTACTGGTTTACGTTTTACAGTATCAGAACTAACGCGACATTCCTCATGAGCAAACAAACCACAATGGGAGCATTTATACGGAATCCACTCATACTCAAGACGAATCGAGTGTTCTACTCCTTCTTCACTGCAGAGCGTAAGATTTTTCGGAAACTTGGACTCCTTATTAACCAGAACCTGGATTCTTAACATGTCCAGACGTCGGAAGCTCTGGGTGTCCTCATCCATCTTAATCGGACAACCAAGAAAGGAACCAATTCTATTGAAGGTTCTACTATCCCACAGTTCCACTGGTAGGTCCAGGATATCCACCCAAATTGGCACATCCAACAGAGCAGCTTTGTTCTGCAACTCACCAGGTTTCCACTTCCTTAGGATCACAGGTTTCCCTCTTACATACATTTCAGCTCTCAAAGCTAATTCGAGATCCACCTGATTCTCAAACCGGACTAGAAAGAACCCCGATCCTCTGTCGAAGACTTCAAATGAACTTCTCGTTTTCCAGACACCATCAAAAAATGCCGTCAGGGTCGGAATGTGAGGCCGGAAATCTATAACGTAGCCCAACAAGCATTTACTCCACTTATTCGCATTTTCCTCAGCCTCCTTACCAGGATATACTATCTTTCCATTGTTCAACGAGACCTCCACTCTTTTCAGATCTAACGCACTCTCAGGGGAACTCAGGCGTGACGCCGCCCAGCTAGAAGAAATAGCCGTGAACGGTTGACCAGGACCTTGAACTGGGAACGAAAACGCCGCAAGTTTAGGATCAGAAGGAGCCAGGTTAGCATCTACTCCCTTGTGCCGACGACCTTCTACGGGAGGCGGACGGGGGGGGAGCCGTCGCCTCACCTATCGCCTTGTCGCCCACGCCAGCGAGTGCCATCGTTATGTGCTTTGGTACACTAGGATTTGCAATCTTGGTACTCTTATATTCCATCATAAGATTATAAGAAAAAACCACATTCATCTAAGGGCTTAATACCTCAAGTAAGGATCTTCAACCTACCAAAGGAGCTTACCCACTTGAGCAAGGAGTCTTCAACTTTCAATCAAGGACTGAACGTCTGCCTTGCCTATCTCCTTCACTCGGAGATCTGGATCAGCATCCTTTCTTCAACCTTGAAGAACAACAACTCCTTCTCCTTCACTTGGAGAAGATCTTCAAGCCTTTTATTCAATAAGGAAAGGGGGTAGGAAGATGGAGGTGGAGAGATTTACATGAGTACAGGGAATAGCTCTCATACAAGGGATCTTAACTAACTCATATTTTTGGATTTGAGTTGAAACTAGAGAGAGAAAGGGGCTCAAAGGGTTGGAACACTCTCAACTAAGCAAGGACCAAGCATATAGTGAATGAGCAACCTTGGAATGAACTCCAAGAGGTCCTATTTATATCTAGGGGTTCCCCTTTGAGTTGGGGGACACTTAGGGCCGAAATATAGCCATTTTTTCCCAAGGCAAAAACTCTATTTTTGATCAAATAAGCCACCAACAGTCATAATCACTTTTTATGCAATTTCCGTACAGTGCAATCGGTCGAGATTCAATAAAGGTAACTCGACTGATTGGCTAAAAGACAAAGCCGATATTCAAACCATCAGTCAAGTTTGTTCTAGGGAAACTCGACTGACCAATGAAAATCGAATTGGTTAGTTATCCGATCGGTCGAGTTCTGTGAATGCACAACTCTACCAATGCACTCTCCAGAAAATGGATCCAGTGGATCGATTGAGATTCCAACTCGATCGATCAACAACCTGTGATCTATTTTCTAAAGTGCTAAAAAAGTGATTAAAACTTGGTTTAAAGTGTCCCAATAATTTTTCACACCTTAGTTACAAGTCATATCATCAATACAAGTGATTACAAAAATCTTCTAAGGTCGTTTACATGGATTTACTAATTAGCACACTTGTATAGCTTTTGACTTGTATTTGGACAAGCTAGGGCTTGTGAATTTTGATCCTTTTCATGTACCTAACACCGGAAATTAATCTTGAATACACACATTAGATACCTATGAATGGAATGGTTAAGTCATTATCAAAATATGGACAATGTATAACATCTAGGTCAACATTCTCCCCCTTTTTGACAATGAAAAACCATTCCTCAAGCATATTGAAAATGATATGGGAATTATACCTTTGCCTTGTGAATTTAGGGAATTCAAGATTTGAACAATGTGAATTACTCCCCCTCAATCTATGCTTACTTCAACCTGCATAGTTAGTCTATCTACACAAAGCAATTATAGCATACATGTACTATATGGTCCTTTACAAGTCACATGATAAAGCATGTAATGAACAAGAAAAGGATCTCATAAGTAATAAACAACAATATGACAAAGAATAGCAATATGATTGAGTTTCAAGACATTGAAAGTTCTCTCCCATTTTTGACATTATCAAAAAGTGGGGGGGGGGTAGAAGAGCATATAATCAGGTCTCCTCCAAAACACAATCAAGAAGACATTCAAACATGCAATCTCATATCATACATCAACCAGAGATGAAAGAAAAATACAAGCTAAGTCATAATCAAAATATGGTAAAATAGGGCACCAACTCATACGATGTAACAGATCAAAGAGTAGGAGTGCACATAACATAGATTACAACTCAGAAGCATGTTCTCGTGAAAGAAACTACAAGCGAGAAAATGATGAAAACTTAAGATAAAACAATACATCTCAGATAATGTGCCCAGATGTTTCTAATACAAAATAGCCTAGAAAGATATATATGATTAGCAAACTAGACTAAAAACCAAGAAACAACTAGACATCTAGACTATCTATGTCCACAACATCATCGTCATCAGTGCCAGGCTCATAGTCCTCGTTTCCATCTGAAGGTGCAGTAGAAGCTCCTTCATCACTACAATCACCAGCAAATCCATCAGAACCATCACCATCATCAATGCATCCTCTCCATCACCATCATCATGGTCAGCAACAATAGTCTTAACATCAGCTTGGTCAGGCATCTCCTCATCCACAGAAGGACCAAAGCCACGACTGGGCCAATGAGTGTTCTTCTCATCCCAAGTCATACCAAGAGAATAAAGCTCATTGGCCTGAGGGAAGGAAGGAGTAGAATCGCCAAGACTGGCAAGTAGGGTGGCCAAGGGGCCAACAGGAAACAGGAGGTAGACAGGAGCAGAACAACCAACAACAGAGGGTGGAAGAGTAGCATCAGAAGGCTCGGGGGTAGGATAGTAATGATTATATGCATAAGAAGCATAATCACTACTGATGTATGGTTGGTAGTTGGAGTATGGGTTTTCACAGGATAGGTTCATGTTATACATGATTGAACATAAATCTTGGTGCAGGTGCTCCTGGACCTGTTGGTTGTATGCATGTTGGTGCATCATGTAACCCATTAGGGTTTCATTGGATACATGAAATGAGGAATGACTAGGTCGAGGTGGCTGCAGAGGTGGAGCTCGGGAAGAGGTAGGGGTAGGGCTAGTAGAGGCAGAGGTTGAGGGTGAAGCACCAGGTGTGGTAGAGGCAAAAAAAGCATGGACTTCTGCATTGTGGTCTCACTGATACACACACCTTTCCTGGCTAGCTTGAAATGAAAGTCATAAAATAGTGATTTCTCAGTGATGAATTGGAATAAACCCAAATCAGGACTGGGTATGATGGATGGGTGTCACGGGTGTTCTTACCAGTGTCAAAATAGGTCATAGGGTGGAGAATGTATCTTGACCATTTGATGCCAATATTCTCAAGAATGCAATACATTAAAACCGTAGTGTTCTCTATAGTATCCGTTTGATTTTTCTTCATATGGATGTTGTAGTTGTTCACTAAGGCCAATATATGCTTTCTAAGATCAAGGGAGGAGGAGGGTAGGGTGCTCTTCTTCTTGTATGGAACATCAGTTTCTTCATGTAGCAATGGATATCAGGGAGAGTGATCTCATTTTGCTTGTAGAAACCCTCATGATCCAAAAGGTCAAAGTACTCACCGTAATCCTTGTGCCAGGTATCATTTTTATCATCTCCGGAAAAGAAGACATTTAGAATAACCTCGGAGATTTGAAATTTCTTACCGGCAATCATGGAAGTTAGGATCACTTGAGTATTAGGCGAGGGTACAAGAGTGTTGTAATTCAAATGCAAGGTAGTGTAGAATTCGTGAACTGCTTTTGTTCTTATCATAGAATTATGAAAGCAATCACGTTTGACAACCAGGACAAAGAGGTGATGAATGACTAACAACCTAACCACTTGGTCTATAACATCTTGATGCCTAGGGCTAGGCTCAAACAAGGCTCTAAAAGGGAAATGACTCCTAGGAAGAAGGTCCTTATACGTATTTATGTCCTCTATTGAGACAAAAAAGGTGTCATCAAAGGGTACCAAGTGAGAAGATGAGGAAGATAAAGGTGCATTGCTAGGGGCGGGTCTCTTTCTCCTATGAGAAGACATGGAGGAAAAAATAGGGAGAAGAGATCAAACGCACAAAGCAAGCCACAAAAACTAATCACCAACCATGGTAGAGAAAAGGGGACAGTCTAGGTCAACCTATCTAGGTTGGGAAAGGGCTAGGATGGGGAAAGTTGGGGCTAGGGTAGAGAGCTTAGGGCTAGAAGAAGGGGAATCAATTGGCTATTCTCTAGTTGAGAGGGAGAATAGTTGGCCGAGCCCAACTTAAGTTGGCTTCAACCCACTGATCAGTCAAGTTCTGAGAGTCAAAAACTTGACCGATTGGTCCATTTCAGAACAACTCTCAACCATGAATCGGTCGAGTTTGTCCTGGGGGAAAATCAACCGATGGTCAACCTGACCTCAAATCATCAAACTCAATTTCTAGCCATTTGAATGCTAATTAAATTTATTTTTCAAGTCCATTATGTATATTGAACATACTTAGGCACATATCACTCATCATTGGGTACTATTTTGCGATAAAGCAAGCGTTTGCAAAAAATATCTTAAAATAAAAGAAAACAAGGCAAAATATGAACATGAAAAAGAAATTTTAGGCATACAAGCATTCAAAGATGACCAAGATAGATACAAAATATATAGGATAGATGACTACTGGCTAGAGGGAATTTCAGATTCATCCAAAGTAGTTATAAGAAATTTTGATGTAATAAAGTTGAATTGCTCTCTAGCTAGAGGTTTAGTGAAAATGTCTGCCAACTGATTTTATGTGTCCACATGCGTGATATAAATATCCTTCTTAGCAATGTGACCACGAAGAAAGTGATGGCGAACCTCTATATGTTTAGCTCTACTATGCAATATAGGATTATAAGAAATATTGATTGCACTAGTATTATCACAATAGATAGGAGAAGCATCAAAATGTATGTTAAAGTCTTCAAACATTTGCTTCATCAATAGGACCTGAGCACAACAACTCCCGACTACAATGTATTCAGCCTCGGTGATTGATAATGCCACAGTGCTCTATTTCTTGGAAAACCAAGACACCAAGCATGGTCCTAGGAGGAAACAAGTGCCACTTATACACTTTTTATCAATCAAGAAACCTGCATAATCGACATCACTATAGGCAGTAAGAGTAAAGTCCTTTGACTTGGGATACCATAGTCCAAAGTTTTGAGTTTTGGCTAGGTACCTTAAAATCCTCTTAACAACTATAAGATGAGATTTCTTACGATTTGATTGGAATTGAGCACACAAGCCAACACTAAACATAATGTCAGTTCTAGAGGAAGTTAAATAAAGTAAGCTTCCAATAATACCTCTATAGAGCTTCTCATCTACCTTCTCACCTTCTTCATCTCTATCAAGTTTGGCGGTGTTGGACATGGGTGTGTCCATCGGCTTCATGTTCTCCATTCCAAAGCATTTGAGTAGTTCATTGGTGTACTTGCCTTGGTTGATGAAGTTTCCATCTTTAGTTTGCTTGATTTGGAAGCCGAGGAAGAAAATAAGCTCACTCATCAAGATCATCTCAAACTCACTCTGCATAAGAGAACTAAACTCCTTATAAAGATCAAGATTAGTCCCGTCAAATATGATATCATCAACATAAATCTGAATGATAAGAAAATTGCTAGAAGTGTGTTTTAGGAATACAGTAGAATCAACTTTGCCCATGACATAGCCATTGTCTAACAAAAAGTTCTATAATTTCTCATACCAAGCTCGAGGTGCTTGTTTGAGTCCATAGAGAGATTTTTTTAGCAAGTAAGCATGGTTAGGTAGCTTGTCATTTTCAAAGCCCGGAGGTTGAGGAACAAATGCTTCCTCCTCAATTGTACCATTCAAAAATGCACTTTGAGCATTCATTTGATATAGCAAGAAATTCTTATAACTAGCAAAGGAAAGTAGCATTCTTATAGATTCAAGTCTAGCAACAGGAGCATAGGTTTCATCAAAATCAATACCCTCCTGCTGATTGTAGCTTTGAGCGACTAACCTTGCTTTGTTCCTTACAACCTTACCATTTTCATCAAGCTTGTTGCGGTAGACCCACTTGGTGCCAATGATTTTTTTTGTCACTTGGTCTTGGCACTAGAGTCCACACTCGGTTCTTCTCGAACTACTCTAGTTCCTCCTGCATGGCTAGGATCCACTCATCATCCCCAAGAGCTTCCGTGATGTTCATTAGCTCAATATGTGAGATGAAGACACTGTCTACTTGTTCTTTGTTGTAGGTAACTCATGTCTTCACACTCTCAAATGGATTGCCAATGATTAACTCTTTGGAATGATTCTTTGCGAAGAAAGGAGTGGGATCCTTATTCTCTTCATCTTCTGCTTCAACCACCTGCTTACATTTGTTGTTGATGTTGAAGTCTTTCAAGATTGGAATTAAGTCATCTGCAACATCATTATCAACAATATTCTTTCCAATGGTAGGGTTAGATTCAATAAACTTGACATTAATAGATTCTTCAATTTTAGACAATTCAATATTGAAAACTCTATAAGCCCTGCTTGTAGTGCTATAGCCTAGGAAGAAAGCCTTGTACGATTTCAGATCAAACTTTTCGAGAGAATCCTTTGTGTTCAAAACAAAACAAGGACATCCGAAAATGTGAAAGAAGTCGATGGATGGCTTTCTACCATGCCATAACTCATAGGGGGTTTTCTTCAAAGAAGGATGCGTAAAAACTCAGTTCTACACAAAGCATTAGGTGCTAATGGCTTCAACCCAAAACTTCTTTGGAGTGTCATACTCTAGAAGCATGGTCCTAGTCATCTCCTATAGCGACCTATTCTTTCTATCTACTACCCCATTTTGTTGAGGTGTACGTGGAGAAGAGAAATTGTGCAAGTAACCATATTTTTCATAAAAATGCTCAAAAAGACCGTTTTCAAACTCTCCCCATGGTCACTAAGGATAGAGACAATCTGACAAGAAGCTTTGTCTTCAACCCGTTTACAAAAACTCAAGAAAACATCTAGAGTATCACTTTTAGAAACGAGAAAGAATGTCCAAGTATAGTGAGGGAAATCATCGACAATCACAAGATAATAATTGGAACCAGGAAGTGTTTAAGTTCTCATAGGTCCGAATAGATCAATATGAAGAAGATCAAGAGCTCTTTTGGTGATAAGGACTCCTTTGGATTTGAAGGAGGACTTGGTTTGCTTTCCCTATGTACAAGGTTGGCATTCCTCATCCTTTTCAAAATCCAATTTGGGAAGTCCCCTAACCAATTCCTTTTTGCTCAATTTCTTCATTTGATGCATATTCACATGACCCAACCGGCGATGCCAAAGAGATATATCATTTTTATCCACAACTAAGCATCTATCAAGTATGGGATTTAGAGCATCAAATACAATAACATATATATTACCATTTCTAGTTCCCTTATATATAACATTGTAAGTGAGGGAATCTAGAAGCAAGCATTCTAAATTAGTAAATAGAACAAAATATCCATTATCACAAAGTTGGCTTACACTTATCAAGTTGTGATGTAGACCATCAACACGAAAAACATTTTTAATACATAGCTCGTTGCCTACATCACCATCACCTATTACCTTACCCTTTTTTTTTGTCCCCGAAGGTCACCAATCCTCCTTTCTTCTTCATGAATTTGTTGAAATGGCTGATTTCACGTGTCATATGCTTTCAGCAGCCACTATCAACAATCCATCTTCTTTTGACATGCATTAAAGAAGGATGTCAGTACCCAACTCAAACATTGGGATCTGGGGTTAGCTTGGGGACCCATTTCATCTTTGGGTTGGTCCCCTTTGGCTTGTAAGGACAATAAGTAGAGTAATGATCATCACATTTACAATGAACACATACCATTGGGTTCTTAGAGCCAAAAGTCTCTCCATGGAAGAAAGGAGGTTCTACACTCTTCTTCTTACCCTTACTCTTATTCTTGTTCTTACCCTTCGGAGCAGTCCCATCATATCCTAAACCACTGGTACCAATATGTTTGGTAGAGTGTTCTAGGACATCATTAAGGGATTTCTTTCCTGTAAGAAACTTTTACAAATAAGCTCTTAATTTTTCATTATCATCACTAAGACTAATGACAGTAGAAGATAATCTAGCAAGATAATCTCTAGCTTGCAACAAGTTGGCCTCTAAATAGAGGGCTTTAGTATGAAAAGAATCACATTCTAGAGTAGTTCTAGCTACCACATTACTCGACATGATAGGTCTAGAAGATAGATCATTAACTTGAGCAAGAAACTTAGCATTTTTAGATTTAAGCAAAAGAATTTCTCTTTGATAAGCATAAACTTCATTTCTCCTAGCATCATCAATGAGCTTGAGTTCTACATTTTTAGTTTTAAGAACATCAATCTCATCTTGGCAATTTTGGTTCTCTTCCTTAAGTGTAGCAATGTTCTTAAGATAGACACCATTCTCAACTTCAACTCCATCATATTGGAGCTCAAGATTAAGAAAGTACCCTTGCAAGGAATCAATATTATCAAGATGCAACTTTTCATTTTGATCAAGAATCTCAATTTTAGCATAAAGATCATCTATAATCTTTCCTAGCCTTTTCTTTTTAGATTTGCATTTAGTAAAAGATAACTAGCTAGCATTAAGCATATCAATAAGAGTTTCTTTGGACAACTCATCCAAGTTGACTTCACTTACCTTACTTACCTCACCTACATCATCACTTGTAGAGGCCATGAGAGCAAGGTGACATTCTCCATCTTCGGAGCTAGAAGAACTTGAGGAAGACACCTCCCAAGCTGCGTGAGCTTCATCTTTGCTTCTTCTTTCTTTCTTCTCCTTTCTCTTGTATTTGCCTTGTTTCTTCTACTCCTTGTCCTTCTTATGGTTGCTCTTGTGGTGGCTCTTCTTGTCCTTGGGGCAGTCACTCTTGTAATGGCCTTTTTGACCACATTCATAACACCTAGGAGTAGATGAAGAGGACTTCCCTTTGAAGTACTTGCCCTTGGAGTAGTTATCTTCATGTTCACTTGGGTCTTCATCTTCACTTGAGGAAGGAGTAGGGGAATTGAGTGTAAGTTGTTTCTGTCGAACCATCTCTTCAATTTGAGCTTTGAAGGTTGTGTCCTTGATCTTCTTGGACTCCTTCTCTTCTCTCTTTTCTTCTCCTTCCTGCTTATCGTACCTTGGCTCATGAGCTTGAAGGTTGCCAACCAGCTCCTAGGTTGACAATTCACTAAGCTTGTACACTTCTTCAATGGATGTCACATTGGGATCCCATCTCTTTGGAAGAGATCTCAAGATCTTGGAGTTAATTGTGCCTTTGTCCATCACACAACCACAAGTTGCCAATCCATTGATGATCACATTAAGCCTTGTGTACATGTCTGTCACTCTTTCATTCTTGCCCATCTTGAAGTTCTCAAGTAGACCACCAAGCATGTAGATCTTGGCTTCCTTCACTTGCTCCATTCCTTCGTAGGTGACACATATCTTGTTCCAAATCTCATGTGTGATGTCCCATGAGGAGATTTGGTTGAACTCAGATGGAGTGAGGGCTGCATAGATGATGCTCACGGCTTTGGCATTGAGATGAGCTTGCTTCATTTGGGCTTCCGTCCATGTGGAGATTTTCCCCATTGGATCTATATACTTTAGATGCACCACCTTCCACATCTTGTATCTTACTCCTTGAAGGTAGAACTACATTCTTCTCTTCCAAAAGAGGAAGTTGGTACTGTCAAAGATTGGAGGTTGCATGGAGAAGCTTCCCTCCAAGTTGAGAGATCTAAGTGCTAAATCGCCCATCTTCTCCTACTTGTGGAAGTAGCTTGGAGAAGGCCTGCTCTGATACCACTTGTTGGATCAAGGGCTCTACAGGTGGGGGGGTGAATCGATCTTCACAAATCTCATAAGACGAATTAGACCTTCAAATTATATTAAGTGCAAAAGGTAAATCATATAGAAAATTTGAAGTCCTAACTAACATGCACAACAAGGAAGAGAGACAAGGATAACATACACTTGGATAAGGTGGTTTACAGTGGTTCTACATCCTTACTAGAAGCAATGTCAATCCACTACCTAGAATTGGCTAATATCTAGGATTTGCAATCATGGTACTCTTATATTCTATCATAAGATTACACGATAAAACCACATTCATCCAAGGGCTTAGTACCTCAAGCAAGGATATTCAACCTACAGAAGGAGCTTACCCACTTGAGCAAGGAGTCTTCAGCCTTCAATCAAGGACTTACCAACTCCACCTTCAAGTCTTTGGCCTTCCAGGGATTACCTATCCTTCTTGAAAGTCCACCTTGCCTATCTCCTTCACTCGGAGATCTGGATCACCATGCTTTCTTCAACCTTGAAGAACAACAACTCATTCTCCTTCACTTGGAGAAGATATTCAAGCCTTTTATTCAATAAGGAAAGGGGGTAGGAATATGGAGGTGGAGAGCTTTACATGAGTATAGGGAATAGCTCTCATATAAGGGATCCTAACTCACTCATATTTTCGGATTTGAGTTGAAACTAGAGAGAGAAAGGGGCTCAAAGGGTTGGAACACTCTCAACTAAGCAAGGACCAAGCATATAGTGAATGAGCAACCTTGGAATGAACTCCAAGAGGTCCTATTTATAGCTGGGGGTACCCCTTTGAGTTAAGGGACACTTAGGGACAAAATATAGCCATTTTTTCCCAAGGCAACGACTCTATTTTTGATCAAATAAGCCACCAACGGTCATAATCACTTTTTTTGCAATTTTCATATAGTGCAATCAGTCGAGATTCAATAAAAGTAACTCGGCCGACCGACTAAAAGACAAAGCCGATATTCCAACCATTGGTCGAGTTTGTCCTAGGGAAACTCGACTGACCAATGAAAATAGAATTGGTCAGTTATCTAATCGGTCGAGTTCTGTGAATGCACAACTCGACCGATGCACTCTCCAAAAAATGGATCTAGTTGATTGGTCGAGATTCCAACTCGACCAATCAACAACCTTTGAACAATTTCCTAAAGTGCTAAAAAAATTGATTTAAACTTGGTATAAAGTGTCCCAATAGTTTTTCTCATCTTAGTTACAATTCATATCATCAATACAAGTGATTACAAAAATCTTCTAAGGTCATTTACATGGATTTCCTAATTAGCACACTTGTATAGCTTTTGACCTGTATTTGTACAAGCTAGGGCTTGTGAATTTTGATCCTTTTCATGTACCTAACACCTGAAATTAATCTTGAATACACATATTAGATACATATGAATGGAATGGTAAAGTGATTATCAAAATATGAACAATGTATAACCTCTAGGTCAACTGATTCCAAAAAATACCTAGAGTTTGAGATAAAGAATTGTAACGTCTTATCATGATAGGTGGGAGAACTATCTAATTATAGAGAACTAGATTACAAATGGGACATGTGGAGGAGGGCCTTGAATGCCATATGAGAATATCCTCTCACAACAAGTCATCGAGTAGCACTAGTGAATGATTATACATCCATTTTAGATGCTTAGCAATAATCTTCCATCCACAAAGCTGTCTTGTGGAACTGTGTCATTCAAGTTATGGTACTTGCAACAATTGTGGTTCTCACATGTGGGGCTTGCAACACTCGCTTTCTAGGCTAGAGGAACTTGTAGCACTTTCTTGTAGGCTTGCGTCACTCACTAGTTGGTTTGCAGCTCCCGCATGTGGGTCTTGCAACACTCACTTGCGGGTCTTGTATTACTTGCTTGCGAGTGCTTGCAACTCTCACTAGCTAGGCTTACATCACTCACTTGTTGAGCTTGCAGTTGTCTCTTTCTTGGCTTGCAACACTCTTCAAGACCTATATCATAATAGTATACTCTCACAACAACTACCTAAAAATGTATTTGTGAGGAGCTGAATGCTCGTGGTAGGCACCGCCCATTTGCTGCAATTGTTGCTTGGGGTGTGTTGTCTACACAAGTCACTACCAAGAAGAAATATTTTTGCAAGGATTCAGGGCCCAAATCATGACAATACCCTCTCCCAGTAAATTTGCAAAAATACTTCTAGGAGGAGCCAGAGCCCACATCATGACAATGTTCTCTCACAAAAAATACTTAGAAATGCTTTGATGGATACGTGTATGGGTTTGGGGACGATCAAAGTGTGGTTAGTTGAGTGTTTGTGGCAGCCACTGCCCATTTGGAGTAATTGCTAATGGGGTGGGTGGTTGATGCAAATCCCTGTCAAGGAGAAATTTACCAATATCCCTTCTCCAATTAAACTTAGAATAACTTAGTATGATTTAAAGTAGTAATTTCTCTCACACATCACCTTTACAAATCGTCAAATAAATGTATTTATATATCTCCATGAAAATGTATTTGGGAGGAGTCATGGCCCATATCATGATAATGACTTCCCACAACAAGTCCATTGAAATGCATTTATGAGGAGTTGTGGCCCATATCAAACATTTTCTTTTATCAACGAGTCCTTGAAAATTCATTTGTGAGGAGCCAAAGCCCATTTCATTAGAATGTACTCTCACATCAAGTCCCACAAAATGTATTTTTTGGTGAGCCATGGTCCATACCATAGAAGTGTCCTCTCAAAAAAGACCACAAAAATACTTCTGGGAGGAGCTAGTACCCATATCATGACAATATCCTCTCACAACAAGTTCTTAAAAATGTTTTGACTGTGTCATGGAAAGACAAAGAAATTGGAATGTCAATTGTGGTACCCGCTTGTGGGTCTTTAAACACTCTCTAGCTGGGCTTGTAGCTCTTGCTTGTTGGGATGGTAGATGTAATATCCTCAAATTTTGGTAAAATAGAACTATAAATATGATGCACAAATTAAATTGATAATTCCTTAATGATTTTATTGGTGGAATAGTAATGTTAATTGCCTTTGTCGCACAAGTGCTTTTGGCACAAGAAAAATAGATAAAAGGAATTCATGCATTAATAAATAGTATCAACTTTTGATATTGATAAACGTTTTCCAAAGGAGAATAAAGTTTATAATGTGTTAGATAGTTAAAAGAATACTTATCTTTACATTATTGGAAACACAATGGTTGGAACACCAAATAATGTTACCTTGGGTTGCCTTTTTGGTATGTTCAAGGATAATTACAAGTTAAGATAATGAGAGGATTTCTAAGATAATCCAAGATAATATGTAGCTTAGATATTTAATTAAAGGATTATCCACTTGTTTCTTGGAAGTCAAATAAAGAAACAATATGTAAGTTCCCTAAAAGAAATAGAAACCATAGTTTAAAGAAAATAAGAATTTTGATATACAAAGGATACCCAATGAAGCCCAATATTTGGAAAGGACTTGATAAGTTATCGTGCGGGGAGGATTGTTGTTAAAAGGAAAATACGGTGGGCCTTATCTAATCTCTTCGTGCCTACATTTCCTAAACTAGGAGTCTATACATGTGTATATATATACATGATTTCCCTCGATATAGAGGGGTACACAACCAACCCTTCATCCTCATCCTCCTCGTTATCTTGCAATGATAAACATACCCCAGATGGTTTCGAGGTTGTTGTGGTAGTGCATTTGATCAACAAGGACAAGGAGATGAAGAAAACGACGCCTCTGCTGCAACACCTTGGCGCCTCAGGGGATCATCACGGTTGGCCGTCGCAGCCGTATCGGCGGGGTTCATCTCACAGTAAGGGAGGCCTGACCTCGTGCCAGCCGTGCAGAGACGAGAAGAGGGAGCCGCCCCGGAGCGGACTCCCTGGATGTGATCACGTCCCTCGTGAGAAGACGGAGGCGAGGGTCCAGGTAAAGAGGGAACCAAGTCCTCGTCAACATCGCGGGTCTCCATCGGATGAGAAGACAAAAGCGATAGAGTCAGAGAGGGAGAGAGAGGTAGTTGCAAGGCCATGATAGCGTTCAAGGAGGGAGGCAGCATGACGACGGTGGAGGTGAGTCTGGTGCAGCAGAATCGATACCAGCGACGCACACACACAGGTGCCTGAGCCCGCAACCACCCTAGCACGAGACAGATGAACTGTTCCGGTGGCCAAGGGATGGAGCTCAGGAATCCAGCATCACCAGTCATGCTAATGAAGGCTTTGGGGTGTAGGGTCTGATGGCAGAGACCTGCGCAGCGCGGCGCGGAGACGGTAGTGTCTCGACCTGTTCGTGCGGATGAGAAAGAAGCGTTGAGGATGGTCCATAGGATGAGAAGCCTAGAGTCAGCAGATCATTATAGTGTGCCTGGGCATGTGATGAAGAAGTGGCGGCAACGAGGGACTGAGTGATGGTGGTGGCTGCTGTCGAACGGAGTGGTGGCGTCGATGCTGCATGACCTAGCCGCGGGGAAGACGTCGCCCGCAGGATGTGCGCCAGGGACAAGAAACCTGATCGGGTTTAATAGACTGGAATGGTTCAAACAGAGTGGTAGCTGGTTCAGAGAGAACTGAGGGAGTGAATCGTGCCTCCCCAGCTTAAGCAGGTGGCACTGGCGATGACCAATGGGGAAGCGCCACGTGGCCAGTAATTAAGGTACAAGTTTATATTTTGTTTAATTCATAGAAATTAGTCAGTTTATCGGAATATACTGAAATCATATATCAAAATGATCAGAAAAATGAGAGGAATCTAAAGAAAATATAGTTAGAGTCTAATTAAGCTTCCTATTCTAAAAGTATATGCAATACATGTTCATATGTGATTAGTATAAAGGAAAGCCTAGATTTAGGTTAATATGATGCTTAATTGATTAGATTTGGTTATATTGAGTTAATACCTGATCTTGTCATGTATAATAAGAAAATCCATGATAATGATGAATAATGGACGATTCTTGATTAGTAATCTTATTCATGTTGTTTAAGGTTTTACAATCAACATGGACATCTTGCGATGATCTTAATGTTAGTAATGTGATCTAGATGTCATGAATAGTTTAATATGCTTAAGTTGACGATTAGGGTTTAACCTAATATGCATAAGTGAGATTGTAATCTTAGAAACCATAACGTGAGGAGTTAGGGTTTGTGACCCTAATCCCAGATCCAAACATGAGATAATCCTAAACCCTAGTTTAGAATCACATCTCGATCTGAGTAATGTAATGTGAATACATGGTGACACATATGTAGTATGCATGTTTCAGATACTGTTGATTGAATGCCTTCTTGCTTGGATGGTTGGATACACTCTTAAAGTACACATGATATATTCTGCATTATTTCTGTGATGGCATAAGGTACATGGTTACGATTATGAATATGCATATCGAATTCTGAGATTGCTGATGTTTCTCGACGAGATTGGACGACAAATAAACTGCTTGCTTGTTTATTTAGTTCTTGCAAACTATAAAGTGCATATGAGTATCATGTAGAGTAAATAATAGTATTCTGAACCCGGGGTTAGACTGATCTTAAGGGTAATGCACACGAGCCCCGGAGGGACAGTGATTACACCTGAGGTAGTTGACCAGATATGGGTTATAATATGAAAACAAGTTTATTTTCTTATATTCAAGATAAAGATGTTTGCTTATATCTGTACTTGTGATTATTGTTTGAACCCACGTACCAGTATAGTAATATACTGACCGCTTATTTGTTTGTCGGCGTGTTAGGTATCAGACATACTTGATTCGTGGACATGAGGGTACATATAGAGATGTTCAAGACACTACCGTAATCATGAAGGTTTAGTCTTAATGGTTATCTTCACACATGTAAAAGTTAATTCTATTTAAAAGTTATGTAACTCCTTAGAGGAGCTTTTTATCTAAACATGTAAATATTTGTTCATTAATGGAAATTGTTTACTATTTTGTATTATTTCATGAATCTGATCCTGGAGTATATGATTAACGATCTGTGACTTTAAGGTCTTTTAGACACTCAAAAGTGTGGGTCGTTACATTTGGTATCAGAGCACATATTCATCGACTAATACTTAATAGTTTATAATTTCAAATTATCCTTAGAAATTTTAAATAGAAAAATCAAGTTCCTCATCTCACATTTTCCTCTACTTCTCATCTTGTGCTTAAAATCTTTGAAAATAAAATCTTAATAAGAGAAGTAAAATGTGAAAAGATGTAACCTTTCGTGTAGGTCCCTCAGAGAGGGTATACACTAGGAAGATACATGTTTGGGTAAGCCCTTTCTTCGAGGAAGGACTTGGTTTAGGGTATGAAAATTCTAGAGAGTCTAGGGGTAGGGAAACTCTAAGAGGTAGAGTGTAGTCCCTAACTGTAACCCTAAAACCTTAATCCTAATTAATCAACATGGTGTGGTGGTATGGGACATTACTCATGTGAAACTTAAAATTGGTAATCAACATGGTGTGGTGGTATGGGACACTGCCCATGTGAAACTTGAAATCATGAATAAGAAAGATAAGGGATGGTTTAGGTAACCTAATCTCCCATTCATGTAGGCATGAGGAGCATAAAACTAATGTGATAAGTCTTGAGAGATATAAAAACCCAATAGTTATATGAAAATGAAAGGTTGAATATAAATTTCTCAAACTCCTCATGTTGTCTCTAGAAGTTTAGTGATGGTGGCCAAGCCCCTGGAGGGGAAGGCCAAGGTAGCACCAAGACCTGGAGGGAAGGTGACCCAAGTTCATTGAATGGATAGAGACCATGAGGGGGTATTCTAGAGGTTGAGCAAACATGAGTTGATGATAAAAGTTATGCCTAATGAAAAGAAAGAAAAAAAATGTTAGGCATAAAAGAAAAGAAGATATCCATGAAACCTTTAGGGTTAGTGTGCCAACATGGGGTGGGTCAACCCAAAGAGTGGGAAGATGACCTATGAGGGAGGGAAAACCTAGATCTTGGGATCAGGTTGTGGCTAGAGAGCCTAACCCCCTCCTATGAGCCAAGAAAGCACCCTAGGCTAGGACTTTCCCTTAAAAAAAGGTAATTGAATAAATGTATTTAAGTATTGAGATAACCTTAATCCTCACCTAGAGGAGTGGAGAGTTAAAGATAAAAAAAATGAATGAATGTACTTAAATTCTTTGAATCCAAGGATGCCGACTCTGAGTGACACAGCTGGTCAAGCCCAGGAGGGAAGACCAGTATGGCACCACGCCCAGGAGGGAAGGTGGCCTAAGTGGACGACCAAGCCCAGGAGGGAAGGTCATGAAATGGTCAAGCCCAAGAGGGAAGACCAGGTAGGCACCAAGCCCAGGAGGGAAGGTGGCCTAAGTCCATAATGCAGTTGTTTAGGATCAAGCCCCTGGAGGGGAAGATCACAGAGGTCAAGCCCAGGAGGGAAGACTGACATGGCACCAAGCCCTGGAGGGAAGGTGGCCCGAGCCCAATGATGGGACGACACTGCATTATGTGTACTCAAAAGAGAGATATGAAGGCAATCCGAGTTAAAGAATTAAACAAGATAATAATGTGTTACATCTCAAAAGAAACCCTTAGGGAGGGTAGAGACCTAATGCAATCCTAGGGTCAAGTAGGGTGTATTAGAGGTACATTGGACCGATGAGTTAGGAGTTGATTGTTCCATGAATGCACAAGACCATGTGGTCGGGAGGTAACAGCTAGGTTTATCCAAGGTACATGACTCAGGAGATTACCTACCTCTATGAGGATCATGTAGCCTAATGGGTGAATATGAAAGGCACTCTCTTGATGCATAAGGATGAGATCACTCCAAAAGAGTACCTATACCCGTAGAGACCCCAAGGATTTGGATAAGGCTCATAATGATACATGAGATGTAAATATAAAAGATATAAAGAAGTCATGAAAAACTTAGAGAAGTTGTGTCTTACTTAAGGTAAGAAAAGGGACACTGGACTTCATGGAACATAAGAATGCTATAAAATTAAGAACAAGTAAGTTTAGAGTCATATTAGGTATGATTCAACTTAATATGTGAAATTGGAAGGTGATGTGTGGATGTACTATCTCTGCTCTTGGAATGGAATGAAATTTGTGTTTGGTCTGCAGTCAAATGCTTATTTCATCTCATTATGAGGGAGGGAGATTAGATAGACACACGTTATGCTTAAAATTGAGATAATGAGGATGAATATCCTACATTAAATTGTAATGACATGACCTAGGGTTAGAGGTGTTACCTCACCCTTGTGTGAAAGTGATGAATTATAGGTTGGAAACCTAGGTGAAAGGAGAAATCACCAAACAATAATGAAATCACTAATAAGAATAAAATCATCAAGAGTTGATGAGGTACGAGTACTAAAGATGTGGATATACTTGAATGAAAATTCAAGTGCCAAACTTAATAATAAGATGGGATTTGGCATAATAAGAAAAGATGTCCAGACATCTAAGTAGGATGCTAACCCTATGTTTTGAAAATAAGATAAGTCACCATTCACCTAGGCTTGGTAGGCCTGAATTTTGAGGACAAAATTCCTTGTAAGGAGGGGTGAATGTAATATCCTCAAATTTTGGTAAAATTGAACTATAAAATATGATGCACGAATTAAATTGATAATTCCTTAATGATTTTATTGGTGGAATAGTAATGTTAATTGCCTTTGTCGCACACGTCCAAAGGAGAATAAAGTTTATAATGTGTTAGATAGTTAAAAGAATACTTATGTTTCCATTATTGGAAACACAATGGTCGGGACACAAAATAATGTTACCTTGGGTTGCCTTTTTGGTATGTTGAAGGATAATTACAAGTTAAGATAATGATAGTATTTCTAAGATAATCCAATATAATATGTGGCTTAGATATTTAATTAAAGGATTATCCACTTGTTGCTTGGAAGCCAAATAAAGAAACAATATGTAAGTTCCCTAAAAGAAATAGAAACCATAGTTTAAAGAAAATAAGAATTTTGGTATACAAAGGATGCCCAACGAAGCCCAATATTTGGAAAGGACTTGATAAGTTATCATGCGGGGAGGATTGTTGTTAAAAGGAAAATACAGCGGGCCTTATCTAATCTCTTCGTGCCTACATTTCCTAAACTAGGAGTCTATACATGTGTGTATATATACATGATTTCCCTCGATATAGAGGGGTACACAACCAACCCTTCATCCTCATCCCCCTCGTTATCTTGCAATTATAAACATACCCCAGATGGTTTCGAGGTTGTTGTGGTAGTGCATTTGATCAACAAGGACAAGGACATGAAGAAAACGACGCCTCTGCCGCAACACATTGGAACCTCAGGGGATCATCACGGTTGGCCACCGCAGCCGTATCAGCGGGGTCCAACTCACAGTAAGGGCGACCTGACCTCACGCCAGCCGTGAGGAGACGAGAAGAGGGAGCCGCCCCAGAGCGGACTCCCTGGATGTGATCACGTCCCTCGTGAGAAGACAGAGGTGAGGGTCCATGTAAATAGGGAACCGAGTCCTCGTCAATGTCGCGGGTCTCCCCAGGATGGGAAGACAAAAGCGACAGAGTCAGAGAGGGAGAGAGAGGGAGCTGTAAGGCCATGATAGCATTCAAGGAAGGAGGCATCATGGCGACGGTGGAGGTGAGTCTGGTGCAGCAGAACCGATACCAGCGACGCACACACACAAGCGCCTGAGCCCGCAGCTGCCCTAGCATGAGACAGATGAACTGTGCCAGTGGCCAAGGGATGGAGCTTAGGAATGCAGCATCACCGGTCATGCCAATGAAGGCTTTGGGGTGCAGGGTCTGATGGCCAAGACCTGCGCAGCGCGGCGCGGAGACGGTAGTGTCTCGACCTGTTCGTGCGGACGAGAAAGAAGCGTTGAGGATGGTCCATAGGATGAGAAGCCTAGAGTCAGTAGATCATTATAGTGTGCCTGGGTGTGTAATGAATAAGTGGCGGCAATGAGGGACTGAGTGATGGTGGTGGTTGCTGTCGAACGGAGTGGTGGCATCGATGTTGCGTGACCTAGTCGCGGGGAAGACGTCACCCGTAGGATGTGCGCCAGGGACAAGAAACCTGATCGGGTTCAATAGTCTGGAATGGTTCAAACAGAGTGGTAGCCGGTTCAGAGAGAACCGAGGGAGTGAACCGCACCTCGCCAACTTAAGCAGGTGGAACTGGCGCTGACCAATGGGGAAGCGCCACGTGGCCAGTAATTAAGGTACAAGTTTATATTTTGTTTAATTCATAGAAACTAGTCAGTTTATCAGAATATAGTGAAATCATATATCAAAATGATCAGAAAAATGAGAGGAATCTAAAGAAAATATATTTAGAGTCTGATTAAGCTTCCTATTCTAAAAGTTTATGCAATACATGTTCATATGTGATTAGTATAAAGGAAAGCCTAGATTTAGGTTAATATGATGCTTAATTGATTAGATTTGGTTATATTGAGTTAATACCTGATCTTGTCATGTCTAATAAGAAAATCCATGATAATGATGAATAATGGACGATTCTTGATTAGTAATCTTATTCATGTTGTTTAAGGTTTTACAATCAACATGGACATCTTGCGATGATCTTAATGTTAGTAATGTGATCTAGATGTCATGAATAGTTTAATATGCTTAAGTTGACGATTAGGGTTTAACCTAATATGCATAAGTGAGATTGTAATCTTAGAAACCATAACGTGAGGAGTTAGGGTTTGTGACCCTAATCCCGGATCCAAACATGAGATAATCCAAAACCCTAGTTTAGAATCACAACTCGATTTGAGTAATGTAATGTGAATACATGGTGACACATATGTAGTATGCATGTTTCAGATACTGTTGATTGAATGCCTTCTTGCTTGGATGGTTGGATACACTCTTAAAGTACATGTGATATATTTTGCATTATTTCTGCGATGGAATAAGGTACGTGGTTACACTTATGAATATGCATATCGAATTCTGAGATTGTCGATGTTTCTCGACGAGATTGGACGACAAATAAACTGCTTTCTTGTTTATTTAGTTCTTGCAAACTATAAAGTGCATATGAGTATCATGTAGAGTAAATAATAATATTTTGAACCCTGGGTTAGACTGATCTTAAGGGTAATGCACATGAGCCCCGAAGGGACAATGATTACACCTGAGGTAGTTGACCAGATTTGGGTTAGAATATGAAAACAAGTTTATTTTCTTATATTCAAGATAAAGATGTTTGCTTATATCTGTACTTGTGATTATTGTTTGAACCCAAGTACCAGTATAGTAATATACTGACCGCGTATTTGTTTGTCGGCGTTTTAGGTATCAGACATACTTGATTTGTGGACATGAGGGTACCGATAGAGATGTTCAAGACACTACCGTAATCATGAAGGTTTAGTCTTAATGGTTATCTTCACATATGTAAAAGTTAATTCTGTTTAAAAGTTATGTAACTCCTTAGAGGAGCTTTTTATCTAAACATGTAAATATTTGTTCATTAATGGAAATTGTTTACTATTTTTTATTATTTCATGAATCTGATCCTGGAGTATATGATTAACGATCTGTGACTTTAAGGTCTTTTAGACACTCAAAAGTGCGGGTCGTTACAGTAGATTTCACATGTGATTCTTGCAACACTTTCTTATAGAGTTTAGAGCACTCACTTGCGGGTCTTGCAGTACTCACTTGCGGGGCATGCAACTTTCACTAGTTGGGATTGCAACACTTTCTTGCAAGGCCTGAAAGTATTGCTTGAGGGGTGTTCAGATCTCGCTTGTGAGGTTTGCATGTATCACTTTCTCGTCTTGTAATACTCGCTATGGCCCATATCATGATAGTGTCTTCTTACAAAAATACTTTGAAAATTATTTATAGAAGGTTGGGCCCACATCATGAGAGTGTTTTGTACAACAACTCCTTGAAAATGTATTTTTAAGGACCATATCCCATATCCCATGAAATACATTTTTTATGTGTTATGGTCCATATCGTGATGGTATCTCTCACAATAAGTCTATAAAAATGCATTTGGGGGGGGATATCATGACAATGTCCCTTGCAACAAGTCCCTAAAATTACATATGGGAGGAGCCAAGGCACATATCATGTGAGTGTCCTCTCGCATAAGGTCCCTAAAAATGCATATTGGGAGGAGTTGTGGCCCATATCATGATAGTGTCCTCCCACAACAAGTCCCTTGTTCACTCATAGAAATTCCTTTGTAATGCATTTGTGAGGAGCTGGAGCCCACATCTTGATAGTTTTACAAGTTCCTAAAAATGCATTTCTGAGGACTCAGGGCTCATATCATGAGAATGTCCTTGTAACATCCCAAGATTTGAGACCTCAGATAACATGATCTTAAAAGGAATGATTGGACTACCCATATCACCAAGGTGTACCTCCTTTTCAGGGAGCCCATTCCTAAATAACTCCATAGTTAAGCGTGCTCAACTTGGAGTAGTACTAGGATGGGTGACGAGTCAGGAAGTCGATCCTGGTTTGTGCGTGAGTGAGATTAAAGCACACAGTTAAGGCTAGTGGTGGTCTGTGGGGCCATATGTCATTCTTGAAACTCTACTAGAGCCTAGGGCAGTGGGCCCATGTGTTACAGTCCTCTCACAAAAACTCTCCTAAAATATATTTGTGATGATACATGGTCCACATCATGATAGTGTCCTCTAGCAACAAGTATGTGAAAACACTTCTAGAAGGAGCTAGGACCCATATCATGATATTGTCCTCTCACAATAAGTTTCTATATATACTTTGATTGGAGGCGTGCATATATGTATTGTCCTCTTAAATATTTATAAAAGAGACATATATGAGTTTGGGGACAATCAGAGCACAGTTGGTCACGTACTTGCAATAACCACCACTTGTTTACATCAATTGCTATTTGTGGTGGGTGGTCTATGCGAGTTGTTGTCAACGAGAAATTTGCATTGCAAGACAAAGCACATTAGCCTTAGAATTGTCACAAAATGACATGTAGGAGTTTGATAAAGATCTTTATGCCAATATTATTTTATGAATAACTCTCAGAATGAGTTAGAATGACTCTCAACAATAATTTCTCTCACATATATCCTTTATGAATTCTCAAATAAATATGTTTATATATCCCCACAACTGCATTAAGAAGTTGTTGATGCTTATTATTAGTTGGGAAACGTTAGATGACTGACATGTATGTCACCTAAAGTTTAGGTGAAAAGTATATATGTCATGTAAAAATATGGTGACATGCATGTATGTCACCTAAAAAATATACCTCCTTAAAGATCACATGCGACTCATATACATGTCACCTATATGGAAAACTCCCATTAGAATATAGGTGATTCAAATATATATCACCTATTGAGTGTAACCCTTTTAAGTATGATAAAATATATATCGTCTATGTTATATAGGATTATACAGACTATAAGTGATTTACATGCATGTTACCTAAAGTATGTAACCCTTTCAAAAATGTTAAAATGTATGTCACCTATTTTAAACAGGTCTATATAAGTTATAACTGATGTAAAAATATATCACCTAAAGTATGTAACATTTTAAATGACTGTCACTTATACTATGTATTTTGGTAGTGTTATTCTAACACTTTTTACATATGTTAAAATTTTAATGTTTTGGATCTAAATTGCCTCTTATGTACAAAACAGCTACCTTCGGGGAAAGATTCATCGCAATAGACATCGGGTTCCAGAACACAGCCGGAGCAGAAAACCAACAGGCGGTAGCGTTGTTGTCTAGCTCGGACCACTCAGTTTTCTACCGGTGCAAGATGGACGCGTTCCAGGATACATTATACTGCCACAGCATGCGTCAGTTCTATAGGGAGTGTGACATCTACGGCACCATGGACTTCATCTTTGGCAATGCCCTTATGGTGTTACAAAACTGCAATATCTATGCACGGGAACGCGAGGAGGGACAACATGATGTAATTACGGCGCAGGGCAAGACAGATCCCAAAACAAATACTGGCATCTCCATTCACCAGTGCACAGTTAATCCCTTGTCCAACGTGCCAGTCTACCTGGGTAGACCTTGGAAGAACTACTCTACTACCATTTTCATGAAGACTTTCCTCCCCTCAGTCATTGAACCAGCTGGGTGGATTCCCATGAGGGACACACCTCTCACCAACATTTCCTATGGGGAGTACCTCAACACGGGGCCTGGCGCTAGCACTGCCAATCGTGTAGAATGGATGGGGCTAGGTGACCTCAATGCTACCACTGCAGCTGATTTCACCGTCGGTCACTTCTTGAATGGCGGCTCCTGGCTTCCACAAACAAAAATACCATTTGTTGCAGAATTATGATGATTAATATATAAGGATACAAAATACGAAAATCAATCATTGTTTTTACTTAAAAAAACTCTAGTGCCCTTGTTTTATAATTGATATTCTTTTCTGAGAGGAATTTATACTTTAATGTTTCTTTTTCTGAATAAACTATCATATTGGATTTTTTTCTAGCACGGTTTTTGAGTCGAATGGACTTTGTTAATGAGTGTGACATGTTACACTATCTTTCTTAATTTTGTTCAACTTTCTTTTCCAAAAACACATCCTTGTTTAACAATAATTTGTATGCATCTTTAATTCACACAATCGTATTGAATTCTTTCCCATATATCGAAAAAATCCAAAACAATCAGCTAGTAAATTATCAACAAATTTAAATTTGTATTCTATGACCTTCCAAGATCCAACAACCCATTCAGACTGTTCGTTGGCCATTTATCCAAACTACATAGTGGTATTTTGATTAGCCTAATCAAAGGAAATTATAAAGCAACATTGAAAACTAGAGTGAATTATGACAGTAAGCATTTTTGTTGTACATTTAGAACATGTTTGGAACGGATGACGAGAGTGAGTTATAACAATAGACATTTCTGTTCTACATTTAGAACATGTTTAGACCGGATGACAGACTGTAAATTAATAATATAAGCAAATTTGTAGTTTTCTGTCAAATTATATCCTACCAAACTAACACGACATGAGACGACAATGATATTTTCATTTGATCATCGACTTCATATGTTCTTCACATGTGTGGGTGCCAGCTGGGCTCACTACCAAATAGCATTAACTACTTTACAGTAGTGAGTCACACGCACTGATTTTCAAGCATTTTTAGGTAAATTAATATATAAATTGAAAAAAAGAGATATACAACATGGTTGAAATTGGCAACTCAACCGTAACAAAAATTGAAAAAGACGACGGCCCTATTAACATGTATATAATGCTAATTGATTCGGTAAAAAACTAGTGATATCTCAATATCTCATAGATAATATCTAAATATAGATTTATTGAGCGAGCGACATGGAAATAAGTAGAGACGATTTCAGTTTGTACACTAGACATATCTAATCTACAAAAAAGGTTTAAATTTTTGATTTGCGAGAGAACAACCCCCGCACGAGCGCCACTTTTATGACCCCCGCAGGCGGCGTAAACTCTCGGGGACCCTGACCCGCCCATAAGGGTGGCCCCAACTAGTAGCATCATTGGCCGGATGACGCTATGGGCAAATCATTTCTGAAGCCATAGCCAGAAGTCAAACCCGTGACCTCTCGCAGAGGCCTTGCGAGCCGCACCGCCTGAGCTATGCCTCACCGGATAAGGGTTAAATTTTTCCACACATATAATATGATTTTTCACGCATAAAAGTGTGAAAAATATTTTTAACCACATTAACCAAAAGCAAGGGAAATTTTTTGTAAATATTTTTTGAGCTATACTTTTCACTGTGATTTTTACCCTTTTTACCCTTCACTTTCAATATCTCTAGTTTCCACACTTAATTCCAGTAGTAAAAATTTGTGGGCCACAATTCTATACCTTTTTTGGGGAGATAATGAATACTCCATAAAATACGTGGAAACGAGGCAGAGCATCCAAAAAATGAGATGTAAGTTTATTTTGAATATGCATATGGACTAGTATCGAATGTATCAAATTCACATGTATGAAAATAAAATAAGAAACAAATGCAAATAGCTCGTAATACACTAATAATAAACATGTCCCTTACACTTTTTCAACAAAAAATAGCATTTCATTATTCAACGCATGGAATATACCTCATCCACTGGAGAATATATTAAAGTAAACTAGACCAATGTACACAACCACGAAGCGGATTTTATATTACTTGACAATATAATTCTTGGTTCACAAACTCTCAGCATACAAAATGAAACATCAACCTTTACAAAAGAAGGGGTTATAATGACTTCATCATTTGACAAACAAGACAAAATTATACTGGACACGTAATGACATACATAAGTCTCTAATAAGACTATTTAACACCCCAAGAAAATTATCCCAGTGCCTAGTGAAGTTGTCTCTTGTGTCAAGCTATTAATGGTCTTCTGTCATATAGTGCCTAGATACTCTTGAAAGTCCACTAGCTCCTATGCATTAAGATAGAAAGAGACTATTACCTGCAACATTAGAAGCTTGATTGTATTGTTTCCTGCTATACATCAACTAATTGATAAATAACCATAATGAAAACTCTAAGTAACTACACTATAAAATATTGTTGCATGATTATATATAAATACATATTTACTTTTGATCCATGGATGCATATGAAATCACCAATACTATAGTGGAGACGGGTAGGTTTTTCACTTTGGCGACTCTCTCTAGGGCTTCCGCTTAGATCTCCATCGGTCTGGGGGAGGGGGTCTGGCTGCCGTGGCTGCCAACCCTGCTCCCCCTTAGGCTTTCCGGTTGTGACTCCTCAACGAGAGGTGCGATCGTCTGCTTCAGAGTTGTGGAGCTTGCCGCCTGACGACCCCGCCTGTCGGCTCGTGTGGATATCTGCCTCAACATGGATCACAGTGCTGATTGTGACAGCCCTTGTGCCGTTGCGGGTGCGTGGTTTCAGGGGTCTCTCTTACGGTGCCTTGGGAGCTGACGATCCCCTTTGTGGTGGGTGTCAAGGTGCCTTCTCCTTTACTGTTTTGGGTTTTTCATTTTGGTAGGGTCAGTGGCAGTTTATCTGCCTGGTTTGTCGCCGCTCGTTGGCATTTGTTTGTCGCCGCTAGTCGGAATTTTATCTGTCATGCTTTGCTGCGACCTCTCTTCGGGAGAGCGATGAGATCTCTAGCTACGACTAGATCTCATTGTTGCTTTGGATTGATCTTGTTACTCAGCTGTATGGCGTTGTTTGAGTTGATATACGAGCAGAATACCGTCTTTTTCCAACACCTCTACCACAACTCAATGCTCATGTTGAAGGAATTCTTCATGAAAAACTACTTAAGACAGCCTCAAGGAAAAAGAATCAATGCAGAATTGTCTCACTCTCGTTCCAATATGAGTTGTAGTGTTCTTGGGTTTCTGAACTTGATGTTTGTTTGTATCTTTCATCCCAAATGTAGATGACGTATGGCTAACAAGTAATGAATCGATCCTTTTTCTCTAAAAAAAAAATCACCAATACTATAGGGTGTTGTGCAAGAGAATGTAGTGATATCACACAGGAAACCACAACCTATCCAGTGGCCAACCAATATAACTAAGTGGCTTGTCCAGAGGCAAACACAGTTGAAATACACTAAAGAACTGTCTTTCGAAACCTATACATAAATATGCAAGAAACAATGTAAGTAGAAACTCATATATGTGAGACCATAAACCAATTTCTAGACCTCTTTAATATGATTGGAGAGGCCACTATTGAAGACCAAAGATAGGTGAAATCTAGTGAACCACAAGTTAAAATTAATAAGCATACCCTCATGGAGAAGAATCCTGAACAGAAAGCAATATTAGCAAAAAGCACAAGCTAATTAGTCACCTTTAGAAGAAATTAGAAGGTTCAACAAGTGAAGAACTAAAACATGAAGGAAAATGACAGAAGTATGAGTCAATAACTATACATGTAATGTATTGAAATTGCTTCCGATGAAGAAAGTCTACACATGGTTTTCAAACTTATGAATAAATTAATCAATATACGCACAAATAACTACCTCAACCAACAACTATTAAGAAGAGAAAACTCCCCAAATGGCAGCCTAGAAATGGGAAAGCTACTAGAACACCAACACTTTAGAGCCAACACTGCATGTATACATCTAAGAAAAAAAAGTGGCGTGCTCCAACATTTCAAGACCAAGCAAAAGAGAGGCATGTACAATCTACATACAAGGAAGTGTTGCAAGTATCAAGAAGAAGGCTCAACAAGAAAATAGTCACTAATGAACATTATAGTTTGGAACATACATGACATTGCAGACCTAAAGCTCAATGTTCTGAATGATGTAGTGATGGTTTTCAATCCTTACATTTCGGTGAGATACATAAACCTAAAAAGAATGGGATAGAGCCAATGCCATTATCAAAAGTCTTGATTTCAATAGATCACACAGAATCAAGGTGAGGAGATATTTTGGTGGAGTTTGGATACTTTGGATGATTGTAAATGTATAGTGAAGGTGCATGCATGTTATACTCATAGCTCATTTGTACATGGATGAAATATTAATAGTTGCTTATTGGCATGCATTTATACTAGGACATGAAGACAATGTCTAAAAGTATTGGATACATATCAAAGCATAAGACTCAAGGTTATCAATCAATAATCCTAAAATGAGTGTTAGGCATATATGAAATATGTATGTTTTATACATAATATACACATATATTAAATTATCAAGCTAAAATTTTATATGTAAATACTTTTTGGGCCAAAACAAGTTGTTTGGACACAAATGGACCTATCCCATTATACACTAGATCCTAACTTAAAATAAAGAAAAAATTGACGACCCAAATCCTAACTCTCTTATGTCTCATGTTACTCATGATGCCTAAGCCTCTACCCAATCTCTTCAATTATGATTCCCCTCCATCCATTATCTCTCCCTCTCTTCTATCTTGATTTGCCAATGCTCTATTCTTGTATCGTGATGCAATAGAAACAAAGGTTGTAAGAAGATGTCACCCTACATTCAATAGTGGTAGAAATGACAACAACTATCATCATAAGTATTAGATGAAGAAAGATTCTTTGCCACTTTATGGAGAAGAAAAATGGGGCACTACTTCCAGAAGGTGCAACAATAGATCTCACTATGACTGCAAGTAGTAGTGGCAAAGGTCATTGTTACTTATGAAGCAACAACAAAGGGTTATCTACCTTCATCGACACTAGATGCTAAAGCAACAATGACCAATATGTGAGTTTATGGGTTCTCCTTGCCTTTCTTCTTCTCCTTTAGTCCCTCTTCCTCTTCTTCGTCAGAGGCTTACACCTGTTGACTACCTCGATTCTTAGCCTTGCCAAATGAGGTGCACACTTTGGGGAGTCAATGTGAGGCATGATAATGATCGTCTCATGTTGTGGTGTAAGCCTTGGGCACCTCAAGGCAAACATTTTTGTATCATGCATGCAAATACCAAAGGAGGCTTCTCTGGAATAGCTTTTGAACATAGGCATCCATCAAAGCCAACACCTTGTGTGTTGTGGGTGACTTTGACATTGACTCTTCCAATATGAGAATGTTGAAGGCATTCAACCACTCATCAAGCAAGGAATTCCATGACATCCTTGAAGACATTGGTCTAGAGGATGTGGGAAAAGTAGGACCCATGATGATTTATAAGATTGACATGCTCTTTGAATGCCTAGATATAGTAATAGTCAATGTTGAGTTGGGAGAAATGTTCCCTAATTGCATAGTCGAATGGCTACCATGGATGGGTTTTGATCACTGCCCCCAAACTCATTGAGGTCATACTAGGCAAGAAGCCCAACCAAGAAATATTTATAAAAAAAATTAGCTAGAAAGAGATGACTCTTTTCATTACTTTACTAAGAAAACACTAGGAAACTACACCATATATAATGATACAGACCCAATTTTCATGTACATCACAACCATGTGATATAATCATACGAGACATGTCACATAAATAAAAAGACCACACTATTGCAACTATTTTGCAAGGCAAGTTATCAAATGGCAAAAATTTATATACTGAGAGGTGATGATAGTATAATAAAGTGTTAAGAAAAATATGAGCACATACCAAAGGAAGGGGAGCTTCAAAGCAAACAGCATATATATTGTAGATGGTTGAAACTAGGAGATGATAACAACCATTTCTACCATAATATGATCAAGCATATAAAGAGAATAACCATAGTTACCAAATTCAATAATGGTAGAGGAAAATGATTTTGATGGTGTTGATACTCTTAATAGCTGGTGCACTGACAATTTCCTAACATGTTAAATGTTTAGCACAACTAAAACCAGATAAATCATATTAAGTTCATATACCACTTTAAAATGAGTCCATTGGACCAATTGTATATGCTATACATCATTTAATGAGATGAAAGGATTTTAAAGAACCTAAAAAGAATTCCATCCTTCAAAGCACCTAGTCTACATTGATGTTCTTCATGCAACATTTTGGGGGAATATTAATTGTACCATATCACTACCACCATTTGTTGTGCCTTCTCTTGTTAAAAGATATTGCTACACCTAGCTGACACAACATTGGTTCTCATATTAAAAGTGACATGCCTGGAGACCTAGAACTTCCATCACTTTGAATCATGAAGAATAGTAGGGATTTCTTCAATTACAAACAAGTATCTTGGTATAACAAATGCAATTCAAATACAAAAAGCCAAAAATCCTACCCAACAAGTAGCTGGTTCTAGCTCAATTATCTAGAAATCCATATCATAAAACAAACAACTATCCTCAAATATAGTTGGTGAAACATCACAAATGGAGTTATGGTGAACTTGATTTTTGACCATCACCTTCCCGATTGATGCGTACTTACAAGAAGCAACACTCAAGTCATCCTTGCTTCAATTCTAGATATGAAGGTGAGTTGTTTTTTGAAGTTTAACAAGGAAGAGGATAATTGATTGCATGACACCCAACACCACAAGAGTGACATTAATCAAAACAATACCTAAAATTGAAAAACATAAGCACCATATCACATGCATATGCCACATAGAGATTTCAGAGTAAATTTGTTTCCAAACATCCTGATCCACTTTTGGTCAAACATTTGGTTCACCAAAAGGTAACTAATATCATGGAATAATGTCATTGCTTAAAAGTCATTAATAAACAAAATGGCTAATCACCACACTCACAACATCTCATAAAATTAAAAAGAATCTTATGCTTTAGAAATGTGGTGTTACTATAGAACAAGAATACTAGATATTACAACATTCATAACCTTGACTCTAGAGGTTGTGCATGGTATGACAAAATACAAGACTGACAAAGTATGCTAAAAAACATGACCGCCCAAACTTGAGGATATAATGACAACTATGAATCTACACATATATGCTTAATCTTTAGAGGATGTCACTCAAGCATCATCCACATCCAAGATCCCTTCATGGAAACATCACCCACTTCTTGATCTTAAAACCTTTTCCCTCATTGCTAATATTCTCCACTACTGTTGGATAACTGGGATGCACACCTAAAAAGTGTGGAAAACCACTAGGGTGATACCACAAATTCCAAGGATATCCTATAACACATTAAACATATATTACTTTATAGAAAGAATATTATAAGAAGGTAGGTAAATAAGTAGGCATAATGATTATTGGTATACCCGAAGGTACATTCTAACCCATATTCTGTAGAATCCAAACTACTTGCAACACATGTTAGATACTACTGATAGATCATTGAAAGGAAAGAGTAAACCATCCATTGTCCAACCATGTTTAGCATTAATTAGACCTAAACAGTTAAGCTATATGGTTGTTTTGTGTCTTAGTGCACTAGGTTGTGTGGGGGCATATCACCCAAATAGCTAGCTAGATGTTATTAAGTCGTTCTAGTCAACTATATAGTATCTAAGGACATCTAGATTACCTAGGCCTCTTCTAGCAAATTTGGGTTGAAGTAAGGTATAAATGTAGGGAACACGCCAGCTAGCCCACTATGGATATATGATTTCAATATGATTCACCAAAATAGGCCCGTCCTTGATACATAGGTCACCACACCAGAAAATACATGGTAACCACCTCCATAATACATCACATACACTTCCACTAGAAAAAAGTACATAAAATGATAAGATATATACTCCTAAGTGTCCCCATATACTCATTAATATATGGCTTTGGGCATTTCCTAACAGTCTGGGTTGCTACAAGACTAACTCATCTCCCCCAACAACCCAAGGGGATGGTTGTATGAACTCAAGGGTCAACCTTGGATTTCATGAAATATTTAGGTTCATTGCCCTATAATTACTTCAACTAGAGAACAATCAACCTTTTAGCAAATAGACATATATAAATTAATAAATAGCTCCAGAAGATACAAAATGTTCAAATAACTTGACCTGAATTCTCACCATAATAGGATAGCAAGTTTTTCAATAACCATCACTTGTCATGCCTTATACTCTTTGGGTTGAAAAGAAGAAGAACATTCAAAAACCCTCCCTTTCCCTCTACAAGAGTCACCTTTTTATACTCTAGAAGCATAATATTGTGAGAATGATTCAAGACATACATCATGAATGTATAATAGTCATAAACAATCCACAAGGTAATATCTTATTTTTAAGCATTAATATCATATTTCAAAGCTAGGGAAGAAACCTTAAACTGGTCCTACCTTCTAAAGCCATCATCTTGTCAAAGGTCAATATAAAATCAATATTATACAGCAGAAAGGTGCCTACAACACATAATATCAACATGCAAGCACATAAACTCATTAGTTGAGGCCTAAAGTACATAAAACTACCACTATTAGTAGTTTCAAGATGTCTAATAGAAAGATCCATTACATGCAATCACAAGGTAGGTAACAAATGAGTTAAATATTACATTACTTGTCTAACAAGGTAGAAATGGGTCTGCACACAAACAACCACAATGAAGACACCAACTTAATGACAAACTCCAGTTTCGAAGGGAACTCTCCCAAAGTTTGAGTTTCTTTCTTGCAATTTTGCCCAGATGATGCCAATCTATGACTGAAGACAACTAAGCAGGAGAGATAAAAGGTGTAACCATATTGTTAGACTCTTCAGCCAAAGCCCTAAAGAAATCACCTAGAAAATTCCCAAGGAGTAAGAAGATAAATATTAGTAGGGAAAATGCATGATAGAGGTTTGTCGTATCCTGATTTGAATTCAAAAGACACTATTTGTCTTCCCCCACATCAATATAGAAAGGAATAGAGGTAGACCACACTAGAAGAAAGAAGTAATGATCCCAAAAATCTCATCGCCTTCATCAACTGATGGTCATTCCCATGACAATAGCACACATTGCTTAGATGCACAAATGAGGCAAGAAGGAATGATAATGGGGGTAGATATAGAGCTATAAGAAGAGAAAATTCAATGGAACTGTCATAACCTCAGATAGAGATATATATTTATCAATCAGTCCCTCGATCGGAAGGCATATCTTGAATTTCAATCAGTACACACCTCCAAGACATCCTTTGGTAAACCCAAATAGAAAAGCATCACTTCTTCTCATATGTGAAACCTATCTGTTAAAGATCACCAATATACCATTAGAAGACAGGGTGCATTCCAATGGAGACCTACTACTAGGCGCCCCACCATTTTGTCGGCTAACAACTGAAGATAACTCTGAAGGTCACTATAATACCCTCAATTTTGATTAAATTGAAACATCTAAATAATGAATTGAATTACCTAAATATAAGGCATGCATTTTTTAGAATTTACTCAGTGACATTATTTGATATAATAAAAAACGTGTTATCTTTGTGGCATGGGTCCAACCTATGGCCTATATAAAGGCCCATAAGACTATTTTCTTTAAAAATATGTTCTTGTGGAATAACTTAAGAAAAATAAAAGATTTCATTCATAAATAAAGAATGGTGACTATGTTAGTTATTGGACAACTAAAATATAAGATAATTTTTCAAAAGAAAATAAGATGTGTGGTGTTTTAGATAATCAAAAGGATAATTATCTAGCCATTATTGGAAAGACAATGTTGAGGCAACAATTAGTATTATTTTGATCTAACTTTTAGTGTGCTTTAAAATAATAAAGAAAAGAAGATAATTCTAGAAATAGAGAGAAAAAGGATGTTCCATGAGATAATGGATTTGTTTTAATTAATGTTTAATATTGGCAAGGTTTGTATAGGAACGACATTCGATTACACCCTATACATTGAATAAACATTGGGAAAGGCATTAGGGAGTTTCCGTGAAATAAGAATAATTAGTTTGGTGGAATATATCAAAGAGAGAGAGGAAGAATAATTTAGTTTTCAAATCACAAGGATTTGACAAACAATTCTAAAGATTGAATTATCTAAAGTGTACCATATGAGAATATGATTTCCTTAATGGATTTTGTTTTCCAAATCCAAGGATTAATAGGAATGTAATAAAAGTCAACAATTTGATACTAAGTAGATATTTTTTTAATACTTTTAGAAGGTGGCAATATGTATTTCTAGACTACCATATGCACCTTGCCTTTTAGGCATCTTCCTTGTGCAATTAAGGAGAAAGGAGGAAATGAATGATAAAAGAAACACGAGAGGGAGAATCTATATATAGGTTTGCATAACATATAATTCCTACACAATAAACCCTCTCCTATTACTTCTCCCCCTAGGCTTCTTGTTGTCCAACCCTCCCCAGTTTTCCCTCTTTCAGCTCAGCATAGGATCACATGATACCAACTAAGTGTTGTTGTTGTTGTTGATTGATCAATGACGTTTACAACAGTAACATGATTTGGAAAGGGGTTGAGGGTGGCTCTCAATGGGGTGGTATAGAACCTTATTAGCTCCAATGATCATG
This sequence comes from Alisma plantago-aquatica, assembly GCA_963693085.1. Lineage (NCBI taxonomy): Eukaryota > Viridiplantae > Streptophyta > Magnoliopsida > Alismatales > Alismataceae > Alisma > Alisma plantago-aquatica. The sequence goes on from OY856410.1 coordinate 282,244,662, forward strand.
GGAGGGTCGCACATCCATCCTGGATCAAGAATGCAATGATAATAACCACCTTGGGTGGTGATCTCCCTGGAAACTAACTCTTCCTCCTCTTTCTTCCATCTACTGAGGGAGGGCACTTCTCCAATTGCAAGTGTGTTTCCCAGGACCCCACCGCAAAGGTCATCCACCTTTGGAGAACTCTTCAACTCTGGTCACCGTAGGCAACACTCTTAGGTAGGGAACTCTTCTCTTGTTGTCTACTCTGCCATCTAGGGTAAGCCAAAAACTTATTCTGATGACCTCAGCCACCGCGACCAATGGTCGGGGACCAGTTGGGGTCCCAAAAGGCCATGCGTAGGGCATAGTGCACTTGGTTGTAGTGGAGAGGCCACACACCCCTATTCTCCAGGGGCCTATCCTGCGATTGGCATTCCTACATGTGCATAGAGATGTGAGAAGGTGACTGAAGGTAGTTATTGCCAAAACTGCCACAATTTGTGTGATCAAATGTTATTGCTATGTGGGGGACAGTTCAGTCATTTCATAGGGTAATAACGGGAGGCTAGATTATATGAAAAATAATAAGGTAGACATGGCATGATGTGATTGGCTCATGTAAGTGTATTTTGTAATTATAATAGCATTTGGTAGGACTACCCAAAAATAGCAATATTATATTTCAAAATGGTCGGGAAAATGAATAGAAAACAAATAAATATAATTGAGAGTTGATAATGCTTCCTTTTCAAAAGTGGACAAAGATGCAATATTTAATGTAAAATATGCATAGAAATCTTAGTTTCATGATTTTAATGGTCATCACTTGTTTAAATGGTATTCATGGATAAAGCTTAACTATTTTGGGTAAAAAGAGCATCTTTGACCTAATTTGGGTTAAAAGTTCATATGTTGCTCAAATTAGGATTTCTAAATTGGTTAATCAAGAATATGTGTTAATGTGGAGTTTAAAGCATAACAATCCTAGTTTTGATGGATAGGTTGTTAATCATATCATTTAATTAGATTTTTTTATTGAAAGGGGGACGGGAAACCCTATGATTGGGGTTCCCCGTTTCATGTCATTTAATTAGATAATATGGAATATAATTGTGATTTTACATGATTGTAACCATAATGATGATAATTAGGCTATTTTATGTGAGTAATCATGCACATCAACAATTAGGGTTGAAGGTCATAATTTGCTATGTTGTTAATGAACATAATTAGATCTAAGTGGTCATAATGAAGGGAAATGTTGAATATGGTAATTAGGGTAACACATGATGTCTGATGTGGATCAATAACTCTAATAAAGTATTGTGCGAGAGAATTCGGGTCAACACTCTTATTCAATATCTCAAACTTGAGATAACTCTAAACCCTAGAATAGGACCAAGTAGGGTTTAATCTATTTAATGTGGTGGTAAGACTTTAGGATTTACATACATGCAGATTAAATGATTGGATTCCCCTTTTCTTGCTTGATTGGATGATATGCTTAAAGTATGATTTGATCATCTGTGTGGTTCTACAAAAAGTATGTGGTTATGCTTATGACTACCCACATTATCTTGCAGTTGTTTTCCGAGTGTTTCTTAAAGAATGAATAACTAAACTATTGGATGTCTATTTACATTCCATTCATTTATAATGTGACTATGAGTATAAAATAAGGAAAGATCTTGTGAAGAAAATGCAGTTATTGTTTGCAAGTAATTGATTGAATATATGTTTTTTTGTACTTGCACACTTTTGCATGCACCCCAAGTAAACAATATATTTTGATATACCGATCCATGCTTATGTTTCATGGTGTTTAGGTGCTGCCAGATTAGATGATATTCAGATATGAAGAATCAACTTGAAGTCATTAAAGGAGGATGAGATAGATACTTCTTCTCATATAGTTCTCATATATATAATACCAATGATGGAAAGTTATGTATGTTATAGAGGAACATCTTATAAACAATATATTTGAATTAATGGAAATTATATATTATTTGCTAAATCTAGATCCTTGGGAAAAGTTTAGGTAATTGCTCTCATTTTTTGGCCTTCCTTAATTGGGGGTTGCTAAAAAGTGAGGCCATTACATTTGGTATTAGAGCCCCAAAATTTTCAAATAATATGAAGTAGTTTATAATTTCAAGTAATCTGTGGAAACATGAGGGAATTATTATGGCATTATCTATCAATGATGGTGTCTAGAAGGGACCATGACCCAGAGGATGGCAAAAATTTCCTGCGCACCTCTACTCGACTTACAAAGATTCTCAGGCATGTGCATCATGCCTGACCAAAGTCATAAATATTTTACCCAAAGTAAAATACCTTTAGGTTTTCTTCTCATCTTGATTCATCCACTTCTCATCCTCTTGATTAATAAACCTTTACAAGATAATTCCCTCCTTTTCTCAAGTTAGGATTTTTGACAAGAAGCAGGATTATGACATTCTCTACCAATTAATGTACATGTTACTGTGGAAATAATAATATATGAGTAAGGTGGAATAATAATGTACATGCAATGTAGAAATAATGATAAAGTATAGATTAATGGTTTTATGAGTTGCAAGAGTAAACTGTACATGGATAATACATGGATTTTTGTATCTTTTACATTTATACCTCATGTATTATGAGCCTTAGCCATTTCCGTGAGGTCTCTAGGGGTACATGTTCTTTTGGAGTTATATCATTCTTATGCATATAGGAGTTTCTCTCACATTCACCCCTTTGGCCACATGAACATCATGAAAGTGGCCAATCTCCTGAGTCATGGGCCTCGGGAAAACATAGTTGTTACCTCCTGACCATATGTTCATGTGCATTCAGGGAACAATCAACTCCTAATCCCATCGACACCATGTACCTTTAATACTCCTTACTTAACCTTAGGATTTACTTATGGCTCTACCCTTCTAAGGATTTATTGAATGCACATTATATTTATATGTAATTCTTTAAACTAGATTTCCTCCATCTCTTATGATTCTTAATATTCACTTTATATCCCATCATTGGGCTCATAGTGATCCTCTCTTTTAGGACTGATCCCGTACTGTCAGCCACTTTTAGTGACTTTTCCTCATGTTCCACAAAGATGGCATACTTGGGTCTGAAGAAAAATACTCAATATATGTCTTTTCATACTTTATATCCTTACTACATTTGGTGATATACATGGTTACCTCAATCTTTTAAATTGATTGGTCAACTCACCCTTCTAGGGAAGGTCCTAACGTAGGGGGTCTTCTTGACTCACATGACGAAATTTGGCTCTCTAGCCACAACTTGACCCCAAGGACATAGGGTTTTGCCTCCTCTATAGGTCCTTTTCCCATTCTTAGGTTGAACCACCCCAAGTTGGGACACCAACCCAAAAAGTTTCATATTAGCATATTTTTATACAACCCAAATACACATTTCTTATTTTAACCTTAGCATCTTTATCCTCTTTTATCAATGGTATGTCCTCTCTTTAAGAGAGCCTCTTTATGGGGAACACTCTTTAAGGGTTTGGTCCCTTTAGTGGACATTTCATAACATATGCCTTTCATTATGGGCTTGGCCTTAGATGACCTTTCATTCTGAGTTTAATCACCAATCATCCCCATGGTGACTTTATTCACCCCATGCTCATTAAATCAAGTAGAGATTGATATAGAGTTTGGGAAGGTTACATTCATAAATGTATTATTCATAGGTTACTTATGTTTCTTAAAACTTTTCTCATTAGTACCTTGTTCCACATGCACATATGCATGGAAGACTAAGTCACCTGACTTATTTACTTATATTTTTCTCATTACTTTTTAAGATTCATATGAATAGTGGTGTATATCGCCACAGTACTCTCATGCCCATAATTAGGGTTTTGGGCTCGGGTTAGAGACTACACCCTACCTATTAGGGTTTCTATGTCCTTTGACTCATTAGGGTTATTCTAAAGCAACCCTGAAATGTTAAAGGAGTTGTGCATAAGGCAATTGACTTCATGAAATATAATAAAGTTGTGGAGTTAAAAGGTATATACGGGTTATAGTCAATTTGAGAATGATTAAACCTAAGATATAAAATTTTAGAATAAGTGTTTATACCATCTCTGCTATTGGAATGGGATGAATGTTGTATCTAGGTTGCAACTAAACTCTTATTTCATCTCATTATAAGTGAGAGAGATCGGGTAAACACATGTCATGCTTGAAATTGACATATGAGAATGAATACCTTAATTTAAGCTTAATGATCTAGGGTTTGAGGTGTTACCTCACCCTAATGTGAATTAAATGAATAAAACATATACGAATAGTCACCAAGTGGAATTAAAATTCACAAAAGAAATTGTAATCACAAAGAGAAGATGTAAATACTAGAGATGTGGGTATGCCAATCTTAGACATACCGTGTGGAATTTGCATATCAACATGAGGATGTTAAAGATATCTAAGTAGGGTTTCCAACCCAAAGTTGTGAGATTAAGTTGAGTTATCATTCACCTTGACTTAACTGGGTGTGAATATTGGGACAAATTTCCTTTTAAGGGGGAGTGAATGTAATATCCTTAGTTTTGATAAATTTGAAATATGTTAACCGTGAATTGAATTAAATAAAAATAAGGCATGAATTATTGAGTATTTTCCCCAGTGATGTTTTTGATAGACTAATAATGTTATCATCTTTATGGCATGGGTGCAACCCATGACCCATATAACGACCCATAAGACTATTTTCTTTGCAAACACGTTCTTGTGGAACAAGTTACGAAAATAAGAGATTTCATGCATAAATAAAGAATGTTGACTATGTTATTAATGGACAACTGAAATATAAGATAATTTTCCAAAAGAAAAAAAATGTGTAGTTTTTACATAATTGAAATCTAATTATCTAGCCATTATTTAAAACACCATATTGAGGAAACAATTAATATTATTTTGATATAACTTTTGGTATTTTTGAAAATAATAAAGAAGAGAAGAGAATTCTAGAAATAGGGGGAAAAAGGATGTTCCATTTGATAATGGTATTGTTTTAAATAATGGTTAAAAGAAGCTAGTTTTGTATAGGAAATACATCCCATAGCTCCCACACATTGAATAAACATTAGGAAAGGTATTAGGGAGTTTCTTTGAAATAAGGATAATTAATTTGGAGGAATATATCAATGAGAGAGGGGAAGAATAATTTAATTTTCAAATCATAAGGTGTTGAGGAACAGTTTTAAAGTTTGAATTATCTAAAGTGTACCATATGAGCATATCATTTCCTTAATGGATTTTTTTTTGGAAAATACAAGGATTAATATGAATGTAAAATAAAGTAAAGAGTTTAATATAAAAAGATATGTTTTTTTCACACTTTTAGAAGGTGTTAATATGTATTTACAGACTACCATATGTACCATGCTTTTGGGCATCTTCCTTGTGCAATTTAGGATAAAGGGGGAAAGGAACGAGAAAGGAAAGATGAGAGGGAGTATATATATAGGTTTGCATAGTATATCATAAATACACAATCAATCCTCACCTCTTAGTATCCCTCTTGACTTCTCATTGTCCAATCCTCCCTAGTTTTCCCTCCTTGAGTTCAACATAGGATCGCATGACACCAATTGAGTGTGGTAGTTTTGGATTGATCAACGACATCTACAACAATATTATGGTTTGGCAAGGGGTTGAGGGTGGCTTGCCATGGGGTGGAGTAGCACCTTATTAGCAATGAAGACCATGGGACGGTCGCGCATGTGTCTTGGATCAAGAACACAATGACAACAACCACCATGGGAGGCGATCTCCCTTACAACCAACTCTTCCTCCTCTTTCTTCTATCTATCATGGGAGGGCACCTGCACGGTTGTAAGTGTGTGGGCCAAGCCCCCACCACGACAGTCATCCACCTTTAGAGAACTCTGCGGTGTCAGTCACCGTCTGCAACGCCCTTAGGTAGGGGCCTCTTCTCTCGTTATCTGCTCTACCATCTAGGGTAAGCTAGAAACTTTTTCTCATGACCTCAACTGCCACGACTAATGGGCATGGACGAATTGGGGGTCTGGAAAGGCCATGTGGAGGGCATAATGCCCTTGGTTGTAGTGGTGAGGCCACACACCTTGATCCTCCAGGGGTTGATCCTGCTCATTCCTGCTTGGGCGCAGAGCCCCATAGGTCAGAAGGTGACCCAGGGTAGTTACTGCCATAATTGCCCCGATCTGTGTGATCAAACGTGATCACTGTGTGGAGGGGGGTAGTTTGGTCATTTCATAGAGTAATAATGTGCATCCAAGTTTTATGATATATAAGAAGTTAATCTTCTGGCATGCTGCAATGTGATTGGACTAAGTAAGTGTATTTTATAATTATATAGAAATGGGTAGGATTACCCAAAAATAGCAATATCATATATCAAAATGATTGAGAAAATGAGAGTAACAAAAATATAGTATAATTGAGTATTGACAATGCTTCCTTTTCCAGAAGTATATAAAGATACAATATTGAATGTAAAATATATATAGAAACCCTAGTTTCATGATTTTAATGATCACCACTTTCTTAAATGATATTATTGGATAAAGCTTAACATTTTTGGGTAAAAAGAGCACATTGGATCAATTTTGGTTTAAAACTTTACATGCTGGTAAAATTAGAGCCGGGTTTCTAAAGTGGATAATCAATAATATATGTTAAATTGGTGTTCAAAGCATAAACACCCCATATTTAATGGATATGTTGTTGATCATGTGATGTAATCTGATATTGTGGAATACAATGGTTATTTAACATGATTGTAAACATAATGATGATAATTAGGGTATTTAATTTGCATAATCATGCACATGAAGAATTAGGGTTCAAGGTCATAACTTGCTATGTTGTTAATGAGCATAACTGGGTCTAAGATGATCATAATGAAAGGATATGTTGAATATAGTAATTAGGGTAGCATGTGATGTCTACTATGGATTAATAACTCTAATAAAGTATTGTGTGAGAGAATTAGGGTTTGTATCCATATTCCATATCCTAAACCTATGATAACTCTAAACTCTAGAATACGATAGAGTAGGGTTTAATCTATTAACGTGATTGTGACACCTTAGGATTTACATAAATGCAGATTAAATGATTGGATTCCTCTTTGCTTGCCTGATTGGATGGCATTCTTAAGGTATGATTTGATAATCGGCATGGTTCTTAAATAGGTGTGTGGTTACACTTATGACTACTCGCATTAGTTTTTCAATGTTTGGCGAGTGTTTTTTGAAGATTGAACAACTAAACTATTGGATGTTTAGTTACATTCTATTCATTTAGATTTCTACTATGAGTATCACATAGAGAAGATTATGTGAAGAAAATGCCAGTTCTTATTTGCAAGTACTTGATTGAAAATATGTTGTTATGTACTTGCACACTTTTGCATGCACCCCACGTACACAACATATTTTGATATGTTGATATGTGCTTTTGTTTCACGACATTTTAGGTACATGCTAGATAAGATGATCTAAAGATACAAGGAACCAACTTGAAGACTTTAAAGGAGGATTAGATAGATAATTCTTCTCTTATAGTCCTCATATCTGGAATTATGATGATATAAAGTTATGTAAGTTCTAGAAGAACATCTTGTAAACAATATATTAGAATTAATGGAAATTAACTAATGTTATTTATTATTTGCTAAATCTGGATCATTGGGAAATGCTTAGGTAAAGTCTCTCATATGTTTGGCCTTCCTTAATTGTGGGTTACTGAAAAGTTAGGTTGTTATAGCCACATCCGACCTCTTCCATTGATCATATATCAATAGAAAGGATGGAACACACTACCAATCCTCAACTAACAAAAGACCAAGTGTGCTAAAAATTTATTAACAAGTAGAGGAGCCTCACTAGTCTTCAACCAATGTAAGTCCATGCACACTTCCATAAAAATTTTACCAATGAAATATCTAGCTATGCCATTCAATCTCAAATAATGGAAACACAACTAGGCTGAGTTAGACCACCTATGTGCATCTACCTTCAACTAATAAAGGGATGGAGAAGACAACCAACACAATGTGTACAAATGACAAGAATTCCTTAACCAAGAGATATTGTATATCTTCCCATAGCAAATAAACTACTATCAAGAACATGCTTAAGAAAATTCAGATGAAGGCCGAGGAAAAATTAAAGGCACTTATTTCAGATATAGAAGTGTACTACTGTCAAAGAAGTAGGATGAAATGGATCCAAGATTGTGATAGTAACATGATAGTTCATCACTCAGATGTTAAAGAGAAGGAGATGAAAGAGAATATCCATCATCTCATTAATGATCATAGGGAAGTCACTAATAGTAGAGAGGAGATATCTAGAGCATCTACATGTTTCTTTGAGCAGATGTACAACCGGCCTTCCTACTACTACAACATAAATGGTAATGTGCTAACCCCCATACAGAGTTATAGAGAATATGAACAAGGACCTATGTTGAGAGACTACTAAAGATGAGATTAAAGAATTTGTGTTTTCTATTGGAAACTCAAAGGCTCCATGGCCTGATGGTTTCAACAATATCTTCTTCCACTTTATGTGGGGTACTATCAAAGATGACATCATTAGGGCGATCAAATAGATCATTAATGTGGGAATATGGGTAGATCTGCCAATCATACCTTCATTAAACTTATCCCCAATAAGTGTGACAGAAGCTCTATCACTAATTATAGGCTAATATCTTATTGTTTGGTGCTCTACAAGATGGTTGTTAGCTAAATTGTATTTTGCACACTTTTTCTTTTGATGATGATAACATTTCTAACTTGTGTATCTAAGATGATACCTAGCGTTTAAAAGATCAAGAGATGAACAAAAAAGGATTTTAAAGATATTTGGTTATGCAGAAGTGGTTATTTTATCATGTCTATTCAATGTACTACATTTGTACAAGGCAAAATGTACAAGTCATTAGATATCATTTTAAATCAAGATATGAGTCAAGTCCAACTATCCTAAACCCAATTTGACATTTATATCAAGCCTTCAGGATAGTTATATCCCATTAGAAAAATCATTTAGTGTGTGTTCCATAATTTAATGAAGCTTTTACAGTAACAATTTTGGTCGAAGTCTTTATGGATCAAGCCATCCTCGCCGAACTCTTTTTCGACCAAGAAGAAGTCTTCTTGGTCAAAAGAACCATTGAAGGAAAAGATTCATTGTAAATTTTCAAAGAGAACAACTCTCATTCTAAGTACATTTCAACTAAGAGGTCCTTTGGATGAAGTACAGTTTGACCGAAAACATTCTGTGAAAATAATTATGAGCACTCCACTAGCCATTGTTATCAAATGTTTGATTAGTCTAATGGCTAGATTGACTCTAATGGCGTTCATAACTCATCCAAAAACTATCATACGTATTCCTAAGTATTTTCTATAAATAAATACAATATTTGACTTCCCAATTCCATAATTGACAACCAATTCTAACCACAATGGTAGTGACTCATACGCTTGAAATAGGATGTTTGTATATTGTGAGCATTGGTGTTCTCTCTCTCTCTCTCCAATCTTGTTCTTTTGTTCAAATGTTCTTGGGATACTTACTGTAAGAAGTTTGTCTAGGGACTTTCTAGAGAAGGAGTCTTCTCACTGGTTCTCTTCAAAGTCATCAAAGAAGAGTTCCAATGCTCTTCAAAGACGTCAAAGAACTGGTTTGGTTATTTCCAAAGATGTTAAAGAAGAGGTGAAGATTTGGAGCTCTTACAAGGATGTGAAAGAAGAGGGTAACAATTATGTTTTATATTGTTCCTCATGATGATTAATAAAAGTTAATTTTTACAAATATTGGTTGGGAACAACCAAGTTGTAGACTGACATAATTTGTTAGAATCATTCTATATATTTTCTCATGTAGTTGATTGTTTTCCTATGTTTTCTTTAATATATAATTTTATAAATTATTAGAATAGCTCTATTCACCCCCATCTAGATCTATCAAATGGTATCAAAAGTAGGTGTTCAAAGAATCTAAGCAAATGATGATGGGTGGGGGAAATTTGCTCTATCAACTCAATCTCAAAGGATCTCATGTGAACCAACCGCCAATGTTTGATGACACAAACTACATGTATTTGAAGAAAAGGATGTTGTTCTATTTCCAATGGATTATGTTCGACCTATGGAAGATGGTTGCACTTCCTTATGAACTTTCTAAGGAGGAACTGCATAAATAGAATCCAAAGATTTTAAAAAGTGAGACACTCAATCCAATAGCTATTAGTATTCTTTATAGTTCCATATCTACTAGTGAATTTAACCCCATACGATCATGTGAGTCTACTTATGAAATATGGAGAAAACATTCTCTGGCACATGAGTGAACTAAACAAGTTAAGAATACAAAAATAAAAATAATTAAGCATATGGTTGGATAATTTCGCATTAGTAAAGATGAAATTATCGTCGAAACATATGCTAGATTTTTTACCGTTATAAATTCTTTGAGTCCTTAGGAAAATGTATGGTTGAGGAGGAAAAAGTATCTAAGATACACATATCTTTAACTCCCAAGTTCAAAGACAAGGACACTGCTATAGAAGAAGCAAGTTATTATCTAAATTATTAATGGAAAAACTTATTGGTAACTTGGAGACACATGAAGTGAAACTCCAAGAGGAGGCTAGAATAGAAGAAGAAAATAAAGCTAAAGTAAAAGCGCATTGCCTTCAAAGCCACTGCCAAAGCTGCCTCAAAAATCACTCCTTGATTCAATAGCGATTCAAGTGAAGATGATGAAGATGCCTTAATTGTAAATGGTAAGAAATATAAATGATTTTATTCTAACAAAAAGTCTATTATATCTTCCTCTTCTACTGCCATGTGTTTTGAATGTGGAAAGAAAGGACAATTAAAGAATGATTGTCTTAAGGCATATAAAAACAATAAACCTCACTCAAAAAGAAAAAGGATAAAGAGGACAAGTCCTACAAAGTTTCTCAGGATACATCAAGTGGAAAAAGTGAGACGAATGATGAAGATGAAAAAGTAAATGTGTCATGGCTAAGTCATCTATAAATGAAGAAGAATATAATGAGGTAGAAATTTATTATTTATCTAAAAAGGAAATTATTAGTATTCTTGAAGAAACTCATAATACATATAATGAATGCAAAAACAAATAGAAGAAACTAGCTAAAATTTTAGTTGAATTTCATGAATATATTTAAAATTTGAGTATGGAAGATGATAATATAATATTTTCAAATAGTGCATCAAAAGAATCCATTGAAGGCTACAAAAATAAAATACATTTGTTAGAAAAAAATAATAGTCATCTACCTCTTGAAAAGGTTGAATTACTTGGCAAACTAAACAATTATCAATCCCAACCTATTCTATGTAATCAATCAAATTATGATGCTTTAGTAGTTGAAAAAAGATACCTTACTTTATAATCTTGCTTATTTAAACAAAGATGATCATTGGATTATAGAAATGGCTGAAGAATTAAACTGATTCACTAAAAATGATGTGTGGGAGTTGGTTCCAAGACCGAAAGATAAAAAAATATTGGAACAAAATGGGTTTTTCAAATAAACTAAATAAAATTGGGGAAGTTGTTAGAAATAAAACAAGATTAGTTGGTCATGGTTATAATAAAAAAAGACATAGATTTTGATTATAATTATGCTCTGGTAGCTAGTCTTGAATTAAATAGAATGCTTTTCACCCTAGCTGCACATAAAAATATCAAATTATTATTAAAAATGGATGTAAAAACTGGCTTTTTAATTGGAATGAATGAAAAAGTGTATGTTTCTCTACCTCCCAATTTCAAATATTATATCATATTAATCATGTTTATAAACTTAAGAAATATTTATATGGTTAAAAACAAGATCTGGTAAATTGATATGGTCATCTTAAAAATTGTCTTTTTAAAAATTGGTTCTCTATTGGTAAATCAGATTCTACTCTATTTATAAAAAATTATGACTCAAATCTCCATATTCTTCAGATATATATAGATGATATTATCTTTGGTTCTCCTTAAGAATTTCTTTTTACTCACTTTAGTGATATAATGCAAAAATACTTTCAAATGAGCCTTTTGGGAGAATTAACATTTTCTTAAGATTTCAAATAAAACAAACTCCACATAGTATCTTTCAAAGTGAAGAAAAATATATGAAAGAACTTGCAAAATGCTTTATCATGGACAATCTTAAAAATGCTTCTACTCCCATGTCAACCTGTACTAAATCTAATAAATATAAGATTGGTGAACTTATTGACAATTCTTTCTATCGATGTATATCTGGAAGTTTGTTATACTAAACCACCTCTAATTTGGATATTATGTTTTCCATCTTTTTTTGTGCAAAATTTCAATCCAATCCTATGAAATCATATCTAGCTTCTGTCAAACACATTCTAAGATATTTGGCTGTTATGATTGATTATGGAATTTGGTATCCTATGATAAATGTTTTGATCTTCAAGCTTATACTGATGTTGATTATGCGTGTTGTCATATTGACCATAAGAGTATTAGTGGTGGTTAGATCTTACTCAAAGTATCTTTGTTTTCATGTTTTAGTAAGAAGTTGTTTCTCTATCTACCACCATAGTTGAATACATGCTTATCAGTAGTTGTTGTGCACAAGTTCTTAGGATGCATCAAGTATTACATGATTATGGTTTTTCACTATCTATGACTCCAATTTTTTGTGATAATACGTGTGCCATTAACTTATCTCATAATCGAATTTTACATAGTCCAGCCAAACATATTGAAGTAAGATATCATTTTCTTTGTCATCATATTGCTAAGAATAATATATATCTTCATCATGTTGATATTGAAATTCAATTAGTAGACATTTTTACTAAACCACTTGCATCGGAACAATTTATAATTATTAGATTCAAATTAAAAAAATTCCCCTTGAAGCTGTCTATTTTGATTTTTTCTAAAATAAATGTCAGTCATGCTTTCAAATTAATCAAACTGATTTTATTTATTTTTTTAATACCCTAATTATCATAAGATTTTTTTTATCATTTAAATCATAAATTACTTTAGCCAAACCAAATTCCTTTAATCTTGAAATGAAACTTTTATGATCAACAAAGAGTTTCTACCAGAATCGATCTTGAATGAAGAATAGGTGGACCAATAGGTCCCTCGGTCGATGTTTCTTTTGCATAGAGTCAATGCTTCGATCTATGAGAAGCTCAACCAACCTCACCTCGGTCGATGGGAAGATAGACTAAGAATTCACGGCCGACAGTCCCTTCGACTAAAATTTACCATAATGCTTCATTCTGATGGGTGATTGAGCTTGTTCCTCTCTTCAAGGTTCAATATCCCAAAGAGTTTCTTACCCCCAAGATATCATTTTTAGTCATCTTGAGTTGTGTATAATTTTTTTTCTATTTTTTTTTGTTTAGAAAAAGATGTTTTCTCCTCCTCCTCCATGGTCAATGGTCATTCTTTTAGTGTTGATGAAGATACTATTTACATCATGTTATCATCAAGTATACCACCACCATCAATCCTCTAAATACGTTTTCAAATATTTTACAAGAAGAAGTTTCCTCACTTCTATTAAAAGGTTTCTTCTTCTCCCTGGTGCCACTTATCACAAAACAAAAGGTATTCTCTATGCCTCTTCTTTCACTCAAGAAACCTGAATTATCAATTTTATTATTGGCACCAAAATTTCTCCTTTGTCCAACAAAATTGAAAGTCCTCAGTTTTGCATGTATCTCATTTATGCTATTCTCAAAAAGTTCAAATTGATTTTGTGAAGATCCTCTTCCATGAGATTCTTAAATTTAAGGGGTCACCACTTTTTGCCTACTTTGTATGTCATATCATTGAGCATTCCATTGGTGAACCTCTCCCTGATTAGGACACGTCCATGACCATATTTCTAAAATAACTAATCTTAACAGTTTTGAAAAAATGGCTATTGTATTTCATCATAAACTGTATATAAATGAAGAACCCTACTCCTCCACCTCCTCATCCTCCATCTTCCTCTTGCACCCATGAGAATGAATTTTCCTATTTCAAAAGTTTTTCCTAACAACTTGGAAAACACATGGATTATCAACACCATGCAATAACATATCTCAATGAACGCATGCAATCCTTAACTCCAAATTTCCTAAATAACTACCCTTCTCATCTTTATCTTGGGAGAATCCTTCCACACAACTCCAACTTCAATTATTATCAACCACCTACACCACCATCCGACCATCATAAACAATTCTTAGATGAACAACTTCAATATATATTTTCCCACTTCACCTTTTCTTTGGTGCCTACTTTTCTCAAAGCTTATTTCTTAATGACTATGAAGGAAAAGAATTGGGGAACTCTCATGCAATACCATGGTGATTCTTCTTTCATAGGACGTGATCCTTATGTAGACTACATACTTGATATCATTCGACATATGTAAAATATATTTTGTGATTCATGTTATTTTTTATGTATTTATTTTTACTTCAAGTTGTATACTCTTATTTGGCATTATCATGAACTGAATTAAGTGATGGATTTTTATATATCCCTATATAATGTTTGTACTTATTATGGATAAATTTGATATTTTGTATGCTATATTTAAGAAGGAGCATTGTCTTAAGGGGGAGTATCATACTAGGGGGGTGATGATTTCTTTTTACCCTAGAGTTTTTGTATATGACAAAGGGGGAGAAATAAGTCTTAAATGAAAAAAATTCAAAGACCTTGAGTTTTTTTATTTCATTCTTTTGACTAAGATGGATAATTAAATCCTTCTCTTTGTCTTATATATTTTCTTGGTATGAATGGTTGATCATTTATCTTGATAAATGGATGCCATGTTCTATATTTTGTAAGTAAAATAGCACACACTTTTGAAGAAATTCAAGGGATGCAAATCCAGGTATATTTTCCTTTAGTTAAATATTGATTATTTTCAAAATATTTGTTATCTTCAAAATGTTGGTAAGGTATGCCCAAAGATCCAATCATGAGATCATTAACATGGCACATACTATAAAGGATTTGGTTAATAATCATAAAGGCAAGCTTCCAATTCATTTTGTTTCACTCAGTTATGATATAATGAGGAGATATTATGAATGTCTAAAGAATAACAATACTCAATGATGTACGTCTTCAAGTACGTGACTTGGAGGATGACATCATACGAATGCTATGAGTGTATACCTTCTTTTTATGTCCCTAGTGGGTAGTTACTGTAGAAGGAAGAAACTAACACAAAAGACTAGAGTGTGGGTTGGATGATGACATAATTTCATTAGTCATGATATGGCAATATCAAACCAAGCACACATATACATGTTAGAGAATATTGTATCAGAAATACCAATATTGAAAGAATCACATGAAAACCATCTTTGGTTTTCATATTCGTCTCTCATAGTGAAGGTGGTGATTGTGATTCTTAGACCTAAAATCACCACACTTGTTACATGTCGTTGGGTACATTTTGACATCATCAAACGCGGTCTTGAAACATGGGTTGTTATGACAGTGATGATTGGGTGAGTTTGAATCATGGGGATAGACTATGAGTCATATATATGAGATTTGTCCCTCCTACTGGATTATGATATCTTGACCACTTGATAAGTGAGACTGAGAAACACATGCACATGCACATGTGAATCAATATATGATATTGAGGTCACATTATCTCAGATAGTCTGATCTGGGTTCAAGAAACATGAGATGAACGTTGAGAGGATAATGAGTCCATACCTCGAGTTCACTCTAGATATCAGTGACAAAGGAATTATACAATCACTACAACACCTTGCACAAATTGTAGGTTGAAGTTGTTCTCCAACTTTCCATTCACTTGGGTAACACTGATGTGTGACTAGGCACTCTTCCTTGCTTGTGATGTCATAAGCTAGTTATGGACATTCACTGCCAACATGATATCGGACCTATGGGTTCACATGCATAGGAACTCATCTAGAAAAGGAGTTTATCTTGAATGATGATTGGATTGATTACTAAAGCATTTAGGTATTCAGTTTATGCAATAGATTCATAAATTGGTTGACTAAGCTGCCAAACGACCATATCAAGTGTTGAAATGACCATTTGGACATGCCAGAATGGTGTCTCATGTGTTGAGATGGCCGTTTTGGTGGTCAAGATAATCATAGATTGAAGTGGCTAATATCTGCGAAATTGAGGAGTGAACCGACCAGTTCAATATGTTGAACAAACCAACTCGACTCAGGTTCACCAAATGGCCATCTAGGTGAATGAGACAGGCATCTCGTCTATGTGAGATGGATCAGTTGGGCCGAATGAAGGTTCTATATGATTCTCTAACTTGTTTGGATTGCACATTACTTGTGGTGCAAGGAATTAATATGTAATATTAATTAGAATCAAAATTGCCAAATTTGTATGTGATTGGGAAACTGCCAGATGGATATTTTGTAGTGTGAGATGACCATATCTCTTGACCAGATGACCATATGGGTCACCATAGGACCATTTTGGTGTTTGCATGTTGTGAAAATTCAAGATCTTCCTGTCCATTCCACCCCCGCACAAATCCTTAACAGATGGAGAACCTAGCTAAAACCCTGCTTATAAATGAAATCGGGGGCTTCTCAGAATACAACACAGAAAACTAAGAATCAATTCCTATGCCAATTGCTTCCCTCTCTGGTTGTGGTAACTGTGAGAGCCCAAGCAAGTCCTACCCGATAAGGAAGGGATAGCGAAGGGAGAGAATAACTGAGAATCATTATTATGGGAGAGCAAGATGGTGACTAGTACACCAATGGGAGTGACAAATCCTTACTGTCTATTCTAGTTGAATGATGAGAGTTCTAGCTGGTCCATGTGGAGTACTCCAGAGGCACGAGTGTTTTAGCTTCTGCTAGGAGAGCAAAGTCAGGTTGTAGTTTGTGGCGAGACTACAAGAGTTGCTGTAGAAGTTGTTCTTATTCGTTGTTCCACGGTGAAGATTAGGAGTTGCACAACCATGGTCCAAGAACAACTAGTTGATAGTTGCATTGAAGTGAATTTTTGTCATTGGACTTACTCCAGGAACATGTATAACTCATCAAGCTATCCTTCCTATTTCATAGTAGTTGACACAATCTTTCTATTATAGGAATATAGATAGATAAATTTTTATTTCCGCTCCTATACTTTGTGCCCATATTTCCCAACACTGGTATCAGATCCATGTTAATTACTATGTTTAGGGATAATCAGTATGATTAGATGCTTGGTTTAATCATTTATTTATTACATACAATGTGAATATTTAAACTGTCTCATATGTGTATCCAATCAAAGACCACATAATCTCGAATTATATATATATACATATATATATACATATACATACATATATATAATTTATATATGTATGTATATGTATATATGTATATGTATATATATATATATATATATATATATATATATATATATATATATATATATATATATATATATATATATATATATATTACACACAACACCCTAAAAGCAATTTTTATGGTGTATGTGTAGCTTGGTTATGGCCTAAACCCTAAATCTGTGTGGTTGGATGGTTTTATTTTATTTTTATTTATCTCAGTCTACAAACAGAACCTCTACCTCCATTATCTTAATGTAAAGTTAATTCTTTCCTACCTTTTCTACCATTGAATGTAACTCAAGGTTTATGTGTACAATGTAATAGTTTAATAGCAAGAGGATAGTTTCTTTTCTTGAAAATTATGAAGA
Source organism: Alisma plantago-aquatica (assembly GCA_963693085.1). NCBI lineage: Eukaryota > Viridiplantae > Streptophyta > Magnoliopsida > Alismatales > Alismataceae > Alisma > Alisma plantago-aquatica. Next base: position 282,262,429 of record OY856410.1, read on the forward strand.
AGACGATCATCGCCAAATGAGATGACCATTCGAGAGACGAGACAATCATCTTGAGGATCGTGGAGGACATACGATGGATCCAAAAGACCGCCTGGTGGACCCAAACGACTACTTGGAAGGAGTCCAAACATCAATTGGAATGGAGGCCAGATGACCGTCCATGTTGACCAAGATCAACCGACTGGCCAAGACGGGAGACAACCAATTCAAGGGTTGAGCTGATCTATCCAAATTGGCAAGCACATGTCTACACCAATAGCAGGTTCATACATGTGATGTGATGATTGACCTAGGTGGTTGTAATTTCTTGTGTTTTCAAGGAAGTACAAGTAGACATGGCCTCAACCATGACATTGTGTTTTATATTACATGTTTACATTGTGGGATATAGCATGTATATGATACATACTATATATGTGGTGATTGGATACAATATCTGTATATATGGTATGTATAAATCCCTCAATCAAACATATTAAGTCTAAGATTCTTTCCAATACCAATACACATTAAAACCTTGTTAGACTAAGCATAGGTTACTCTAAAGCATGGTGTGTTGTCTACCTTGTGGAAGTGTGATGGTAGTAGTATAGGTAAGCAGGGTGCATTATTATTGTATTGGCTATTGGGTCAGGCTTAACTGGTGATTATTAGAGAGTCTAAGCCTAGAAGTAACCACATTATTATAGCAAAGAGTTGGCAATATCATCTATCTAAGAGTTGCATATGATGCAATTGGCATGATCACCTACCTAAATAATCAAGTTGTGGGCGACCGGAAAAAGCCGACTCATGATTTGACAAAATATGGATCTTAGCTCATTGGAAAATTGTTTGCTATAAATCTCTTAATTGATAAATGAGGGTTGTCAATTTGATCAACATAATGAGAACCATAATGAATTAAAGACCTAATTATTATCGCCCAAATTTTAATTCAATCAAAATCAAAATGAATTTTTCACAAAATTGCAAATTCTTTTGTAGAATCAAATGGCAACGAACGAAGATCATTTTTCTCTACAATCATTCCTTGATAAGGTCAAAATAACTAGGAACAACTTGCACGGCTGGTTCAAGACGTTAAAAATCATTCTCACATTGGAGCACAAGCTCTATGTCCTAGAAACACCAAAAGTAGAGGAACCACCTCAAAATTCACCAAGGGATGATAGGAATGCTTTTAAGAAGCATATTAAAGATGTCATGGATGCAAGTGTCTGATGCTATGATCCATGAACTATAAGTTGCAGAGGCAGCATGAGAATATGGGTGTGATTGAGATGATCACACATCTCAAGAACATGTACCATGATTAGGCAAGACAAGAGATATACGATGTCTCCAAGGCATTGTTCAAATGTAGCAGGGTAGAAGGAGATCTAGTAGGTCCTCATGTACTCAAGCTTATTGGGTATGTGGAGAATCTAGCTAGACTGTGATTCCCCTTGGGTCAAGAGTTGGTCACTGATGTGATTTTACAGTCTCTTCTAGAGTCATATAAACAGTTTGTTATGAACTACAACATGAACAACTCTGACAAGCCGTTGATAGAGTTGTTGGGCATGTTGAGAACAACTGAGACACAAATGAAGAAAGACAAGCCCAAGTCTATGATGATGATAAACAAGACAAAGGGGAAGTGTAATGGCAAAGACAAAGCTAAGAAGATTTCTAAAGATAGTTAGAAGCCAAAGTATTCAGATCTGAAAGCAAAGGGAGGTATAAAGAACGTAAGAGGGGATCGTCACCATTGTCACCATCCTGGACATTGGAAAAAAAATATCCCACTCTGGTTAGAAGAATTAAAGAATAAGAAGGAAGGCATAGAGGCACCACTTCAGGTATAAACATTATAAGATAAAATTTCTTAATTCTTTAATTTGGTATGTGATACCAAACAAAGATCTAACATATTGATGTGCATGATCTAACAAGAAGTAGAAGCCTTCATGGAAGGACAAAGATGGACAAGCCGGAGCAAGAGTTGCAGAAGTCATAGTCTAGATTTCAATTTATCTAACCCAATGGGCATGTAACAGAGTTACTAGAATTTCTCCAATGGAAACATTTACTTTAAAGCATCTTGTATAACAAGGATGATAAATAAATAAAGTAAGATATTATTGTTTCTATTTCAAATGATATGATCTTTCATGGAAATGCCAAAACATCTATATGGTCTTTGTATGAAATATTTTAAGATGAATGTTTATAATGTTAATACCAAAGGAATATAATTGATAACTCAAGATTATCATTAGCAATAGAGAACTTGGACATATATAAGAAATGCATGACTAGAATACATGTTGATGTAAATCTAGATTCCCTTGGTTATTAAACCTGAGAAAATATGCAAAACTTTGTTTACCCTACACTAGATGTAGTGGGAGGAAAAACCTTCCATTAGATCTCATACATGTGATGCATGAAGTTCTTATGGAATGAATGCTATAGATAATTACTTATACCTCATATTCATTTATTAGTAATATAATTATATGTATCAGTAAAATGGAGATATATTGAAATGTTCAAGCAGATTATAAATGAAGTATAACTTTGATAAAAGTATTAAGGAACTTTGATGAGATCAAATGTTGAAAAACTTTACATCAATGACTTGAGAACCATTTAAGAAAGGATTTTGATAATGTATCACAAGTCAAATCTATCTAAGCATGATGATGTATTAGAATGAAGGAATGATACCAAGATGAATCATGATATGATTATCAATTAATATAATCTTCTTATGGATATATACCTCTCACTAAATAATGTACCATATGAATGGTTTATAAGACATCATATATGATATGAATTGGGAATGTCCCAGTATGTCTAAAGGATCAAAACCTACACTGAGAAAGTAGTTTCTTGAATAGGTTTATCCACAAACCAATTGTTGAATGCTAGTATTAATACCAAACCAATAACAAAATGCTTGTTTATTGAATAACTGAGTTCCTAAAGAATTGGTGTGAAGAAAAGTAGAACTCAAAATGTTCGAGATCAACAAAGGGGTACAATGAGAACTAAGAGAATTACATGTTGTTGTGGAATGTCAAGTTTATCCTATAACGCAAAACAAAATAGTTCTAGTAGAACATGTCAACAAGTGGAGGATTGTGAATCCAACAACTCTGATAGGTTGGTCATGATAATGAGACAACTAATCAACTAGAAGCTATTAAGTACCATAATTTGAGTTAGGGCTTAAGGCCATTATGGGATCAAGCTGACAAGGTAGGACCTTGATAGCACCAACTAAAGGTGTAATACCTAAATGGTGCAATAGGGTCTTGTGCATAGGCCTATGTGGATAACATAAAAGGTCATTTTAGTTGAATAAGTTTTTCAAATCAGTTCAAGTTGTTGAACGTGATAGAAATTCCTTTACCAATTGTCTTGCTTGTTGCTGCAGTTAAAATAGACTAAGATATTTGATATATGAAGATAAAATCAGATTCCTTAAAAGGAATGCATGAGAGGATGTGTACGTGACACAACATAAAAGGTTTTATAGCTTCAAGAATGCAAATAAAGTCTATGAACTATAGAGTTCAATCTGGAATTGAAAGAAACATCTTAGAGATGGGATCTTTTGACTTGACAAGACAGTCAAAGAGTTTGGCTTGAATCAAGATAAAAGATGAAATCTGTGATTGCAAAAGATTTCATGGGAGCATATATGAATATTCTGCATATGATGAGGAATAACATCTCTGTATTTTGAATATTGAGAACTGGCATGAAAAATCATTTCAGCCATGAAGGATTAAGTGAAATGTCTTGTGAGATAAGGACCATGACCTATGACATAGTTTTGAAATGTTTCAGAATCGAAGTTTGAGCACATATAATAGCAATGCGTAGAAAGAGTTCAATACAGGAAGGATTTAGTGAGAGAGAATCTAGATTAGTCTCTCATGAACCTTGTATTCTAATTCTTGTGAAAAATGGAAATGTCATGAATCAGATGCCATATGGTGGATCTATCATTAATTCTATAAGTGTACTTATCCCAAATAATATTGTATGTGTTAGACATGACAAGATGATATTAAAATCCAATTAGGGTTATTGGAATGTCATTAAAGACATCCATTAGTATTTGTGAAGTAATTAGGGATAGATTGCTAGTCGATAAGGATAGCAATGAAAGGAAGAGTTGGATGTAAAGGGTAGCATCGATGCAATCTTCCATAATGACAATATGATTGCAATAAAATATGTTTCAAAAGGAAAAATGTTGTTATTTGGAAAGGTTCCGAACTAATAGCCATTAATACTATTCGACAATAGAAGCTGAGTATACTTGTGTTATGAACACAAAGTGATACTATACATATCTAAAAGTTCAGAGATGAACTTATAGATGTTCCAACCTTTGGTGACACAATAGTAATACTGTGACAACAATGGAGCTACTTGTTAGGCATGTAATATCAGATACCATATTAGGGTTTTTTTCATTTCAGAGCGAAGAGATAAGAAACATGCAATATACCGACCAATTAGCAAAATGTTGCTAACCCACAATATCAATCACTTGTGCATCAGAAGCATGACAGTCATTTTTGGATCACTAAGATTGAGATTTGTGGGTGATTGGCTCTATGTACAAGTGAGTCTATTGTTAAGGTATTCCCAAAGATCCAATCACATGATGATTCCCATGGCATATAGCATAAAGGATTTGATTAATACTCATAAAGGAAAGCTTCCAATTCATTATGTTTCACTCAGTTATGAGATAATGTGGAAATGTTATGAATGTCTAAAGAATGACAATACTCAAATACGTATGTATTCAAGTATATGACTTGGAGGATGTGATCATACAAATGTTAAGAGTGTGTACATTCTTGTTATGTCCCTTGTCAGTTGTTACCGTGCAAGACAAATAGACACCAGTAACACAAAATATTAGAGTGTGGGTTGGTTGATGACAGAATGTCATTAGTCACAATATGACAATCATGCCAAGCACACAAATACATGTTAGAGAACAGTGTACCAGATAGACCCACCATGAGAGTGACACATGGTAACCATCTTTGGTGGTCATAGTCATATCTCATAGTGAAGGCGGTGATTGTGATTCTTAGACCTAAAATCACTACACTCATCACATGTCGTTGAGTTTGATTTGACATCATCAAACACGGTCCTATGACATGGGTTGTTATATGATGATGATTGGGTGACTTTGACATATGGGGATAGACTGTAAATAATATAGATGGGATTTGTTCCTCCTATTAGAGTATGATATCTTGGCCACTTGATAAGTGAGACTGAGAAACACAAGTGCATGCACGTGTGAATCGATATATGATATTAAAGTCACATTATCTCAGACAATCTACTATTGGTTCAATGTTGAGAGGATGAAAAATCCATGCCTAAAGTTCACTCTAGACATCAGTGATAAAGGAATTATACAATCGCTGCAACACCTTACATAGATTGTAGGTTGAAGTTGTTATCCAACTTTCCATTCACTTGGATTGGACTGATGTGTGACTAGGCACCGCTCCTTGCTTGTGATGTCATAATCTAGTTATGGACATTCACTGAAAACGTGATATAGGACCTATAGGGTCACACACATAGGAACTAATATAGTAGAGGAGTTTCTCTTGAATGATGATTGGATTGATTACTAAAGCATTTAGGTATTCAATTCATGCAACAGATCGATAGATTGGTTGACTGAGCTACCAAAAAACATCTCAAGTGTTGAGACGATTGTTTAGACATGCCATATGGGAATCGCAAGTGTTGAGATGGTCGTTTGGGTGGTCAGGCTAATCAAAGTTCAAATTGGCTAAGTTTTGCCCTAATTGAGGAGTGAATCGACTGGTTCAATCTATTAAACTGACATGTTCGATTCATAAGACCGCATGGGTGAATGAAACGGGCATCTCACCTACGTGAGATAGCTTAGTTGGGCCAAAAGAAGGTTCTGGTTGTTTCTTAAACTTATTTTGATTGAACATTACTTGTGGTGCAATGAATTAATATGGAATATTAATTGGAATCAAAATTGCCAAATTTGTATGTGATTGGGACATTTGTCAGAATGTCATCTTGTACTATGGGACAATCGTATCATATGACTAGATGAACTTTTATGTCACCAGATGAACGTTTTGGTGTTTGCAGGTTGCAAAAAATTCATGATCTTCTAATGCCTTCTACTCCCGCACAAATCCTAAACAGACAGGGAGCCCTGGCCTAAATCCCCCTCTATAAATAGAGGGGTACTAGGGGCTTCTCAGAACCAAACACAAATAATTTAGAATCATTTCCACTAATAATTGTTATCCTCTTTAGTTGTGGTAATCAAGAGAGCCCAAGAAAGTCCTACCAGAAAGTGAGGGATAACAACCAGAGAGAACAATTGAGAATCATTGTTGTGGGAGGGCAAGTTGGTGACTAGTACACCAACGGGAGGGACGACTCCTTCCTATCTATTCTAGTTGAACAAGAAGATTTCTAGTTGGTCCATGTGGACTATTCTAGAGGAAAGAGTCCTTTGGTTGCTTCTAGGAGGGAAAAGTCAGCCTACAGTCTATGGCGAGACCACATGAGTCACCATAGAAGTTGTCCTTGTTCATTGTTTGTGGTGAAGACCAAGAGCTACACAGTCATCGTCCTAGAGAAATTAGTTGATAGTTGCATTGAAGTGACTTTTTGTCATTGGACTTGCTCCATGATCATGTAAATCATGTTAAACCATCCTTCCTATTTCACAGTAGTTGACACAATCTTGCTGTTATGGTAATATCGATAGATAATTTTTTTGGTTTTCACTGCTATACTCTGTGCCCGTATTTCCCAACACAGAAAGGGTGAGAGTGTTGGCTAAATTGGATATTTCACAATTTCTTTTCTGATGATGACAATATCTCTATCTTATGTATCTAATGTGCTATCTAGTGTTTCAAACATCAAGAGATGTTTAGATAAGAATTTTGAAGATATTTGATTAAGCACTTAGTTTTTTTTTCATGTCTATTCGATGTACTACATTTGTACAAGGAAAAATGTACGAGTCATCATGTATCTTGATAAATAGAGCTATAAGTAAAGTCAAACTATCATAAAACCAATTTCACATTTATATAAATCTTTTAGGATAGTTAGATCCCATTAGAAAAATAATTTATTATGCTTTCTAAAAGTTCAATGATGCATGTATAGTACCATTTTCAGTTGAAGTCTTTTTGGACCAAAGTCATCCTCAGTCAAAGTCTTTCTTGACCGAACAGAAGCCTTGTTGGTCAAAATAGTCATTGAAGAAAAAAAGTCATTGTGAAATTTCCAAAGATAATAACTCTGGGTTGAAGTACAATTCGACAATGAGGTCCTTCAGTCAAAGTATAGTTTGACCGAAGGAGGTTTGTGAAAATTACCATGAGTTCTCTACTAGCCAATTTTATCAATTTTTTTATTAGTGTAACGGCTAGTTTGACTCTAAAGGTGTCCAACGCTCACCCAACAACTATCCTATGTATTCCTACGTATTTCCTATAAATAGGATATCCCCATGTACACCTAAAATACACCTGACCACTCCAATTCTTGCATAACTGAATGTTGAACCAAATATTTGCAAAATCCTATTAGGTACAATATTCATGTGCCCTATTACAGCATTGAAGACCTATTCTAACCACAGTGGAAGTGATTCATATGCTTGATATAGTATATTTGTATGTTCTGAGCATTGGTGTTCTCTCTCTCTCTCCAATCTTGTTCTTTTGTTCAAGTGTTCTTGGACTACTTCCTGTGAGAAGGTTGTTTGAGGACGTCCTAGAGAAGAAGAAGTCTTCTCATTGGATATCTTCAAAGCCATAAAAAAAGAGGTACAATGCTCTTCAAAGCCGTAAAAGAAGAGATTTGGTGCTCTTCAAAGTTTCTAAAGAAGTAGAGAAGATATGGTGTTCTTCCTTGGCCATAAAAGAAGTGGTAACAATTATTCTTTGTATTGGTCCTCATGAGGATTAGTAAAAGTTAATTGTTACAAATATTGGTTTGGGAACAACCAGATATTGGACGGACATCATTGATGGAACCACTGCATATCTTGGCCTCTTTTTGTTCATTTCTTATCTATATTTTCTTTAAGAAATGATTTTATAAATTATCATATTATATATATTCACCCCCATCTATATCTATCAATAGTTAAAAACATCCTTTCTAAGAGACAAAAGAATATACTATTGCAAATTATCTTAGAAGAGCAATGTGTTTTTGATGAAGGTAGAAATATAGTAGACTACACTTTGTTGGAAGCTAATTCTTAACATGATTTAGGGTGAAAAGAACCAATGCCAAGGCATGTGTCAAGATTGACCTAAAAAAAGATATGACCATGTACACTAGGATACAATGTGGAAGATTATGCAGTCTACTGGTTTCTATGTGAAATGGATTGACTTGCTAAAGCAATCTATTGAGACAACCTCCTTCTCCATTCTTATCAATGGGTCACCTCTTGGTATGTTCAGATCTACAAATGGCCTATGTCGGGGTGACCCTCTGTGCCTCTGGCTTTCACCATAGTGATGGAAGGTTTCATTAACAGGATATAGTGGGCTAAGGATAGAGGCAAAGTTAAATTGTTCAAGTGTAATGGAGTAAAAGTAAAAACCTATATCAACTTTTCTAATGATGTGATGGTGCTCTCTTCAGGGCATGCTACAAGACTTAAGGAATTCAAGAAGCTGCTGACAACTATTAGTAGAATGTATGGGCTTTACATCAATGATATCAGGTCTCGAGTGTACCTCTCAAAGTCTTGCAATAGTAGTAGGGGAATGTTAATGATAGCTATTGGGATTAAAGGGGTACCCTTCTAGATAAGTATCTTGGGGAATCGATTGCAGGAGGGAAAGGCTTCTCCAAAGATTTTCCATGTGCCTCGGTGGAATTAGGGACAAATTTGATAGATGGGAAGGACAACACATTTCTATGGCTAGGAGGTTGGTTCTGGTCAAGTCTATTTTGCTAAGCATGGTGTGTTTCTGGGGTGAGGTGTGCAAGTTGCCTTCTATTGTGGCTATGAAAATGAGGAAACTTCTTTCAAACTTCATAGGGGAGGTGGATGTCATGTTGTTTCCTGGGACATTATAGCTTAGCCTTACAAGGAAAGAGGTCTTAATCTCAAGAGTATATAGGAGATCTTTGAGGCTTGTCAAGAGAAGAGGATGGATAGGTTTGCCATGAATGCTCCTGGTATTTGATTTAATTGGATGAGGCAAAGATATGGCCCTTTGCCTGAGGCATATAATTCTAAAGCTTATAGTGTATGGAGGAGGATTTGTAAGAGTTGGGTATGCTTCAGTCACTTGTATGATTTTGATGAATATTCAATTTTTCCAGACTAGGTAACTAATAGAGCAAACCATGGATCTACATTAAAGAATAGAATGTCCTCCCTTAGCATATTTTGTTATAGAGCTCGTACCACATATCGAAATGGAGCTCTACATATTACAAATCCATTCTAGGTAGGTTTCTTACCAAGGACAATATGATCAATTGGGGACTACAAATCTATTATATGTGTTTTCTATGTTGTGACATTGATGAAATCCATGAGCATCTATTTTATGAATGTAGGTAAATTAAATACATTTAGGTTCTTTTATGGTTAGCGAATGGTTGGGGTGCCTATATGGACAACACCTTTAAGGATGTGTTGGAGGTGATGCTAAACATGCTTGGTCACCATAAACCAGTATTGGATTTGGAGGCATCTACTTTACGACAGTGTTCTATGATGTCTAGGATGAGAGGAATGATAGGCTCCACTAAAGACTTGCTAGAGAGGATATGTTCATGAAGATCAAAAATGGTATAAACAACGTGCTAAAAGAAAAAAAAGGGCCTCAACAATGGTATTTGCTCATAGATAAATTCTTACTAGGTTTTTTAAGTTATACCCATGTATAGTTACTTTGCAATGGGGTATTTGTGACCTTCCCTATATTTTATACTTTGGCTATAACTCTTTTTTAATACAAAATTCACCTTTTTAAAAAAAAGAACATGCTAAAATATAAGTGACACTGTTGGAAAAGAAGTATTAAGGGGGATAAGTTGGGTCGGGGGTATTACATCTACAAACTCCTAACAAGAATTTCACCCCCAAAATCCTAAAATAAAAGGGATGCGTAGTTCCTATATGTATCCTCCTTGAGCTCCCACGTTGCCTCTTCCCCACCATGATGGTGCCATAACACTTTGGCCAGCAATAGTTATTTCTTCCTTAGCTTCTTTACTCAGTTGTTTAGAATCAAAACTGGACCCAACATGTTGGATATGTTACCATTGTGTTGCATTTCTATTCCTTGAATCATATGATCAATTCTTGGATGGCATTTTCTTTGCATAGACACATTGAACACATTGTGAAATCTATAGAGTTTAGTTGATAGCTCCAACTTGTAGTATACCTTTCCAACCCATGCAAAAATTGGGTATCTCCCCATAAATTTGGGTGCTCGCTTTCCATGCTTACCAAATTAGTACCCCTTTCTAGGGTGACACCATGTAATATCCTCAATTTTGGTAAAATTGAATGAAATAAATATAAAGCATGATTTGATAATACTTTTTCATTGGTAATATTGGCAGAATAATAATGTTAATCAGTTTTTTCACATGGGTGTTTGTGACATAAGTTAAATAAATGAAAGGAATTTGTAGTTGACTTGATGATAATGACTTTTTGAAATATTTAATAATAGAAATATAAGATGATATTACAAATTTCCAAAAGGAAATTAGATTTGTGATATTTTAGATAATTAAAAGGATAATTAACTAGCTAGTTTGGAAACACATGTTTGAAACATCAATTAATATTATTTTTATCTAACTTTTGGTATGCTTGAAAATAATAAGGAAAGGAAGAGAATTCTAGGAATTTTGAGAAAAAGGATATTCCACTAGATAATGGTTTTTTTAAAATAATTTTGGAAAAGAGAATGTTTTGGATATGAAAAGATATTCCAATAAAACCCCACAATGTCAATATATATGGGAAAACATTAAATGAATTCCTATAATTGATTTAAGGAATATTTTATAAAAGAGAGAGAGATAAAGAATAATCAAATTATCCAATAAAGTGCCATGTTCCTTAATAGTTTTTCTTTACGTATCTAATTAAGTGAAATTGGTAACCAATTCCAGATATATGTGATTTTATTGTGGAAAGATATGAAGGTTTTACTATTTTACAACCATGCACTTTTTCATAAGTGTTTTTCCATAACCATGAGGAAGAGAAATAATAGTAGGGAGAAAGTAGAAAGGAAAAAATACTTTGGTTCAACCATGTAATCATAAATATGGAAAGAAAATAAATTAGAGTTGGTAAGTAGTTAAGGTGGAGAAGTAAACATGCCCAAAGAGGAAGGATCAACATAAGGCTACCGTGTGCATATATATACATAGGGGTGTAGGATCTGTACTTCTCAGAGGAGACCCTCTCCCATTCTTCTTCATAATCTCCTTCCTCACCTTTATCCTCTAGGGTTTTGCCTAAAATGTAAGAGGCCGCAGTACCATTGTGCCTTCATAGTTAATAGTATCACTGCTAAGTGTAGCTATGGGAGGCTTGGGAAATATCAGACAAGACTCCTTCCTTGCCTCATCCATCCACCCTCCTTTCTTATTTTGACACAACAGATGTGATGGCAGGCCATACATCAAGTCCGGAGCCATGAGGTGGAGAACCTAAGGAACCTTAGTGGAGCATGATCCTCTTGGGAGTGCTCTGACTCGCCTTTGTACTCTCTTGAACCCACAACAATAGTTCCAAAACTGCAACCTTGATGCAACTACACGCTTGAAGATAGGGTTCTCATCGTCTTGAGTGTCCTTGGTTCAACTTCAGACATGGTTGGGTCAGTAGGGTGGTGAAGGAGGAGCAACCCTTGTGGGAGGAACCCTTGGTTGGAAGACTCAACATCAGAGAATGATGTTAAACTTTGCCAAATGTACACAACAACACTAAGAGAAGCACGCAGGCACAACAGAGACTGATGATTCGAACCCTGGAATGGGTGATCTTGAACTGGGAAATTTAGCCCAGGCACAAAACACTATTCACTTGCTAGCATGGCATTACGTTGAGGACTAGTGGACCAATGAGGGCTACCACATCACCTCAGGTGTAACGTACAAGTTATTATTTTGTAAAATGCCTAGAAAATATAGTGATTATATTAAAATAGCAAAGTTACATATCAAAATGATCAGGAAAAGGAGAGGAACATAAATAAAATATAATAGATACCTAATTATGATCCTAGTTAAAAAAATAGTGTGATATATGATTAGTAATTGATTAGCACATGAAAACCCTAGATTTGGGGTATTATATCATTGAAAACATTAAAAGATTTTCTTTTATCCTATTATCTGATCGTGTAGAGTATAATGATAATTCATATGATAACGGTAATGATGATAAGATGATTTGGGGTTTCTAAAGTTGAGAATCAATAATATGTGTAAAAGTGGTCTCTCAAGCATAACAACCCTAGTTTTAACAAATAGATTGTTAATTATGTTAAATACACTTCATTAAAATGTAATCTAACATTTTTTAATATAATGGTGATTTTACATGATTATGATCATAATAATGATACTTTTGGGTTCCTAATATGAATAATCATGCATATGAAGTGATTAGGGTTCAATATCACATTTTGCTATGTCATTGAGGAACATAATTGAATGCAGTGCTCATGATACAATAATATGGTCAATTTGATAATCATGGAAACACCTAATATGAATTAGGGTTCTTAAGTCATTAAAATTATAATCATGTGAATTAGGGTTTTGAAACATAACTCTAATGACAACTCAGTGTCAAGAAACCTAAATCATATATTAGGTCCTGAATAGGGTTTAATGTGATTAACATGATGGTGACACTTTAGGATTTATATACATTCAGATTAACTGTTGAATTGCTTGGATATATTGATTGGATTGATTGAATATAATTCAAATGTAAGTGCATAATCAACATGGCTCACCATTGAGGTATGTGGTTACGCTTATTACTACCCGTATTAGTTTGCCAGTGTTTTATGAGGATTTCTTGAAAATTGAACAACTAAATTGTTGGATATTTATTTATATTCCATTCATTTATAATGCCACTATGAGTATCACATAAAGAAAGATTATGTGGAGAAAATTACAGTTCTTATATGCAAGTAATTTGATTTTTATATGTTGTTATGTATTTTCACACTTTTTCATGCACTCCACGTTCACAGTATATTTCGATATGTTGATCATGATTTTGTTTCATGACATTTTAGGTACATACTAGATAAGAGGATATCAATATGTGATGGACTTACTTGAAGACATCAAAGTTAACTTGTAAGGAGGATTATATAGATACGTCTTCTCATATATATCTTATATGTGACTAATTAGATGAAGGAAAGTTATGTAAGTTCCAATGAAATATCTTGTAAACAATATATTTAAATTAATCGAAATTATTTTCTATTCGTTATTGTTTGGTAAAATTTGTATCCTTGGGAAATCATTAGGTAATGAATCTCATTTTTTGGCCTTTGTTGATTGGTGGTTGATGAAAAGTGTGGTCGTTACACACCTTAAGATAAACCATGTCATTCACATGGAATTCTAAGGATCTGCATTGATTTCCTACATACAATTTTTTCTGGTCCTAGGATGGCAAACTATTGTTTGATTATCTTGATCTTGTCTGTGGTTGATATTCTCCATACTTGTACCAACATAAGGGTGATCTACAACATCTTCCATACATGGCTTCATATGGTTCCATGTACAAGATCCAATGACAATGATTATTGTAGGCAAACTCTAGTAGACTAAGATGATTGTCCCAACTCTCTAGGAAATTCAAAACACACACTCTCAATAGGTCTTCTAGAGTCAAAATTATGATATTTGACTGGTTATCTGTGTACATATGGAAGGTCGTACCGAATCTTAGTTGTGCCCCCAAGGTTGTGTGCAAATGGCCCCAAAATCTGGTGGTGAATTGTAGGCCTCGTTCAAATGTTATCATCATTGGAACCCCATGTAGCCACACAATTTCATAAATGTAGACTTGTGTAACTCTTCATTGATATAAACTATTCCACCTTGGTCAACTCATCTACTAATACCCAAATGGAGTCACACCCTTGGATGAACTTGGTAGACCAACCACAAAATCCATATTTATGTGGTCCCAGTTCCACTTTGGAATAACTAAGAGTTTAAGAGACCCTATAGGTTCCTAATGTTCAACTTTCATCTTCTGGTAAATCAACACTTGATTACAAACTTTTCCACACCCCTCTTTGAACCGGGTCATCTATATGTGTCTTTAAGATTAAGTTATATCTTTGTGATAGTTGGGTGCATTGCATACATGGATATATGTGCCTCTTTCACCATATTTTGTCTCAACCCACCTATCTCAAGCACCACCATTCTATAATCATAGAAAAGGACCACTTGGTTTGATCCATGGAAACTCTCGTTCTTTTTACTGCCCAATTGTATCTTGATATTCAATATCATGATGTCATCATGTTGTGCATCTTGGATATGTTGTATCATAGTGGGTTTGATAAACATATGTTCTAGTAGTCAACCAAGCATGGAGAGCTTCGTATGTTCATCTTCGTAAAGATACTAGCATGTCCATTTTTTCACATGCCATTGAATACAAATGTGTTGTCCCTATCGAGGTTGATGAGGATGACCTCCTGCTCAAGGCGTCTACCACTACACCAGACTTCCCTGGATGATACTCTTTGGTGCAATCATTGTCCTTTATAATATATAGGCACTGTCACTACAACATATTCAACTCCTACTTTGAAAAGAGTTACCGGTCATTATTGTAGTCGCTGAAGATTTGACGTTTTTCCCTATATAAATAATGCCTCAAATCCTTAGTGGCATCACAATAGTTGTCAACTCAAGATCATGGGTTGGGTAATTTTCGGCATTCTTATTCAAATGTCTAGAAAAAAAACAATATTACATGCTTATCTTGCATTAGCATATACCTCATACCTTCCTTGGAAGCATCACAAAAGATTAGATACTCCTTTCCTGGTTTGGGAAGCACTAGTATTGGTGTAGATGTTAGATTTTCCTTTAGCAATATGAATCTCTACTGAAACTTATATGTCCATGCAAGTGAATCATCCTTCTTTGTCAACCTAGTCAAAGGCAAGGATATTGCATGAATGTCTTTGATGAACTAGTGGTAGTACCCTACTAGCCCTAGAAAGCTTCATATTGATATTGACGTCTTTGGTTTCTAGTAATACAAAATTGGATCCACTTTCTTGGGATCTACACAAATCCCTTGTTTAGTGATTACATAACCCAAAAAGGACACTTCTTCTCAGAATTGCTAAATTTGGCATATAGTTGATGCTACCTTAAAAGCCCCAAAGTTAGATTAAGATATTACTCATGCCATTCCTAGTTCTTGGAGTAAACCAAGATGTGATCTGTACATAAGATAAAAAACCAGTCTAGGTATTTCTTGAACACCCACTTCATCATCTCCAAAAAGGTTGTTAGCCCAAATGACATAAATACAAACTCATAATGCTCGTCCTTGTCTAAAAGCTATTTTGGGCATATCTCCATCCTGAATTATCAACTAGTCATATCCTAACCATAGATCTATCTTAGAAAACATAGTACCCCTTCCAATCCATCAATCAAATCATCAATCCTTAGCAACAAATGCTTGTTCTTTATGGTGTCTATTCAACTACTACTGAGTCTTTATGGTGACTCTGTTCAACTATTGATAGTCTATACATAGCCTCATCAAACCATTCTTCTTATTAATGAGCAAAATAGGTGCACCTCGTAGATATGTACTAGCCTGAATAAAACCCTTGTCCAATAACTCATGCAATTGTTTCTTCAATTCTTTCATTTATGCTGGTGCCATTCTAGAGGGTGGTTTCACTATGGGTTGCATTCTGGGAACAATAATTATCTCAAAATCAATCTCTTGAGGAGGTGGAATGCTAGGAACTCATCATGAAAGATATCCTAAAAATCTTTGACTATAGGTACATCACAAATACTAGGACTTCCTACCTTAGTATCAACCATGTGAATTAAAAAGCCTCACAACCCTGCCTCATCATCTTTTCCGATATGGTGGCCGATAGTGGACATGTACAAGGAATCCTCTATCTCCTTGGAAAATTCATGGCACATCTCTCACTCCAAACTCAACAACCTTGGAACTACAATCCATCACCACGCTATAGTTCTCTAAAGTGTCCAATCCTATGTTCACATCAAAACCTTGAATATCAAGTAGCATTAGATCCACTTGAAACTATATTGAGAGTAAACAACAATGTAAGATGGACATACCTCAAGCTCAATCGTGAAGCTAACAAGAGAGGTGTCAAGGAAAAGAGGTAATGGTTGACTAAAAAAATGTTGGTTAAAATGTACAATCACCTGTAATGTGATAAATGAGTGTGTCACATCTTGATAAACTATAATAGATATCAATACAAAAGCAGACAAGTTAGGATGAAAGAGTTCCATATGAGCTGTAAAAACTTGAGGGTTGACCACACCCTCGGGCCACATCATCATGTTGAGGCAAGTTGTGGCTTGAGTGTCATGACCTCTCTTTTGATCAACACAAATTCCAACCATTAGAGAGAAACCCTAAAGCTGATGCCTGACTATGAAACAAAAACTTCATTATCAATAAACATGGGTAACATAATATTAACAAAAGAAGATGAATTTTTCTTTTTCGTCATAAAACCTTATAACCAATGTCATTTCAACGACAACATATTAGTCATCCCAAATCGTATTCAACTCCATTAAATCCAAAATCAAAATCTTATTACTCATATGCAGTTAAATTCACATCAGTCACATGTACATGAAACAAAAAACTTTATATACTACCCATCTTGGGAAAGAGAGTGTACAGGGACATTCTAATTTATCTAGATTATTCTTCAATTATATCTTCTTTGTCACAACCTCTCTGCTGGATAGAATTATACCTAAAAACGTTTAAAACAACCTCATGAGACTCATATAGAGCCCCAATGAGTGGATACCTCCCATTCGAGCTAGGTACATACATCATCATCATATTAAGTATAATGAACTTTAAAGAAACTTGCAAATATTGAAAAGTCTAGCAGATAATTCTAGCATATCATCAAATCTAGTTTATAATAATATTCTAATCAATTAGAAAATGTAATCACTTAAACTAAATCCTACCTTAAAACATTTTTAAAGCATGCTTGTGAACAAATCAGTCGATACTTCTTAGATAATATTAAGAATCGTTTAGCATGAGTAACAAGTAAAGATCTAAACATTTTGAATTGATGCATAACAATAACATAATCTTTGTGACACCCCACCAGCCAAAGTAGGAACACATCATGTTGTCCTAAAGCTAAAGTACACATAAGACATAACTAGAAACAATACTATCAAATTATAAGAAATCCAAATAATATTTAGAGTGGATATAAATCCAACATTTACTACTTGTTAATAAGACAAATCATAACATATAATCTCTATAATAGAATGATTATTTTGCACAACACGAAACATAATAAAAAATTGCAAATTATCAACTAGAAGTACAAGGTATGTCACAAAATTTCAAATCATATTCTACAGAGCTTGTCATATTTTGTTTATTTGCTCTAAAACTACTTGGCTTGTTCCTAGCCAAGTAGAATTCATCATGCTAGAATTCTCATGTCAACAACTCACCGCCAATATCTTAGGGTTTAGTTAGCCGCCCTAATATATCAACGACATACCCTAGTCCACCATAGAGTTTCCTAAAGAGACTCACACCCTCATCTCATGTACACGAGATAGGAACCAACAAAACAATATATCATATATCACAACATTTCTGATATTTTCATATTTCACATATTTCATTTCATTAGAGTTTGTTCCACATGGACATAGACTTTCACAACAAGGATTTAGGGTTAGAGCCACTCCAGAAGACTAACTCCTAAATCCTTGTGGTCCAACCTTTAAGGTCTTGATCCACACTCCACAAATCCTTCTCATAATTCTCTGATTACTACAAGGAGATCCATTTTATTTCCCCATTGTGGCACTTGGGGGAACTCATAGTTTTTAGGTCACCTAAATAGATGTATCATAATTTCACTTGTTATTAATCTCTTTTACTCATCTTGAAAGAATTCAAAACATCATTTATCATATGTGTGTATTTGTTTGTCACCAAAATGACATAAAGAGGATTAAGCTTATCGAAAGAGACAAAGAAACAAGAACCACAACATTATGTAATTTCATAACATACCTGATTCTTTGCATTTTCACACCACATCATATCAAACATCAAGACTTTAGCCCAAGACATAATCTCATAATCCATCATTTACCCTAAAAAAGGTTTCTAGAAATGATCGATGCATGTCAATTCAATCTCAACATTTTTTCTTATCAAATCATTTCATATCAAAATTCTCATTAAGTATTAACAGAGACATTAGAACTTGCAACAATATAAGCATATAAACATCTCATGTCATTGATCATGCTCATAACAAGCTTTTAATACAACATATTTTTATTTCATTCAATTTCTATTCATATGAATAAATCTAAAAGCATAAATGTACATAGCACACTTAATAATTCTCTCCACTATTTACTACAATTTAGTTAGGCTACTATTAAACACATAATTGATCTCATTTATAATCCATCAAAGAAGGAAATTCTAAAAATACAAGTATCCTAACGCATAAATGCATTCCAAACATTTTTTATGAATAAATTTACATCCTTGGGCTTCATCTTGTAGTTGAATTAAACTACACTTATGTAGATTGCCCAATCCCTTATGTATGAGTATTTTCCATTATTATCATGTATCTCACCACATTAGGGTAGGGTTAGGGTTAGGGTTAGGTTTTTAGATCCAATTATTATCTTTCTTCATTTTCCTTTATTTCATAATCACTAGTCATAACTTTTTTGATATCATGTTCAATATTACTCTTGAAATCAAAATATTTTAAATTTACTAAATGCATAAAGTTTCTCTCTCATTGAATTTCTTAATTATATGATTTAATGTACTTCACTCATTTTAGGTCAACCCATATATTATTAAAATAAATAAACTACATAATTTATCATAACCATTTCATTAAAATTTCATTCTTAACTTGTCATCACCATTCAGTTCATTCTTGTCATTCAGATAATTTAATGTTATTAATAAATAAATAAAAATCTTATATTACACTGCTATATTGCAGTCTACATCATGGTCATTCGAGTTCTTACTAATAGAAACTTGTCTGACACCACACCTTGTAAAACTACATAATTATCCAAAAATTACTAAAATTTTGGAAGCATGTCTAAAGTGGAGTTTTCCAACTATAGTTAAAATTTCACATCAATTGGATGTAGCAATAAAAGAAAAAATTGAAAAACCTGACTGCTATATTTCATCCTGCAAGTTTGGTCGATTGAGTTTGTCCTAGGAAAAATTAGATGACAAGTAAGTCATTAAACATTCAAAAATTCTGTTATTTTGCAAGAATGCTTAAATCGGAGTTATCCAATCTATATCCAAATTTCAACAAAATCAGAGTTGTATATAAAAATCATTTAGTACACCACTATACATATCAAAATCAGTATTCATATGTTACAAAACCCATAATTTTGGACGATCAAGGTCCGTCATTCTCAAAAGCTATTTATTTGAAATAAAAGCATATTTAGAGTTTCTAGTTATGTTTAAAGAATCACGAGTTAGACTATAATCATTAATCAAGCTTTAATGATTGATAAATCTAGTTAAGAATACAACTATCCAAGTAAACCCTAATTAGATGGTTAATTTGAAAATAAATCATTACAAATTATCCCCTCCTTTTAGGATTTTGTCCCAAATCCATGAAAACATCTAAACAAATATCATATTCTAATCATTCATTGCTCTGGACATCAAGTTAGAATGATTTAGTTTTTGTCTTTATTTTATATGACATTATTTTTAGCATTAGAGGGATGTTTCATCCCTTGTCATCATCATATCTCTCTCTTTGAGTATTACAAACACTTACTTCAAAAATTTTAGTAATACATCATTTATCAAGATGTGATTCACATTATCTTTCATATTCTTTTAAATTTTGATTATGTATCTCATGGATCAAGACTATAATTCATTGTACACTGTTATCTGCATTCATCAACTTTCTTCATAAAGAAGATCATTCAGTGGGCTTCATCATTAGTTATCAACTTTTTATTATAATTTGAGATTCAAACTCGTATTAAAATTTGTTAGGGAGTATCTTCATAATTAATTACACTTTCATATTTCTAATTTAAAATTCCATGCTTGTCTTAGGCATCATATTGAATTATATAATCCTTTGTATTTTACCATTTTATCCTTTTCTTATAGTCATGCATATTTTTATACTTCCAAACTGTCTTCATTTGGATGCTTGGTCAGGGTATCTAGTAGAAGTATAGTCAGTAGTTCCATATTAGCTTAACTCAATATGCAAATACTTGATTAGATATTGAGTTCAATCTGTATGCATTCATTCAAGTTTTGTTCAACATATGTATTGTCATTTAGCCTTAGATCCTATTGTCCTTGTAGACTCATCTAACCTAACATCTGATACGAAATTCTTGGAACCTCTCTTATGATCAACATAAATGCTAACCATTAGAGAGGAACCCTAAATCTAATCCCCTGTAAAGCAACAAAAACTTAATTATCAATAAACACGAGTAACATAGCATAAGAAAAACAAAAATATTTTTTTATTTTTCACAATAAAACCTTGTAACCAATGTCATGCCAATGACAACATATTCTGTCATCCCAAATCATATTTAACTCCATTAAAGACAAATTAAAAATCTTGTTACTCATATGTAGTTCAGTTCACATTTGTTTCATGGACATGAAACAACAGACTTAGTATACTACCCATATTAAGAAAGAGAGTATACATGGACATTCTGATCCATCTAAATTATTCTTCTATGACATCTTCTTTGTCAAAACTTCTCTATTGGATAGAATTATAATGAAAACATTTGAAACAACCCCATGAGACTCTTATAGAGCCCCAGTGATTGGAAACATCTCATCATCAACAGGTTAAGTATAAAGAACTTTAAAGATATATGCAAATATGGAAAAGTCTAGCAGAAAGTTCTAGTATATAGTCAAATATAGTTTCTAATAATATCCTAATCAATAAGAAAAAATAATCACCTAGAACATATCCAACTTCAAAACATATTTGGAGCATGTTTATGAACAAATTAGTAAATACTTCTTAGTTTAGATTGGCAATCCTTTAGTATGATTAAAAAGTCAAGATCTAAACATTTTGAATCAATAGATAACAATAACATCATGTTTGTGTCACCCCACCAACTAGACTAGGAACACATCCTATAATCCTGAAGCTGAAGTACACATAAGACAACTATTCCAAAGTATACTATCAAATGACTAGAAATCTAAATTATATTCAGAGTGGATATAAATCCCAACATTTACTACTTTTCAACAAGATAGATCAAAATTAATAAGATAATCTCCATAAAAATGATTTATTTATCACAATAAGAAACATAATCAACAATGGAAAATTATCAACAAGTAGTACAAGGAATGTCACAAACTTTTAAATCATATTTTACACGGCTTGTCATCTTGTATTCCTTTGCCCTAAAACTACTTGGCTTGTACCCCACTAAGTAGAAGTTTCCTTTCCTATTTCTCGTATCAACAATTCACCTTCACAGTCATAAGGTTTATATGGATACCCTAATATATTAACAATAGACCTTGTTCTCCACATTGTTGCCTAATGAGGCTCACGTCCTTATCTCGATTACACGAGGTAGAAAATAGAAAATTAATATATAACATATCACATCACTTCTGATTTTCATATTTCACATATTTCATTTGGATGGGAGTCTATTCCTCATGAATATAGACTATGACAACAAGGATTTAGTGCCTGAGCCACTCTAGATGAATCACTACTAAATCCTAGTGGTATAACCTTTAGGGTATCGATCCACACTCTGGAAATCATACAGATAATTATCTGATTATTACAAGGAGATCCATTTTATTTCTCCAGTGTGGCACTTGAGGGAAACTCATGGTGTTCAGGGAACCTAACTAGATGTATCATCATTTCACTTGTTATTAATATCCTTTACTCTTCTTGAAAGAATTCAAAACATCATTTATCATATGTGTGTATTTTCACGGAACTAGAATCGCATAAAGAGGATCAAGCTTATCAAGAGAGATAAAGACTAAAACTAGAATCAAAATAATAGTATGTAATTTTGCATCATATCTTATTCTTTCCATTTTTACATCACGTCGTAGTAAGCATATGTAGGGAAATAGGGTGGCAGAATAGGTAGCACAAACAAAAAAATTATTGCCATATTTCCAATAAACCAGCAGATCGTGTCAACAACTATATAATGGAAATGATGGTTTTGAGGATATACTTGGTCCTAGATCAAGTCCAGCAACATACTCCTCCTCATTGTATATGCACAACTATCTTCTAGTTGCACTAGGACTCATTTGTGGCTCCTTCATGGACACCAAACCCAAACATTGTCATCTGCAACAACTCCTCTTGTCATGGATTGCTGGCTGACGTTGTCCTCCTAGCGGCAGACAACAACCTCTAACCTCTAGAGTATTCTACACAGACCATTAGGAACTCCACATTCTCCTACCAGACCCAACAAGATGGAATTGTCTGCTTTTGTCAATGTACTAGTTACTGACATGCTCTCCCATAATTGATCCTCAATTGTTCTCTCCTTTGCTATCCCTCCCTTTGACTGGTAGGACTTGCTTGGGCTTTCTATTGGTTACCACAACCAGAGAGCACAATAATTGTTAGAGCAACGAATTCTCAATTGTGTGTCTTGGGAAGCTCCCAAAACCCCTCTATTTATAGTAGAGGTCAAGGTTAGGTTACCCAATGAGTGTGGGAGTAGAAGGGTCCAGAATCATGAAGTTTCTAAAACCTGGAAATGGAAAACCAATCATCTCGCAAAGTGAGATGGTCATTTCATGCAATGTTCTATTCTAAATCATATTGGTATTCAATGCCTGATTAATGCTAAACATGATACAACATCAATCCTTATTCCAATCGAATAGGCAACTGAACTGCATGACCCAAAATGTGAACTGGTCATCTCACACAGTGAAATCATCATTTCACATTTTCTACTACGTGAGACGGTTGTTTCACAAGTGAGATGGTCGTTTCACTTGTCCAGTTCAATCAATGTCACATTTTCCACTATGTGAGATGGTTGTTTCAAAAGTGAGATGGTGGTTTCACTTGTCCAGTTCAACCAACATTGATTCCAATTGACTTGACACTCCAACCATTTGGTTCAACACTTGAATCGGTCAGTTCAGAGTCCAGCTAGTCAATTTTTAACTTCAGTTGTTTAATTGAATACCTAAACACCTTTAGTATTCAATCAAAACAACATACATGAATATACTCCTTTAATCCTACTGTATCCTATGTGTATGACCTTATAGGTCCAGAATTATGTTGGCAGCGAATGTCCATAAAAATTTATGACATCACAAGCAAAGAATAGTGCCTATTGACACATCATTGTTACCAAAATAATATGGAAAGTTGGAGAAGTAATTCAACCTACAATCCTTTATTAGTGTTATAGTGATTGCATATTTCCTTTGTCTCTGATAACAAAATTTAACTTGAGGCATGGAATTGTCATCCTCTCAACATTCAATCCATGTTCCTTGAACTAGAGTAGACTGTCCGAGATGCATTTGAGTTCATATATCATATATTGAATCACATGAGTACGACTATACATTTCTCAGTATCACTTATTAAGAGGCCCTAGATATCAATATCTTATAGGAGGGAAAAATCCCATCTACCTCACCCATACTCAAATCCCCATGTGTCACAACTACCCAATCATCACCTTTATGGAAACCCTTATGTCATGATTACATTTGATGATGTCAAAGTATACCAAATGACATCTAATGAATGTAGTGACTTCTGGTCTAAGAACCACAATCACCGTTATCACTATGAGAGATGATTCTGACTACCATTCCATGGTTTCCATACACCACTCTCATGGTGGGTCTTTCAGATACATTGTTCTCTATCATGTACATGTGTTCTTGAATTGATATCACATATCATGACTAATGAGATTCTGTTATCAGTCAATAGACACTCTAGTCTTATGTATTATTGTTGTTTATTTTTCTTCCATAGTAATATCCAACTATGGACATAACAAGAATGTATGTGCTCTTAGCATCCATATTATCTCATTGCTCAAGTCACATACTTGAAGACATACATCATCAAAAAACATAATTCTCTAAACATCTACTTACGCCTGTGTCATCATCTCATGAATGAGACAAACATAATAGATAGAATTACCTTTATTATTACATGTTGGTAGGTATGCCCAGAAAGCCAATCACGTGATGGTTGTAATGGCATAACATGTAAATGATTTGATTCATTATAAAGGCAAGATTCCAATTTATTTTGTATATTCAATTATGAGATAATAAATAACATAATAAATGTCTTAGAAATGAAATTACTTGATGACGTATGTCTTCAAGTTGAGGACCAAAACGATGAAGTCATAGAGATGTTAAGATTTTATATATTCTCATTATGTCCCTGGTCAATCGTTATTATGGAAGGTAGATAGACAACAATAACACATAAGATCAGAGTGTGAGTTGGTTGATGGTAGAGTCACATTAGTTATGATATGGAAATATCAAAGCAAGCACACATATACATGTTAGAGAATAATAAATCAGATAGACCCACCGAGAGACTGACACATGGAAGCCATCATCATGGAAGTCATAGTCAGCTCTCATAGTGATGGTGGTGGTTTTTGTTCTTAGACATGAAATTACGACACTCATAACATGTCATTGAGTACACTGACATCATCAAATGCAGTCCTGAAATATGGGCAGTTCTAACTGTGATGATTGGGTGACTTTGACACATGTGGACTAAATGTGAGTGATAGAGCTGGGATTTGTCCCTCTGACAGGAGTATGATATCCAAGGCCTCTTGATTATAGAGAATGAGAAAAATATGGCCATACCCATGTGAGTCAATATGTGATATTGAGCTTACATATATCTCAAGAACTCTACTCTAGTTCAAGGAATAAGACTGAATAATAATCAGGATGACTACTCCATGCCTCTAGTTCCATCTGGATATCAGTAACAGAGGAACTATACAAACAATGTAACACCTTACAAAGATTGTAGGTTGAAGTTTCTCCCCATCTTTCCATTCACTTGGGTAGAACTGATGTGCGACTAGGCACCACTCTTTCCTTGTGATGTCATAAGCTTGTTATGAACATTCATTACCAATGTGATATGCAACATATAGGGTCACACACATAGGAACTCATCTAGAAGAGGAGTTTGATCTTAGATGATAATTGAATTGATTACTAAAGTATTTAGGTATTTCAATTCACACCACGTATCAACTGACTAGATTTCTAAACAATTTGTTCTAGTGTTGAGACAGTCATTTGGAGTGTCAAGTTAATTGTATTGTGCATTAGGTGGAATTCAGCTTGAAACGACCTATGAGACAGGTGATATGAGACACCTATTTTTCTTGCACCAAATAGCCGTATCAGGGGTGCAATTTGATTCCATCAAAGATTGGTGTTGATGTCAAGTTGGGTACTAATTAGAATTGAATTTCTGATATATGTGCAAAACTATAAGGTGTGAAATGACTGTCTGGTGTGCCAGATGACCATCTTGCTGGACAAGATGACCGTTTCAGTGCACAACAATTGTAAAACTTCTAGAATTGTTGTGAAAATTTGAGATTGTCCGGTCCTTTCCACTCCCATTTTAGTCCCGTATTAGCTGGGGACTGGGAACCCTGACCCTAACCCATCCTATATATAGAGGGATATTGAGGACTTCCTAGACATAAATACAACACAGACAATTGAGAAATAGTTGCTCTAAAATTTGTTATCCTATCTGGTTGTGGTAACCACGAGAGCCAAGGCAAGTCCTACCTAACTAGGGAGGGATATCTAAGGGAGTGAAATAACTGATGATCATTGTTGATGGAGAGTATGTTGGTGACTAGTACACCAACAGGAGGGACAACTCCTTTCTATCCGTTCTAACAAGATGACACGAGTTCTAGTTGGTCTGTGTGGACTACTCTAGAGATAGGAGTCCTTTGGCTTCTACTAGGAGGGTAACGTCAACTCACTTAGTTAGATCTGAACAGCTTATGTAGCCGGTGTCTGAGTCTGTTGTCCATGGAGGAGCAGTCAGACAAGTCTGAGTGCAACCAGGAGATGCACATACATTGTTACATCCTTGAAATTTGTGGATTTCAAGCCTAAATAAAATTAGGGAACATATAGTAATGAAGAGTTTTGACGGGTCTTGGTTGATGAATCCAAACCTTAGACTCATAATAAATGATCAATTTAAATTAATAATGTACTTTTAAACATATGTGTTCATATGGGGAGAATATAAGATGCAATAGTTACCGAATCCTCAAATGTGGTGATTAAGAATATGAATAAGCTCATGGAACCTTTGGAAGGTCAAGGTGTGATTCATGGGCATTAGGGAAACATCTTGGTCTAGTTGGTTAATCAGAGTTTACATATGGGCTCCTAAGATGTGTTTTTATGTGTTATTGATATTGGTGATCATAATAGATATCTAAGATAATATATGGATTAGATAATTAATTAAAGGATTATCCACACATTTATTGGAAGCCAAATAATGGAACAATATTTAAGTTTCCGAAAGGAAATTGGAAACATGGTTTAAAGGAAAAAGAGGAGTTTGGTATATAAAAGGTAACCCAGTGAACCCCAATTTTGAAGTATAAGTGGAAAAGGATTTAATGAGTTCCATGTGGGGAGGATATTACATTTAGGAAATGTGTTGATGAAAAAAAGAGAGAGAGAGAATAATGAAAGTGCTTTGGATCCGTGTGCCTATGATAAAAGAATAAAAGGGGAATATCTCCTTCCAAAGTTGATTTTGAGTGGTTTTGAGAGAGATGCCTTTTATATTTTTTCTTTTAATCCTAAACTATGATAATCTCTCCCTCTCACCCGAGATATATGAACATGGAGACTTTCCCAGAAGGCAGCGTCTGTTCCTCGCAATGAAAAGAGGTGACCCATGGCCTGCCGCTATATCCCTCTCCCTTCCTTTCTCTTACGTGGCAACCCATTAGGGTTTTGGGGTGGTAGGCGTATATATAAAGAAGACCTTAGGCATCCCTTCCACCAACAAGAATGTTGACAATGGCCACCACAACCTCAGTAGATCTCTGCAGAAAGTATGACCATATAAACCCATGATCTTCTTCATTTTCCTCCTGTGATCAACCTGTTTGGGCAAACTGGTATTTGGCTGCAAACGATGCTCTCATCCTTAGAGGGAGGAGGCCACCAGCGATGACTTGAGTATACTATAGGTATATACGCCGTCTTATCTACTACTAGCATATACTACCATTTCTCCCACAACGGACCAGCAGCTCTGTGGACTATTTCTCCACGAGTCCTGGTCGTGGCATCATGTTGTGACTGCCATGGAAGGCCCATGGTGCCAAGCAGGTGCGTCGGAGAGATATGGGTGCACAGGGAGCATCCACACCATAGCCGTGCTTAGAGAAGGAGGGAACAAATCTCCTACCTGACCGTCGCAGGTTTGGTTCACGATACAGTAGGCCACTCGAGGGAGGTGGGAGACGATGATGGGGAAAAAGACCCGCATACCCCTGAGGCATAGAACGCCTGGTAAGTGTAAAACTAGTTTTTCATTATGTTTTTAAGTGCCCTCCGTGTTGGGCCACGAGGCAGATGGGGCTTTGAAACATTGGTCAGGCCCGCCACATAAGTATTACTAGAAAATGTCTAAAATAATGACATGCCCTAATCTAATTGGTTCAAATCTTGTTAACTTGGAATTATTATAGAAATTTCTAGGTTGCTCCGATGATAGTAAAAATATATATCATTTTGATCAGCAGAACGAGATGAATCCAACTAAAATACTCTCTGAATCTGATTATGCTTGTAGTTCTAAAAGTATGTGTATTACTTGTGTTAATGTGATTAGTGTAAGGAAAAAACCTAGATTTTGCTTAATCTAATGCTTAATTGATTAGATTAGGTTATGATAAGATAATACCTGATCTTGATATGTATAATGAGGAAATCTGTGATAATGATGTATAATGGATGAGTCCAAATCAGTCATCTTATATATAATGATTTAGGGTTGTGAAGCCAGTATAGATATCTTGCTATAATCATAATGATGAGTAATATGATTTAGGTGTCACAGGTAATCAAATGTGCTTAAAGTTGAAAATTAGGGTTTCTCCTAATATGCATAACTAAAATTGTAATCTTGGAAACCATGCTATGATAGAATTAAGGTTTGTAACCCTAACTTATAGTCCAAACATGAGATAGTCCTAAACCCTAGTTTTGGAGTGCATCTAGATCTAAATAATATAATATGAATACATGGTGACACATATGTAGTATGCTTTGTTTCAGATACTTGTTGATTACATGCTTTGTTGCCTGGATGTTTGGACACACTCTTAAAGTATATGATGTTCTTCATGATTTCTGCAATGGCATAAGGTACGTGGTTACACTTATGAATAAATGTATCAAATTCCAAGATTACCGATGTTTCTCGATGAGATTGAATGAAAGATAAACTGCTTGCTTGTTTATTTACTTCTTGTATATTATAAAGTTCCTATGAGTATCATGTAAAGTAAATAAAAATATTTTGAACCTTGAATTAGACTGATCTTAAGGGTAATGCACACGAGCCCCAGAGGGACAGTGATTACACCTGAGGTAGTTGACCAGATATGGGTTACAATATGAAAACAAGTTTATGTTCTTATATGCACATGAAAACTGTTGAATATATGCTTACTTGTGATTATTGGTTGAACCCACGTACCAGTATAGAAATATACTGACCACGTATTTGTTTGTCAGTGTTTTAGGTATCAGATATACTTGATTCATGGACATGAGGGTACAGATAAAGATATTGAAGACACTACAATTTAATCATGAAGGTTTAGTCTTAAAGGTTTATCTTCACACATGTAAAAGTTAATTCTTTTTAAAAGTTATGTAACTCCTTAGAGGAGGTTTTTATGCAAACATGTAACTATTTGATTATTAATGTAAATTGTTTACTATTTTGTATTATTTCATAAATCTTGTCCTGGAATTTATGATTAACGATATGTGACTTTAAGGTTTTTTAGACACTCAAAAGCGTGGGTCGTTACATTTGGTATCAGAACACAAATTCATCAACTAATACTTAAAAATATATAATTTCAAATCATCCTTAGAAATAATAAGAGAAAAATTAGGTTTCTCATCTCACATTTTTTTCTACTTCTCATCTCTTTTCTTGAAAAACCTTGAAAAGAAATTGATTATTAGATAAGTAAAATGTGAAAAGATATAACCTTTCATGTAGGTCCCTCTAGAGAGGGTCCACATTAGAGAGATACATATAGGAGTAAGCCCTTGCATAGAGGAAGGACTTGGATTAGGGTATGAAAACTCTAGAGATTCAAGGGATAGAGAAACCCTGAGAGGTAGAGTATAGTCCCTAAACCTAACCTTAATACCTTAATCTTAATTAGTTAACATGGTGTGGTGGTATGGGACACCACCCATCTGAAACTTGAAATCAGGCATAAGAAGGTAAAAGGATGGGTGTAGGTGACCCAGTCTCTTATGCATGAGTGCATGAGGAGCATCACCCTTAGGTAAGAGATCTTAAGAAATATATGAACCCCACAGTTATATTTATATATGAAAATAAAATTTTGTATAACTTGCTCAAACCTCTTATGTTGTCTCTAGAAGTTTGGTGATGGTGGTCAAGCCCCTGGAGGGGAAGGCCGATGTAGCACCAAGCCCCTAGAGGGGAAGGTGACCCAAGTTCATTGAATGGACATAAACCATGAGGGGGTATTCTAGAAATTGAGAAATCATGGGTTGATATGTTATAATGATAAAAGTTACGCCTAATGAAAAAGAAAGAGATGTGTATGAAACCTTTAGGTTTAGTGTGCCAACCTGGGGTGGGCCAACCCAAAGAGTGGGAATATGACCTATGAGGGAGGCCAAACCTAGATCTTGGGATCAGGTTGTGGCTAGAGAGCCTAACCCCCTCCTATGAGCCGAGAAGGCACCCTAGGCTAGGACTTTCCCTTAAGGTAAGTAATGAACATATTTTACTAATTGAGATAACCTTAATCCTCACCTAGAGGGATGAAGAGTTAAAGAGAAAATAAAAAAATGAAAGCTCTTAAATTTTTTGAACCCAGGGATGCCAACTCTGAGTGATACAACTGGTCAAACCCAGGAGGGAAGACCAGTAAGGCACCAAGCCCAGGAGGGAAGGTGGCCTAAATGGATGACCAAGCCCAAGAGGGAAGGTCATGAAATGGTCAAGCCCAGGAGGGAAGACCAAGCAGGCACCAAGCCTAGGAGGGAAGGTTTCCTAAGTCCACAATGCAGTTGTTTAAGATCAAGCCCCTGGAGGGGAAGATCACAGAGGTCAAGCCCATGAGGGAAGACTGACATGGAACCAAGCCCTGGAGGGAAGGTGGCCCGAGCCCAATGATGGGATGACACTGCATTATGTGTACTCAAAAGTGAGAGATGAAGGCATTCTGGGTTAAAGATTTAAATAAGAGAATAAGATGCTTAAAAGATGTAAAATCTCAAAAGAAACCCTTAAGGAGGGTAGAGTCCTAATGCAATCCTAGGGTCAAGTAGGGTGTATTAGAGGTACCGAGGACTGATGGGTTGGGATTTGATATTCTTTGAATGCACATGACCATGTGGTTGGGAGCTAACAACTAGGTTTATCCAAGGTACATGACTCTGGAGATTAGCTACCTCCATGAGGATCATGTAGCTAATGGGTGAATGTGAAAAACACTCTTTATGCATAAGGATGAGATCACTCCAAAGGTACCTATACCCCTAGATACCTCAAGGAATTGGCTAAGACTTATAAAACATGAGGTGTAAATATAAATGATGTAATGAAGTCATGCTAACTTGAGAGAAGTTGTGACCTAACTTAGAGTAAGAAAAGGGACACTTGACTTCATGGAATATAAAAATGCTATGAAACTAAGAACAAGTAAGTTTAGAGTCATATCAAGTATGATTCAACTTAATGTGTGAAATTGAAAGGTAATTTGTGGATGTGCCATCTCCACTCTTGGAATGAAATGAACTAGGTGTTTGGGCTGCAGCCAAATGCTTATTTCATTACATTATGAGGGAGGGAGATTGGGTAGACACACATTATGTTTAAAATTGAGAATAAATGTCTAAAGTCAAATGTGTAATGGCATGAACTAGGGTTAGAGGTGTCACCTCACACTTGTGTGAAAGTAATGAATAATAGGTTGGAAACCTAGGTGAAAATAGAAATCACCAAGTAATAATGAAATCATCAAGAGATGATGGGACTATTAGAGATATGGATATACTTGAATTTCAATTCAAGTGCCAACCTTAGTAATAAAATGACAATTGATTAAGTGGGGTCTTAACCCTATGTTTTGAAAATAATGTGAGTTATCATTCACCTAGGCTTAGTGGGCCTAAATTTCGAGGACAAAATTCCTTTTAAGGAGGGGTGAATGTTACATCCTTGAAATTTGTGGATTTCAAGCCTTAATAAAATTAGGGAACATATAATAATGAAGAACTTTGACAAGTCTTGGTTGATGAATCCAAATGTTAGACTCATAATAAATGATAAATTTAAATTAATAATGTACTTTTGAACATATGTGTTCATATGAGGCGAATATAAGATGCAATAGTTACCAAATACTCAAATGTGGTGATTAACTATATTAATAAGCTCATGGAACCTTTGGAAGGCCAAGGTGTGATTCATGGGCCTTAAGGATACATCCCGGTCCAGTTGGTTAATCAGAGTTTACATATGGGTCCCTAAGATGGGTTTTTATGTGTTATTGATATTGGTGATCATAATATATATCCGAGATAATATATGGATTAGATAATTAATTAAAGGATTATCCAAACTTTTATTAGAAGCCAAATAATGGAACAATATGTAAGTTTCCTAAAGGAAATAGGAAACATGGTTTAAAGAAAAAGAGGAGTTTGGTATATAAAAGGTAACCCAGTGAACCCCGATTTTGAAGTATAAGTAGAAAAGGATTTAATGAGTTCCATGTGGGGAGGATATTTGATTTAGGAAATGTCTTAATGAAAAATATATAGAGAAAGAGAGAATAAAGAAAGTGCTTTGGATCCGTGTGCCTATGATAAAAGAATAAAAGGGGAATATCTCCTTCCAAAGTTGGTTTTGAGTGGTTTTGAGAGAGGTTCCTTTTATATTTTGTCTTTTAATCCTAAACGACGATAATCTCTCCCTCTCACCCGAGATATATGAACATGGAGACTTTCCCAGAAGATAGAGCCTGTGCCTCACAATGAAAAGAGGTGACCCATAGCTTGCTTCCATATCCCTCTCCCTTCCTTTCTCTTACGTGGGCACCCATTAGGGTTTTAGGGTGGTAGGGATATATATAAAGAAGACCTTACTTGTCTTTTATAAATTAGCAGGACTAGATCAATGGGGATGTTTTCTCTTTGTAACTGAAATTTTTAGATTATGATGTTGCTTTTGATTTTGAATCGACATTAGCAAAACTGACATTAGACATCAGATATGTACTAGCGAGGGAGATTTGGATGTCAAAAGTGGGATGCAAAATTGTTAGACAGGAAGAAAGGCTACGTTTTTGTTACATCTTTGTCAATTGTAAAGAGAAGTATTTTTTACGACATATTTTATAAGTTTAGTCAAACTAAATGTAGTTAATTAATATTTTTTTTTTGTGATTGCAAAGTCGATGACTAATATTCTTTAGAAAGAAGCTATCTTCTCTTTTAATGACTCTTGCATGGAAAGCATCACCACCTTGAAGCCTTCACTCACCACCACACCCATCATCTGAGCATAGGACTACTTTCAACCTTTTGAGATCATGTGTGATACTAGTGGTTACATAATGGGAGCAGTCTTAGGAAAGAATATTGATAAAAAGCATCATGTCGTATACTATGTCACCAAGACACTTGATGAGGCACATCAAAACTATGCCATAACAGAGAAAGAGTTATTTGCCATTATGTATATCTTTGACACGTTATGATCATATCTTGTTGGTTCATGTTGGCTAAATTAGACATTACCCTTTGTTTTGATGATGACAAACATTTCACACTTGTGGACAAACATGTTATTTGAGTATTTTAGGGTTCAAAGGAATAAG
The DNA here is from genome assembly GCA_963693085.1 of Alisma plantago-aquatica. NCBI lineage: Eukaryota > Viridiplantae > Streptophyta > Magnoliopsida > Alismatales > Alismataceae > Alisma > Alisma plantago-aquatica. The sequence goes on from OY856410.1 coordinate 282,296,077, forward strand.
GAAATCCAACTTAGTGGGAAGATGAAGATCAATTCAAATTGAAGATCAAATATGCTTAATTGTATAAATATTCATGATTGTACTCAAATGTAAACACTTGTTCAAAAATATAATGTACAAGTACTTAGACATCATGTAAATCAAGCATTAGATCTTCCCTACCCACCTATAACCCTTAGATAGATTTCCCCCCAAAGTGATAGTCACCAACACACGTTGTAACACACACTTAGTAGGTGATTCAAAAGTCTAAAATAGGGACACCCTTGATTGAATAACTTATCGAATGAGAGACACTCGGTCGAAGTTATTGTCGACTATGAACCACCTTGGTTGAACGTGAGCGCACTATTCAACAACTTACACAACCGTGCTCTAAAATAGTCTTCGGTCGAAAATAATATCGATTGAGTAAGCTTCAGTCTAAAGCTTGTAACTGTTAGATTGAGTGGCTGGTAGTTGGGAGTTGAAAATAGACGTCTCGATACTTTTTCCTAAAACCCAAGCTCAGTCAAAGAAAATATTAACCAAGACACAATTTGATTGACCAAATTGTCGACCGAGCAGGGTTTTGGATTGTTCTTTTAAAGCACGAACAAATTAGCAATTGCTAGACAACTAATGTACAACTAATGGCTAGTTAAGCACTAAGAACACTCTAAACACTCCCTAAAACGTCCCTAGACACTTGGAAACCATTCTTATAAATAAGGGAGGTCTTAGGACACCTAAAGCACCTAAGCTACACTTGAGCATTCACTATTGAGAGCAATCAAGCTAAGCTTCACTTGTTGGTTTTCTCCTTGTGCTGTAGAAGGTGTCCTATAGCTACAATCTCCTAGACACCACACATAACCACGTTCATCTTAGTTGGATAGGAGATTCTAATGCTTGATATAGGATCAAAGCATTGTGCTTCATTATTGTATTCCCTTCTTCCAATCTCGCTTCACATGTACAAGTTGTAATTGATTCTTGGCTACTCCAAGATCGTGGAGGCTTCTTGAAGGAGCACAAGTGAAGCTACTTCTTGGTGGAGAAATCTACTTCAAGAGGAGCTTGAGATTACTTCAAGGAAGGCTACTTCAAGGGTGGTTGGAGCTTCTTCCAAAGGACGTCTATCTTAAGGTGGTGGAGTTATTTCTAAGAGGAGAAAGCTACTCCAATCGATTGAAGTTACTTCAAAGAAGGATGCAACAAGGAGGATTGAGGCTACTTCAAGGGAGGTTATTATAGTTTATGTAACATCCTTGCGAGGTAATGAAATTAATCACTTTTAAAATCCCAATTGGAAACAATTGGATAGTGGACCGACAACCTTTGTATTTAAAGGTTGGAACCACTCCAAACACAAGTGTCTTACTTGTTTCCTTCTCCTTCTTTGGTTGAGTGTTTTAATTATCTTTAAATATTCAAAAATCTCTATTCACCCCCCTCTAGATCTTCAATTAGTATCAGAGCAGGTCTTCAAGGAGCCATAACAGGTCTTGAAGAATGGGGGACAACATGTTGAGCAACCTCAACCTTGAAGGAACTCACGTAACTCGGCCACCACCTTTTGATGGAAGCAACTAAACCTACTAGAAAAGAAGAATGTAAGTTTACTTCCAAGGACTCAACTTCGAGCTATGGAGGATGGTGTCTACTCCGTATGTGCTTCCCACAACCAAATATGCAATGTGAGATCCCAACACAGTAAACTAAGTTCAATTAAATGCCAAAGCAATAAGCATATTATATTGTTCTATTTTAGTAAGTGAATTCAATAGAATATCCTCATGTGATATAGATTATGATATATGGCATAAACTCTCCATAACATATAAAGGAATTACCCAAGTAAAAAATACCAAAATTAATATGCTTAAGCAACAGTTTGAACAATTTCATATGCAACTGAAATGTATGCAAGATTTTCTTCCATTGTTAACAACATAAGTTCATTAGGAAAATATATAAGTGAATAAGATCAAGTGTCCAAAATTCTCAGGTCTTCTCCTCCAAAATACAAACCAAAGGTGACGACTATTGAAGAAGCAAATGATCTCACCATAATGAGGATAGAGCAGCTGATTGGAAACCGAGAAACTCATGAGGTCACCCTTGAAGAATAAGAAAGAGTGGAGGTTGAGCTTCAAAAGGGAAAAAGGAAGGACATGGCCTGGAAAGATACAACAAAGACTCCATTAAAAGTCATCATTCAAGAAAGTGATGAAACAATTGAAGGAGATGATGAATAAGATGCACTCATTGTGAATGGTAAGAAATATAGAAGGTATAAATCTAACAAGAATTCTAATTCTTCTTCCTCTTCTTCCCTTAGGTGTTTTGAATGTGGCAAGAAAGGACATGTGAAGAATGAATGTCCTAAAATCAAGAAAGTAAACAAGTCTTTCTTCAAAAAAAAGGACAAAGAAGATAAAGCTTACAAAGCTGCTTGGGACAAATCATGTGAAGAAAGTGGAAGCGGGGAGGAGGAAATTGCATGTCATATGACCAAAGAAGATGAAAAAGAGGACTCAAGTGAGGTAAGAATTCTTGAAAATGAGGACTCAAGTGAGGTGAGTCTCCAAGAGATACATGAAAAATATATTGACTGTAAAAAGAAATTAAAGAGGCGTGCAAAAACTAATGATGATTTGCATGCTACGCTATATACACTCTCTTATGAAAATGAAAGTCTCATATGTGAAAGAGATGCCTTAAAATCTTCAATTAATGAGCATAATATCAAATTGCTTGCTATAGAAACAAACTATAACTTTCTTTTCCAAGAAGGTTGAATTACTTGCTAAAATATATGATCTTCAAACTCAGCCTATTTTATGCACTCATTTAGATTATGATGTTATTGTCAAAGAAAGAGACAATTTTCTATCTAATCTATATCAAGAAAAATTAGATATTAAAAGAAAAATAGATGGAATTGGTAAGTTGGAAAAAATATATTAGTAGCTTGAAAAATAAAGATATCCTTGATAAAATCCTAAAGGACTCTTTTGGAAAAATCGGGAGGAGAGGTATAGGCTATGTACCCAAAGAAAAATCCTATCAAAAACCTAGAACTAGAAAGACACAAGTACCCAAGACAAAGGTCATGTATGTACCAAAAAACACTCCACCTCATGACCACAATGGTAAAAAGAGAAATGAAATTTATTTTATATGTTGTCATTATTGTCTATGTCTTGGACATTATTCATTTTCATACCCTTATAAGAGAAATAAAGATAAGGATCTAGTTTGGGTTCCAAAACCACAATCTTATAAATATGAGGATATTTAGTTGAGACGACCTAAAACTAAATTTGAAAATATGATTGTCTTATCTCAACTAAACATAGCTTGAAATTGCATATTTTTCATGATTTGATTAGAAATAACAAGATGTTTTGCTTGAAATTGATAATTTCACACAGAACCAGTTTCGATCGACAATATACTCGACTGAGGGTCTCTCCGGTCAATGAAACTGGAGACCAAAGATTGTTCCGTTCAAAATCATATATGTTGGCAAACTATTTCAGATGATAAATATCTCATTCGAGAAATCTTCCGGTCGAATAAATTATCGACTGAGTATTATTCAGTAAAGAGTTTATTACTGAATCAATCAACTTGTGGCTATATTCAATCTTGTTGCTTAAAAATCTTCAAAAAATATTCCAAATTAGTTATTCTAAAATACAATATGATTTAATAAACATCTCTATCCAAAAGGACCATCACATGGGTACCAAAATCTATCTATTTTGTAGGATTAGGTGGTTGATAGTGGTTGCTCCAAACATATGACTGGAAACAAAAAAGCTTTTTAAACTTTTTAAGAAAAGATTAGTGGTATGGTCACATTTAGAGACAACACCAAAGGTAAAATTATTGGAATAGGTAATATTGGTACAAATCTTCAAATAAAAAATGTCCTACTTGTTGATGGATTACATCACAACTTGATTAGTGTTAGTCAATTATGCGATAGTGGCTATGATGTTCTTTTTAACAAATCTTGTTGCAAGCTACACATAGAAAACACAAATATTGTTGTTTATGATGGAAAAAGATTAGGAAATCTATATATACTTAGACCTAATTCTATGCAAACTATTGTTGGAAAATGTCTTTTTGTAAATGATGAATCTTTAAAACTATGACATAAAAAACTAGGTCATGCAAGTTCACATGTTGTCAAAAAGTTTATTAAATATGATATTGTTCGTGGTTTACCTAAACTCTCTTTTGACAAACCTAAAAATTGTGAACTATGTACTTTAGGTAAGCAAAGTAAAACTTCTTTCAAATCTAAAAACCTACTTAGAACTACTAGATAGATCATTAAAACTCATTCACATGGACTTGTTTGGTCCTATGAGGACTCAATCTATTGGTGGTAAAAGTTATTTCTTTGTTATTGTTGATGATTATAGTAGATACACTTGGGTTCATTTCCTCTCAAATATATAAGATACAATTAAAATGTTCATTCAATTTTGTTCTAAAATTGAAAATCAACTACAAAACAAAATATGCACCATTAGCAATCATCATGGTGGGGAATTTGTAAATCACATCTTTGAAGAGTTTTGTATATCTCAAGGGTACACTCATAATTTTTTAGCTCCATGCACCCCACAACAAAATGGGGTAGTAGAAAGGAAAAATGGATCTTTACAAGAAATGGCTAGAACTATGTTACTTGAAAACAATACACCTAAAACTTTTTGGGATGAAGTAGTTAATACGCCATGTTATGTATTGAATCCTTAACAATTCACTCCCATCTTAATAAAACTCCTTATGAACTTATTTTCAACAAGAAACCACGAATTGAATATTTTCATACTTTTGGTATACCCAGTTACATCTTAAATACAAAGGATGATAAAGACAAATTGGACCATAAATCACATAAAGGATTCTTCTTGGGATAATAAACTTATAGCTAGGCATTTGGAATCTATAATACCACCTCTAGAAAATTTGAAGAATCAACTCATATCACATTTCATGAAATAACAACACAAAGTGCTGAAAATTAAATTGAAAACTTAAAAGATGTAACTGATCAAATTGGTGACTTAACCAGATCTACTAAAAATGACCAAAATATAAAAATGAGACACACAAACCATTCCTAGATTCATCAAGGACCATCCTCAAGACTTAATCATAGGAAACCCTTTTGATAAAGTGAAAACTTGATCATCATTTAAAGATGTGGTAAACATGGCATTCATATCAATTGTTGAACCTAAAAAGGTAAATGAAGCTTTAAAAGATGAATATTGGATAACGTCTATGAAAGAAGAACTAAAACAATATAAAAATAATAATGAATGGGACTTATTTCCTAAACTACAAGATAAAACCATTATTGGAACTAAGCAGGTTTTTCATAACAAACTTAATGAAGTTAGGGAAGTAGTTAGAAACAAAGCTAGGTTGGTAGATCAAGGATATAATCAACAATAAGGAATAGATTTTGATGAAACCTATGCTCCCGTGGATATACTTGAGGCTATTAGAATGTTATATGCTCTAGCAGCCCACTAAGACATCAAACTATTCCAAATGGATGTAAGAAGTGTCGTCCTAAATGGAATTATAGAAGAGGAATTATATGTTGCCCAACACCTAGCTTTGAGATTCCTGACAAAATTGACCATGTATATAAACTTAAGAAAGCTATGTATTGTATTAAACAAGCACCACATAATTGGTATGAAAGACTTAAAATTACCTATTTGATAATGGCTTTTCGATTGGAAAATCAGATTCTACACTATTTTTCAAAAAATACAATACATACTTTCTTGTTGTTCAAATATATGTGGACGAAATCATTTTTGGTGCTTCAAATGATTACTTATTTATAGATAAGATAAAATATTACTATGTCAAAAAAAATAATATAGGTAAACCTATACTGTACATAGGGTGTAACTAACTACAAAACCCCACTTCTCTCTGGTAATCGGGTCCAAACCTTTATAAAGGGTAGGTTTGGCCCTACAGACAAGCCCCAGTCTCTCAGAAAAATGGTCAAAAAATATAAATTTATCAGTCTCAGACCCACCATGAATCCCGATATTCCTCTCATGCCAAATGATTCCTTATGTAATCAATTTAGTGATATTATGCAAAAAGTGTTTGAAATGAGTCTTATGGAAGAATTAACATTTTCCTTGATTTTCAAATAAAACAAACACCCCCTGGAATTTTTCTAAGCCAAGAGAAATACATTGAAGAACTCTTAAAATGATTTGGCACGGAAAATTACAAACATGCTACCACTCCCATGGCTACCTCTACCAAAACTGACAAGGATGAAGATGGTGAACCCATTGATGATTCCTTGTATAGGACCATGATTGGTACTTTACTATATTTGACTGTTTCTAGACCGGATATTATGTTCTCCATTGGGCTTTGCACTAGATTTCAAACAAAACCAATGCACTCTCATTTTCAAGCTATCAAAAGGATTTTAAGATATCTCACTGGTACTATCGACCATGGTTTGTGGTATCTAAAGGACAATCGCTAGACCTCAAATCTTACATCGATTCCAATTATGCTGGTTGTCGACTTGATCGTAAGAGCACAAGTGGTGGTTACTTCTTACTAGGAAGAGCCTTAGTATCCTGGTTTAGTAAGAAATAAAATGTAGTTGCTCTATCCACCGATGAAGCTGAATATGTGGCTACTGGTTCATGTTGTACTCAAGTACTCTATATGCAACAAGTTTTGAATGACTATGGCTTTTCTTTCTCTTCTACATTGATTTTTTGTGATAATATTAGTGCTATAAACTTGGCCCATAATCCTATTTTACATAGTCATGCTAAGTATATTGAAATCAAACATCATTTATTAAGAGATCATATTTCTAAAAATAATATATCTCTTCATCATGTTGATACTGAAGAGAAATTAGCAGATATCTTTACCAAATATCTTCCTCTTGATCAATTTTAATATATTAGAAAGAGGTTACTTATTAATATTGTGGATGGTAGGGTTTGGAGGCTGTGGAGGCCGTGGCATAGGGTGATCCTCCCTACACAACTATCACAACCCATCATGATCTAGAGTCAATAATGGAAGCACATAAACCAACGCATAGGTCGTAGGGGCATATGCACGTATGGATGATTCCCAAAGAGACGTCAACACCAAGTCCTACAAGGACACCGTGATTAATTGTACCAACAATATCCCATCTACCATAGTGCAAGTCTCCCCAGATCTGCTCCAAGCCAAAGATATTTGGATAGATCAAAGTGAAAGCCTTCCAACGATTATAGTGATTCCAGAGAGATTACCCCATCTCCTTGGAACTTGGAAACACGATGTCACCATTGAAGTTATCAGAACCATTGTAGGCTTCCATGTGATGATGAATAGAATTGTTGTCATGTGGCAACTCTCTAACGATTTTCGAGCCATCAACCTCGACATGGGCTACTATATCATAAAACTGGCCAACAATGATGATTTTGTCTGTGCCATGATGGGGGGAGGGGGGGCTTGGATGATCTTCAACAATTAACTTTCTATCCAATCATGGTTTTCTACCTTCAGGCCATCATACTGGATCCCAAGGAAACTTTTGGTTTGGGTCAAGGATAGTGGACATACCCATATACTTGTACCAAAACCAACTTCTGTCAAGCATAGACAATCTAATTGGGAGGACGATTAAGATTGATACAACAATGCAACAAGGACATAGAGGAAAAATTGCACGTATCGCCGTCGAGGTGGACACTGGGAACCCCATGCTGCCTACTATTTGCCTTAATGGTGTGTAGTATAGGTTGGAGTATGAGAACCTCCCCACCTTCTGCATGAAGTGTGATCGTTTAGGTCATGTGGACTTTGCATACAAGTTTTCCCCAAAGTCCCCACTCGTGACCCTCCAACTGAATCTTCCACCTCCATTGTGGTCCAGAAGCCTTACACCAGCGCCATCCATGCCAAAATGCCAGAGAGAAGGCATAATAACACTAAGAAAGATCAACCTCGCGCCAAGGAGGGCAGTGCACCATCTGGAAACCCACCCACGGCAACAACAAACCCTAAGCCCACAGGTGACAAGGATGCGGGTGACTGGGATACGGTAGTCAACAGAAAAAAGAAGAAGAACCCTAAGAAGATTTCCAACAAAAACATTCCAACCTCCCAATAGCCTACTGTTAAGGCTCAGGATGCGGGGCCCTCTCAACAACAATCAGGTACATCTAATAACGCCGTGAACCTTGCAGACGATGTAACAAGTGAAGGGTGTTCTACCGAGTTGGAGTTCATTGCCCTGTTTCTCTTCCAAGGGAGCAAAGGCCCAAATACAGGGCAATTTAATCCAACCTTCAAATGGGTAACACTCCAAACAACACTGGAGGTGTTATCCTTCGCAATCAATGTATCATTTACCAGACAATTAGTCCGGACCGAGAGTGCAAGAAAGGGAAACTAACGTAGCTAGCCGATGTTGCTTGCTCTAAGAAGGAAGCCACCCAATCTCTCTCCTTCCAGGATGAGGAACTCATGAACAATGATATGTCTATGGAGGACCAGGAAGTGATACTTCTCACTACAATCAACTAGAATCCTAGTTCTAGTCAACATCTATGGTGTTCCCTATGAAAAACATCATATGCTGGAATGTCCAAGGAGTGTGCTCCAAGGACAAGATAAATCTGCTCAAAGAATTCAAACGCAAGTACCGCCTTCATGTTCTGGCAATTATAGAACCAAGGTGCAGTGGTACTAAAGCATCTAATGTCATCAAGAAACTTGGCTTTAACTCCTCCAATAGAGTTGAAGCTCTTGGTTTTTTGGAGGTATATGGATCCTTTGGGATAACAATCATTGTCATTTGGACATACACCAATGCCACAGACAATTCATTCACTATAGAATGAACAATTCCTAGCTCATCACTTTTGTTTATGCTAGTCCCAACCTGCTGAAGAGAGATCTTGTTTGGAAACACCTTACATCACTAGCATCATCCATCTCAGAGGCATGGGCCATTGTTGGTGACTTCAACACCATGCTAGACATCAGAGAGAAGCATGGGGGCAAGGGGTTTGACAACCATTCATGTGGTAAATTTCATGCCACACTTCTTGTTACTGGACTGGCTGATACCAATTCCTTGGGCCACTTCTACACTTTTAAGAGAGGCATGCTTTGCGAGAAACTCGACAGAGTTGTTGCCAATGCTAGCTGGTTGAATGTCGAGAACGACATGAACATCTGGGTCTTGACTCATCTCTACAGCGATCATAACCCCTCCTTATCACGGGGAACAAAGCACACAACAAGAGAAGCACTTTCTTTAGGACTAAGCTCAGTTGGTCTCATAACATAGATTTTAACAAAGAACTTCTCCCACGCTGGGATGCTTCCCTTCCCTTCTTTGAGGCATTACCAAAATTTCAAGCTGCTGCCATCCAATGGGAACCGCCTGGCTGAAGAATCACTATAAAAAAGGAACTCTATCCTGGAGTGCCTTGAAAAATGCTAGGTAAACACACTACAACATTTGAATTTACCTTACGAGCTATGAGCCATATCCTTGAAAGAAGAATATGAAACCACCCTACGAAGTGAGGAGGCAGACTGGAAACAAAGGGCTAACATCAATTGGCTACAACATGGAGATGGAAACAACAAGTTCTTCCAATCCTACATGATATCTAGGTTCTTCCACAACAGAATCACAAGCATTCGCAATGAAAATGGGGCATGGCTCACATCCGCAGATGAAATCAAAGAACACATCAAGGACTTCTTTTGCAAACTACTTACGGAGCCACCAGTTCCTACAGAGGACTGGAGCTCATTCCCTCATACTGCGGTGAGTTTCCGGGCATCCTTAATCAAGAGGAGTTGGCAAACACACCGTCTGTTGAGGAAATTATGGTAGTAGTCTTCCATATGGTTGTGTTAAAAGTGTCAAGTCCATACGACATCCACAACGACTTCATCCAAGATAATTGGAACCATGTGGGTTCATCCATTATTCTTCAAGTTCGCAAGGCTTTCCATAGTGGGTGGATTGATCCCCAACTGGCCGAATCACTCATGGTGCTTATACCAAATATGCTACAACCTCAATGCTACAGTGAGCTCAGGCCCATATCCTTAAATAATTGATGTCTCAAATTGATCTCTAAGATAATTGTGGAGAGACTGAAGCCCTGCCTAAATGATTAGATATCAGAAAATCAATAGAGTTTCATCCCGAGAAGGCGAATAAGCGATAACATACAGCTTGTATAGGAAGTGACACACTCTATGAAGACAAAGTAAACGGGGAAGAAATGGGTAAGCATCGAAATCAATTTATCCAAGGCATTTGACAGAATGAGGTGGCCTTTTATCAAGGACAATCTTGTCAAAGTGGTCTTGTCGGACAAACTAATCTCTATCATCATGAAAATAATCTCATGAGGGCAAACTTTGATCCTATGGGATGGGACTCAGCTGGAAGCCTTCACCCCTATCTAGGGGGTGAGCCAAGGCAACCCTATTAGCCCCTATCTATTTGTCTTATGTATGGAGAAGCTCAGCCAATCTATTCTGCCTGAATTCTACAATGGGCAATGGAAGCCAATCATTTTATCAAGAGATGGGGTTACCCTCTCCCATGTTATGTTCACCGATGACCTACTACTAATGGCCGAGGCAGTCCCTTCTCATGCCTCACTCATTCTCCAGGTGCTTAATAATTTTAGCACTGTGTATGGTCAGGTCCTCTCAAAAGAAAAATCTAGGTGTTTCTTCTCCCCCAATATATCTACCCGTAAATGGCAAGCCTTCTGCAGAACCATTGGGATCCCTCAAACCCAAAACCTAGGCAAGTACCTGGGGGTTCCAGTCCTACATCATTGACTCAATAAGGCAACACACTCTAGCATCACAATAGTAATCAAGGGCAAAATGACTAGTTGGAATACCAAGAATCTCTCTCTCGCAGGTCACATTACTTTGTCTAAGAGTACACTACAATCCATTACATCTTACATGTTGCAATCTATCAACCTTTTGCCATCATTATGTGATGATATTGATAAACACATTTGGTCCTTCATATGGTCGGGCGGTCGGGAAGTACACAAGGCCTCACTGGTCACTTGAAAGAAACTAACCATGCCTAAGGCTCTTGGCGGCTTAGAGCTCAAGAATGCAAGAGACCAGAATGAGGCACTCATGCTGAAGAACATCTGGAAATTCATAACGTAATGAAACACTCTATGAGCCAGAGTAATGAAAGGAAAATACATGAAAAATGACACCATAAGTAATCACCCACGCTCGTTTGTTTGGGCCTTCATCAAGCGGAATTTGCACACGTTGCAGGCCATCAACCTCAAAGTTCCCCTCTCAAGTCACAACACAAATGTATGGATGTATCATTGGATCTCTGGGAGATCAATGTTGGATATGGATGCAACACATGTCATCCCCCTAGGTCTAGAGGACCTCACAGTCAACTCCATGGTTCTTTAGGACAACACATGGAACTGGAGTTTCATTGATACCTTCCTACTGGAAGAAGTGAAGTAGCTCATCTACTTCATTAACCCTCCAGATGACAGTGGAGGTGAAGATATTTGGTCTTGACCTTTCACGAGTTCTGATGTGATCATGACTGGCTCAGCCTACAACTGGATTAGAAATCAAGGTTCTTCCTCACCCTCACCGAACTGGAAGATGCTTTGGGCTCTTCCTTTAACTCTCAAATATTGAATGCTCATCTAGCTCTTGTTCCATGGAGCTATCCTAATGAACCTCGAACTTGTTAGATGGCACATTATTACTACAGACATCTTTCCCAAATGTAATAATGCTTTAAAATCCATCATGCACTGCCTCAAGGACTATCCATCTGCTAAGAATGTTTGGCTTCTCCTCAACATGCTGGATAACTTCTATACCCTTCAAGAAGTGATTGGCTCAACCTGCTGATTTCCACCACACAAAGAAATGAACAATGTACGCTCCATTGCATTAGCTACTGGACTCTCTGGAGAAAATGCAATGAGATCACGCATGGTGACCCTGGTAAACCCCCTACTATTCTTTCGAAGTTCATACAAGAGAACACAAATTCCATCTTGGGTATGCAGTCGCGGCTGCAAACAAGCTAATCTCCCCTGAAGATTACTAGCCCATCAAACACCTTCCAGGTGATCATGTTCATTGAAGTAGCATTCCAAACCCATTCCAAGTAGATAGGAGTTGGGGTCCATGTTGTTGATAGGATATGTAAGTGCAACATGTGTGTTGGCCGCCATGGGTATGCCTTGTCTACCATGGAAGCTGAAACCAATGGAATTTTGTTGGCGATCTAATTATGCTCCGAAAACAGTTGGTACTCGACGACAATCTACTCAGACACTGCCAATGCAATTAAGACACTGAAATAAAAGGATTGGCCTGCCAATAACCTCATTCCCCATCAGAGAAGATATGCCTCCCTTTTGCTGGCCTACCTCAGCATACAATTGCACCACATTCTGAGAAGCTACAATGAAGTGGTCGACAACATTACAAAACACACCTTGTTCTCCTTTTCTTCACATTCCTTCTTAGGCAATAAACAACCTTGGCTATCTAAGGAGGTGAACATTCTATTAACTCAATTTTGGCCCGCTGTAGAGAATGAGATGAATAACTAATCTCTACACTTACAAAAAAAGATGAACGATGTTACTTATTACTCCCTTAGAAGATGTGTTGTTTGATATATGTGCTCAAAATTCTAATTGAATGTCATGTTATTTTTATTGCACAATATTCTAGTAATGTTTCTTTGATTAGTCATAATAATTTATTATCATGCACAAGTACATACACAAGCTCAAAAAAAGTCACCAAAACAACTCACAAACCCTTGTTCGGTCAAACATATTTTGGACCGAGATGATTCTCAGACAACAAAATTGTCGACCTAGTTACCTCGGTGGAACCCTCGACTGACAAGACATTTTTGAACCAATTTTCATCTAAAACTTTTGCGAACCGATTTTTTTTGTAAAAAATCCCCTCGTTCGAGCAAATTTTCTATCGAATCCTCCAGCTAACGGTCATATTTTCAAACTGCAACGGACTACCGAACTAGTTGTTATGAAGAGAATAAGAAGAGAGTTGTTATGCTCTCGCTCGACAAAAAGGTCGACTGAGTAGGTCACTGATTTGCTATAAAAAGGACCCCAATCCGCCCATTCTACTCACACTTCACTTGCTCTTCTCCACCTCCTCTCTGGTGATCTTTTGAGATATTCTTCAGCAATACTCTTGTACTACCATCCATAGCTCTTCTTCCACCTCCACTTGTTCAATATGGCCTCATCTTCAGTGCGCGGAAGGAAGAAGCAAGTAGCGGCGAGGAAGGGAAGATAGGTCACTCTAGCCTTGAGCATCATCAACAACATCACCTTCAATGACATTGCTACTGGAGAATGCTACCTCAAGCTCACCTCAAAGACCCCTCTTCCTCGATGCCCAGTGGAGACTAAGACCTTCATCATGATCCTTGATCTCCCTGAGATCTTCAAAATGCAAAAGTTGACGGAGTTTCTTGAACCAACCTTTCGTTTCTAGTCCACCCAAGTCATAAATGAGTTCTATGCTAATCATACTAAGGACTCCAATAACCCCTTCTCTTTCACTTCCATGGTTGATGGGTTAGGAATCTATTTTTCTAAAAAAGACATTCTCAAAATGTTAGATACAAATGAGGAGAAATATGGAGGTTCATAGACTTAACTATCAAAAACCCTTTATCCAAACTCTCCACAAATGATAACACCATTAGCTTAGGATATGTAAAAAGGGCCATTTTCTTCCTAATACATCATGTCATGAGAATAGGAGAACCTACTATGCTACATCTCTCACCCCTGATGCTAGGGTAGTAAACCTCATTATCTCCCACAACATCTACCATAGAGCAAACAAAACTAAAGTCCCACAATTTAGGATGTATCTAATCTATTCTATCCTAGGGAGTATTCCAATCAATTTCATTTGTATTATCCTATCCAATATGTTTGAATTCTCTAGAAATCCTCCCTATGCTGATTTTGTGTGTCAAATCATTCAATTTTTCCTTGACAAAAACCTAGAGGATCTAAACTACAAGTGTGATATGCGTTCTCAAAAACTCACCAAACACACTGCAGATAAAATGGGCCTTGAATTTGGACACACGAGGGCTAGGATTGAAGGACAGACATCCACTGAATAAAATCCTCGACCTCCTACTCCTCCTAGCTACTCCACAAAAAATCTAGCCAATGTTGTGTGTTATCTCAAAGGGGGTACCTTTCACATTGGGAGACAAACAAATTACAATCATCATGTCATGACCTATCTTAATCAAAGAATACAAGCCTTATCTCCCAATGTTCCCGAAACTCACCCATATATACTATCCGAGGAGTCTCTATCCTTTTAACCCTTCAATCCAAGACACCCAAATCCCACAACCATCTTCACATGATCTTTTCCATACTCAATACTCACCCATACAACTCCAGGACATTGCTGTCCACTTTAGGTTTGATAGGGTACCTAAATTTCTGGAGGTCTATGCTATTAATAAGACAAGTGCACTTGATTGGCAAACACTTGTCAACTACTATGGTGATATTCCATTTCTTGGGAAAGATTCTGAGTTTGATGTGATCTTGCAATCCTTCATGTGATATTATCCTATGTAGTGAGTAGTACTACCTATGTAATCATTTCTAGTGAAGTCTATGATGTTATCTTATGTTTCTATCAATGTAATTGAGCTTATTTGTGTTCACTTGATCATGTTAGTAAAATATATCTTGTGGCTTTCATTATACATTTTCTATCACTTTGTTTTGCATCTTGTGTATCATATTGAGGGGGAGTATCTCATCCAAGGGGAGTGAAATGTTTATCTGGCTATCTTTTTGAAATGACAAACAGGGGAGAAATAATATAAAGCAAAATAAATGAGTTTCATGCTCTCCTGGTTTAACATTAATTGATGATATATACCTTGAGAGATGGATACTATGTTCCATATCTCTTTAGGAATAATTCACACACATTTTATGAAATAAGAATACGTACTTCATCTCAGGTAAATCTCTGGTATGAAACTCATTTCATTTAAATCATTTTGATTATATTTTAGAATTGTAATCTTCAAAAGGGGGGGGATTGTTGGCTAAATTGGACATTAAAATACCGTATATTTTTATAATGACAAACATTTCACACGTGTGGATCTAACATGTTATTTGAGTATTTCAGGATTCGAAGGAATAAGGAAATCCTACTTAGTGGGAAGATGAAGATCAATGCAAATTGAAGATCAAATATGCTTAATTGTATAAATGTTCATGATTGTACTCTAATGTAAATACTTGTACAAAAATATAATGTACAGGTACTTAGACATCATGTAAATGAAGTGTTAGATCTTCCCTACCCACCAATAACCCTTAGATAGATTTTCCCCCAAAGTTAGAGTCACCAACACACATTGTAACACACACATAGTAGGTGATTCAAAAGTGTAAAATAGGGACACCCTCGGTCAAAGAACTTGTCCTCTGAGACACACTTGGTCAAAGTCCTTGTCAACCGAGATCCATCTTGATCGAACTTTGAGAGCGATGTTCAACAACTTACACAACTGTTCTCTAATATAGTCTTTGGTCGAAAATAATCTCAAATGAGTAAGCTTCAGTCTAAATCTTGTGACTATTAGACTGAGTGGTTGGTAGTTGGGAGTTGGAAATAGACGTTGCAATATATTTCCCATAAACCAAGGCTCATTCGAACAAGATCTCGATTGAGACACAGTTCGGTCGACCAAATTGTTGATCGAGCGGGATTCTGGATTGTTCTTTTCAAGCATGAACAAATTAGCAATTGCTAGCCTACTAATGTACACCTAACATATATTTAAGAACTAAGAACACTCTAGACACTCCCTAGAACATCCCAAGACACTTGCAAACCATTCCTATAAATAGGGGATGCCTCAGGACACCTAAAGCACCTAAGCTACAATTCAGAATTCACTATTGAGAGCAATCAAGCAAAGATTCACTTGTTGTGTTCCTCCTTATTTTCTAGAAGGTATCCTATAGCTACAATATCCTAGCCACCACACATAGACACGTTCATCTTATGTGGATAGGAGATTCTAATGCTTGATATAGGATCAAAGTGTTGTGTTTCATTGTTGTATTCCGTTCTTCCAATCTCCCTTCATAGGTACAAGTTGTAATTTCTTCTTGGCTACTCCTAATCATGGAGGTTTCTTGTAGGAGAACAGGTGAAGCTACTTCTTGCTGGAGAAGGATTCTTCGAGAGGATCTTGAGATTACTTCAAAGAAGGCTTCTTCAGCGGTGGTTGGAGCTACTTCCAAAGGAAGGCTATCTCAAGGTGGTGGAGTTACTTCTAGGAGGAGAAAGCTACTCCAAGCAATTGAAGTCACTTCAAAGAAGGATGCCACAAGGATGATTGAGGCTACTTCAAGGTGAAGGATACTTCAAGGAAGGTGATTGTATTTTATGTAACATCCTTGTGAGGTAATAAAATTAATCACTTTCAAAATCACAATTGGAAACAATTGGGTAGTGGAGTAAAAACCTTTGTATTCAAAGGTTAGAATGACTCTAAACACAAGTGTCTTACTTGTTTCCTCCTCCTTCTTTGGTGGAGTGTTTTAATTATCTTTAAATTATCAAAAATCTCTATTCACCCACCTCTAGATGTTTTAATTCAAAGGTGATTATCTACACTGACGATGTTGTCATTTGCTATCTGATGATAAGAAGGATTCCCAACCTTGAGTGATTTTATGGGATTGATTTTATGGATCCTTGTTCTACAAGAATTTGATCTAGAGATTTTTAAGAAGAAGGAAGTGAGGATGTGGTGTTTGATCATCTTAGTCGCATCAATTCCCTTGACAATGATAGAAAAACTATTCATGATTTGCTTCATGATGATCAACTCATCAAAGCCTCTTTTGATATTGTGTGGTTTGCAAACTTTGTGAACTATGTTGCTACAAGAGTTTTACACCCTGAATACCCTAGCCATCTGAAGAAGAAATTCCTCATGATGTCAAGCACAACTATTAGTATGATCCATATCTTTTTTTGTCATGGTGTTGATGGTCTATACCAAAGATGTATTATTCAAGAAGAATGACAAACAATTCTTGAGCATTGCCACTCAAGTCCAACAGCTGGTCACATGAGTGCTAAGAAGACTACATTCAAAATTCTCCAGTGAAGATTCTATTGGCCTACAATCATGATTTTTTCTTGTGATTAATGCCAAAGAGCTTCAACATTTCAAAGCATGATGAGATTCCTTTGACATTTTCCAATAAGTAGAGATCGTTGAGGTTTTAGGGGTCGACTACATGGGTCCATTTCCTGCTTCTTGTGGCTATTCCTACATTTTTTTGTAATGGACTATGTATCTATGGGGTAGAGAGGATCCCCACTGTCAAAAATCAATACAAACCAATTATGAAGTTGTATTATGTTCCCTAGGTTTGGGATACCACACATGGTCATATGTGATGGAGGCTCATGTTTTCTAGAGAAGAAGTTTGAGTTTTTGCTGAAAAGATATGACATTCATCATCAAGTAGCTATTCCATACCATTCTCAAACTAGTGTCCAAGTTGAGGTTTCCAAAAAACAAATCAAAGACATCCTTGAGAAGACATATGGGAGAATGAGAAAAGCTTGGGCACTAATGCTCAATGGTGCTTTATGGGCCTACAAGATTGTGTTCAAGATGTCATTGGGTACCACTCCATTCTAATTCATATATGGAAAGTCTTTCCATTTCCCATTTGAGATCAAACACGAAGCTGGGTCAGCAATCTGATTTCTAAATTTTTATTTGTCTCTTGTCAGATAGAAGTGCCTTCTCCAATTACAAAAGCTAGAATGAACTGTGCATCTGATGCAGACCTATTTTAGGGCTCCATCCTGTGCCTTTTTGTACATTTATCACATCTAAACAAAGTAGATTGCAAGTTAATACCCCCAATGTGTGTTTTACTGTCAAATGCACTTATGGACGTTCTTTGCATTTTTTCAGGTACTTGGACCATACTTTGGATGGAAGAGAGAGAAGGAAGGAGTCCGAGGGTCCTTCTACTCATCAAGGGGTCCGAAGAATATCCCAAGAGCCCCCTCAACCTACCCCAATGGCCAAGTTTTGACTCCAAGCAAAGAAGTCCATTAATAATGATGTTTGAAGTTGTTTCATTACTTGAAGACCCCAGCACGGCCATAGTACCATGGAACGGCCATGTTGTCAATTAAGCAAAGATTACAGGTTGAATGTTAAAACTTCGAAGTTCAGCAAATCAGCCACCATGGTCGTGCTAGATGAAGATGGAATGGGTGTGCTGCTCAAAATGACCTCATCACAACCCCTCCACCACAGCCGTGCTACCTAGCACGACCGTTCTACCTAGTCCCCAACACGGTCATTGTGACGTCCCCGGATTTTCTAAAACTTAATCTGATGTGTGACGTCTAAATTGAAACCTCACCTCAGCGAGAGTCCCAATTTAAACATCCCACACTAGGCTAAGAAGAAGAAAATCAAGGGAGTCAGAAGGAAAACAATCAGTAGCACATGTACATGAACAATAATAAAACCATACACACATGTTCACCATTCAACATATAATTACAACATGAATTGTTAAACATTTGATATTACATATTGAACAACAAACTATAACATATACATGTACTACATCTAAACAACAGGATCTTAAGACAACAGATCCACCTGTACATCAGCTCACCACACAACTCTCACTATCCTGGATCTTCAAGAGCATAACCATAACCTATACAAAAGATTACGTGCGGTACACATCAGCACAATATTTCATGAATATTGTACTGAATACGCCTACGTGTCTTTTATTTACCTCTCATCATATCTTGGCAATAAGATAAAACTAATACTTGGCAGTAACAGAAGAATATAAGAAAAGCGTATACTTGCACTAAGATATTCATTAACAAACGAGAACACATATTTTAAGCACATTTTCCATTATATATCCATGCATTTGCCACCTGAGGGAATAATGCATCATCTCTGCTACCAACAAGAATGAGATGTAAGGCCTTATGATCTACTACCAAAGAGTTAGATCATTGTACAATGTGATCTGCTACCAAAGAGAATGATCACTTTCCAGCACTATGCTACCAAAGAGAATTAGTGCTTTCATATAATGGAACATATATATTATGTTTGATGTGTTCATAGCAATGAGTATGGAGAATCAAGCTACATAGCATACAAGAACAATCATTTCAATCAATACCATATGCCAAGTATTTTACTACTCATATATCACAAGCATATTGTATAATAAGCCAAGTAAGAGGTAATGGCGTACCTTCCAAAGAGACATCCTAAACACATATTCCTCATGTCATCTATATCCTTGGTTAAACCTGATCAAGACAAGATCATATACTATCATCAGGTTCTCATCGTCTTACATCTCATCTTAACCCTAATCGTGTTCATATTAGGGTTTCACTTAGTTCATTAATATATATGCATCATTACTTGCATTCTTATCTTATGATTATCTCACTGATGTCATTTTCCATATTACATCTCATTATCAAAGTTCATCATCTGAACATTAGGTTGCATGTCCTTTTTGTGCACATATTAACCCTAGGTTACATCATTAACCTAGATTAGGGTTTTATAACATGCATTAAGATTCATCTTCGTATAACATGGATTTTGTTCCTCATTATTATCTCATAATTAAAATTGAGGTTCAATATACTGATATGAGCTTTCTCTGTAAATTTCATCTTTTATTGGGCATGTATGCATTAATTACATATTAATTAGGTTTATTAGCCCTAATTAGCCATATTAAGCAAATTACATGATTTCATACATCAACATGATCATACCTGACATCAGGTGTATTATAAACATTATTATGGAGTTATTGACATTTTTCTATAATTTTAGGTCTTCGTTTATTATTTATTATACATCAAAAGAGAATTTTACATATTACATGATATCATAGTGTTTTAACCATCAAAAGCCTAATATTATCATTCTACTATATTCTACGCATTTTTTCTGAGAATTTCAGTATATTATACTTATTTTTCTGATGCTCGAGCTAATCTCTATGAATTATCAAAGATCTGCATATTTATGAAGATTTTACCTTTATGAGCCAATGAAGTGTCTCCACGTGGCCCGGGCATGGATCATCCGACTCGTTCTGTTGGTTGGTCTGCCTGGTTCAAGCTGGTTCACGAGCAGTTTCTGGCCGGTTTGCTCTAGGATTTGATCGAGTCACTGCCATCAGGCCTGATTCCTTCTTTCCCCCATTCTCTCGTATTCTCCGTTTCAGGCGCCTACGCGCGATGACTGTGTTCTCCCCCAAACGCAGCGCCGCCGCAGCTGGGCTCAAGCGAGCGATCGTTGGCCCTCCGATTCTCCGCATCAACTACCAGGGCCACGACATCCACACTCCACCTCCATGGGAGCACCGCTGCTGGACCTGGTCTGCTCTATCCTCTTCTCTCTCGCTCGAACACCCGATGCTCTAGGGCGCAACGCAGCCGCTACGGACTCCGCTTTTCCGCCGCCTAGCCTGCTTCCAGATCTGTGAACTACTTCTCCTAGCTTCCTTGCCGCATGACCTAGAATCTCGGTCTTCTTCACCCACGAAATGCCAGGGTGCCCGATATCCTGCTGTGTGTCGTTCCTCGACGCGATGCCTCCGCACATCTCGGTCCCATACCACCGCCTCGACTGGTTCTGTACTGATGAGATCCAACTCCGAGCCTCCTCCTCAGCTTGGAGAGCCTGCCGTCGTTGGTCTCTAGTTCTGCCCAAAGCATTGGCTGGGCTGCGAGCGCCGCTGCACGCCAGAGCGACGAAAAGGAGACCTGCACTCCTTGACCTCTCTTCCAGACGTCGTGATGTGTTCTTCTCAACACTGGACGCGAGCCAGCGCCCACCACCACCGCCGCTCGGTTTCCTCTCCCTCTCTTGCATGAATCGAGATCCCAGGGTGAGTCTGTGGCTCCCCTATCCTGCTACGACGCGGCATCGCAGTGAGGCCCTAGCCTGGCGATGAGTCAGCCACCTTCTCGCATTCTTTCTGCTCTTTTCTCTACCTCCGATCACCACCTGCACTTCATGGTGGAGAAGTAGTTGAGATGGGTGGCTGGCTCTCCCTCGGGTATTCTCAACTGCCCTAAATGAGACTTCGGCGTGATGGACTTAGTGATACAAGGAAGGAACCACCCACTTACTTTACTTCATCGAGCCACGACCTTCGATGGCGGGAAGGTTGCTGCCTCGTCCTCCCCCACGTTCTCCATTCAAGTGATGGCAGGAGGGGAGTATTTTGTCGTCTGATCAAACCATGTGAAAGCCAGGATGGTGCCACGCTGCCAAGCCGTGGCTATGCTCCCGTAGAATAATTGACTTGGGCGCAAGACATAACAGTTGATCAAGCCTAAGTTGCTATAAGAAGTGATTCTTGGTCCTAAAACATCAACGGTGCACATTATTTCATAACATTCCAACTTACATGGCTTCTCCTAAGAACCTCGATTAATCATAAATATAATACCACATCTTTATTATCATCATGGTCACATTATATTATATTTTGATGCTAAATTTACCACTTTTTGACCAATCAAACGCTTACCATGAAATAACACAAATTGATTATTCCAATCCTCAACTCATGATTCAATTATTGAATTGAATAACTAAGAACCTCAAAGTTTCACTCTATCACATCCTACACACCTTAAAAGAAATTACGTCCTCAGAATTAAGCCAGATAACCCACTTTGTCACATCATATACATTTTAAAAGAACTTTCATCCTCGAAAGTCAACCATACTCGTACTCCAAGAAAAACTACCATGACTTCATCCACATGTAGGCACCATTCTATGTACAACATAGCCAAAAGCTCTCGAACTATGTCCCAGCTATTAGGATGTTTTCCAAACATCTAAGGTGATACAAGGGTGAACCACTCATCATATATCATGGTTTAAGAGCTTAGGTTACATCATGACGCATCTCATCTGTTAGGGTTGCATCTTTATCTTTAGACATGCATTAATATTCAACATCATATTACCATGTTCCCAAGGAGTTAACCCAAGTTAACCCATACATCAAGGTGTCATCAACATTTTATTTAGTTCATTGTTAGAACATGTCCAACATCACCATAAGTCTTTTTAGGAGGGAGTTAACTATCATTAACTCACATTATCCATCTAGATCATATCAACGTGTCATACATGTTATGTTGTGCTAATTGTCAGACTTTATTTTTCATCTTATTAAGCACTAAGATTAACACCTCATGTAACATGTTTTATTCATATGATCTTATTTCTTATTCATACTAAACTGAAACATTTATTAATGAATTCTCACAAGATTAACCAACACTATCACATTATCATCATTATTCATGTACATGGTTAACCATTTATGCATTAATATCTATTAAACCATCTCTAGTTTTCCATCATATCATGTCACAAGATTAGATCACATCCTTACATATATTATATCATGGTTGTGCTAAACAAACTTATATAAGTGGCTCGTGAAACATATATCAAAAGTTTATCTAGTCCAACTGGGGTTCTCTTGTCCCATATCATGAGGGCAGTGCCGTGTTCAGTCTCTCTGAGCTCACTCAACTCTATGAGTATCTCATATGCACATACTTTATCTTTCCTCTCAGTCTATGGTTCTCGGATTACCTCGTTGGCACTAGTCGATTGCTTTATTGGATCTAGCCACATAAGCACAAACCAAAACATGGTATGACATCCTCTTCGAAGGTTTCTACCCATGAGACATCTTACCCAAAACTTTCTTATATACATCACTAGATTCCTATGTGGGAAACCACCAACCCGAGCATGAGGCTTCACAGAAACTAACATAGCTACCTCCTCCAGGGTCTTGGGCTCTCTCCCGCACCCAGATGGTAGGCACTCGTATTTCCTTATTCACATATGCACATATAGCCAGCCTCTCTTTGTCTCTTAGGGTTTGGCCCTTCCAAGGACATCTAGAGTGCAAGAAGACTATAGGAATCATAAATAAAGCAACTCAACTCAGTCACTCAGGAGTAGTCTAGTTTAGGACATATCATATCACATATCTCATAAATCTCATATCGTGGAGTCTAGGTTCTCTGATTTTCTCCGTGTGGGTCTTCCTCTCTCTTGAGCTAACCCTAAAACTGGTCCTAACACTAGAGGTCCTCCTTTGTAAAAGAGCTTGAGGCTCATGCTGACTCACAACCTTGTCTCATCTTAAGACACCTTATTCCATAAAATCCTAGTTACTTGCATCATCAAAACTTATCACAAATCCTCAAAACTAAACTTAAGTCCTCAAAGACAAACATATATTATCATAAACCATCTTATATTATCTATATAAGACTTACAACATATCATCAAAACTTATTTCATCTATTCCATCTATCATATAAACAAAAAGGCTCTAGACATCTAATCTAGAACTACTCTCTCTTCTAGACTGATGTCATTCACTTTCACTTAGGTTGCATGACCACCTCCTACTCATATATGTGTGGGGACACATTTTTGTAATACATATACATATTAAAATATTATATAGTTTTCTCCGATAAAACAAGCGTCAGAGAAACTATCACGGTTCGATTCGGTTGGAATCCAAAACCAAATCCTGAAACGAGTGCCCCACACATAGTAGAGAGTACAGTGTCATGAAAACTAAGGAAAGGGGTGAGAACATGGTGTAGACTAGTGTAGATACTCTAGACAACGAGCGCCATATGTCTAGGGTTTCTCTTCCCTTGATGCACGTCATTTCCAAATAGTGCAACGTCCCATACCGCTGCACCACAAGGAAAGAACGACATCCCAAGACTTGCTACTCAACAAGCACCAGTCTAGACCTAGTTCTCGGACATCTAGGTGCTAACCTAGAGGCTAGGTCAGATCCAGTCTCTAAAAGACGACTAATCTAACCCTAAAAGATTATTAAGGTTCAAGGTGCTTTAGTTTTGAGTTGCATAATGAGCAAATGTCAGGCTTTGCTATTGTTCATGCTCTGATACCACCTCTGACATCCCCGGATTTTCTAAAACTTAATCTGATGTGTGACGTCTAAATTGAAACCTCACCTCAGTGAGAGTCCCAATTTAAACATCCCACACTAGGTTAAGAAGAAGAAAATCAAGGGAGTCAGAAGGAAAACAATTAGTAGCACATGTACATGAACAATAATAAAACCATACACACATGTTCACCATTCAACATATAATTACAACATGAATTGTTACAACATTTGATATTACATATTGAACAACAAACTATAACATATACATGTACTACATCTAAACAACAGGATCTTAAGACAACAGGTCCACCTGTACATCAGCTCGCCACACAACTCTCACTATCCTGGATCTTCAAGAGCATAACCATAACCTATACAAAAGATTACATGCGGTACACGTCAGCACAATATTTCATGAATATTGTACTGAGTACGCCTATGTGTCTTTTATTTACCTCTCATCATATCTTGGCAATAAGATAAAACTAATACTTGGCAGTAACAGAAGAATATAAGAAAAGCGTATACTTACACTAAGATATTCATTAACAAACGAGAACACATATTTTAAGCACATTTTCCATTATATATCCATGCATTTGCCACCTGAGGGAATAATGCATCATCTCTGCTACCAACGAGAATGAGATGTAAGGCCTTATGATCTACTACCAAAGAGTTAGATCATTGTACAATGTGATTTGCTACCAAAGAGAATGATCACTTTCCAGCACTATGCTACCAAAGAGAATTAGTGCTTTCATATAATGGAACAGATATATTATGTTTGATGTTTTCATAGCAATGAGTATGGAGAATCAAGAAACATATCATACAAGAACAATCATTTCAATCAATACCATATGCCAAGTATTTTACTACTCATATATCACAAGCATATTGTATAATAAGCCAAGTAAGAGGTAATGGCGTACCTTCCAAAGAGACATCCTAAACACATATTCCTCATGTCATCTATATCCTTGGTTAAACTTGATCAAGACAAGATCATATACTATCATCAGGTTCACATCGTCTTACATCTCATCTTAACCCAAATCGTGTTCATATTAGGGTTTCACTTAGTTCATTAATATATATGCATCATTACTTGCATTCTTATCTTATGATTATCTCACTGATGTCATTTTCCAGATTACGTCTCATTATCAAAGTTCATCATCTGAACATTAGGTTCCATGTCCTTTTTGTGCACATATTAACCCTAGGTTACATCATTAACCTAGATTAGGGTTTTATAACATGCATTAAGATTCATCTTCGTATAACATGGATTTTGTTCCTCATTATTATCTCATAATTAAAACTGAGGTTCAATATACTGATATGAGCTTTCTCTGTAAATTTCATCTTTTATTGGGCATGTATGCATTAATTACATATTAATTAGGGTTATTAGCCCTAATTAGCCATATTAAGAAAATTACATGATTTCGTACATCAACATGATCATACGTGACATCAGGTGTATTATAAACATTATTATGGAGTTACTGACATTTTTCTATAATTTTAGGTCTTCGTTTATTATTTATTATACATCAAAAGAGCATTTTACATATTACATGATATCATAGTGTTTTAACCATCAAAAGCCTAATATTATCATTCTACTATATTCTACGCATTTTTCTGAGAATTTCGGTATATTATACTTATTTTTCTGATGCTCGAGATAATCTCTATGAATTATCAAAGATCTGCATATTTATGAAGATTTTACCTTTATGAGCCAATGAAGTGTCTCCACGTGGCCAGGGCATGGATCATCCGACTCGTTCTGTTGGTTGGTCTGCCTGGTTCAAGTTGGTTCACGAGCAGTTTCTAGCCGGTTTGCTCTAGGATTTGATCGAGTCACTGCCATCAGACCCGATTCCTTCTTTCCCCCATTCTCTCGCATTCTCCGTTTCAGGCGCCTACGTGATGACTGCGTTCTCCCCCAAACGCAGCGCCGCCGCAGCTGGGCTCAAGCGAGCGATCGTTGGCCCTATGATTCTCCGCATCAACTTCTAGGGCCACGACATCCACACTCCACCTCCATGGGAGCGCCGCTGCTGGACCTGGTCTGCTCTATCCTCTTCTCTCTTGCTCGAACACCCGATGCTCCAGGGCGCAACGCAGCCGCTACGGACTCCGCTTCGCCGCCTAGCCTGCTTCCAGATCTGTAAACTACTTCTCCTAGCTTCCTTGCCGCACGACCTGGAATCTCGGTCTTCTTTACCCACGAAACGCCAGGGCGCCCGACATCCTTCTGTGTGTCGTTCCTCGACGCGATGCCTCCGCACATCTCGGTCCCATACCACTGCCCCGACTGGTTCTGTACTGATGAGATCCAACTCCGAGCCTCCTCCTCAGCTTGGAGAGCGTACCGTCGTTGGTCTCTAGTTCTGCCCGATGCGTTGGCTGGGCTGCGAGCGCCGCCGCACGCTAGAGCGACGACAAGGAGACCTGCACTCCTTGACCTCTCGTCCAGACGTCGTGATGTGTGCTTCTCAACACCGGACGCGAGCCAGCGCCCACCACCACTGCCGCTCAGTTTCCTCTCCCTCTCTTGCATGAATCGAGATCCCAGGGTGAGTCTGTGGCTCCCCTATCCTGCTACGACGCGGCGTCGCAGTGAGGCCCTAGCCTGGCGATGAGTCAGCCACCTTCATGCATTCTTTCTGCTCTTTTCTCTACCTCCGATCACCACCTGCACTTCATGGTGGAGAAGTAGTAGAGATGGGTGGTTGGCTCTCCCTCAGGTTTTCTCAACTGCCCTAAATGAGACTTCAGTGTGAAGGACTTAGTGATACAAGGAAGGAACCACCCACTTACTTTACTTCATCGAGCCACGCCCTTCGATGGCGGGAAGGTTGCTGCCTCGTCCTCCCCACGTTCTCCATTCAAGTGATGGCAGGAGGGGAGTATTTTGTCGTCCGATCAAACCATGTGAAAGCCAGGATGGTGCCACGCTGCCAAGCCGTGGCTATGCTCCCGTAGAATAATTGACTTGGGCGCAAGACATAACAGTTGATCAAGCCTAAGTTGCTATAAGAAGTGATTCTTGGTCCTAAAACATCAACGGTTCACATTATTTCATAACATTCCAACTTACATGGCTTCTCTTAAGAACCTCGATTAATCATGAATATAATACCACATCTTTATTATCATCATGGTCACATTATATTATATTTTGATGCTAAATTTACCACTTTTTGACCAATCAAACGCTTACCATGAAATAACACAAATTGATTATTCCAATCCTCAACTCATGATTCAATTATTGAATTGAATAACTAAGAACCTCAAAGTTTCACTCTATCACATCCTACACACCTTAAAAGAAATTCCGTCCTCGGAATTAAGCCGGATAACCCACTTTGTCACATCATATACATTTTAAAAGAACTTTCATCCTCTAACGTCAACCATACTCGTACTCCAAGAAAAACTACCATGACTTCATCCACATGTAGGAACCATTCTATGTACAACATAGCCAAAATCTCTCGAACTATGTCCGAGCTATTAGGATGTTTTCCAAACATCTAAGGTGATACCAGGGTGAACCACTCATCATATATCATGGTTTAAGAGCTTAGGTTACATCATGACGTATCTCATCTGTTAGGGTTGCATCTTTATCTTTAGACATGCATTAATATTCAACATCATATTACCATGTTCCCAAGGAGTTAACCCAAGTTAACCCATACATCAAGGTGTCATCAACATTTTATTTAGTTCATTGTTAGAACATGTCCAACATCACCATAAGTCTTTTTAGGAGGGAGTTAACTATCATTAACTCACATTATCCATCTAGATCATATCAAGGTGTCATACATGTTATGCTGTGCTAATTGTCAGACTTTATTTTTCATCTTATTAAGCGCTAAGATTAACACCTCATGTAACATGGTTTATTCATATGATCTTATTTCTTATTCATACTAAACTGAAACATTTATTAATGAATTCTCACAAGATTAACCAACACTATCACATTATCATCATTATTCATGTACATGGTTAACCATTTATGCATTAATATCTATTAAACCATCTCTAGTTTTCCATCATATCATGTCTCAAGATTAGATCACATCCTTACATATATTATATCATGGTTGTGCTAAACAAACTTATATAAGTGGCTCGTGAAACATATATCAAAAGTTTATCTAGTGCAACTGGGGTTCTCTTGTCCCATACCACGAGGGTAGTGTCGTGCTCAGTCTCTCTGAGCTCACTCAACTCTATGAGTATCTCATATGCACATACTTTATCTTTCCTCTCAGTCTATGGTTCTCGGATTACCTCATTGGCACTAGTCGATTGCTTTACTGGATCTAGCCACATGAGCACAAACCAAAACATGGTATGACATCCTCTTCGGAGGTTTCTACCCATGAGACATCTTACCCAAAACTTTCTTATATACATCACTAGATTCCTATGTGGGAAACCACCAACCCGAGCATGAGGCTTCACAGAAACTAACATAGCTACCTCCTCTAGGGTCTTGGGCTCTCTCCCACACCCAGATGGTAGGCACTCGTATTTCCTTATTCACATATGCACATATAGCCAGCCTCTCTTTGTCTCTTAGGGTTTGGCCCTTCCAAGGACATCTAGGGTGCAAGAAGACTATAGGAATCATACATAAAGCAACTCAACTCAGTCACTCAGGAGTAGTCTAGTTTAGGACATATCATATCACATATCTCATAAATCTCATATCGTGGAGTCTAGGTTCTCTGACCTTCTCCGTGTGGGTCTTTCTCTCTCTTGAGCTAACCCCAAAACTGGTCCTAACACTAGAGGTCCTCCTTTGTAAAAGAGCTTGAGGCTCATGCTGACTCACAACCTTGTCTCATCTTAAGACACCTTATTCCATAAAATCCTAGTTACTTGCATCATCAAAACTTATCACAAATCCTCAAAACTAAACTTAAGTCCTCAAAGACAAACATATATTATCATAAACCATCTTATATTATCTATATAAGACTTACAACATATCATCAAAACTTATTTCATCTATTCCATCTATCATATATACAAAAAGGCTCTAGACATCTAATCTAGAACTACTCTCTCTTCTAGACTGATGTCATTCACTTTCACTTAGGTTGCATGACCACCTCCTACTCGTATATGTGTGGGGACACATTTTTGTAATACATATACATATTGAAATATTATATAGTTTTCTCCGATAAAACAAGCGTTAGAGAAACTATCACGGTTCGATTCGGTTGGAATCCAAAACCAAATCCTGAAACGAGTGCCCCACACATAGTAGAGAGTATAGTGTCATGAAAACTAAGGAAAGGGGTGAGAACATGGTGTAGACTAGTGTAGATACTCTAGACAACGAGCGCCATATGTCTAGGGTTTCTCTTCCCTTGATGCACGTCATTTCCAAATAGTGCAACGTCCCATACCGCTGCACCACAAGGAAAGCACGACATCTCAAGACTTGCTACTCAACAAGAACCAGTCTAGACCTAGTTCTCGGACATCTAGGTGCTAACCTAGAGGCTAGGTCAGATCTAGTCTCTAAAAGACGACTAATCTAACCCTAAAAGATTATTAAGGTTTAAGGTGCTTTAGTTTTGAGTTGCATAATGAGCAAATGCCAGGCTTTGCTATTGTTCATGGTCTGATACCACCTGTGACGTCCCCGGATTTTCTAAAACTTAATCTGATGTGTGACGTCTAAATTGAAACCTCACCTCAGCGAGAGTCCCAATTTAAACATCCCAAACTAGGCTAAGAAGAAGAAAATCAAGGGAGTCAGAAGGAAAACAATCAGTAGCACATGTACATGAACAATAATTAAACCATACACACATGTTCACCATTCAACATATAATTACAACATGAATTGTTACAACATTTGATATTACATATTGAACAGCAAACTATAACATATACATGTACTACATCTAAACAACAGGATCTTAAGACAACAGGTCCACCTGTACATCAGCTCGCCACACAACTCTCACTATCCTGGATCTTCAAGAGCATAACCATAACCTATACAAAAGATTACATGCGGTACACATCAGCACAATATTTCATGAATATTGTACTGAATACGCCTACGTGTCTTTTATTTACCTCTCATCATATCTTGGCAATAAGATAAAACTAATACTTGGCAGTAACAGAAGAATATAAGAAAAGTGTATACTTGCACTAAGATATTCATTAACAAACGAGAACACATATTTTAAGCACATTTTCCATTATATATCCATGCATTTGCCACCTGAGGGAATAATGCATCATCTCTGCTACCAACGAGAATGAGATGTAAGGCCTTATGATCTACTACCAAAGAGTTAGATTATTGTACAATGTGATCTGCTACCAAAGACAATGATCACTTTCCAGCACTATGCTACCAAAGAGAATTAGTGCTTTCATATAATGGAACAGATATATTATGTTTGATGTGTTCATAGCAATGAGTATGGAGAATCAAGCAACATAGCATAAAACAACAATCATTTCAATCAATACCATATGCCAAGTATTTTACTACTCATATATCACAAGCATATTGTATAATAAGCCAAGTAAGAGGTAACGGCGTACCTTCCAAAGAGACATCCTAAACACATATTCCTCATGTCATCGATATCCTTGGTTAAACGTGATCAAGACAAGATCATATACTATCATCAGGTTCTCATCGTCTTACATCTCATCTTAACCCTAATCGTGTTCATATTAGGGTTTCACTTAATTCATTAATATATATGCATCATTACTTGCATTCTTATCTTATGATTATATCACTGATGTCATTTTCCAGATTACGTCTCATTATCAAAGTTCATCATCTGAACATTAGGTTCCATGTCCTTTTTGTGCACATATTAACCCTAGGTTACATCATTAACCTAGATTAGGGTTTTATAACATGCATTAAGATTCATCTTCGTATAACATGGATTTTGTTCCTCATTATTATCTCATAATTAAAACTGAGGTTCAATATATTGATATGAGCTTTCTCTGTAAATTTCATCTTTTATTGGGCATGTATGCATTAATTACATATTAATTAGGGTTATTAGCCCTAATTAGCCATATTAAGCAAATTACATGATTTCATACATCAACATGATCATACCTAACATCAGGTGTATTATAAACATTATTATGGAGTTACTGACATTTTTCTATAATTTTAGGTCTTCGTTTATTATTTATTATACATCAAAAGAGCATTTTACATATTACATGATATCATAGTGTTTTAACCATCAAAAGCCTAATATTATCATTCTACTATATTCTACGCATTTTTTTGAGAATTTCGGTATATTATACTTTATTTTCTGATGCTCGAGCTAATCTCTATGAATTATTAAAGATCTGCATATTTATGAAGATTTTACCTTTATGAGCCAATGAAGTGTCTCCACGTGGCCAGGGCATGGATCATCCGACTCATTCTGTTGGTTGGTCTGCCTGGTTCAAGTTGGTTCACGAGCTGTTTCTGGCCGGTTTGCTCTAGGATTTGATCGAGTCACTGCCATCAGACCCGATTCCTTCTTTCCCCCATTCTCTCGCATTCTCCGTTTCAGGCGCCTACGCGATGACTGCGTTCTCCCCCAAACGCAGCGTCGCCGCAGCTGGGCTCAAGCGAGCGATCGTTGGCCCTCCGATTCTTCGCATCAACTTCCAGGGCCACGACATCCACACTCCACCTCCATGGGAGCGCCGCTGCTGGACCTGGTCTGATCTATCCTCTTCTCTCTCGCTCTAACACCCGATGCTCTAGTGCGCAACGCAGCCGCTACGGACTCCGCTTCGCCGCCGCCTAGCCTACTTCCAGATCTGTGAACTACTTCTCCTAGCTTCCTTGCCGCACGACCTAGAATCTCGGTCTTCTTCACCCACGAAACGCCAGGGCGCCTGACATCCTTCTGTGTGTCATTCCTCGACGCGATGCCTCCGCACATCTCGGTCCCATACCACCACCCCGACTGGTTCTGTACTGATGAGATCCAACTCCGAGTCTCCTCCTCAGCTTGGAGAGCCTGCCGTCGTTGGTCTCTAGTTCTGCCTGAAGCGTTGGCTGGGCTGCGAGTGCCACCGCACGCCAGAGCAACGACAAGGAGACCTGCACTCCTTGACCTCTCGTCCAGACGTCGTGATGTGTGCTTCTCAACACCGGACGCGAGCCAGCGCCCACCACCACCGCCGCTCGGTTTCCTCTCCCTCTCTTGCATGAATCGAGATCCCAGGGTGAGTTTGTGGCTCCCCTATCCTGCTACGACGCGGCGTCGCAGTGAGGCCCTAGCCTGGCGATGAGTCAGCCACCTTCTCGCATTCTTTCTGCTCTTTTCTCTACCTCCGATCACCACATGCACTTCATGGTGGAGAAGTAGTAGAGATGGGTGGCTGGCTCTCCCTCGGGTCTTCTCAACTGCCCTAAATGAGACTTCGGCGTGAAGGACTTAGTGATACAAGGAAGGAACCACCCACTTACTTTACTTCATCGAGCCACGACCTTCAATGGTGGGAAGGTTGCTGCCTCATCCTCCCCCACGTTCTCCATTCAAGTGATGGCAGGAGGGGAGTATTTTGTCGTCCGATCAAACCATGTGAAAGCCAGGATGGTGCTACGCTGCCAAGCCGTGGCTATGCTCCCGTAGAATAATTGACTTGGGCACAAGACATAACAGTTGATCAAGCCTAAGTTGCTATAAGAAGTGATTCTGGGTCCTAAAACATCAACGGTGCACATTATTTCATAACATTCCAACTTACATGGCTTCTCCTAAGAACCTCGATTAATCATGAATATAATACCACATCTTTATTATCATCATGGTCACATTATATTATATTTTGATGCTAAATTTACCACTTTTTGACCAATCAAACGCTTACCATGAAATAACACAAATTGATTATTCCAATCCTCAACTCATGATTCAATTATTGAATTGAATAACTAAGAACCTCAAAGTTTCACTCTATCACATCCTACACACCTTAAAAGAAATTCCGTCCTCGGAATTAAGCCAGATAACCCACTTTGTCACATCATATACATTTTAAAAGAACTTTCATCCTCGAAAGTCAACCATACTCGTACTCCAAGAAAAACTACCATGACTTCATCCACATGTAGGAACCATTCTATGTACAACATAGCCAAAAGCTCTCGAACTATGTCCCAGCTATTAGGATGTTTTCCAAACATCTAAGGTGATACAAGGGTGAACCACTCATCATATATCATGGTTTAAGAGCTTAGGTTACATCATGACGTATCTCATCTGTTAGGGTTGCATCTTTATCTTTAGACATGCATTAATATTCAACATCATATTACCATGTTCCCAAGGAGTTAACCCAAGTTAACCCATACATCAAGGTGTCATCAACATTTTATTTAGTTCATTGTTAGAACATGTCCAACATAACCATAAGTCTTTTTAGGAGGGAGTTAACTATCATTAACTCACATTATCCATCTAGATCATATCAAGGTGTCATACATGTTATGTTGTGCTAATTGTCAGACTTTATTTTTCATCTTATTAAGTATTAAGATTAACACCTCATGTAACATGTTTTATTCATATGATCTTATTTCTTATTCATACTAAACTGAAACATTTATTAATGAATTCTCACAAGATTAACCAACACTTTCACATTATCATCATTATTCATGTACATGGTTAACCATTTATGCATTAATATCTATTAAACCATCTCTAGTTTTCCATCATATCATGTCTCAAGATTAGATCACATCCTTACATATATTATATCATGGTTGTGCTAAACAAACTTATATAAGTGGCTCGTGAGACATATATCAAAAGTTTATCTAGTCTAACTGGGGTTCTCTTGTCCCATACCACGAGGGCAGTGCCGGGCTCAGTCTCTCTGAGCTCACTCAACTCTATGAGTATCTCATATGCACATACTTTATCTTTCCTCTCAGTCTATGGTTCTCGGATTACCTCATTGGCACTAGTCGATTGCTTTACTAGATCTAGCCACATAAGCACAAACCAAAACATGGTATGACATCCTCTTCGTAGGTTTCTACCCATGAGACATCTTACCCAAAACTTTCTTATATACATCACTAGATTCCTATGTGGGAAACCACCAACCCGAGCATGAGGCTTCACAGAAACTAACATAGCTACCTCCTCCAGGGTCTTGGGCTCTCTCCCGCACCCAGATGGTAGGCACTCGTATTTCCTTATTCACATATGCACATATAGCCAGCCTCTCTTTGTCTCTTAGGGTTTGGCCCTTCCAAGGACATCTAGGGTTCAAGAAGACTATAGGAATCATACTTAAAGCAACTCAACTCAGTCACCTAGGAGTAGTCTAGTTTAGGACATATCATATCACATATCTCATAAATCTCATATCGTGGAGTCTAGGTTCGCTGACCTTCTCCGTGTGGGTCTTGCTCTCTCTTGAGCTAACCCCAAAACTGGTCCTAACACTAGAGGTCCTCCTTTGTAAAAGAGCTTGAGGCTCATGCTGACTCACAACCTTGTCTCATCTTAAGACACATTATTCCATAAAATCCTAGTTACTTTCCCTAGAAACCTAGATTTGGTTAATCTCATTAGAATTACACCTAACCCTAGTCGACTACTAATAGTATAGGGTATGTTCTAATGGAATTCACCTTATTGTTTGGTTTGGTAATCTAGATATGATATGAGAACCATGCATGTTTAATGATCTCCCCCAAGTAATATCAAAGTTACATCCCCCAAACGGCCCACCTACCCTAATCAACTGCTTAAAACCCATTTTGCTCTGCTTGCTTGTTCATGCTAATCTAGTTTAGTCTCTATTGCTTAATCTAGTTAAATGCTTAGTTTTTCTCTTTAATGTTAACTTAGGCTCTTGCTCTTGCTAGTGGTTAGTTTAGTTCTTAATTTCTTCTTGCCTTGCTAGAGTAGTATAGCTCTTCTTGCTCTTGCTTAGTTAGTTTGTTAACTTAGTTTACTAATTTGCTTGCTCTTCCATAACTTAGTTTCCATCTTGCATTTCTTACTTTCTAATTAGCGTAACCAAAAAACCAAACCTTTCAAAAACCCTAAAACCCTAAGCTCCACAAAAGGAATGAAGCCCACTATGTCTAACTCTAGTGCCCCCTCTATCTCTGTGGATCGACCCTATACTCGTCGCCTTCCTATACTACAACACGACCCCATTCTCTTGCGGGTTTAGTGTTTGAGTAGACGTAGGTAGCTAGTTAGGTCTAACAAATTATGAGAGCATAAGATCCCATATCCCGTGTGCTCTGACCCCGTGGGGTGTAAAAGCACCACTAGCGGGGCCGCACCAGCATCTCCTCCTACAATAAGGCAATATCTATAAGGAGTGACCAAGATGGCACAATGGTCACCTCAAGAATAAGGATATCCGAGTGGGAGATCACATTTTTCTCTACATTTCCCACTTGAGATCGTTTGTTGAGAATTGCAATCCTAATGGTATGAGTTTTACCTTGTGAAGAAGATCTACACGCACTATGAATTTGTCTTGTGGGATAAGATCAAAGGAGATTTTTTTTGCGCAAAACCACCAATTGAAAAGATACATTACTACCAATGATCTTGTAGAAAAGGAAGTGGCTCAAGTCCCTCTTGCCATTTTGGTTACCATCTGAGGATATATGTGTCATGCCATGATGTTATATAAGGCACTTGTTAACAGGCAACCCATAAATTATCTAGTTAGGTTTTTATTTTATTGGTCTAGTTAGATTTCATTTCCATTATGTTAGTTCATTTTCCTAGTGAAATTTTGTTGTTAAATGTTCCTCTAATCTTATTTTTGTTGGTGTTATTTTGACGCTATCTCTTACTAATAGGGACGTACCTACACCATGATTAACTGATTAGACTCGTTGATTGGTTAATCATGTGGGTCAAATTTTGATCAGGGACTAATTTACCCTAGATCATCTGACTAGCCTTATTAATCACTCGATTTACATGTAGCAGTCTCCTTCTCCCCATGGATTTACTAACCACTTGTCCTGATCGAGTGACCATAAGTGGGGGCCAAAAATCCTCAATAACTACTAGAACTAGGGAATTATCTAAGATCAAATGATTAGAAGATGCGATCTCATAATTAGATTAAAGAAAAAACCATCAGTAACCCTTGGTCTTGTAAATTATAGTGGTGATTTCCTAGCCATGCTCTTTGAACATTGGACCAACCAAATGACATTATAAGCATTTTGTTAGATAGATCAATTGATCCCTATTAAGGAGGTCACCCTACCAACACAAGCACTTCCTTGATGTGTGAGACATTAATAAGCTAATTCGGTTGCCCCAAGTCGATCAAACACAAGCCTGAACCTTCCCCTCCCCCTCCTACATGTCATACAAAGTGAAGATTCCCTAACTTTGTTGCTTTGTATGGACCCTACTACTTCACCGCAATCTAGAAGAAGGTGGACCACATCAAGGACACCCCAATATGAAAGGAGTTAGAGTAGTTGTTCCAAGGCCACCAACTAAACAACATGTACCTCATGTAGTAGGTTCATGAGAGGTGGCACATTGGATGAGGAAAATACCAGTAGGTGTGCACTAACTACATTGACTTTTGTGCGGGCTAGACATATACTTCTCTATCCTCTCAGTATTGGGGAAGCCAATTCACCATGTTACCACCACCTTATGGGACAACTACATCTTCCACTTATCGATATTAATATAACATACCATCTTGGGAACTATTCTAGATTGATCCATACCAACCTATCCTCCCACCTCCACAACAACCACCACCATTGGGTCAGCATGGTGGTTGGGGGTATTTTCAATGATCTTCTTCCCCTCCATTTTACATTTCTAGTTTACTTAAGGATCAGAAAATTTCTAAGTTTTGGTGTATAGTGGGTGGTATTTCTCCAACCCACTCCCTCTATTATCCGTTATTTGGTCATTTTCTTTCAAGAATAGCAGCATCTATTTATTTTTATAAAAAAATTCAAATTTCAAGTTAGTTACATGTAATCATCCATTTTTCTTCATGGCCTAGATTCTTTTTCTTTTTGCATGTTTAGTTTTTAATAACAAATTAAAACATTCCTTTTTGCAATAATGAATCTCGAACGCCAATTTTAGAACCTATCTTGTCACAAATTATCCTTAATAACATCACTCCTTAGAAAAGATGGCAAGTTGTATGGAACTGAAAGGAATCAATTTGCAGTGTGTTTTCTATTCATAAACATAAGGATATTGTGGAAATATCTTTATTTTGCAATTTACTTGATATGATGAATTAGTTACTAAAGTTTGTTCCTATGCTCTAAGAATGAGATACACATGTCCAACCTTTTTCTACACTTCTTCCACCACTTCTTACCACATCATCTGCCCGAAGTGAATCAAAATGCCAAAAATAATGTTTCAAACTCCATGTTTGGGGCATGACCCCTATGTCATTCCTTCATGTCTCCCATATTCCTCATATGTAATAGAGGCATATCACAATAAAAAGAGGAATGTGCAAACCAAAATCAAAAAATTGCAATTAATGTAACTGTGTAAAAAATAAAGCAATCCCAAGTCAAATATAGGAGAGGTTTGTGAACTTTCATTCCATACCCCCATTCACTCTCATTTCTTCCCATGGGGCATCAGTCACCCAAAAAATATTTCCCTTCATTGTTGAGCCTTGTACTTGTGTAGATCTCAATGAAATGTGTGGAACTTTATGAGACACTAATGCTATGGTGATTGTAATGTTCATGTCTTGGTATGGAAACTTGTTGTGAATGTGAAATTGGTATGTGGAATTTGAAGTGCAAGTTTTTAGATTCTAGAGATTAGGTTTCTTATCTATAACTAGTTGTAGGGAGCCAAGTGATGTTATGGAAGGGAGTATGCTAGGTTGGTAGTGCCAATATATTTTGATATTATGATTGCTTGAGGATGAGAAAAGTTCCAATTAGGGGTAGCTTCATGGATGCATATTCATGACCTTTCGATTGTGGTTTCTAGTTTACTTTTACTCATTTTTGCCATTAATGCATCATGTTTCAACTAGTTTCATCAAATCCGATCTTATAATCAAATACTAGAATTTTGACTAAATTTCTCACCCTTATGTAGGATAAATCACACATCAATCTAAGATCAAGATGGATTATCTTCCATTAACTAATTTTGAAGGAAATTTGAGCTAAAAACACAACTTAGATAGGCTGATATGACCAGATCTCCTAGTCAGCTGACCAACCTATCCATTTCAAGCATTCCCCAAACAAGCTCTAGTTTTGGCAATCACCCTTGTTGATTAGTCAGTTAGAGGATTGCCAAAACATAAACTATCTCTACATTTCTTTGAATTCTAGTGATTGGACAATTGACTCTCTTGATTTATCGATATACCTATAGAAGACTTCCTCAATAGTAGCACAAATCAACCTTTCTGATTGACAGAGTCATCCAAAATTTCCTTCCAAGTTAAGGTCGTATAGAACTCTAATTCTTTAGTAGATTGGGTGATATCCTTTTGGGATTGAAGGATCAATTGACTCTCCAGAAGCCTTATTAGAGTAGAGTTTGGTCGATCAGTCTCACTATTCAGTTGACTAGATGTACATTTATTTGTGACACTAAGATGGTGATTGGCAGGACCAGACCGCCTAATTGCCAGATTAGCATGGCAAACAAAGCACATTTTGATATCCACAAGTTAAAGATTAATTTATAACAAAAGGGACACCGAACAGATTTCTATCATATTCCATTCACTCTAACTCTAGAGCATGTTATGGCAAAAATAAGTCAAAGGAGATGGCGAGGAATAATATCATCCTAGCGGAGTTCTTTGATCTTGTTGAAACACGAGCATATCACAAAAGTTAGAGACCTCTGCCTACTTCTCTCTTCTCCATCAATGACATGATCTCTTCTCCTTCTTCATGTATTTGTATTCTTTATATGAAAATGAGCAATTAGACCTTCTCGTTGGAGCATGGGGAGTAGCCTCATCACTTGTCCACGATCATAGTTCTTAATAAACTCAATTATCCTCATATGATGAAATGACACTTCATTTGATTTATGATTGCTTTCTAAATTCATCACTCATTTAACATTGTTTGATACAATCCTGAGCATAGAGACCACAAAACTTAGAATTAGATCCTTGAAAGGATGCATAAGATTCTAGATGTGATCACAGAAGGGATCTGATATGATGATTGAATTGTGAAATGTGGGCAATGAGACCTTGAGCCCAGTGGGAATATAATATTTATGCAATTTTCATTCTGCAACGAGTCAAATTCACTTGATCCTAGTTTAATTGTTGTATTTATAGAGTTCTAACTACTTGGATATGTACATAGGTAGTGGTGGTAAAACCCATATGTCTCAGTGTTCCTTTAATATTGATTAAATCCTTAGTTTAATCTATTTTATGCCTTGTAATATTTAAGTCAACCGTACATATTCATACTTGAACAACCTAATTTGGAATTCATTATTAATGACTGGTTTTGAAAATGATTTCTTAAAAATATTGTCTTTTGGGTTCAAACATTTACTATATTTTGATTTATTCATCATCTTGAGGGTGAGTTAGTTGCAATTACTAAAAAGTATTTAATATCTTGGATAGTCCTTCTTAGGGAATTTTTGTGTCCACATAACTCACACCATGACTTTAGGAGACACAAAGTTTTGTTGCATCCATGATTTAGGCACATAATTTTATTTTATTTCATAAATAATATAGATTATGTGTAAATCTCATTCCATTCTACCCATTTCATCCACCCACTACTCTGTATTGTAGGCCAAATAATGATAATTTTCTTTCTTTTGTGAATATTCAGGAGTGTCCACTTAAATGATATCTTTGAATGGAGCAAGGTAGGTAGAAAGATATTTTGACACACACCACATTTTGGAGTTTCCATGATATCTCTTCTTTTTACTTACGTGTGTCTTACACAATCTAATTATGTTACTTCGATTTTTGTTAGTTGGTCTTTTTATAAAAGTTGTTTACTTTGTGGTTGGACACGAGCAATTTAGGTCCATTTAATCAAGGATCATTAGGATGATATAAATGCATATGTGTGTCCTTACTGAATATTCTAACAAAATACAAAGTAGTCTTCCTCGAAGTCAAGCATTACTCTAGCTTAGGGGATTTTAATGCACATGTTTTTTCCACCTTTTTTGGGATAATGTAAGCATGTTTTCATCAAAATTCTCTTAATTTCACCTATTTTATGCTTCTTTTTACTAAATAGCCTGTAATAGCTCGTTTGCACTAATTTTATCTAATAATAATGCATTTAGTCCAAAATTATGTATTTTATGATAGCCTTAAGTATTGATTGCTTCATTGTAGACGAAACAAGTACAAATTTGAGAAAGTCAGTACCACCAACATTGTGATCAGTACCACTAACATGGAGAAAAAGATGCACATTCTCAAAGTCAACTCAGTAGCACCAACATTGGACACGATACCACCAAGACGCATTTCGGTGCCATCGAAGGTCAGCTTGATTGCTCCAGAAAGAATGATTAGAAAGCTTAAGTATAATCGTGATACCGCTGACTATCATTTTGATGGCACTAATATATTTCTATGTGAATCAAGTAAAAACATGATTCAATGAGTGAATTTTAGGTCAGTAGCATTGAGATTTTCCTAAAGGTTGCAATTAACAGAGGAAACATCCAACATTCTATTGGATAAGTTGTGTTTTATCCTCTTTAGACAAAACCTAAGAGGACTTCTAGAGAGAGGGCCCTTGTCATTTTATAAGAAACTAGAGATGGAGGAGACAAAGATGGGGAGACTTTGAGCAAAGATCATCTTGACACCTTCGTGGAGTAGTTTGGTGATTGAAATGTTGGCTAATTGCGGCAATTTTTAGAGGTGATCATCTTTACGCCTATCTATATGAGGTTTTTCCATTCTCCATGTTGTTCTTTTCATCCAACACTTCTTTTGATCACATATCGAGCATGAGGAGATAAACCCCATATTTATTAGGAGCATAGAGTATCACAGTGTTGATATTGTGCATAATTACAATCAATTTTATAGAGATTTATTTGCTTTAGATTTTGATAATGGAAGTTCCTTGATTTTCCTTATTTCTACTTGATCACCATAAGTATGTATCATATTTTTAGTTACTATGAGAGTGAGATTACTAATTGGAAAAGTAATTATCAACATAAATAATAATGCATTGTGAGAGCATTCTAACCATTGTGAGGTGAATTTTCTTGAGAGGGATCATATTGTTGTCCTTTTGTATTGACACTACAATATCAATAAATAAGGTCAAACATTGTCCTTTTGTACAAGCTAAAGATTCCTAATTAAAAGAAGTAGAGATAATTTATGTTAATTAAGGAGAACTCATGCATAAGTCATACTTTTGGTAATAAACTCCTCCTAGTCATTGGGGTCTAGGTAGTTCCATTGCTCAGTGGTTGGCTTCTTCCTCTTCTCAGCATCTCGTATGTAATCTCAAGTGAGATTTGTCCTATAGTTCCTTACGACCCTCCCACAGCGTTGCATCACGCATTTACGATGCAACTTTTCATCCAGTTCAAATATACTCTACAAAATAGAATTGCTATTAACTAGTATCCTAAAAATTAGTAAACTAAAAAATAGAATTGCAAATAATAATAACTCACGCATAGTTCCTTCCATACTAAGTCTTTCTTCCCCTTAGGAACTTTATGCCAAGATTCTACATTAGGACTACAATGGCTACGAATAAGAACCCTACGATATGAAATAAACGAGTTGCAGTTCACTCCAACTAGATTTCCTGCATGATCAAAATCAATAGCCAGTTTAGGTCCATTTCCCCTTTGTTGTAGTAACTTGTTCATCATAGTGATGCCCCTCACTTTTTCAAATTTTTATTGCTGCTCATCAAGTGCCCCAAGTTCTTTAGGGGGTACATCATCAAGCTAAAACATGTCAAAATAAACACACTTATAGGATATAACTATAAATGGACATATAGATAGAAATATAGGATATATTTTTAAAACTTACATTGTGAGGCGGTGCATTGATATTCTCACCCTCACGGTAGTCATCATCATGGTCATCATGCTCATGCTCAACAATCTCTCTGTGTGAAGCATCATAGGTCATCACACCTTCACCCCAGAGTTTCTTTAAGTCATCAATTAGAAGTTCAAGATAAACATCAATATCATTTCCAGGTTGTTTAGGGCCCGATATCAACAATGACAGCATAACATACTTATTTTTCATACACAAACAGGGAGGAAGATTGTATATAACAAGAATAACTGGCCAAGTGCTATGTTGGTTGTTCATCTCCTGTATGGATTCATCCCATCTGTTCAAAGCCCAAGTCTTAGATTCCTGACTTCTTCACCAAATTTAGGGTACAATAAATCAATCTTCTTCCCCTGTGGGGAATCAGACGCATGTCGTAGGATCCCATCATTATTTTTCTTAACATCTGCATGCCACCTCAAATTCTTCGCATATATCGGATTGGCAAACAAGCATTGAAACTATGATATTATAGGTAGATACCACATCACTTTGGCAGGAGAACATGTTTTGGACTCCCCCGAAGTCGTCAATTTATACGTTGACACACCACATTTTGTACAATCTTTCAAATTCACATAGTCGTTTTGAAATAATACACAATCATTTAGGCATGTGTGTATCTTCTTGGCCTCCATTCCCATTGGGCACAACAATTTCTTTAACTAGTATGTTGAGATTGGCAACTCGTTTCCTTCAGGAATAATTTCTTTCAACAAAGACAACAATGATGTGAAGCTTTTGTCGCTCCATCTATTGTTAGCTTTCAGCTTATATAATATCAACATAGCGCTAAGCTTCATAAACTTAGTACAAACTGTATATAACGGTATCTCAACATCATGCACAATGTTTCTAAACATGGGAGGTGGATCGGTGTGCTCTACCCCACAACTATCCAATATCGCATCATCGATGTCTACTGGAACTGGTTCATTCACATCTACATCACCAGAGGCAATTTCTTCTTCCACACAAGCACTGCTATCAACATCCACTAATTTCAGGTTTGAAATCTCTCCATGCTAGTGCCATTCTGTATAGCCTTGTACAATCTCGTTGCACATGACATGACTTTTGATTTTATCACCAGTGTTGACTTTCAAGTTGTTACCGCAATGCCTACATGGACAGTAGAACATATCTCCAGGTTGTTTCCTATGTTCCTCAGTAAATCTAATAAACTGATCAAGACCAGAAATAAACTCTGGGGTGCAGCAATTTGGAACGGACATCCATAAATAAGTATATATTAGGGTTTAGGGTTTAAAGATTAGGGTCTAGGGTTAAAAGATTAGGGTTTATTGTTAAAATTTTAGGGTTTAAGGTCTTATATATAATAAATGTGTACCACCTATCCCATTCTTGAACACCTAATCTCACAAGTAAGTGCATAATGTGTATTGGGTTTTCAAGAAAATTTCGGCAGCATTTCCCCACTATTCTCCAAGTACATATGTACTTAGAGAACAAACGGGGAAATGCTACCAAATTTTTCTTGAAAACCGAATACACATTACACACTTACATCCTAAGTGAGATTAAAGTATTCAAGAACAGTCCCAAACTGGGGACTATCCAAGATTTACTCCTAATGAGTAAATCTTGGCCAGGTTTCTAGGCCAACAAATTCATGTATGTTGTCATTCTTATACCTACAATCCTAGTTTCATCATTAATACCCTATGTTTTATGTAACATCATTTAATAAAGCATGATTCCATATATCAAAGATTTGAATCAAAATAAAGCCTAATGGCACATTGGGAGAGTGAGAATATTATACATCACTTGAAGGCTGAAGAAGAAATATATGCAAATCAATAGAAAGTCAAAAATACAAATGCACGATTCAATTCTATTATAATGTATTAATTAAGGGTCAATCTGGAAGTTTTAACAAAATCAGCCACTATGATCGTACTACCCAGCACAGCTGTGCTACCAGCCTTCATTTTCATCCATCCAACCTGTGATTTCACAACACCATCTCCACCCCTCTGGCCTGATCGGTCGCGTGCAGAGTAGATACCAACGGGTGGTGCGACACCTACTCAGGTGTTGAGGGGGTAGAAGGACTCGCCGTAGAG
The DNA here is from genome assembly GCA_963693085.1 of Alisma plantago-aquatica. NCBI lineage: Eukaryota > Viridiplantae > Streptophyta > Magnoliopsida > Alismatales > Alismataceae > Alisma > Alisma plantago-aquatica. The sequence continues at coordinate 282,340,529 of OY856410.1, forward strand.
TTGGAGCTGGGACTAGGACTTGGGCATGTAAAAGAGTACAGGAAGAAGAGGAGCACACCAGTGTGGAGAAGATTACTTGTCGTGGCAGCAGCGACTAGCTCAGGTTTTAAGCAATGGCGGTAGTGGTAGCAGCGACGGCGAGCAATAGGGGGAGTAGTAGGGGAAGCAGTCTGGCAGAACGACAACAACGGCAAAGAAGAGCAGCGGTGGAGAGGAGGACCAGCGGCAGAGAAGAGTAGCATCTGAGAAAAGCAGCAATGGTAGAGAAGAGCAGCGACAGAGAGGAATCACCAGACCCTAAACTTGAAACCGAGAATGAATGAAACAGTGAAAGGGGAAGAGTCTGGTTCATGTGGGTGCTCTTAAGTTAACTACAAACTTCGGTTATTATAAAAAACCGACACTTAAGGCCATTAGGTGTCGGTCACCACAAAAAAACTGACACCTATGTTCAATCATAGTCGTCGGTTTCAACTAGACAACCGACGCCTATCTACATATGCTGACAAAAAAAATGTTCTTGAATTAAGACCATAGTCGTCAGTTTCCATATAAAACCGACGCCAATTGGGCAATTTTGGGGGTAAAAATTTTCATGGGGACATCACGCGAACACACATCTACGTCATTTATTGCAAGAAAATCGATGACAAAAATGGGGCCGATTTCTATCTCACGAAAAATCTTTAGTCGTCGGTTACTTGGTCAACAACCAACACCGTATGTGAAATTTTGGAGGTAATTTTTTTGCACTGGAAAAATTGTATTTGGCGGGTGATTTTAGATGTCAATTTCTTATTGCACAATTGACGCTAAATAGAAAGTGATACCCGTGTCTTTTGAAAATCGGCTGTTCTTCACATATAGATGTCGGTTTTTGTTTTTCGCTGACGTTTTAGGATTTAGGCGTCAGTTTTTGGAAAACAACTGAAGCTTCTAAATGTGACTTTATACGCCATTTTTGTAGTAGTGTGTCTTTATTGCAAAAACCACCTTACCATAAAAACCATGTCACCCATATGAAAAACTTCTCAACCTACAAAAACCATCCCACAATGTGTGTAAACCATAGTGTGACGTCGATGTCTATGTAGAAATGATTTTTATTTAATTGCTACACCATGTGACAAAGAGATCATTGTTTTCCATTAAAAAAATGTTATTAATGGGCTATTTGGATGGAGTAATGATAGTCACAGACATTGAGGACTACTAGTCATAGTATAGTGTGATTGCCAACACAACAAATGAGTTGTTAGAACCAGCACATAAGCTCTTAAGCACACTAAAATTTGAGTGGATATGTTCCTTCACGGATCCATCATATCTATTAGGTTTCTTAATGCAAAAAATGTGTTTGATAAATGCTAGATTAAATATATTTGGCATTGATTAGACATTATTGAACTACCATTTTATATATAAACTACTAGAATTTTCAATGATCTACCCAAACACCTATTGAAAAATAAAACTAAATTTGACATGTTTTGGCTGAGAAATATATCTACTAAAGCATTACAAAAAAATATTTTCACCAAATAAGAACATTATAAGTCTCATTGTCACTCTACAACCATTGCATCAGAACTAGCACCAATCTTTCCTGGTTATTTAAAAGTACATTACTAATTAAAATACTCTAACATGTCAAAAACCTCCATCTAATGTTGCATTTTTAACTTTCCTTATTTTGTTAAAATATTTAAAAGAAGTATAATATGTATGTTGTTGGGAAAAAATGAACTTTTTGTTCATTAGAAATATATGGTTAAGTCTTTTCATCAAAGACATCAATATATAACTATTTGACATTGCTCTCCCATGCGTTCCAGCACACATTTGGTATTTTGTACCACCTAAGTACTTTATATTATTTGAGCTTTTTTCCATCTTTAATTTGAAACACAAACTTATTTCATCGATAATGTAACACAATTATATTACTCAAATCTAACCTCCAAATCACTACAAAGTCAATTGGTTGAAGGATGAGCATCCGTCCCTAGCATGGCAACATCAAAGCGTGAATGAGGAAGCATAAAAACTTAGTATACATGAACAAATAACAAGAAAAAGACACCAACATAATTTCAACATTCAACAAGTATATTATACAAAACATTCTTTATTTCAAAATTTTAAATAAAAATTGAGAGTATATCTATACAAGTTTACTCATGTTCACTAAGTATAAACTTAGAACAAGAACACATCTCACCAAGTTGTCAACTCCCTAGCCATCTCTGATCCTAAAAAATAATTGAAATAAGTGGGTCAACCAACAAAGTATTGACTAGAAGGAAGATATACATATATATACATATATATATTTATATATATATATATATACAAAGTTGAAAATATTTATAGAAGCAAATGAATAGGCTTGAATGAGTTAAGTACTTATCAAACTGAGAATCCATGTTTATTTCATTTTACTACAATTTTACCAACAATATCATGCATTCATAAGGCCTTTGACCAAATTCTTGTGAAAGGGTATGTGAGGGTTATTAAGGCTCAATGCCATTACCTATCCCTATCTATTTACATGGTCTACACTATCTTGAAAAATCAAGTAGGGTGTTTGACCTTTTTTCCTTACCCCGATAATGTAAGAATTTGCATAAGACTTATACAATGGAGATCTAGTTTATGATTAGCTATAAAATCAATGAGGAAACACATAGAGTAAATACTACTATACTACATGGTAATATTAGAAAAACTAAACAAGTAAAGATACATATCATGTTTGCAAGAAAGAAACCATAGTCATATTGTTATGAAATCACATACTTGATTCAGAGAGTAAAAACCTATTCTTAAACATCTAGATCACAAGAAACCAACTAGTTAAGAACAAAATTACATGCATGCACTAGATTCTCGTCATTAACCATATCTAGTTCCATTTTTAGGATTTTAACCATGATGATTTCAAAGTGGATTAATTACATGTTTGATGTTCTTTTACTGATCTAGAGCCCATCATGAATATGTAGTTCAAGTGTCATATCATTTAAAAGTTCCATTCATTTATATAATTATCTCAAGGTTAAGCTACTAGCATTTTATGGCAAAACAACTCACAATAGATCAATGACGTTGAGGTGAATCAATATAAGAGGTTCTATCATACATGATGATTTATCTCAGAACGATAAGGAAATAGAAATTTGTTCAAAGTTAGGTGGATGTACACCTCAGGTCTAGGCAAAAAAGTTCAAACCCAGTATCATCATATCGACATACAATCAAAATCCAACATATATGACTTATATTATTAGAATCAACATATGACTAAGAGGGGTGTTCACAACAAAGAGATCAACAATATTAGGATAATCTCTTATTTTGAGAGGGAAGAGATGAGATTAGGGTCCACATAAGCATTTAAGGAACAAGAAATACAAAGAAAGACATTCTTATCAAATTAGGCATAAGTGGTGGATTTAGTGTCATAAACCCAATAATAGGAAATGAGGGATCGAACTTAGGTATTTAGGTTACACAGAATCATACAATCACTAGTTTTGGACATCTTCCATAGTTTGACACATTAGATAGGTCAAAACCTCTCATGGCCTAAGATATAATCAATCAATCAATCACATAAGTGGGACACACGTATGCATTAGGGGCCACGAAAGAAAACATAGTCAAAAGGGGATCAGGGCGTATATATTACTTATGTGAACTGTGCTTGTTTGTATTTTTGAACATTTTGTATGTTTCAATTTATAGTGTGCTAAACAAGACAACGGTTGTGCATGTGCATACTATGAAGACAACAGTTGTGCATGTGCATACTATGTGATGTGATATATGGACCTAATTATCAAATTTGTTGCAATGGAAATTGATACCATACAACATGTATTATATATAATCTCATTAGATAATATGAAATATATCAAACTTATTATATATTATTAATTATATATATACATCATTCTCTTTGAAGGTGTTTAAAACCATTGACTTCACTACAGGTGAAAAGTTATTAGATGTACATACTCCCTATACGATGAAAGAATTAGATGATGTAAGAGAACAATGGGCAAAAGCCTTTCAAGTAGTGGGAAGTTTTGATTATGATTGGGATACTGATAATGATAATAATAAAGAATGATATTTCTAAACTTTGTTCTCATAATTATTTTTATATTTGATGACGTGTGAATGAATTTTTTTGAATTGTCATATGTGTGAATGTGAAGATGATCAATACATAATTGTTTCTACATGTGTCTGAATGTGAAAAGAGATGAAATGAATGGAACTGTAGGTTTCTAAATGTGTGTAAAAATGTAGGAAATTTGAAATAGAACTTCTGGTTTCTACATGTGTGTGATGAAAAATAATATGAATTAAATGTGCTTGTACATGTCTGTGAATCACATGATCATAAATTGTTTTCTATCCTTGTCAATTTTGCAGGTTTGTGTCCTGTTGTTGGCTGAAATCAAAGGGTATTGTTGTTGGCTAAATTGGACATTATTATAATCTCTTTGTTTTGATGATGACAAACATTTCATTCTTGTGGTTTTAACGTGCTATTTGAGTATTTCAGGAATAAGCATATAAGGTGGTGGATAACAAAGACTTGGAAGAACAATTTGATAAAATCGCTTTATTTTCATGATTGTAATCAAATGTAAATGCTTGTACAAGTATATAATGTACAAGTAATTAGATATTATGTAAATCAAGCATTTAGATCTTCCCTATCCACTCACAACACTTAGATAGGTCATTCCCCAAGATAGTATCACAATTGCACATTGATACACACACTTAGTAAATGAATACATTGAGTCAGTAATATTCTCGGTCGACAAATCATCGATCAAGAAAATATCGGTCGACAAAAACTTCGATTGAGAAACTCTCAGTCGACAAAATCTTCGATCGAGAATAGACCCTACTAGCCGTTAGACCCAGCAGACAAGGTGGTTGGGAGTTGGAAATGAACGTTGGAAACACTTGCTCCAGGAAGTCCCTCGGTCGACAAATCTTCGACCGAGAAGGACTCTTGGTCGAAAAATCTTCGACCGAGAAGAGTTTTGTCTGCACTTTTCAGGGTCAATTAACTAGCCGTTGCAAATTCAATTAGTGGACACATAACGGCTAGTTGAGCACTAAGAACCCCCTAGAAAGTGTCTAGAACGTCCTTAAGCACTTGTAGGTCATTTCTATAAATAGGACATGCCTTAGGACACCTAAACTCACTAATCTACACTTGTGATACACTTGAGCTTACGCTTGCAATTGTCAATCTGTTTTGAGAAATTGAGCAACACTTGCATTGGCTATTCTTCTCCTTGCTCTAATTTCGTGTCCTATAGGCTAGTATCTCCTATCCACAGCAATCACACTTCCATATACATTGGTTAGGAGATCTACACGCTTGATATAGGCAAATCAAGCCTTGTGCTTCAAAGGTTAAGTGTAATTTCCATTTTCCTTCTTGTTCCTTTTATCCTTTGTATTCTCCTTGCTACTCCTTGGGTTGGAGGCTGTGGATTGGAGAAGGTTCTTCTCGGTGGAGAAGGTGGACTTCGAACTACTTCAAGAAGGCTATTGCAACGGGAAGCTACTTCAAGAGGAAGGCTACTTCAAGGGGGAGCTTGAAGTTACTTCAAGAAGGCTGCTTCAAGGTTGGTGCAATTACTTCTAGGTGAAGGCTGTTCGAAGGGTTTGGTGAAAGAATTGTAAATTTATGTAAAGTCCTTGCGAGGTAATAAAATTTGATTCTTTCAAAATCCTGGTTGGGTAAGAAACCGGGTAGTGGATTGACTGCCTTAGTATTTGCTAAGGTTGGAACCACTCTAAATCCTTGTCCCCTTGTCCAATATTTGTGTGGTTGGTTGTTTGAGTTAAATAATTGTTAAATTAACTATAAAACCCTATTCACCCCCCCCTCTAGTGGTTTTTCAATTGGTATCAGAGCAGGCTTCAAGGAGCTCTAATCGAGTCTTGAAGAATGAAGGGTGGTGGTGCCTACAACCGCAAGCAAAGGAGCAGCTTGGAACAACCTTCAACGAGCTGTAATTGGTGCTTAGGAACAAGCCACACAACACTTGGTTGCCCATGGAGGTCAAAGAAGGAAGAAGTGCATAAAGAATGTCTAATTGCTACTATAAGTGAAGAAGAAGAAGAAGAGGTAAGTCTTTTTAATCTACCTAAATAAGAGTTAATTGCTAGTCTTGAAGAGACACATAATAAGTATATTGAGTGCAAGAAGAAATTAAAGAAATCTAATAAGGAAAATGATGAGTTACATGCTAAAATTCTTGCTCTTACATCTGAAAATGAGGATCTTAAAAAGATTATTGAAGATCATGACATTAAACTGAAATCCGTTGAAGCAAATTGCAATCTTCTTTCCCTAGAAATGTTAAACTTGCAAACTCAAGTAAATGATCTTCAAAAACAACCTGTTATGTGTACACATCTAGATTATGATACTATTGTGAAAGAAATAGATTCCTTGTTATCTAATCTAGATCAAGCAAAGTTAGACATAAATAAAAGAATGGATGAGATTGTTAAGTTGCAACAAAAAAATAGTAGGTTGAATAATAATGATACGCTTGATAAAATTTTAAATAATTCTTACCATCAAATTGGAAGGAGAGGACTAGGTTACAAGCCTAAAGGAAAATCTTATCAAAAACCTAGTTGGGGAAGAACACAAGTGCCAAAGAGTCAATCTATGTATGTATCTAAAGGCACAAATACATATGTACCCAAGAACAACCTAGAACAAAATCATAGAAAGATATATGAGATTGATTCTATATGTTGTCATTACTGTTTGCGCCTTGGACACTATTCTTTTTCACATCCTTACAAGAAAAAGGATGTCAAGTTAGTATGGGTTCCAAAACCCCCAATCTAAAAGAACAAAATTAAGTTGAGATATGACCAAGGACTCTAGTTGCATATTTCTATGTCTATCTCAACTTAACTTAATGAGATAACAAATTAATTCAAGTATCTAAAACTTCTAACTTGAAAATATACAATTCTTTTAAATCTGCAAAGACAAAATTTTGCCTTAATTAAAGTTCTCAAAGCATAAAGACTTGAAATATAATTAGTTGAGATTTGATCTAAATATTACTTTGATATTCATATGCTCTATCTCAACCAAGCTAAATTTTCAAATTGCATGATTGAATTGAAAATGAACTTTGTTTTTTTCTTGGAAACAATCACTGAAAACAGTTTTGAAATAGTACAGAACTTTTCTCGGTCGAGACACTGTCGACCGAGAAGAACTGTCGGTCGAGAAATGGTCGACCGAGTAGGTTTCTGTTGTCAAGTCTGAAATAAATCTGCTGAACTTGTTTTCAATTAACCTAGCTTGCTATTAATTTGTTATTAATGACTGATTTTACATGCAAAACAAGAATAAATTTTGAAGACCATCTTTGAAAACTTATAAACCTAAATGAGATTATTTTGGTTTATCCTTTAAATGGTTTAAAACTGAAAATCATGATTAATTTAATCAAAAGAAATTAATGTTTTATCATTGTTCACATGGTCTTTCCTAAAGTATTTCTTGGTGTATCTATATAGGAACCATGTGTATTGATAATTAGTCTAAATGATCATAATCATTGTATTTCATGAAATTATCATTATAATGAATGCTTCTATTGTTCTATCAAAATCATTGTGCCATACTCATTATGTTTCATTAGTGTGTTTAAAATAATCGTTAATCCCTATATACAAACTATGGATGGATAATATTCTTGATCATCGTCATTTAGCTTATATGAAGATTCTATTTTGCATAAGTAAGTAAAATTTCATGGCAAAAATGCATCTTGACATAATAGATAATGATTGTTGTGTGAATGGCTTGAAATAAATGAATAATGATGCTATGACAAGCCAAACAGTGTCTCTTAGAACAAAAATATTAATGTTTTATCTATTTGTTTGTTCTAAGAAATCACAAGCAAAATCTTGACTTTAAGATATTAATCTCTCTTTCAAGGATATATGTCTGTAAAGAATCTTATGATTAATCTGAAAATGAGGGTACAAAAAGAAATGGGAATTGATACTTATGTACCTATAGCAAAGCTTATGAGATATCATTCAAAATGAATGTAAAACATACAATTTAGGAAAATTAAAGACAAAGACTTCACTGTGATTCCTATATTAAGCTTTCAATTGATAAAACTTCTTCAAAATAGGTATCACTCAAAATGCTTCAAATTAATATACATTTGATCATATTACATAAAAACTTTATATTTCACATATATTAACATAAATGTGTAATTCAATGAAAGTGCTTAAACTGTAAATCTGCAGAAATTGCCTCTTGGTTGAAATCAAATTTGACCAAGGGGCTCTATGGTCATAGTCAAGGTCGACCTAAAATAAGCTTGACAAAATGCTTATTTTGTACATCCTTTTACTGCACTCAACCTTAGTATCTTGATTCAAAAAATGTGTTCTAATAAAAGGACAAAATCAAATCTTACAAATCATTTGTGACCTTAGAATCCTTAAATTGTCTTAATTATAAGATTAAGGGGGAGCTCACAAAAAAAAATTTGATTATAAGATTAAGAAGCTTACAAAACTTTGAAGCTTGTTATGACCTTAGTATTCTTAAAAGTAATTTTTATGAAAACAAAGAAATCTACAAAAATTCATATATATTGTTCTTAATGGAATTCTCTAAACAAATTAGGGCTTAACATCCCATGCATTTGATTAGAGGTACTTTCTACTATAAGCTTAAAAGAATCTCACATCATTTCAGGGTTTAACATTCCTTGTAAAATGGGTGAGAAATCAATACACACATGCCATGAACTTAAAAGGAACTCATATCATTTCAAGGCTTAACATCCTTTGCAAATGATTAAGAAATAAATTGTGGCTAAATTTAACATTAATTGGATTGCATTAATCCCTTGATTTTAAATTAAATATCTCTTTAAGGGGGAGCATAGAATAAAATTAAGGGGGAGAAATAAAAAGTCATACTAAATGATTATCTTGGATATCTTTTTGAAATGACAAAGGGGGAGAAATAATATAAAATCAAAAACATAAAATAAAATGAGTTTCATAATATCTCGAGTTTCATAATATCTCAGCCAGCACCCACTTGCAAAAACAAGAATGGCTACAAAAGGTAAACTTCAGGTATGAAACTCATATGAGTTATATTTCCTTATTTTATATTTAGGAAATGCTTGTCATCTTCAAAAAGGGGGAGATTGTTGGCTAAATTGGACATTATTATAATCTCTTTGTTTTGATGATGACAAACATTTCATTCTTGTGGTTTTAACGTGCTATTTGAGTATTTTAGGAACAAGCATATAATGTGGTGGATAACAAAGACTTGGAAGAACAATTTGATAAAATCGCTTTATTTTCATGATTGTAATCAAATGTAAATGCTTGTACAAGTAATTAGATATCATGTAAATCAAGCGTTTAGATCTTCCCTATCCACTCACAACACTTAGATAGGTCATTCCCCAAGATAGTATCACAATTGCACATTGATACACACACTTAGTAAATGAATACATTGAGTCAGTAATATTCTCGGTCGACAAATCGTCGATCGAGAAAATATCGATCGACAAAAACTTCGACCGAGAAACTTTCGGTCGACAAAATCTTCGATCGAGAATAGACCCTACTAGCCGTTAGACCCAGCAGACAAGGTGGTTGGGAGTTGGAAATGAATGTTGGAAACACTTGCTCCAGGAAGTCCCTCGGTCGACAAATCTTCGACCGAGAAGGACTCTCGGTCGACAAATCTTCGATCGAGAAGAGTTCTGTCTGCACTTTTCAGGGTCAATTAACTAGCCGTTGCAAATGCAATTAGTGGACACATAACGGCTAGTTGAGCACTAAGAACCCCCTAGAAAGTGTCTAGAACGTCCTTAAGCACTTGTAGGTCATTTCTATAAATAGGACATGCCTTAGGACACCTAAACTCACTAATCTACACTTGTGATACACTTGAGCTTACGCTTGCAATTGTCAATCTGTTTTGAGAAATTGAGCAACACTTGCATTGGCTATTCTTCTCCTTGCTCTAATTTCATGTCCTATAGGCTAGTATCTCCTATCCACAGCAATCACACTTCCATATACATTGGTTAGGAGATCTACACGCTTGATATAGGCAAATCAAGCCTTGTGCTTCAAAGGTTAAGTGTAATTTCCATTTTCCTTCTTGTTCCTTTTATCCTTTGTATTCTCCTTGCTACTCCTAGGGTTGGAGGCTGCGGATTGGAGAAGGTTCTTCTCGGTGGAGAAGGTGGACTTCGAACTACTTCAAGAAGGCTATTGCAACGGGAAGCTACTTCAAGAGGAAGGCTACTTCAAGGGGGAGCTTGAAGTTACTTCAAGAAGGCTGCTTCAAGGTTGGTGCAATTACTTCTAGGTGAAGGCTGTTCGAAGGGTTTGGTGAAAGAATTGTAATTTTATGTAAAGTCCTTGCGAGGTAATAAAATTTGATTCTTTCAAAATCCCAGTTGGGTAAGCAACCGGGTAGTGGATTGACTGCCTTAGTATTTGCTAAGGTTGGAACCACTCTAAATCCTTGTCCCTTTGTCCAATATTTGTGTGGTTGGTTGTTTGAGTTAAGTAATTGTTAAATTAACTATAAAACCCTATTCACCCCCCCCCTCTATTAAGATGAAAATGAGGGAAGTAATGATAAAATGAGGGTGAAATAGAAGAAAGGGGGAAAGTAAGGATGGAAGTTATTGTGGAAGAAGACGAAAATGAGGGAAGTAATAATTGGAAAGAAGGGAAGTAATGATAAAAGAAGAGAAAAATGAGGAGGAATGAAATTATGGTATAAGGAAAACTGGGGAGGGAATAAATGGGAAATGAGGAAGGAAGTAATGAGTAGTAAGGAGGAAAGTAATTGAGAAAGAGGAGAGAAGTGAGTCTTTTGGTGGGGGGTGGTGAATTAAGAAAACTTAGAAAAATACAGTTGTGGTGGTGGGAGGAGAGGGAGCTCACTAGCATGTGCTGGTCTAGAGACGTGTGGCTTGCTAAGGCTAAGGGTGGTTTCTCTGCATGTGAACCAAAACTTAAACACCGTAGCGCGTAGACAAACTTAAACTCAAAATTGTAATATATATATATATATATATATATATATATATCTTAAATTGATGCATATTCTATAATGTACCGAAGGTGGCCGTGGAGAAGGTGGTAATATTGTTACCAATATAGCTCAAGAAGTGAGTAATGGTAGTCACTTCTTTGTCGTCGCCTACGGTCGCGACATTCCATTTACTCTTCTCCACTGTGACATTCCCCTTATCACTAGTACATAACCGACCTTTAGTGTCAGTTATTTAAGGCCTTTACTATCGGTTTTAATGCGACACCTATGTGGGCACCACTAAAAGGCCAAATGTTAGGCGTCAGTTCTCAAACCAACACCACAACCCTTCGCGCGCCACTGAAAACGCGTCAGAAGAGGGTATAGGTGTCAGTTATTAGCTTTAAAACCGATGCCATAAACCTTCGCACCACAGAAAGGGTACCATCTCGGGCATTATCATCGTCGGTTTATTAGTGATAACCGACGCCATATCACCCACTGCAACGGTTGTGCTGGCCAGCACGGCTGTGGTGTCTGGTCCTCTGTCATGACCGAGGTGGCCAGCACGACCATGGTGCCTGGTCTCATTAGGGAAATAGACGTTGGTTACTAGTAGGGAAACCGATGCCAGAACCATCAGTTTATTATTGATAACCGACGCCACATCACATGCATTAGGCGTCGGTAATAATTATTGATCCGACAGTGTAATCATTTGTCATCGGTTTTAAACAAATAATCGACGCCTATTTCATGTTTTTTTTCTTATCAGTCTGCAGGCCTACTGTGGCTGGTTGTAAGATGAGAAACCTGCAGTTCAATAATGAACTACATGTTTTATGACATCTATTGATATCAGCCAACAACACGCCACAAACCTGCAAAATTAACAACAATATTTTTCACACATTTAGCAACCTACAGTTCCATTCGATTTTCACATATGTAGAAACATTCATGTAGCAATTTGCAGTTCCATTCATTTTCACATTCACACATGTAGAAACATTCATATAGAAGCTAGTAGTTTCATTCATTTTTGCATTAACACATATATAAATATTCAGATACATGTAGAAACATTCATACATGTAGAAACATTTACACATATTATAATTCAGAAATTCATTTACAAAATAACATTCTTTAGTCATTATTCGCTATCAACATCCCAATTATATGTTAAAACCCCAACTACTTGTATGGTTGTTGCCCATTCTTCTCTTACATCATTTAATTCTATCGTCGTATAGGGAGCATGTACATATGGTAAGGCCTTTCCTGTAGTGTGGTCAGTTTTAAATACCTACAAAGAGAATGATGTATATATATAATTAATAATATATAAATAAGATTGATATATTTCATATTATCTAATTAATGAGACTATATATAATACCTCAGGAATGGTATCGATGTCCACTGCGGTATATTTGATAATCATGTGTATAAATCACATCACATAGTATGCACATGCCCATCCGTTGTCTTGTGTAGCACACTATAAATTGAAACATACAAAATATAAAAATACAACTAATTAAGCATTGTTCACATAAATAATATATACATTGCAGTCAGGAACTTACTTCCACGTTCTTCCAAATTATTAGTTGCTTCTTTTTCTTGGGGACCTTTCCTCCAGCATTTTTGAACTCATCTAAACCCCTACATGTTAATGTAACACAGTACATTGCATAATTAAATACTAATGTAATAACATATGTTAACGGATATGAAAATGAAATATTTCTCACTGAAATAATGCCATTTTCATTTTGTGTCCATATTTTGAATTCAAGTTAGTCCCCTTAGGATCTAGATAATAGACAGTGAACGTCTCGGGGATAATAACTAGTAACTCTCAATGCATACCACTAGAGGTAAAAAAGTTAAAAATTAATAACTTAAAATCCACAATAAAAATGTAATTTTCTTAAGTCCAAATTATATGCAAAGTAAACTTACTCCACATTGAATGGAGCTATTATCACCGTCTTCTTATTTTGACCAAAAATTGTAAAAGCATCAAAGCAGTATTGTTAAACTGATGGAGGGTCTTTAGCTACTTGACTAATCAAAGATGGAATAAAAAATCCTACATGTTCGAATGAAAAATCTGCACATATCTTGTCTAAGTAGTAGGAAAACATGTATTATGTATGCATTAATAAATAAGAAACCAGATCACCAGATCCTACACAAGATATATGGATGTATAAAGAAGATCTCACCTTATCCATAGCTCTATCACAGATGTATTCAACCAATCATATCGAAACAACTCCAAAATATCTTGTATAAATAGGTTGCTTTTGTATGATTGACGTGCAGCATCCGCATATATAGAGACAATTATAGGGAAATTTATATCATGTTCGCCTAACCATATTGTCCTACCCCTATAACTAGGACCTAATGGGACAGGTAGGTCCTTTGGAACCCAACTTGGTAATGTAGGAGGTGGAGGTGGAGGTCTAGATCCTCTGGGTGTCTTCTTTTTAACTTGTATATATATATAATTTCATATCAATTGACATCATATACACACACTAACAATTTAACGTAATGTAAATTTACCATACAATTTCAGTATAGAAGACATCTGCTTTTAGCCACAATATCACTCTGCCTTCTGCCTCACCAAGCGTTTCACAATCTGGGTGGGAATATGGCAATGGAAGATCCATCCAATTGGGGAATATACATACCAGGATCACACGAACCCAACCAGTTGGTAATGGAGACCCATGAAACATTTCCCCTGGTAGGGATGGGTAAGCCGACGCCTCTACAACGACAAATTCTTTACTTTTTAAATGGCATGGCTTCAACCCCTACAAAGTGTTTTGTAAAGAATGTTATATACATATATACATATCATCTTGAAAACATATCATCTTGAAAAGACTAGTTACTATGTCATAAAAATACTTACAACGGATGTGCTAGGTGGTGGGTCTACATGATTACTCCCAACCTCTGTAGTAGGAGTAGAGAGGGATGTCATAGGTACTGTCTGCTGAGTCATAGTCAGAGATGCCTGCCACTTGCTCATTGTTTCTTCGAGTTTCCTATCAACTAGCTTATCTACCTATACATGGATAAAAGAAACGTTAGCTTTTGATTATTGAATTCTCTTTTACGGTAACATTATAAAGAAAGAATAGGTTACCTCTTCTTGTGAAAGTCCCACTTTTGGGACATGTTTGCACTGGGATGGCCCAAAGAACGCTTTGATGCCCACACCAGCGCATGCAACCCTAACACGTCCAGGATGCTCTGGGTTACCGAGAGCAACTGTCAATTCATCCCTTGTGCCCTCAGGGATGAACTTTCCTTGTTTCCTCAGCTCGTGGAACGCCCTCTAATTGCCAAAACAAAAATTTGTAATTAAGTAAACACCACAAATAATCAATATTCGAACGATTGATCTAAGAGTTGTATTTTACCATTTTTGCAGCCGCCTTAGCAGTTTTGGGCTTCCTTATTTCTCCCTTCTTATTTTTCCTCCCAGATATCCAGACATCATGGTGTGGCAGAGGTGTGGTACCTATAGTAGAGGACTCTTGAGTAGCAGCAGACTGAGCAGTAGACTCAGCCTGTAGTCTTTGGTGAATGCCTGCATAGCCCTTTGGACCCATTGTGTGGTCATGCACATTCAGTGCACGCCTTGCTTTTTGCGCCTCACTGAGGGCCTAGTTCGTATGCACATTAATGATTTGGTTAGTAACACTAAATTTTAATCTTGAATAGGTGAATACAACGTATATTAATTAAATTGGGAGTGACGCCTAATACCTTAAATTCATCAGTTTTTCTTGAAGCAACAAACGCGTCCCATTCTTCTTGGTCCAGGAAGTTCCATTGTTCAGTGGTTGTCTTCTTCCTCTTGTCACCTTCTTTTATGTATTCTCGGGTGAGACTTGTCCTATAGTTCCTTAGGACTCTCCCAAAACATTGCATCACACATTTACGATGCAACTTTTCATCCAGTTCAAATATACTCTGTAAAATAGAATTGCTATTAACTAGTATCCAAAAAATTAGTAATCTACAAAATAGAATTGCAAATTAATAATAACTCACAAATAAATCCTTCCATATTACGTATTTCTTCCCCTTAGGAACTTTATGCCAAGAATATATCTTACAACCGGAATGGCTACGAGTAACATACCTAAGATATGAAACAAATGAATTGTGATTCACTCCAATTGCATTTCTTGTATTATCAAAATCCACAACACATTTGGGTCCATTGCCCCTTTGTGCTATTAACTTCTTCATCATAGTGATGCCCCTTCTCTTGTCAACTTTTTGGTGTTGCTCTTATAGATATAAATATATGATATATTTTTAAAACTTACATTGTGAGGCAGTGCATTGATGTCCTCACCCTCACGGTAATCATCAGCACGATCATCAGGAGAATGCTCAGCCATCTGAAAGTTAAGATTCACATTGTAAAGTTCACATTGTAAATCTCACATTTTAAAGTTCACATTCACATTGTAAAGTAATTCACATTGTAAAGTTCACATTCACATTGTAAAGTAATTCACATTGTAAAGTTCACATTCAGAAAAATAAAACATATAAAAAAATATAAACATGCCTCTAATATTGCAAATTTTTATCAATTAACAATCCTTCATTGTGATCTCCGCACACATACAAGTCATCTTTAGCTTCAATATTTGTCAGTGTTGGTAACCCAACTGAGAACGGACTGGAGTCATCATACTTATTATAGTACTCTTCTTCATCTATAGGACATTCAATGAACTGTCTTTTACCATGAAGAACAACCGACCATTTATCATTTGCAGGATCATCAATATAAAATAAGTGTTTTGCCTATGATGCCAATATGAATGGTTCACCCTTCTTGCCAATCTTTTCAAAGTTCACTAAAGTGAAACTGAATTCATCCACTATAACTCCTTTTGTGTTATCAACCCAATTACATTTGAAGAACATAACTCTAAAATCTATGTAGTCAAACTCCCATATGTCTTCAATGACACCGTAATATCACATTTTATCTTCACGTGGACTCTTATCCTTTGCACTTGCAAAAAACATAGTCGACGGTTGAAGGGTGACCCCACTATTTTGGATGACACTCTTATCATCTTGGCACTTTGTGTAATATGTGAATCCATTAATGCCATACCCTTCATAAGACATCACATTCAATTTTGGTTTAAAGGCGAGGCATTTGATAGTTTCAGTAATATCATCTGGAGTTTGAGATAGTTGATGTAAGACTTTATCTTCAAACCACTTAATAAATGTCTTGTTATGCTCTCTAGCAAGCCACATTGTATTGGCTCGAGTATATTATCTCTTGATGAAATTGGTATGTTCCTCGATATAAACACTCACTTCGTCCATGTTGTCTAAAATATACAAGTGACCTTGTCCCAACTGCTCACGGCTGATTACTTTCACCCGTGATCCCAAAATTCCTTTGCCAAATTGCTCCTCAATATTCTTGTCATTACCAGGAGTGTCATTACCACTGAGAAAGTCATTGCAAAAATCTATAACCTCTCTCGCCACATAACCCTCAATAATACTCTCTTCAGGCCGATAATAATTTCAAATATCATTTTTAAAAATGCTCATGTATCGTTCAAAGGGATACATCCAATGCAAGAAAATTGGTCCCAACATTTTCACTTTCCTAGTCAAGTGGACAACAAGATGTACCATGATATCAAAGAACGATGGAGGAAAATACATCTCAAGCTGACATAGGGTAAAAACCACTTCTCTTTGCAAATTATCTAGGGTATTAGGGTCAATAACTTTGCTGCACAGACTGTTGAAAAAGAAATAAAGTCTGGTGATTGCAAACCTTACATGCTTCGGCAATATAGATCGAATTTCCACATACAATATTTTTTGCATTAGAGTGTGAGAATCATGAGATTTAAGACCTATCAACTTCACATCTTTCATTGATACCAATCTACGGATGTTGGATGAGTAACCATGTGGCACCTTAACATTTACCAAACATTCACAAAAAGCTTTCTTCTCCTTTCTAGACAATGTTTAACAAGCGGGAAGTAAGTATGTTCTCTGATTTCCCATTTCATGTAATTCTGTTAATTCTGACCTTATTCCCATTTCACGTAGGTCCAGTCTGGATTTTATCCCATCTTCAGTCTTACCTAGTATATTCAACAAAGTACCAATGACATTATCACAGACATTTTTCTCAACGTGCATGACATCGATACAATGTCTGACTGTCAAAGAACTCCAATAAGGAAGATCCCAAAATATTGACTTCTTCTTGAATAAAGATTTGTCACTCCGTGTGGCCATAGTACATTGTGATCTCTTACCAAATTCATTGACAAAGTATTTAAATCTTTCATAAATTACCTCCCATGGTATAGGTTTAGGTGCACTCCGTTCCTCATTCAATCCATTGAATGCTTTGCGCTTCCTACGATACTGATGGAATTTTATAAGAAACCTTCGATCAATGAGATATATAGTCTTACTGCCATTTGTTAGTCTTATTGAATCAGTGTTCTCTTCACATATATGACACACTTTAGCTCCTTTGACACTATATCCAGACAAATTCCCATATGCTGGAAAGTCATTAATTGTGCAAAACAACATAGCATGCAAACGAAATGTCTCTCTTCGTGAAGCATCATAGGTCATCACACCTTCACCCCAGAGTTTTTTTAAGTCATCAATCATAGGTTCAAGATAAACAACGATATCATTTCCAGGTTATTTAGGGCCCGATATCAACAACGACAACATTACATACTTATTTTTCATACACAAATAGGGAGGAAGATTGTATATAACAAGCATGACTGGCCAAGTTCTATGTTGGCTACTCAATGTCCCGTACGGATTCATCCCATCTGTATAAAGCCCAAGTCTTAGATTCTTGACTTCTTCACCAAATTCAGGGTACAATAGATCAATCTTCTTCCACTGTGGGGAATCACACGCATGTCGTAGGATCCCATCATTATTTTTCTTAACATCTGCATGCCACCTCAAATTCTTTGCATCTATCGGATTGGCAAACAAGCATTGAAACTGTGATATTATAAGTATATACCACATCACCTTGGCAGGAGAACCAGTTTTGGACTCCCCTGAAGTCGTCAAATTATACCGTGACGCACCACATTTTGGACAATCTTTCAAATCCACATAGTCCTTTTAAAATAATACACAATCATTCGGGCATGTGTGTATCTTCTTGGCATCAATTCCCATTGGGCACAACAATTTCTGTACCTGGTATGTTGGGATTGGCAGCTCGTTTCCTTTAGGAAGCATTTCTTTCAACAAAGACAACAATGACGTGAAGCTTTTGTCGCTCCATCTATTGTTAGCTTTCAACTTATACAATCTCAACACAGTGCTAAGCTTCATAAACTTAGTATAACCTGTGTATAACGATATCTCAACATCATGCACAATGTTTCTTAAAATGGAAGGTCGATCGGTGTGCTCTACCCCCCAACTATCCAGCATCACATCAACGATGTCTACTGGAATTGGTTCATTCACATCTATGTCATCGAAGGAAATTTCTTCTTCCACACAAGAACTGCTATCGACATCTACTGGTTTCGAGTTTGAAATCTCTCCATGTCAGTGTCATTATGTATAGCCTTGTATAATCCCGTTTTCACATGACATGACTTTTGATTTCATCACCAATGCTGACTTTCAAGTTGTTACCGCAATACCTACATGGACAGTAGAACATATCTCCAAGTTGTTTTCTATGTTCCTCGACAAATCTAATAAATTGGTCAAGACCAGATATAAACTCTGGGGTGCAGCGATTGCGAATGGACATCCATGATCTATCCATTCTATGATCAAAGAGAAAACAAGTATATATTACAACAAGATTAGGGTCTAGGGTTAACAGATTAGAGTTTTTGCATGGTTAAAGCTTTAGGCCAACAAATACATGTGTTGTCATTCTTATATATAATAAATGTGTATCACCTATCCCATTCTTGAACACCTAATCTGACTAGTAAGTGTATAATGTGTATTGGGTTTTCAAGAAAATTTTGGCAGCATTTCCCCACTGTTCTCCAAGTACATATGTACTTAGAAAACAAACGGGGAAATGCTGCTGAAATTTTCTTGAAAACCCAATACACATTATACACTTACATCCTAAGTGAGATTAGGTGTTCAAGAACAGTCCCAAACTGGGGACTATCCAAGATTTACTCCTAATGAGTAAATCTTGGACGAGTTTCTAGGCCAACAAATACATGTGCTTTCATTCTTATATATAATAAATGTGTACCACCTATCCCATTCTTGAACACCTAATCTCACTAGTAAGTGTATAATGTGTATTGGATTTTCAAGAAAATTTTGGCAGCATTTCCCCGCTGTTCTCCAATTACATATGTACTTAGAGAATAAACGGGGAAATGCTACCGAAATTTTCTTGAAAACCCAATACACATTATACACTTACATCCTAAGTGAGATTAGGTGTTCAAGAACAGTCCCAAACCGGGGACTATCCAAGATTTACTCCTAATGAGTAAATCTTGGACGGGTTTCTAGGCCAACAAATACATGTGATGTCATTCTATAACATAGATTTCAACATTTTGAGTGTCCATACATGTTCATCATCAAGATAAAGATTACACATAAATTAGTATGACCTAGGGATGGAGAGATTCATAATTGATTTCAAAATTTCAAACTAGCTCATGCATTATCATCAATCGACATCATACAATAGGGATTCATGTAGATGTTAGGGTGACACATCACTACAAAATCAGAGATTTAACATTAGGGTGTTAATATCTTACATAGATTGATGATAAGTTTTCAACAATATAGTTAATTCAAGATTATGGTGAAATGTGTATTAGGGTTTTAATATCTTAATTCAGCATGCATCAAAATTTATAGAATTATGTCAAGCATTAGTATTCAATTGCAAATGTATCTTGTTCTTCCTCCTGCTCCCTCTCAGATGGATGCTGGATTAAAGCAAGGCCACGACCGTGTGGGCTGGCCTTGCTTTAATCCATCAGCCATTTGAGAGGGAGAAGGAGGAATAAGAAGAGGTGAAATCTCACGCAGAGAAGGGTACTTACTTGAGGGCAGAGGAAGAAGAGCGGGAGCAGGTACCTTCGGGCAACCGGCAAGGAGAGCAGGGCAACCGGCGGCAGGAGGAGCAGGAGACCGCCGATGAGGAGAGCAGCAGCAGTAGTAGCATCGGCGAGGAGAGCAGCAACAGCAGAGGCGCCGTCAGTGAGCGAAGAAGGAGAGGCAGGCGGCGGCAGTGGGGAGCAGTTGTAGCAGCAGCAGGCGGCGGCGCGGAGGCAACAACAGCAGCAGGCAGCGGCGACGCAGTAGGGGTCGGGAACCAGAGAAAAATTGATCGATGAAACAGAAGAAAGGGGAAGAGTCTGCTATGCGTGGGGGCTACTAAGTTACTAAAAGGCGTCGGTTATCCATAACAACCGACACCTTTATTATTAAGTGTCGGCTATCCAAAGACAACCGACGTCAATTGGACATTCCCTTACCCTAATTTTTTTGGCGGGGACGACGCACACACCCTTATCACATCGGTTATTCTAAGAAAACTGACGCTCATATTGGAACTTTTGGTACAAATTTTATCTTCATTCAGCGTCGGTTATTAGGTAAAACACCAACGTTGTATCTGATACTTTGGCGCAATTTTTTTTGCTCGAAAAAATTGGATTTCGCAGGCTAATTTAGGCGTCGGTTTCATTTCTTCAACCGACACTGAATGAAAAGTAATACCCGTGTTTGGCTGGTCTTCAAATATAGACGTCGGATGTCCTTATTAACCGACGTTTAATGTTAACATATTCGGTTTTACTAAAAAACCGACGCCTCTAAAAGCGACGTTGAACGATGTTTCTGTAGTAGTGATACACCCAAGTTAAGATTTGGGCAAGCTAACGTCTGTCACGTCAGGTTTACGCGCGTCCAAACCAGCCCCCAAGCCACCACCATCTGGCAGATGGTGATTGGGTGGTTTTTTTTAAAATTATGCAATAGGAAAATAAATTTGTTTCGCTTAAACCTTTTGAACCGTAATGAATTTTTTAACGAAATAAAAACCATTGGTTTCTTTAGGAAAAATGCAATCTAACAAGCCTAATATTGACAACCAACTATGGTGCCTGTAAATGATTATTGACACTCAAAAATAGTTAATTGATGCCCAAAATGGTTCATTGACACTCAGAAGTATAAAGATGACGCCCAAATAAGGTATTGACAACCAAAACAACTATTTAACCATTTTTTGGCGGTATTTAGCCATTTTTGGATGCTATGACACCCATAAATGGTTATTGACACACAAAAATGATTAATTGACGCCAAAAATAGTGCATTGACACCCAAAAGTATAAAGATTGCGCCCAAATAAGGTAATTGACGTCCAAAATGGTTCATTGACACCCACAAGTTTAAATGACGCCCAAATAAGGCATTTTGGATGCTATGGCGCCTATAAATGGTTATTGACACCCAAAAATAGTTGATTGACGCCCAAAATAGTTCATTGACACCCAAAAGTATAAAAATGATGCCCAAATAAGGTAATTGACACTCAAAATGGTTCATTGACACCCAAAAGTTTAAAATGACGCTCAAATAAGGTATTGACAACTAAAACAACATAACGGCACCCAAATAGGTGTGTTTGACACCTAAGAACCATTTAATAGCTCCCAAAATGGTTCATTGACACCTAGAATTATAACGACGCCTATAAATGACTATTGACACCCAAAGATAGTTAATTGACGCTCAAAATGATTAATTGACATTTAGAATAACCTATTAATATCATTTATATATTTTTTATTAAAAAAATATAAATATTACTCTTGTTGAAATGTATTTTTCATAACGAATCTAATAGTTTTTATTTCCTCAAAAAATCGTAAGTTATAAGCAAAATAAATTTATTTATCAATTACACAACTTCCACCTACCCATTTAATTAAACTCTGCCCCATCATCATCCGAATTCAGTGCTGCCCGTGACACAATAACTTTCCTATACACCCCCTCCTTCACGTACATGATCGTCCTCTGGATGCTCTTGTCGGGGACATCGTTGAGCGCGGCCTGGATAAAGTCGTACTGGTTGTTCCCGTCCTGGGCCACAACAATATCGGCATTCGCTCTGATAGCATCCGCGTTATCCTCAAGTAGTTTACGGTTTCCGACGGACATATATGACGGGAACCCATCCTCACGGAGGCCCCTCCGGTTTAATTTCACGGAAGCGGCGATGTTGGCGAAGAAGATGAGTACGGAGAGGCTGTTGCTGCTGAACTCCGTGGCATTGCGGAGATAACCGCGGCGCGGGCGCGTTCTGGAAGCCGTCAAGGCAGGTATCTAGATACGTCAAGGAGGCACTGAGCCAAGTGGGGAGATATTCCTCCACGAGAGTAGCCGAGGCGAACCCGCCAGTCATGTCGGAAGCCTGGTTGAGGAGCTCCAGGAAAATTCCGAGTAGTTCCTTGCAGGTATCGGTCGCGGAAGGAGACCATCGAGCTCGCCGCTGGCATTGAGCTGGTCTAAGAGGCCCAACGCATGGGAGATCTCAGCCTTAGACAGAGCCAGCGATATCTCGAACAGCTTATGTGCGTCCACGGGCTTGCCGTTATTGACCTGAGGGGAGAGGCTGGAGTAGCAAGAGTTGTTGGGACACGTTGCTGTCGGGCATACCGCCTTGATGGACGCTGTCATGTCGGAATAAGCTCTACGTTTCCCAAATCCCAACCTCGTCGGATTTGTGACAATAACGATGATGATGGCGACCAGACCGATGGCTGACAAGCCGATGATAATCTGTCGCTTACTTCTGCGGCGCTTCGCCTCCAAGCTCACCTGGTCTACGAGGCGCAACCACCGTAGGAAGACATGACGTAATTCCTAACAAACTTAAAAACTTTACAGACTCTACGTTGCGGTGAATGCTGTCCTCGATTTGTGAATATATACTTGTGTCCTGGCACTTTATGTCAACTAGCCTTCGCGTCAACGATTAGATGCTAATAAGTTCTGCGGAAGCATTCCGATAGCATGGGCGACCGGATGAGCGAAGATGTGGATGGCACTATTGAAGCAGCACGTTCTAGGCAATTTATCTTTTTTTTTTTTTTTTTGAGAGAGGACGGAGGGTCCTATGATTGGGGCCCCCCCGCCAACTATACTATTGAGGCTAAATCAGCCAAAGCAAGGTCTACAAAACGTGAAGCAAAAGATTGGTAAAAAGTAAATCTAGCTACTTGTCCCCTTCGTGCCATGGTGGAACTTCATGGGCAAGTTTGTTACAAGAACGACTAACATAAGAAATGCTGCAAAAAGAGAAGAGGTGTGTCAGATTCCTAATGTCATCCGCAAGGATCCCGACGTAGTCCCTTCTCGTAGAGGAGTCACTGCAGGCTTCGACAACTTCAAGCGCATCCGTCTCCATCTCCATGTGTCTGGCACCATGGTTGTGCACCCACTGGAGTGCTGCTCTCATGGTTGTAGCTTCTGCCGTTGTTGTCCCTGTGCACCTACTAATCTTCTCGCCCGCTATCCTGCTCAGCACCCCATCGTTGTCGCGCATCACCATCCCTATGGCTGCCTCGCCGTCCTCCCCACATGACGCGTCAACATTGATCTTCATTTGTCCCGGTGCTGCCCTGGCCCATCGTGGTGTTCCATCACTGCCCCGCTGTGCCTTCCTACTTCTCCTTAGTTGCTCTTCCCCCCCATCCTGCTTGGTCCAAGACAGTGCTAAACGGTATAGGTAGCCGATGTGTACTTCTCCATCTTGGAAGACACACATGTTGTGCCCCCTCCAAACAGCCCACGTGGCTGCTATGATCTCCTCCTTTTCTTCCCCCTCCAATGCCTCCCCCATGGTGATGATAAGGTCTTCATCTTTGTAATCCTCCACCCACTCTTGGATCCCTCTTCCCAACTGTTCCCAGACCTCCGTAGCGTTCGGGCTCCTAAAAAGCATATGTGGAATAGATTCTCTTTCCGACATGCACAGTTGACATGTGCCATCCTCAATGCAATGTCTATCGAACAACCTCCCCTTGGTTGCTAGCCCCCCTGTGCACACTCTCCAAATGAAATGTGCCATCTTGGGCGACCACCCCCTCTCCATATGCGCTGACATAAGGAGTCTCCCTACTGCCTTGCTTGCTTCCGGGCTTCCTCTTTGCCAAGCATGCCTAGCCAGTATGCTGATCGCACCATGAAAATACCTTTCTTTGCCGACCACCACGACAATATATCGTCCTGTTCACGTAGGCTGAGCGGGATAGTTTTTATTCTCTCAATGTAAGATGATGGAAAGCAAACCTTGAGTCTATCAGAATCCCATTCAATGCCATCTGGTGTCATGAGCTCACACACCTTCCTGTAGGTTATGTCATCTGAGATCTTGAAGCGTGCAAGAGTGTCCTCCTCTCCCGGCAGCCATGAATCATCCCAAATATCGACGTCTTTTCCATTACATATCCTCTACTCCATCCCTTCCTTCAGCGGTGCCTTTGCTCCCCATAAGCTCCTCCATATATAGCTAGGATTATAGCCTCTCCTCGCCTCCCAGATGGATGATCTAGGAAAATATCTGGCCTTCAAAACTTTGTGCACAAGTGAATGCGGGTTTACTCCTAACCGCCATAATTGTTTGGCTAGCAGTGCTTGGTTGAAAATATGGAAATTCCGGAAACCGAGGCCTCCCGCCTTTTTTGGTTTGCACATGTTTTCCCAGCTTGTCCATGCTAGTTTCCTTTTGTTTCCCTTTGCGCCCCACCAAAACCTTTCTATGATACTTTGAATTTCATCAAGTGTGCCCACTGGTATCTGGAAAATACTCATCACGTATGTCGGGATAGCCTGCGCCACTGCCTTGATGAGGACCTCCTTGCCGGGTTTGGACAACAATTTCTCGGACCAACCTTGCAGTTTTTTCCAAATCCTCTCCTCCACGAAGATGAAGATTTTTTTTTTTTGATCTTCCTATCGCTATTGGGAGACCCAGGTATTGTGCATGCCTGTCTACCTCCTTCACTTGCAGCAAACCTTTGAGATGTTTCCTCTTTGTGGCTGTCACCCCTTTGCTGAAAACTACCTCCGTCTTTGATAAATTAATTTGTTGACCGGATGCTTGTTCGTATTGGCTGATAATTTCAGCTATCTTCAAGCATTCTGACGAGGTTTCTCTAGCAAAAAGGATGTTGTCATCTGCAAAGAAGAGGTGAGATATACGTGGTGCCCCTCTACACGGCGTGATACCATGTATAAGGTTGTCACGGGCAGCAATACTTAACAAGGTAGAAAAAGCTTCCACACATATAATGAAAAGATAGGGAGAGAGAGGGTCACCCTGGCGAAGTCCCCGCGAAGGTTTTGTTCTCCTGGTCCGGTCCCCGTTTATAGCAAACATATGTTGTACAGATGTGGTGCAGTCTTGGATCTTCTCCCTCCATACCTCCCCGAACCCCATTTTTTCCATCACAAAATTTAGGAAACTCCATTCAACCCTATCATAAGCTTTGGACATGTCTAACTTCAGAGCAAGGCTGCCTTTTTTCTTTCCTTTGTCTCTTTTCATAGCATGGAAGAGTTCATAGGCGATGAGTGCATTATCAGTAATCATGCGTCCTGGGATAAAAGCACTTTGGTTCTCCGTTATAATATTATTCATTAATGACTTTAGTCTATTTGTCATCACTTTAGAGGCAATCTTGTACAGGATATTGCAAAGGCTAATCGGGCAAAATTCTCCCACTTTTTTGGGTTTTTCGGTTTTTGGGATCATCACCACATAAGTTTCATTTACCGCCTATATGCTTCTTTCCCCTTTCCACCACCCCTTAATGTAGCTAGCCACGTCTTGACCCACGATATTCCTGTACTTTTGGTAGAACATCGCTTTCATTCCATCCGGACCCGGCGCTTTATTGGGATGCATTTGTCTAAGGGTTGCCCATATCTCCTCATTTGTGATCTCTCTTTCCAGGCCTTTTCTTTGTTCCTCACTGATCATCATCCTAATACCTCTAGTTGCTTGTTCAAAGCCCGTGGGATTTCTACTCTAGAAAAGCTTGGAGAAAAAATTGGTAATGATGGCTTCAATATCATCTTCATGCGTTTTGTAATTCCCTTGGTAATCTTCAAGACCCTCTATCCAGTTCCTTCTTTTTTTGTTGGATGCCTTATGATGGAAATAAGCTATGTTGTGGTCCCCTTCCTTAAGTTCTTTGACACGTGCTCTTGGTGCCCAACATTCCTCCTCTTTCCTGAGCCAGTATTGAAGGTCTTTAGATATCTCTTCAGCCCTTTGAAGGAAAATTTTATCCAGTGGATGTGTCTGGATTTTCTTTAACTCACCTTCAAGATAATGTATCCTTTTTTTCCTTTCCCCAAACCTATTTTATGCCCACATTTTTAGCTGATCTTTGCAAGTATTTATCTTTGAATTTAGATCACCACCTCTTCTCCATGTTTCCCCTATGATATTTTCGCAATTCGCCTCTCCTACCCACATGGGCTCAAAGGCGAAATACTTTCTTCTCCTTCTCCCTTTATTTTGTCTATTCTCAGCTATCATGATAATAGGACCGTGATTAGACTCATAGATAGGAAAATGAATAACTTTGCAGTGGCTAAACATATCCCGCCACCTGAGCTCCAGGAGGTATCTATCGAGTCTTTCTTGCACAAGAGTTCTTTCGGACATCCCTCGTCTCCAAGTGTAGATGTTTCCTTTAAAGCCAAGGTCCACCAATTCACAGTCATCAATGGTGTCCCGAAAATGTTGCATGACCTTTTCCTCTCTGAGAGGTCCACCTTTCTTTTCAGAATTTGATATTATCTCATTAAAATCACCAAAAAAGAGAACCGGCTCCTCAGCCTCTGCTTTTAGCCTCCTCATTAAATCCCACGTCTTTGATTTTCTCTGCTGATCCGCCCACCCATATATCCCAATGGCATGCCATGCAGCCCCTGTCTCTTTATCTTTGACTAGACTGGTAACATGTCAGTTAGAGTAGTTGAGTACCTCCACCTCAGCATCTCTCCACCAAAATCCAATACCCTCTGCCCGACCCATACTAGAGATGCACAAACCGTCTTTGTAGCCATAGCTTTTTTGTACCCCTTCTAGATTCTTTCTAGCAATCATAGTTTCCATAATGAAAACTATATTCAGGCGCTCGCTCCAAACCCACGATCGGAGAGCAGTGCACGTGTCAGGGTCGCCCAATACCTGATAGTTCCAGCTGAAGAGTTTCATTGTCCTTCGTGGGATTTGGCATTGCCAATCTCCGCTACTTGGGTCTCACAGACCCTGGTCGAGGTAGTGTCACCCGTTGGAATTTGTCTTGCCTTCTTCTCGCACGTTCCAGTCATAGGTGCATCATCTAGCTCCATGTCACACCAGTCTATTTCCTATCACGTTTCCCTGTCCTTTTTTCCCACACCACGTCCTCTTCTGGGATGCCAAGTCGGGTACCTCTACTCATCTTATACACCCAGGGTTGATGTTTCTTCTTTGCTCGGGTTGTTCTTGCACCTTGTTTTGTTTTTAGTCCCGCTGCCTTCTTTCTTTGTGCTCTAGTGATGGCACGATGATCCCCCTGTGCTTTGGTTATGTGGCATCCACCTTCATGCTGGTGTTGTAAAGAAGATGTCTTTGATTGGGCACCGTCAGCAGTCATGTGTTTCCCCTCACCAACGTGTTGCTTAGGTATCATTCCTTCCGCCTCTCCATCACCCTCTTCCTCCTGGATGGTTGGTGCAGCTTCGTCGATGAGGACCCGGTCATGTCGTTCTCCCTCTATACCCATGTAACGCTCTGTCCACTGCCTGCTGTGACTCTTACCCACCCCCGTATCCCCCACAACCTCCTCAGCATCACGCCCAGATTGGCATTGCGTTGCAGGTACTCGACGCCCGTCTTCCTCCATCCCCTTTGCCCTCGAGGCGCTCCTCCACTTTCCCCCAACACTGCCCCTACCCCCCTGCCGAATAGCTTCTTCTAGGTGCCCTCTACCCCCTGCCGCCTCCCCTTCGGTGGATCCCCAAAGGCGCCGCGTGCCTCCGTCATCCCCCCCCCCCCCCCCCCCCCCCGCCCCCCGCTTCAGACCGCCCTCGCTCGCATCAAGCCCGTCTCCCTGCCCATACTAATAGAAAACTTAAAATAACATATTTAAATAATATCCATTACAACGTCACAGCTGTGACGGTAGCACATTTTCAGGGTTTTCACCATCAAACCATCAGCATACTTATTACTAAAATTTAAACAGTGCTTGCAACCTTTTCTTTTCAATGTAAGGAAAAACTTATTTTTCAAAAACCAAAAATTTACAAAAGAGTCTTCACGGAAGCACGGGTAACAAATTGAGCTGTCATCCTTTGTAGATGACGAATTTTATAGATCTAAAAATAAAATTACAAGAAGAAGATGGTAACATGATATTCTTATTGGTGACATGTTGAAGGCATCGCAGAATAGAGGTCGCATCATCAACAAGAACTTCAAACATATCAAACAAAAAAGATAAGAAAATGATGGTGATTCATGATACAAGTTGTGCGGTGCTTTTGTATTATTTGAAAGAACACCTGATAGAGGAGAGACTCTAGTGAGGTCAATACATGTGTGTATTTCATATGTCCAATCAAATAACAAGATGTAAAAAGGATGTTGAGAGTGGACAACATCGGATCGTGTGCCACGAAACACAACATGAGCCTCTTTTAGGACCTTCAACCTAGCTCGAGAGGTAAGGCCAAAAAAATATCACAAACTAAGTCATGTAGAAACTTATATCCATCTCTTGTGTGGAAATAAACAACATGATAATCGAAGACGTCGGGGATGTGGTGTTATAAAGCGTGCAACGTTCATCACGTGAGTACAAGGGTATCATAATTTGATATCAAAGGACAGAACAATACTTAATAGGTGATAAAGACAAACCAAACTCATCAATGGGAATGAAAAGTAGGAATTCTTATGCATGTTTGGCTTAGAGAGAAGTGAGGATAGCCAGTTATCGCTCAGAGAGGTCACTTAGAGTGAATTATTGGACGACAATTTTATAATAAATGTTTGCCAAATAAGATTGGGTCTTTGGAGTAGTAGAAGGCGTATATAATAACTAGGACTAGAAAAAAGATGACAAGATCTTATGAATGGTGTCATGTGTGGTAATAAAAGAGGCACTTGTAGGCACAAATCTAATCTCTCATAGGATGCGGTCTTGGAGTTCCTGGGTGTGGATCCGAGAGGAAATATAAATAAATTTGTTGACATCATGGGAAGATTCCATGCCCAACCATCCGAGGTGTATAGGAAGTGTGGCTAAAAGCCATTGTAGATCACTGAAGCATGGGCCATAACCAACCACAGTACATGCTAGACACTGAAGAAGCACATGATCAAAATCATTCAATGCAAAATTGATAGATGTTGGGGGTATTGTTCAAAGAGAAAACAAGAGCTTGGGCATCCCAATTCATGCTAAGAGAAGAAGAACCTCACATTATGGGTACCGAAGCAAACCCAAGAAATCTTCCATGGAAAGAGATTTAGCCACATATTTCTTGTGAAGCTCTAAGGAAAAATATGAATCTATAGAAAAGTAATCTCCTAAAATATTCACTTCACACATAGGTTGAGATATGTAGTAGGAAACATTCCAAACTCTGAGACTCATCTTGGATCATATGAAAACCAAATATTTTTGACTTATTTACAATGACATAAAAAAGTCTGTGTCTCCTTTTTGGATA
The DNA here is from genome assembly GCA_963693085.1 of Alisma plantago-aquatica. Taxonomy (NCBI): domain Eukaryota; kingdom Viridiplantae; phylum Streptophyta; class Magnoliopsida; order Alismatales; family Alismataceae; genus Alisma; species Alisma plantago-aquatica. The sequence continues at coordinate 282,370,524 of OY856410.1, forward strand.
ATAAATAGCACCTTAGTGACTTCAGCAGTGTCACCAATGAGGGTGACATCATCAAGATAAATAGAAGGTTGATATGCCATTCATCCTTCAATCACAAAATAAGATGATCGAGAGCCAACAAAAAAAAGTGGCCCCAAAGGATCATCTTGTTGGACCCTAGTTGTAGAGAGGAGGCCCACTCTGATCTATGTAGAGAGGATGTCGGTAGCTATAACAAAATTCAACCCAACATGCAATAGTTGGGAAATAAAGACGAACCTCCTTAAATATGGTGGACCTATTAACCATATTAAAAGTATTGCTGAAGTCAACAAGAACCATATTAAACATGTAGAAAGGCTTCAACACCCCCAAGAATACCAACACCAAATTTATGATATTTAAGATAATATATAGCATCAGGCAAGACACCCTATATTACAACCTTGGAAACAAGGAGACAACAAACCATTATGACTACAAGAGGTTGAATATCATTGTTTGGCTTGAGAAGAAGGGTAAAAGGGATGCTAGAAACATAGGGAGATAGCAAGGCAAGACAACAACAGATTACCAAAAGATTCACCATAGTTGACATTACATTCGAAAGTCATATTTAACGCTCATTGTTTCACCAGGTATAGCTTCAAGAAGGTGTTGTGCACAAAGACTGACACATGCATAATTTATACCTTTCTAGAAGGATAAGATTTCCTCTTCAACCATAACACGAGAAGAAACAAAGGGAGAGAAATAAATATTTGAAACAGGCGACACAACAAGATGAGGGATTTTGGGTTGTTTTATTTCAAGCTCGGAATGAGTAATGAGGTTAGAGGGGAAATGCTATTATAGGAGATAAGTTGAATGGTGGCTAAAATTGTCCATCCTTGATCTTTGTATTGGAATGAAAAACTCTAGTTTCGACTGATAGTGCGCGTAAAAAAGGAAAAGTGGCTCAAGATTCGAGCAAAAACTTCTTGGATACCATCAAGTCCTAAATTTCATGTTTTTAGGGGTTTAAGAATGATAAGTTGTTGGAGCGAGGTGTGGTTTTATGCTGAGCATTCTTGGACAGACTCAGGAGAAAAGCATTAGAGAACTCACATAGGGAGCAGCCAAAGACAAACACAAGCATCAATAGAGCAAGGACAAGAAGTGACCTATTATAAGGAAACACCCATAGAATTGACGAGTGGTAGGAAATAAAGAAGTTGGATGCTTTTTATCATAGGGACACCCACACAAAAGGTAGAATATCTAACATTCGTGTTGAGCTCAGACGATTCATAGGAGGTGATGGCATTTCATTATGTTGGCATGCCATCAAGGTGCAACAAATAGGAGCCGAAAAGCTAGGCTTTATGGGAACAGGCAAGCCAAAAATCACATAGACTAGTTCCTATGTTGAATGGTGGAGTAAAGTAGTAATAGAATCAGAGCCAAAACAAGCGTAATGGGGGCCAGCCTTGGAACATGGTTTCTTATTAAGACATAAGACACACATCCAACGTTTGCAAAAATGAGGAGACATGATTAATCATTCTGAGACATTAGTGTATTGAAACACCTTATATATGTATACAAGGCGAGTTGGAGAGGAAAAATGTACAACTTGAAAATGGTTAGAAAAACTACTCGGAGGAAAGGGCATGCCACAATTTGTGTGGAGCTCATGAAAGGATATGTGATGTGGGCACATGTTTTGGGTGACTGGACAGAAGCTACAAAAGAACTTGGTGGTCTCAAAGCTTCCTAATATTGTTGTAAATGCTGTTGGTGGTGAAAGGATATAGATAACAAAGATGCAATAGGGATCAACGCCATTAATTATGATTAAGGAGGAGTGGACATCGATCATGGATGGATGTTGGTGAGGACATAGAAGACAAGATCAAAGGATATGGAAGGGGAGACCAAGTCAAAGGAAAAGGATGGGGCATGCAACCACATACATTGTGGAAAATTATGCGGGTGCGATATAGTGTGAAAAACGCTTGAGGTGCCCAAAAAGTATTCAAGAGGGGAGTGGGAGCCCCAATTAACAACCATTCTAAATGAGGGTCCAAAATGAAGTATGACGGTACACATGTGGAGCAACTGAAGATAAGGTGGAATATAATCCAAACTTTTGGTATTCTCTCCTTAAAACAAACCGTTTATCCATAATTGGAATATCTATGATTTCACCATTCCGAAGTGTGCCTATCATTTAAAAATATCTTGTCACAGTCAAGGAGCAGTAAGATCCTCCCTAGGAGCGATTGGCTCAACATCCTCTTTGAAATTGATTGTCTATTGGGGTGGACCCTCTGTCATCAAAGGATATGAAGAAGGCTCTCAAGTCCATCTTCATTTTAAGAGTAGAAGATGTAGATGTATCACTTGTGATATATATATATATATATATATATATATATATATATATATATATATATATATATGACGTGGAATTTTATCGCACTAACAAACTCACTCGGGGTTGAAATCCCTGAGCTTTTACCTAAACCAACGTGCAATAATTCCACCCGCAAGAAGATGAGTCTTATCACAATATAGTTAAGGATCGAACCCAAAGGACAACGTTTTTAAGAATCTTGTCAGTCGAATCTAGATCTTAGTAAGACTAATATTTGAAACAATTGATTTGGTTGAGGTTAATTAAACTAAATGCAAGAAAGTAAAAGAGAAATATTGAAGTAGGATTTCGGTCAATGATATGGAATCGCTGGGATGGTACCGGGTTTCACCACCATTACATGTGCCAACACATTCAATCACAAACAATCCAGGCAAGATATAAAAATCCAAATAGAGCTGCTGCAAAACCCCCCATACGGGCGTTAGGTTCGCGTAAGCATCACCTTAGGCATCATATGTCTCGTCACCATCCGGATCACTTACTTACGGTTCTGAAGATACAAAAATCCAATGAAGGTTGTGGAACCCCTATATAGGTGTTAGGCACACAGAAGCGTCACCGAAGGCTAGATGACTCATCCCCTCACAGATCATACACTTACGACCTCAAAGAAATCGCATTCTATTTCTAGTTTGGGAGTCAACCACATTAATCTATAAGCAAGCAGACGATTAATATACGAGCAAACATCGATGATTAACAGGATGATAAAAAATCCAACTAAGGTTGTGAAGCCCCTATACAGGTGTTAGGTACACAGAAGCATCACCGAAGGCTAGATGGCTCATCCCCTCATGGATCATACACTTACGACCTCAAGGAATCCCATTCTATTTCTAGTTTGGGAGTCAAATTGTTAAACGAAATTCAATCCTACATATAGAAGTTCTCACAACATAAGAAGAATAAAGATGAAAGCAAGCAATTAATCTAACTACAAACATAATGATTAACAATGAAATGAAAAGTTATATACATTGCCATGGAATGATTAACAAAAGAACATGCTTGCATGGGCAGCGGGGTTAGTCCCCACACCCCAGTGAAAAGGGATTACTCGCTCATGATGCGAGGAACAAGAAGAATGAGGAAGAGAGAGATATCCGCCATGAGCACGGTGTAGAAGGTAGTCACAGCTCGGTGAAGATGATGTCGTCTTCTACGTCGTGTCGGAGCAGATCTGGACGCAGAACGGGAGATACCAATATAGACCAGACAGTCTCTCTCGTTCCGTCTTCCTTCTCTTCTTGGTCTCCTTGATTGTAGCATGGGCAGTAGGTGGAGTGAAACTGGTGTGGACGGAACAGGATCTGGATTGGACCTGTGTACAGACAGCCTGTCAGCGTCCCGAAAACGATTCCTCAAATGAGGACCCTACCGGTCCTATTTATAGGCACTGGACTGGTCCTCACATTTTTTTGTGTGATTCCAGCCCAAACAGTCTACTAAATATCTCCTTTAAACGGTTTGGTAAAATATCTATTCCAAATGGTTTCATTGCAACCACTTTATTAAACGGTCTGGTGAGCATTTAGTTTGGTACAAATCGACCAAACGGTCTTGGATATGCTACTTTAGCAAATAGTTTGCAACTTCATTTGGTTTGGTAATCCATTTGGTTTGCATGCAACAAACGGTCTTCATCGCTCGGTCATTAAAATGGTCTGAGACCGTGACCTCTCCAAACGGTTTTGAGGTGTGCCTCCAATCAGACTCTGTTGGTGTATCGGTCTTGAGATTGAATGGGCTCAAGCGGTCTTGAGACCGAATGGACTCAAATGGTCTAGAGACTGAATGATCTCAAATGGTCTTGAGACCGAATGGGCTCAAACGATCTTGAGATCGAATTGGCTCAAATGGTCTTGAGACCGAATGGATGAAATTGCTTGGTTAGATCGATTGGTCAGAACCAAGGGTGAGTGAAGGTGGACCCTAGCTGATTGTTCAGCTTTACCAAGACCTGCATCAAATCAACATAATTTCAGTAAAAATCATGATAATTGGACCAATTTAGTAATTTTGCAAATTTTGATATTCAGTAAATGAAATTGAATGCATTGAGTCGAATTTGACCCAATGTGGTAATTGGAATTCCTGATGAATAAGCATTCATCAAAATACCCCAAACTTAAACTGTGGCGAACGATTCACAAAACATGATTAACTAATGCGGAAGTGATTACTAACAACGAATTACTAAAAATCACTAAAAATTAAAACCATTTATCAAGAGATCCATTCACAGGAAGACTCTTTCATTCAGAACCAAAGTAAATCATTACATCCTGGTTCATAATGTATATGTCATGTAACATCTCTTCTCGAGGATTACATACAACAGCTGCTCTATTAAATTTGTACATAAGCAACTTAAAACCTCGAGGCATCAAGCCAAAACCTCAGATCGATTACAAAATCACAAACTACTGACTCCTAGGACCTGAGAGTACAGAGACGACAAATAGGACTTTATGTACAAAGCCAGACAACCAGTTTCCCCACCTGGGATATTACTGTTGTCCTTGCTATTGTTGTTGCTGCTCTTCCTCTGCTACAGAGGTTCTTGCTCTTTGTCTGCGTCTACCTAAAAATGTTAGATTTCACGGGGGTGAGACAATTATAAAAATTGCCCCAACGGGAGATATAACTCTCTACCGAAAAAATTATTATTGCAGTTTAATAGAAATAAACTGAGAAGTGGAATCCTAAGCTTATCAGCATATAATTTAATATCTATGCAGATTGGAGCAACATTCTTATTTAAGCTTATCACTTGTAACTTGATAAATAGCATGTATAATATTCAATAAAGAATTGAGGAACATTTATAACACTTATGCATCTAGGATATACTAACTCAGATAACATCAACCAGTGATTCTCGTATTTCATTCTTATGTAAATATGTTGCACGGCTGATTACATTTTTCAAACATACTTAAGCTCTGAGGAGATGAGGTATACCACTCATACTCCAACCGACCATTGCTAAATCGAATCGGTGCCATACATAGGTCAATGTAAGAGCCAGATTCCCATGACCTCCCACATCCCGGTCAGTACGGGACCACAAGAAGTACTATGTTAACTGCTCAATATAGCTTTCTAGGGTATACTGGCAAATTCGCTATAGAGTTACAATGTCAACTGCACTCTCATCGACAATTGAGAGATTTAATGTTTATCTCCATCGACCCGACATTAAATATCATTGGGAGATTAATGATACATCCATCCCAACCATCGAGAGATTTGTGATACATCCATCCCGACACATGAAGGATTGAGAGGTTGAATGTTTACCTTCCATCAATCTCTTCACCAGGACGTAAGGATATTTTCGTTCATTTACCCCCACATATTGAAAATATGCGAATTCCAGGAAATCCATAGGAAAACATGTTTCACCATCACCAACTACTGACGATGATGGATCTATGGTCAGAGCACTACATGAACATATTTCACTTGATTAATTAAGTACATTTTCATATTCTTTTAGCATCAGCCACGTTCTCAAACATAACTTATTATGACAATGCTATAAAGAGACATGTACTATTTTTATCAATTACTTATCAGTCTTTAAAAGACATTGGGAACTCAGTCCCTCATTTGAATATTGGGAATTCTCATCCCTTCACAATCTCATTACCATAATCATATGGTTCTGGGTATTCAAACCCTTATCTCTTCATTGAGCATTGTTACCACTTTTCCAGGTAACTATCACCTTCAGGTCATCTGACCAAGGTAAACATGATACTTGCTATTATAAGCAGCACTCATGGTACTTGAGGTCCATTAACTGTCTTGTTACCTCTTCCTAGGAAGAAAGGTATATTATGGCACACAAGGCCCAATAAACAATAGTGAATTAAACATCATAGCTCATACCTGGCCATGACCACCATTTCAGAATACCCGCATGGTTAGTGTAGATGATAATAGTAACTTCAATTACATATCAGTACCATGCAGAACAAATATGGATTCACTATTCAACGGTAACACCACTATTCCCTTACTAGGGTTAGGGTTTCCCATTTCATGTAATTTGGGAACATTCATCCCATTACCCAAATCAAGGTTATGGTTTGTCACCATATTGCCCAAGATTAGGGTTTCATAAAACATTACATAGTATCACCCTGGATTTGAGTTCCACATCACATCAAACATTAGGGTTTCTCATAAAATCACCCTTATTTATGGTTTCACATAAATGTCACCCCAAAATAGGGTTTACATTCAATAACCCACAATTAGGGTTTACTGTTCATCCCAATTAGGGTTTCATGTTCCATTACCCATAATTACGGTTTACTATTTATCCCAATTAGGGTTTCCAATTGAAGTACCCATAGTCAGGGTTTACTATTCATCCCAATTAGGATTTTTCATCACATTACCCTAAATTAGGTTTACACATAACATCACCCTGGATTAGGGCTACATCCTTACCCTGGAATAGGGTTTCACTTAGATTTGCCCTAAATTAGGGTTAGGATTCAATAACCTTGTCAATTAGGGTTTATTCTCATGATTAGGGTTTCATGATCTCTATGCTAAGGATCATACCCTTAATCATCACACGAATCATACTCATGTATGAATTCCATTCTATCATCATCTCAACTTAATTAGGTTATATCAACCCTTCAATCAAGTACATACATCTATGATTGACATAATGTACTAAATTATTGTTCTTATAAGCAATTAGGGTTTATCCCTTTAATGGTACTAATCACTTAGGTACTTTAGGGATTCAACCTTTGTACCTTCATTGATAACCATCACTATCAATCATTGGATCATTGGAACAATCATCACCATCAATTTCCAAATGATTGAGTCACAATAGACCTTCATTTAGTTTTGAGGTTTTATCACCAAACGGTTTCAAGACCTTTTGGGCTCAAACGGTCTCAAGACCGTTTGGGCCAAATCAGTCTCAAAACCACAAGGGTTCATTAGGTACATTCGTCAATTGGTAGAACATGATTTGCTACATTGAAACCTTCAATCAATTAAGTTATTGAAGTTCAACCATTATTGGCTCTTGGATCTCCAAATCTTTAAATATCAACCATTGGGTAACCAAACGGTTTTGAAACTATTTGATCCCAAATGGTTTCAAGACCGTTTGGGCTCAAACGGTGTCAAGACCGTTTGACCCCAAAAGTCTTGAAATCGAATGGATTACTTTATGGAATTTCCAACAAATCGATTAGGGTTGTAATTGGTGGATTGTCCACACATTCAATTAATGAATTGGATCCATTGGATCATCATCCAACATGTACTAGGGTTCAGACCTCAAAGGGTCAACCCAACCAAATGGTCAACCCTCTCATGTGGTTTGGGACTCAAGTCACCAAACGATTTGCAAACCGTTTGGTCTCCAAACGGTTTGGTGAAACCGTTTGGACCAAAGGTCCAAGACCGTTTGCAACTCAATTTTTTTGGAAAGTGTGCCTAAGATGATGTCATCATAATCAAACTTCAAACCCATGAAATCTACTACCATCTTCATAGTAATTCCATCAATCAATCAAAGGAATTGCAAAAAGATCAATTGAACATAAATGGTTGAGAGATTGAATTCAATAACAATGAATAAGAGTTCAAGTCATATAACCTGCCTTCAATTAAGATTCAAATCTTGGAGCTTCACATCAAAAATGGTGGAAGAGGCTTTTGCAACTCCCCCAAGGCTCGTCCTCAAGTTTTGGAGTGAAAAGATTGGCTAGGGTTGATGATGGAGTGAAGAAAAGAAGAAATTATGCATTGATTTATTATTTCCACCATGAAATCAAGATGAAAGAAGGTCAAGAAGCTTACCAACAGGTTGGGGGTCGTCCTCCTGGTCCTTCAAAGCTTCCTTGGTCGTTTTTCAAGCAAAGGGTGGAAGTGAATTCGAAATTCCCCTTTTACTCTATGGATAAAGGAGCATATATGTGAAATTTATTGAAAATTCATTTAGGAGAGAGAAATTAGGAATTATCTCTCTCAAATTCTTGCCACTTTCCCCATTACTTTCATAAGGGACGAGGCTATACTCCTTGCCTCTTATTCCTATCAATTATCCACGTTTTAAAGAAAAGCAAATTAAGCACCTTAACCCTTTTTATATTAATATCCATAAGTAGGAGGATATTTCTTTTTCTTATAATAAGGTGAGTGGATTTTTCACCTCCTTTAGATATTTCGTGGCCCTTGCAAGGAACAAGGACGTACACACATATATAAATTCAACCATTTCAATTTTGGTTGATGGTCTTTCAATTATTTTATTTATTTTTGCATTAATTTGAACTAATGTTTCCATTATGCTTAAATCTTGATTATTTTAATATCAAGATTCTCTCTCCTTCAAAGAGATACAAATGAGACGCCCCTCTCATTTTATTTGCTCCACGGGATCCCAAGAAATAGTAGGGACCATTTTGAAGTGGAAATTTTCATATTGAACCCTAGGTTTTGGGTAAATTGCACATTAGACCAAAACTAGGTTTTAATGCACAAACATTGCTTTATTAGCTCTTTCTTGGTATTCAGGCTATCACAAGCCATACCTCTGCATCATCTTCACTCTCATGATGCTTCAACATATGAGGAACAAATTATCATGCACAATTTGCAAATAAACCCCTAAACTTGGGTAATTTGCACTTTAGTCCAAAATAAGCAAAATATTGATTTGAACAATATTCAAGAAGGACTAAAATTGCAATATAAGTTCCTCTTGAGCCTTAATTACTTTTCAAATGATAAGAGCATGAATATAATCACTTTTATTAAACAAAACACCTAGGGTTAAAACATAAGTTTATCCACCCCTTACAAGGATTTCATCCCCGAAATCATCAACGAAAACATCAAGAGAAAAGGGAAGGGTACTTCCTCTAGATCCCACGTAGATTCTTCAATGCCACAATGTTGCCAGATAATTTTACAAGACAAATATCTTTCTTTTTCAACTTCTTGATTCTTCTGTCATGAATCAACACAGGTCCTTCAACATATGATATATCATCATTTAGTTCAACCTCCATAGGTTGCAGAACCAACTATGTGTCAGGATGACACTTCCTCAGCATGGAAATATGGAACATCAAATGCAATCTATGCAGCTCAGGTGGTAACTCCAGCTTATAGGCCACCTTTCCCATCCTCTCAATGATTGGATAAGGCCCCATAAATCTAGGAGCTAACTTCCCCTTCTTTCCAAATCTAAGGATACCTTTCCAAGGTGAGACCTTGAGATATACTCTATCTCCAACTTGGAATTCTAAGGGTCTACAATGCTTATCAGCATATGAATTCTTCCTATCCTGGGCAGCTTTCAACTGTTGTTGTATGACTTTAATCTTCTCAGTTGTTTGCTGAACTGGCTTAGGACCCAAAAGTTGATACTCTCCCGTTTCATACCAACACAAAGGAGATCTACAATGTCTATATAAAGCCTCATATGGTACCATCTCAATGTTGTGTTGATAGCTATTATTATAAGCAAACTCTATCAAGCTCAGGTGTAGATCCCAACTTCCTACTAACTGAAGGACACACACTCTAAGCAAGTCCTCTAAAGTTTGTATAGTCCTCTCAGACTGTCCGTCTGTCTGTGGGTGAAAGGCTGTACTAAACCTTAATTGTGTACCCCAAGCTTTATGGAGTCACTCCCAAAAATGACTTGTGAACTGGGGACATCTTTCGGATACGATAGTAGCTGGAACCCCGTGCAAACACACTATCTCATCTATATATATGTGCAAGCTTGTCAACAGTGTTGGTTGTTTTGACAGGAAGAAAATGTGATGTCTTAGTCAACCTATCAACTATCACCTAAATGGAATTATGACTTTTGGCTGTTCTAGGCAAACCAACCACAAAGTCCATGGTTACATGTTCCCATTTTCACTATGGTATAGGAAGAGGTTGCATTGTTTCTGTGGGCTTTTGATGTTCAACTTTAACTTGCTGACACACCGGACACCGCATAACAAACTTAGCTACATCTTTCTTCAAACTAGGCCACCAATACATATCTTTCAAGTTATGATACATCTTGGTGCTCCCTGGATGCATACCATACATCGAAGAATGAGTTCTTACTAACAAGGCTATCAGTGATGCTCAAAGAATAAGGCGTGCACTAAATGTGTATGACCACACGATGGGTCCAAAAGGCTATGCAAGCGTTCACCAAAGACTATAGGCTGAGTCTACTACTTAGTCTGCTGCTACTCAAGAGACTGCAAAGTCCTCTACTATTGGTCAAGCACCTCTGCCTCACCATGATATGTGGATAGATGGGAGGCAAAACAATAAAGGAGATATAACCAAGACCGCAACTGCTGAGGTGGCTGTAAAAATGGTAAAATTCAACTCTTAGAGAAATCGATATTGATTATTGTTATGTTTACTTACCAATTTCTATTTATGGAAATTAGAGGGAGCTTCACGAGCAGAGGAAGGAAGTCAAGTTCATCCCTGAGGGTACAAGGGATGAATTGACAGTTTCTCTTAGTAACCCAGAGCATCTTAGACGGGTTAGGGGGGCATGCACTGGTGTGGGAATAAAAGCGTTCTTTGGACCATCACAACGCAAACCTGTCCCAAAAGCGGGATTATCAAATGTTGAGGTGACGTATTCTTTTTTTAGAATGTTATTGCGAAAGGGAATTCAATAATCAAAAGCTAGCATTTCTTTTGTCGATGTATACGTAGATGAGTTAATTAATAAGAGAATCCAAGAAGCAATGGTGAAGTGGCAGACGTCTCAGACTGCCACTCAGACAGTACCTGTGGCGTGCCACTCTTCTCCTACTGTAGAGGTTGGGAGTAATCTTGTAGACCCACCTAGCACGTATGTTGTAAGTATTTTTATGACATAGTAGCTAGTCTTTTCAAGATTATATGTTTATGTATATATGTATATAACATTATTTACGTAAATTTGTAAGGGTTGAAGCCATGTCATCTAAAAAGTCAAGAATTTATCGTTGTAGAGACCGAGGCTTTTCCACCCCTTCCAGGGGACATGTTTCATGGGACTCCAGTACCAGATGGTGTGGTTCATGTGAGCCTGATACATATACTCCCCAATTGGAGGGATCTTTCATTTCCATATGCCCACCCAGATTATGAAATGCTTGGCGAAATTGAAGGCAGAGTGATATTATGGCCCAAAACAGATGTCGTCTATACTAATATTGTATGGTAAATTTACATTACGTTAATTTGTTAGTGTGTATATATAAGTCAATTGATGTGAAATTATATATACAGGTCAATAGGAAGACACCCGCTACATCTCAGCTTCCACCTCCACCTCCTAAAGTAACTAGTTGGCTTCCAAGGGTCCTATATGCCTCATTAGGTCCTAGTTGTAGGGGTATGGCAGTATGGATAGGTGAACATAACCCAATTTTTCCTATAAATGTTTCTATTTCGGAGGATGTTGCAGGTGAATTATACGATAACAATCTATTTATACAAGATATTTTGGAGTTGTTTTGTTATGATTGTCTGAATATATCTATGATAGAGCTATGGATATGGTGAGATCTTATTTATACATCCATGTACCTTGTTTTATATACGGTGATCTGGTTTCTTATATATTAATGCATACATAATACATGTTTTGCAACCACTTACACATGATCTATAAAGATTTTTTATTTTCCCATGTGGGATTTCTAGTTCCATCTTTGATCAGTCTTGTAGATAAAGACCTTTCATCAGTTACCTCATACTGCTCTACTGCTTTTAAATATTTTGGTAAAAAAAAGAAGACGGTGATAATAGATCCATTCAATGTTGAGTAAGTTTATTTTGCTTATAATTTGGACTTAAGAAAATTACATTTTTATTGTGGATTTTGAGTTATTCATTTTTAACTTTCTTACCTCTAGTGGTAGGCATTGTGATTTATTGGTTATTGTCCCAAAGATGTTCACTATTTATTATCTAGATCCTACGGGGAAGGAATTGAACACATTATATGGACACCCAATGAAAAGACCATTATTCACGTGAGAAATATTTCATATTTTTATATTCATTAACATCTGTTATTACATTACTATTTAATTATGTAATTTAATGTGTTACATTAACATGTAGGGCTTTAAGAGAGTTCAAAAAAGTTGGAGGAAACATCTCCAAAATCTCTAAGAAAAAGAAATAGTTACTAAATTGGGAGAATGTGAAAGTAATTTCCCACTCATCTGAATCATGGAAACCATCCCGTTTCTCACTACCATACTCTGACCTGATATGTTGAATCACAACATCAGTCTGTTGTGCTTCTTTAATCTGCTGTCTCAGAGTAGGTTTTATTTGCATCTCAGCTAACAACCTGACTAACAATGACACTTTAAGCTGTACATTGTCTTGCCTCAAGGAGATAAACATATCTCTCTTTGAGCACACTAAGGAGTTCAACTGTGCTTTGTTTAAGGCTGGTGTTGCTGATTTTGTACTTAGTGCATCAGCAACCACATTGGTTTTCCCTGGATGATAATTAATTGTACAATCGTAGTCCTTGATTAACTCCATCCAGCGGCGTTGCCTCATGTTTAGCTCATGTTGTGAGAAGATATACTTTAGGTTCTTATGGTCTGTGAAAATCTGGAATGTTTCTCCATAGAGATAATGTCTCCATATCTTCAAGGCATGGACCACAACAACTAGCTCTAGATTGTGTGTCAGATAATTCTTCTCGTATTTCTTAAGCTGTCGAGAAGCAAAAGAAATCACTTGCTTATCCTACATCAACACACATCCTAAGCCATTCTTAGATGCATCACAAAAGACTATATACCCCTTCCCTTTCTCAGGTAGCACTAACACAGGTGCACTTGTTAACCTTTCCTTCAACAACTGGAAAGATTGTTGACACTTGTCATTCCAGACAAAAGGAATCTCCTTCCTGGTCAACTTGGTTAGGGGTAAAGCTATTGAACTGAAGTTCTTAATGAACCTCCTATAATAGCCTACCAGCCCTAGGAAACTACGTATCTCTATCAGTGTCTTTGGCTGTTCCCATTGTAGGACATATTCTACTTTCTTAAGATCAACACAAATACCTGAAGCAGATATTATGTATCCAAGAAAAGAAACTTATGGTAACCAGAACTCACATTTGCTAAACTTAGCATACAACTTATGCTTTCTTAGCAAAGTCAAAGCTTGACGGAGATGTTGCTCATGTTGTTGAGCATCTCTACTATATATCAGGATGTCATCTATAAAGACGACCACCCACTGATCAATAAAAGGTTGAAAGATTCTATTCATGAGTTCCATGAATACAGCTGGTGCATTAGTTAGTCCAAATGACATAACTATGAACTCATAGTGACCATACCTAGTCCTAAAAGTAGACTTGGGTACGTCACTCTCCTTTATACGTAACTGATGGTATCCCGACCTCAGATCTATCTTAGAAAAGATAGTTGCACCATGCAACTGATCAAACAAGTCATCAATCTTTGGTAGAGGATACTTGTTCATTATAGTTACTTTATTTAACTATCTATAATCAATGAATAACCACATCGATCCATCCTTTTTCTTAACAAAGAGGATCGGAGCACCCCATGGTGAAGTACTTGGTCAGATAAAACCCTTATCAAGAAACTCCTGCAGTTGTTTCTTGAGCTCTGCCATTTTAGCAGGTGCCATTCTATACGGCGTTTGTGCTATTGGTTGGGTTCCCAGAACTAGATTAATTTCAAAATCAATCTCTCGGGGTAGTGGAACACCTGGAAGTTCTTCAGCAAATACATCTTCAAATTCCCTGACTATTGGAACTTTAGAAAGACGAGGGCTCTCCATTGTGGTATCAACAACATGGGCTAAGAATGCAATGCATCCTTGTCTCATCAACTTCTCAGCTACCATAGCTGACACAAGACATGTTGGAAGAATCTTTCTATCTCCCTGAAAGATCCATGCGTCACTATTATCTGTGAACACAACTTGCTTGGACTCATAATCCAAGACAACATTATATTTTTCTAAGGTGTCCATCCCAAGAATTATATCGAATCCGTGCATCTCAAGTGGTATAAGATCCACTTGAATGCGATGTTCAGAAAAGACAAGAGTGCAGGGAGAACACACCTCCCACAACACTGTAGATCCCAAAAAAGGTGTTTCTAACAACATGCTATTTTCTCTATGACTGACAATCATGTTGCAGTCATGAATCACTTCTCGAGTGATAAAAGAGTGTGTAGCACCCAGAATAATTAACACAGATACTAAGTAGGATGAAGACATATCATAATAAAATAATTCCATCTGACCTGTCACAACTCGAGGGTTGACTACTGCTTCAGGCTGATTCATAGTATTGAATCTAGTCGTTGCCTACTGTTGACCCTGTGCTCGATTGTTGGACGTCAATGAACCAGCTTGGGACATTTGTCCACGTCCTTTAGCACCACTACCAGATTGTTGTCTCTGAGAGGCTTGCTGACTCTGCCTCAGTTGCTGAGTCACATTCCTAACTTTTTCAGGGCAATCCCTAACCACATGGCCTTCTCTCCCACATCTATAACAGGTTACATTTCCCCTATGTGGTCTGGGTGGTCCTGACACTAACATTGAGGCTGAGCTGTGAGATCCCTTCGGTGGTAAACTACGGCCTCTACCCTTACTTGACGTCCATTGCGTCTGGGTATTGAACCTTGGTGGTGGTGTAGGCACAAAATACCTTGGTTTCTTAAAATTCTAGAACTCTGTCCTTGGAATTGTGGGTACTCTTTCTTACCCTTGGTCTATCGCTTCTCAATCATAGACCTTTCTATTCATCTTACATACTCCACAAAAGTGGAAAACATCTCCCGGTTCTCCAGAGAAGACACAGGAGTGGTCAATTCAACATTCAACCCCTTCTCGAATCGTCGAATTCTCTCCTCATCTATAGATACCATATGCGGACAAAACCACAAAAGTTCCATGAACCTAGCTTCATATTCGCTAATGTTCATTTGTCCTTGCCTCAACCTCTTAAATTGAGAGATCTTATCATCTAGATACGTCTTGGGAAAGTATCTAGTGATGAATTCACACCGGAATTCCTCCCATCTGATCGCAACACCATGTCTTTTGCCTTCCTCAATGGTCCACCAGTGGCCAACACTCCCTTTTAGGAGATATACAACATGCCTCACCTTCTCATCATCATGAATCATGAGGATTATGAAGGCTTTCTCCAGTTCAGTCAACCATAGGTCAGCATCTGCTGGGTCGGCTGTACCAGCATACTCTATGGATCCTACCCTCCTAAGCCGTTCAAAAGTCTTTCCGGCTCCATGTCTTTCATCATGGGTTGGTGCCCTAGGTGCAGGTAATGGAATCCTATCCGTCATATGGGTCATAGAAGCTATAAAATATCCAAACATATTCTGGAGAGAAGGATTCCCCATATCAACTTACTTGAACTGGGGTTGATCAAGTACATGCTACTCCCTATCTTGATCTCTTGCACCTCCTCCTAGTGTAGCAATGCTGCTCTCAGCAGCATGTTCATTGTGTAATCCAGACATCTTTACTTCTTCTTCTCCTCCTATATGAGTAGAAGACACTATCAGATAGACTGGAAGACACTAGAACAGACTCAACAACCTTAATCCTATGTCTATGTAGACTCAGCGAACCTAGAGCTCTGATACCACTGAACTTGTGGTGAACGATTCACAAAACATGATTAACTAATGCGGAAGCGATTACTAATAGCGGATTACTAAAAATCACTAAAAATTAAAACCATTTATCAAGAGATCCATTCACAGGAAGACTCTTTCATTCATAACCAAAGTAAATCATTACATCTTGGTTCATAATGTACATGTCACGTACCATCTCTTCTCGAGGATTACATACAATAGCTGCTCTATTAAATTTGTACATAAGCAACTTAAAACCTCGAGGCATCAAACCAAAACCTCAGATCGATTATAAAATCACAAACTACTGACTCCTAGGACCTAAGAGTACAGAGATGGCACATAGGACTTTATGTACAAAGCCTGACAACCAGTATCCCCACCTGGGATATTACTGTTGTCCTTGTTGTTGCTGCTACTGCTCTTCCTCTGCTACAGAGGTTCTTCCTCTTTGTCTGCGTCTACCTAAAAACATTGGATTCCACGAGGGTGAGACAATTATAAAAATTTCCCCAGCGGGAGATATAACTCTCTGCCGAAAACATTATTATTGTAGTTTAATAGAAATAAACTGAGCAGTGGAATCATAAGCTTATCAGTAGATAATTTAATATCTATGCAGATTGGAGAAGCATTCTTATTTAAGCTTATCAGTTGTAACATGATAAACAACATGTCTAATATTCAATAAAGAATTGAGGAACATTTATAACACTTATCCATCTAGGATATACTAAGTCAGATAACATCAACCAGTGGTTCTCGTATTTGATTCTTATGTAAATACACTACACGGCTGATTACATTTTTCAAACATACTTAAGCTCTGAGGAAATGAGGTATACCGCTCATACTCCAACCGACAATTGCTAAATTGAATCGGTACCATACATAGGTCAATGGAAGAGCCGGATTCCCATGACCTCCCACATCCTGGTCAGTACGGGACCACAAGGAGTACTACATTAACTTCTCAATATTGCTTTCCAGGGTATACTGGAAACTTCAATATAGAGTTACAGCGTCAACTGCACTCTCATCGGCAATCGAGAGATTTAATGTTTATCTCCATCGACCCGACATAAAATATCATTGGGAGATTAATGATATATCTATCCCAACCATCGGGAGATTTGTGATACATCCATCCCGACACATGAAGGATTGAGAGGTTTAATGTTTACCTTCCATCAATCTCTTCACCAGGACGTAAGGATATTTTCGCCCATTTACCCCCACATATTCAAAATATGTGAATTCCAGGAAATCCATAGGAAAACATGTTTCACCATCACCAACTACTGAGGATGATGGATCTATGGTCAGAGCACCACATGAACAAATTTCACTTGATTAATTAAGTACATTTTCATATTCTTTTAGCATCAGCCATGTTCTCAAACATAACTTATTATGACAATGCTATAAAGAGACATGTACTATTTTTATCAATTACTTATCAGTCTTTAAAAGACATTGGGAACTCAATCCCTCATTTCAATATTGGGAATTCTCATCCCTTCACAATCTCATTACCATAATCATATGGTTATGGGTATTCAAACCCTTAGATCTTCATTGAGCATTGTTACCACTTTTCTAGGTAACTATCACCTTCAGGTCATCTGACCAAGGTACACATGATACTTTCTATTATAAGCATCACTCATGGTACTTGAGGTCCATTAACTCTCTTATTACCTCTTACCAGGCAACAAGGTATATTATGGCACACAAGGCCCAATAAACAATAGTGAATTAAACATCATAGCTCATACATGGCCATGACCACCATTTCAGAATACCTGCATGGTTAGTGTAGATGATAATAGTAACTTCAATTACATACCAGTACCATGCAGAACAAATATGGATTCACTATTCAAGTGTAACACCACTATTCCCTTACTAGGGTTGGGGTTTCCCGTTTCATGTCATTTGGGAACATTCATCCCATTACCCAAATCAAGGTTATGTTTTATCACCATATTGCCCAAGATTAGGGTTTCATGAAACATTACATAGTATCACCCTGGATTTGAGCTCCACATCACATCAAACATCAAGGTTTCTCATAAAATCACCCTTAGTTAGGGTTTCACATAAATTTCACCCCAGAATAGGGTTCACATTCAATAACCCACAATTAGGGTTTACTATTCATCCCAATTAGGGTTTCATGTTCCATTACCCATAATTAGGGTTTACTATTTATCCCAATTAGGGTTTTCTATTCAAGTACCCATAATTAGGGTTTACTATTCATCCCAATTAGGATTTTGCATCACATTGCCTAAAATTAGGTTTACACATAAAATCACCCTGGATTAGGGCTACATCCTTACCCTAGATTAGGGTTTCACTTAGATTTGCCCTAAATTAGGGTTAGGATTCAATAACCATGTCAATTAGGGTTTATGCTCATGATTAGGGTTTATGCTCATGATTAGGGTTTCATGATCTCTATGCTAAGGATCATACCATTAATCACCACATGTATCATACTCATGTATGAATTCCATTCTATCATCCTCTCAGCTTAATTAGGTTATATCAACCCTTCAATCAAGTACATACAACTATGATTGACATAGTGTACTAAATTATTATTCTTATAAGAAATTAGGGTTTATCCCTTTAATGGTACTAATCATTTAGGTACTTTAGGGATTCAACCTTTGTAGCTTCATTGATTACCATCACTATCAATCATTGGATCATTGGAACGATCATCACCTTCAATTTCCAAATGATTGAGTCACAATAGACCTTCATTCGGTTTTGAGGTTTCATCACCAAACAGTTTTGAAACCATTTGATCCCAAACGGTTTTGAAACCGTTTGACCCCAAATGGTTTCAAGACCATTTGGGCTCAAACGGTCTCAAGATCATTTGGGCCAAATCAGTCTCAAAACCGCAAGGGTTCATTAGGTACATTCAATTGGTTGAACATGATTTGCTACATTGAAACCTTCAATCAATTAAGTTATTGAAGTTCAACCATTATTGGCTCTTGGATCTCCAACTCTAAAAATATCAACCATTGGGTCACCAAATGGTTTTGAAACCATTTGATCCCAAATGGTTTCAAGACCATTTGGGCTCAAATGTTCTCAAGATCGTTTGACCCTAAAAGTTGTATAATCGAATGGATTACTTTATGGAATTTCCAACAAATCGATTAGGGTTGTAATTGGTGGATTGTCCACACATTCAATTAATGAATTGGATCCATTGGATAATCATCCAACATGTAATAGGGTTTAGACCTCAAACGGTCAACCCAACAAAATGGTCAACCCTCTCATGTAGTTTGGGACTCAACTCACCAAACAATTTGCAAACCATTTGGTCTCCAAATAGTTTGGTGAAACCGTTTGGACCAAAGGTCCAAGACCGTTTGCAACTCAAATTTGTTGGAAAGTGTGACTAAGATGATGTCATAATCATCAACCATCAAACCCATGAAATCTACTGCCATCTTCATAGTAATTCCATCAATTAATCAAAGGAATTGCAATAAGATCAATTGAACATAAAGGGTTGAGAGATTGAATTCAATAATAATGAATAAGGGTGCAAGTCATATAACCCACCTTCAATTGAGCTTCAAAGCTTGGAGATTCACGTCAACAATGGTGGAAGAGGCTTTTGAAACTCCCCCAAGGCTCCTCCTCAAGTTTTGGAGTGAAAAGATTGGCTAGGGTTGAAGATGGAGTGAAGAAAAGAAGAAATTATGCATTGATTTATGATTTCCACCATGAAGTCAAGATGAAAGAAGGTCAAGAAGCTTACCAACAGGCTGGGGGTCGTCCTCCTGGTCCTGCAAAGATTCCTTGGTCGTTTTGCAAGCAAAGGGTGGAAGTGAATTCGAAATTCCCCTTTTACTCTATGGATAAAGGAGCATATATGTGAATTTTATTGAAAATTCATTTAGGAGAGAGAAAGTAGGAATTATCTCTCCCAAATTCTTGCCACTTGCCCCCTTCCTTTACTTAGGGACGAGGCTATCCTCCTTGCCTCTTATTACTCTCAATTATCCATGTTTGAAACAAAAGAAAATTAAGGACCTTAACCCTTTTTATATTAATACCCATAAGTGAGTGGATATTTCTTTTTCTTATAATAAGGTGAGTGGATTTTTCACCTCCTTGAGATATTTTATGGCCCTTGCAAGGAACAAGGACGTACACACATATCTTAATTCAACCATTTCAATTTTGGTTTAAGGTCCTTCAATTATTTTATTTATTTTTGCATTAATTTGAACTAATGTTTCCATTATGCTTAAATCTTGATTATTTTAATATCAAGATTCTCTCTCCTTCAAAGAGATACAAATGAGACGCCCCACTCATTTTATTTTCTCCACGTGATTCCAAGAAATAGTAGGGACCATTTTTAAGTGGTAATTTGCATATTGAACCCTAGGTTTTGGGTAAATTGCACATTACACCAAAACTAGGTTTTAATGCTCAAACATTGCTTTATCATCTCTTTCTTGGTATTCCGGATATCACAAGCCATACCTCTGTGTAATCCTCACTCTCATGATGATTCAACATATGAGGAACATATTATCATGCAGAATTTGCAAATAAACCCCTCAACTTGGGTAATTTGCACTTTAGTCCAAAATAAGCAAAATATTGATTTCAACAATAATAAAAAAGGACTAAAATTGCAATATAAGTTCCTCTTGAGCCTTAATTACTTTTCAAAAGAAAAGAGCAATCATATAATCACTTTTATTAAACAAAACCCCTAGGATTAAAACATAACCCAGGCCAGGGATGTTACATAAACGTTGCTCGTCCTCAATTAACACAAAATCTAAAACAATTTCCAAATGAATACTTTCAGTTCGTGTGATTGCCTCATCTTCACATCGCGGTTGTTTTCTTTCTACTTAGTATGACTCAGTATCTCAACCTCTTGAGACCACTAAACACATCTTACCATATCTTCGTACCTGAGTTTGCTTTCCAATATCACTTCCGCCTTACTTTTTCCAACAACAAGCATGTCAAAGAGTTTCGTAAGAGTCCAAAGATACCCGCAGAACAACAAGTGTGCATCTGATCTAACACTGGTGTTTTTCAAGATAGTTGGGGCATGCATTGTGCCATTAGGTATAAAATGGAGTGAATTGTGGTATGGAAGGAAGAAGTAAATCTCTCCTCTATTCGACTCGAGATTTTCTTTTTATTTGCTTTGCAATTTCATTTATTGCATTTTTGTACGAATCTCTCCTCTATTCGAATCGAGATTGCATTTCTTTTAGCGTGCACTTTGACATCTTTTTGTTTGCAAATCTCTCCTCTATTTGACTCGAGATTGCATTTTTGGTGGAACACCCCTATATATTTGTGAGGGGTATGGAAGAAGTGGATAGAAGGAAGTGGCGTGCCATCCCGAACTTAGGGTTTGGCACTATTTTGGGTATTTTATTTCTTTTTGATGGATGGAGGGGTACGAAGATGATAGAAGAAGTGTAGAAGAGAGTTTAGATCAAAATGCATCTTGATTTACGATTCAGTGCACCAGGTTATTCTCTTTATCAAACTCTGCTCAAATAATGACTTGATGAGGGTCCGGTGGGGATTCCATGTTATTGTTCCACTATTCAGTTAGGAAGCATGATGTGTTTGTGTAACATACCAGAATTAGAACCCTACCCTAGAAGTTTAACCTTTTGGACTTTGAGCTCTGATACCATGCTGTAAAGAAGTGAAACCACTTCCTTACTAAAAATTTGAATATCAAAACATCCAGTCCAAACATACTCAGAAGGCATGATGGAGTGGGTGTAAAATTTTCAAATCTTTACATAATGGTAATCAAAAGACCAAAGTATAGTAGCGGAATAAAAACATGACTATATTCAATTATAAAACAAGGGAACATCTTAAACTTACAACATAAGGATCCATGTAGAAGAAATCTAAACCACCTCAAGATTGTCTCCAAGCTTTAATTTCTCAATCTAAGTCTGGGTCCACATTTCAAGCCTTCCTTGTCCTCCACCTAGGGTTGGAAGCATACCCCAACAAAAGAGAAATAATAGGAGACATCAAAAAAGGCTGGTATGTGCATACTAAAAAGCAAATTGAGCAATTTATAAAGAAATAAAGGACATCAAATTGAAAGGCTTCCCATAAAAGAGAAAAGGACTACCCATACGCGCATAGAAGAAAAGAAACATCATATCTTGATAAAATAGGATACTTGCCATAAACAAAACAAATAAGATTGTGCAATACTGGCACATAAGAAGGTAGTAGGGCACACACCCCACAACATCATCAACCTGCATGCATGTGAGATAAACATAGCCCTAGAACAATATAAATACAAAGGCGGCCAAGAACAAACTTGAACCTGATAGAGAAAGGAATACTGCCAATCTCCCAAATATATAAAATTGAATATGGATTACTGCCACACTCGGGTATAGAGAAGTGGTATACTGCCACCCTCCTTAATAAACAATAGGAGATTACTACCCCAAAACCAAAGCAATTTACACTACTCTAGTGCTACTGAATCACATTGCATGTAAATATAGAGGCAAGTAAATATTTTAGTCAGAAGATGAAACAAAGGTTACCACCACACAATAGACAACACAAACCATATAACATCAACTTCAAAGTGGCACATACCATTATAAGTGACCAACATGCACCAAGACACAAGATAGATATCAAGAGAATATCCAATTACATAACAAGTAAGATAGTTCACACGAACCATGATAACAAGAGATAAGAGCAATATGTTTAGGCTATTGCCCATTGGACTAAGAGAAAGACAAAATATAGGTGAATTGATCAACAAGAAGTAATAGGGGATACAACATACATAAGAGAGGGAAATTGCTCAATATAGAAATAATATGGGATGCAAGGATACCTCAACATCAGATTCAAACGATCCAAAGGCATATCTAGGTCCAAGCCTAGGCATCCAAAGAACCTATTAAGCATATATGTGGAATTAGGGTTAGGTTTCCATCAATTATTCAAAACCCTAAAACCCACCTTTTTATTATATGTGAATTAGGTTATCAAAACCATATAATATTTTAGTATATGTCATTAGGAGTCCAAAACATATTTTATCATATTTTTTGACTTAGATATAATTAGTTATGTATTTTAGAAGTTAATTGATTCCAACGAGTATTTATTTGTAATTTTTGGCCTAACAGATAATTAGTTATGTAATTTAGAAATCTGGCCAATCAAATAATTAGATATTGCCACATAGGTGAGAAAATCCATGAAAAGCAGGTTGGGCCCACATGACTTGGCCCAATGAAAACCAGCTAAGTCAGCGGTTCAAGGGTTTGTTTGACTCCTTCCAAAGCAAAAGACAAGAGCGTGAAATGACTAAAATGCCCCTAAAAGAAAAATGAAAGATAAAGGAAACTGAAGGGCAGACCAGACCAATCACCATGGTCATCTTCTTCGTTTTCATAGAATCATGAGAATAGCAGGCCGTAGTAAACCTCCACAACAAGGAACTCAATACAGGCTTCAGATGCCAAAACAGATTGGCAATGTCACCGTCGAGTTCGTAGGAGCATCACAGATTTAAAGATCCAAAAGCCAACGAAAATCATGGAGAAAAGAAAAGAAGAGCAAGCTTAGGTTCTAAGTAACAATAAAAGGGGAAAATTGACAGGCTTGCCTTAGTGCCAAATTGAACTAGGAAGAAGCTTCTTGGGGGGTGCAGGAGAAAAGCTGACCCAAATCTAGGCGACACTATGGCGAGGACCGCACCGGCGAACTCCATCAGCAAACACGAGCAATCGAAGATCAGGTCCGAAGTGGTTGACAAAAATCGGCAGAAGCAAAAAGGAGGTTTGGTTCTTGTGATCATTGTGGAGGTCAGGAATGAGTTTTTCGGCAGTCCAATGGCCATGAACGATGAAGAGATAGAAGGAAAGGGAAGCATAGGGCCAGCACAGGGGAAGCCGGGCGGCACTATGCGAAGTGGGGTTACAATGCCCCCCACCCTAGCTTATATAGGTCCAAAGGAATCAAAAGGATGTGAGGAAGATGGTGGAAAGGAAAGAAGAGGAAAAGGAAGGAAGGAGAGAGAGAGAAGGAGAAAGAACTGTAGAAGGAAAATCTAAACCCAAACATCTGGAAACGAGAAAGGAAATGGGGAAGAAGAAAGTACAACTGCCATTCGATCATCACCCAAAGGTTGTGATTAAAGTGCATATAAGTCAGATCCACGAGATATCATATATTTCAGAAACCATTGACCAAATGTGATTAGGATTAAGGTGACATTATATTTAATTTACCTTTTTCTCTTTCTTAAATTGAGGCTCAAACATTACCCAAATTAAGTGCAATTTTTCACAGAGGCCAATAAGGCATGTAGATTCCGATTATGCACTTAGTTTTACCTTTTGGAAACTTTTAATGGGTTAAACAAATCAAATCATATTTTCTCTTTCCTCTTTCATTAATGGCTTTTGGACTATCCAAATTTTATGAAACTTGACATACAAGTCATATTTAATGTGTTGGATACGAATATGCCTTTATTTCCAACTTTTGGTGTCATGAATTATATTTATTTATTAATTACTCCTTTTAAGCATTTTCTCTCTCCTATATATACCTATTAATCAAACATTATCCAAATTTGTTGCAAATGTGCCCAAATGCTTATTTTTATGTTTAGATTACGAATTTGGAGTTAGTTTTTCGAATTTGTGGGCATTAACTATTTTATTTCACTTTATTGGCCTAATTCCTATTTTCTTTTGATAAGAACATTAATATGCATTTATCTTCCAAATTAGATGATACTTGGTTCTTAAGTCAAGAAAACGAGATTGAGTGCCAAATTATATTTATGGATTTCCATTTATGATTTTTGGAACAATATATTCCACATTATCTTCTTTTATCGATTATATCCCATATTATCTCCAATTATTGTATTTATCTTCTCCTTTATATATTGTTTGGATTTTCCCTTCTTTTTCCAATTCTAAAAAGTACTAGAAAGTTCTAATATGAAATATCTTATTATTTTTGTTACTCAGTGACAAATTACACTTCAGACCCATTAATTAAAACCCAACTGAGGTATTTGTGCATATAACCCTATATTAAGAATATATGGGAAATATTTATCCAATTAAGTTCTTTAATTTCTTATTATCATCCAAAAGGGTTATATGACACATTAGATTACATTATTCATACATTTGATTATTAGGATCACTCTAACCTCAACCTTGTTTGGCTAAGTCCCAAAGTTTAAACTTCTAGGGTAGGGTTCTAATTCTGGTATGTTACAGTTTGTTCCCTATCAGTTTGACAGACACTCGTAATTTTTGCATAAGTATCATGATGTTAGGAATCGTAAACTTCATAAGATGATTTCAATCAAAAGGCTAGTTTTCAGAAGAAGGTCCTTTTGAGGATCTGCTTTGAATAAGGAAGGTATAGTGATTCAAAATGCAAAAGATTGAAATGAAAAAGAGTCAAAACTTCATCCAGTATCTGTTCAAATTTCTTTGAAAAAGTTTTAAAATTTTGAGAATTTTATTTGAAAATTTTGGTCAAAAATGTGATGATAAAAACTTAAGTCTGATTTAGATGGGTGAAGGTGGAAAGTAAGATACGTACCACCCACCGTCCACTGCGAACTTAGACATTTTCTTGCCCTGAGCAAACTCTAAATCCGATATGGAGGGGAAAGTTCGTGGCGGTTGAACCACTAGATGTGGTTGCCTTCCCGACAGTGCGCATCCTCCATCTAAAAATCTAGAAAAGAAAGATCAATCAGAACTCAAAAGGCATCTCGCGATGCACTTTTATTTGGTGTAATATCATCTAAAAAGTAAAAACAAGATTGAGGAAAAATTTCTAATTCAAAATTAAAAGTAAATACGAATTTATTTATCAGGTTGTGTGATGACCTTGATTTTAGGGTTTTGTATCCAATATAGTAATTGAAGCTCATGACTTTTCTTAATTGGTAAATTCCAAGTTGAGGTGACATTTATGCATAGATGGGTGCCTTTGACCCACATATATGACCACAATTCCATTATAGAATACATACTTTTGTTAGGGACTTCTATGGACATGTAGATGCTTAGCATGTATTATTAATTAATGTTGAGTATTCATGAAGTGAAGTGTCAATTGAATCATAAATGGACTTAAATGATTTAATGATGAGCCTTGAGGTGTGATGTGATCAAAATATACAAGGTAAACGTGTTTAGTCAATAATTGATGATTCATTGATTTGGATTTTAGGCTTAAACAATTATTATCAGGTTGTTTGGAGAATTTATTTACATGAACGAATAGTAGGGTTTGGTCTAAAAAACATGTTGGATGCGAGATTACATGATGGAGGAACCGAACTTGGTTGAGGTGTCACTAAGATCCGATGTAGGCGGGGCAATCACGTGATATTTTCTCACATATCACGATCTCCGCAAAAGCCTCAATAACACACTTCACTCATTGGAATCTTCCGCCTCCACACAGTTCCACTCTCTGTCTCCTTTTTCCCCTCACCAAATCTTCTTGGGCGCTATGTACCTCGACCAACTGAGCAACCCACAAGGACCCTGTGCCATCAGGCTCACCCTCGGCTTGCTGTAGATGTTGCCAGTTGCCTTCTCCGTTGAGTCTATGAGTGGTGCGAGCTGAACCATCCAACGACCTAGGCGAGGTGGCGACTTTGTGCGGGGAAGAAGAAGCACACACGGTCGTGGGCGCAACCTGGGATAGCTGTGAATTCCCAGTTGAGGAGGATGGCAGCAGCGTTTTCCCTCTCTGGAGGCCTAAACCACCGCGACAAGTCAGAGAGGGGCGGCGCCAATCTCTCACAGGAGATCCAAGCCGGGATGCGTTGATCTCCCAGCCGGAGATCTTTCCCGAACGGCAACACCAGAGCAGCTGTGGCCGACGGTTTGGTGCCCGAAAACCTGCAACAGCAGAGAAGGAGGCCTAGACGCAGCGCAGTGCTTGCTGGTGTAGATCCCCAGAACGGTTGCTTGCTCACTGGAGCACCTTCTAGGCGACGACGGCGGACCTGAGAAGCTGCTCTCGGTCCCTTGTTTCACAGAGGAAACAAGGGAAGTGGGGGCTGGATCGCGAATAGGAAAGGGTGAGAAAGTGGTCCCGGGTAACTGGATCCTTGATCCATGGACCTGACCGTAGATCCATATCGGGGAGAACAAGCAAAGAGGGGCGCCCAGGACATGTGGCACATTGTGATTGGTCGAAAAAGGTCAGTTAATTCAAATAATATGCAGATCTTCCAAAATTCGTAGAAAATAGCTCGTTTATCCAAAAAAATACAAACAAGGTATCAAAATGTTCAGAAAAATGCGTAAAACACAGTAGAATGATAATATCAGGCTTTTAAAGCATTAATCTCAATGATATCATGTAAGATGCATAATGCCTAGTTTGTGGATAATAAATATCAATGGATGATATAAAATTATGGTAAAATGTCAGTAACTCCATAATAATGTTTATAATGCATGTGATGCCAGTTATGGTCCTATTGATGTACGAAATCATGTAATTTGCTCCATATGGCTAATTAGGGCTAATAACCCGAAAGAAAATGTATCAAATACATGCATGCTCAATGAATGATGAAATTTACAGAGCAATCTCATATCTGTATTTGGAAACTCAGATTTAATTATGAGATCATGGGGATGCATAGAATGCATGTTATATGAAGAGCACCCTTAATACATGTGATGTAACCCTAATATGGTTCATGAAAGTGACATAATGTTAAATATGTCCACATAATAATGTGACACATGAGTATATCCAGTTGATGAACTGTAATCTAGAAAATGACCTCAGTAAGATATATATAAGGTAAGAATACAAGTAATCATGAGAATAACATAATGATATAAGTAAACCCTAAAATGAACACGACTAGGGTTAAGATGATGAGAACATGATGATAGTATATGATCTTGTCTTAATCAGGTGATGACCAAATATGTAGATGATCCCGAATGTAATAAGAATCTCTGAACTCAGGTACGTGGGATTTACTAAGTATAAGACTAGTTTTCTGGTTGCCTATGATATGTAATATCTTGAATGCTCTTATTTGGATATGATTGCTTGGTTGAACTAGTATGAGTTATACTTCGCCAAATCTAATAGAACATAAATGAGTAGGATGGGTTGTAGCTACTAGAGCACATAGCCTGGTGTGGATGTATGTTGCCTAACATGGATGTATGATTCCTTGGCCCATGTTAGATGTATGATGATACTATATTGCCCACACTAGATGTAAGTCAAGTGCAAGTATGTGTAGTACAACCGCATCAAAGTGAAAGCAATAAAAGGAATGTTTACCTGATTATCGCCTTAAATAATGTTTTCTTTTACTCTTTCTTTCTCAAGTTATTTCGATTATGCAAACATATTAGTATGTATTTTTCTACCCACGTACACAACACCTTGTGTGTTGATTCGTTGTTTCACGTATGTTTTAGGTTCAGAGATAGCATGGGAGGAAATGATGGGAGTGAGAAGTTGCTCAGGTTGTACCTATTGTGTAGATCCTAGTTTAGCATACATGTTTTTAGACTGTAGAATTTCCATTCAATATGTAATTTTAAATCGTGTTGTAATAACTCACTTGGTAATATATACATGTTAAATGCTGAGAAATTTTTATGGTGTATGTTATGGTTTAATGTTCATGTATGCGTATTATGCTTCCACATCACTTTCTTATATGATTGGATGATGTTTTCAGATTCTGACTTTTCATTCCCAATAGGGTTTGGAGAAATCAAAATCCGGGGACATCACAGTTGGTATTAGAGAATGAACAATAGCTACACCTGACAATTGCTCATCATGAAACATAAAAATAAATTTCACCTTTCACTTCAAATCTTAGAAACTTAGTAAGTTGTTCTATAGGAATAAGGTTTGACTTAGCCTCTAAGTTAGAACCTAGATGTTCGAGAACTAGGTTTAGACAAGTGTGGGAAACCCTTTCCATATAGAGCTCATATGTAATGGGTAGCTACACTAATCTACACCATGTTCTCACCATTTCACTAGGTGACATGACACTAGACTATCTACTGTGTGTGGGACACTCGATTTTGCTGATTTGGTTTTGTTTTCCAATCGGCTCGAGCCTCAACAGTTTTCTCTGATGCCTTCTTTCTCAGAGAAAAACTATATAATATTTTATTAGATATAAGTAAATATAAAAATGTGTCCCTCACATAGGAGAGTAGTGGGTGTTCATGCAACCTAAGTGAAAGGGAGTGACATCAGTCTAGAAGAGAGAGTAGTCTAGATTAGATGTCTAGAGCCTTATCAAGATATGTGATACATAGATTAGATGATAGAATGATAGTTGAAATAAGCATGTGAAATCTTATCTAAGTTTGATCTCTGATTCTATAAGTTTCCTTATAAAGGTTTAGTTTGTATACTTGTTGAATCCAAATTTGTAGAATTTATGCAAAATCTTGATGATGAAAGTACATTCCCTTTTCCTACTTAAGATAAGCTAAGTTAAGATAGAGATGAGTGTGCATGAGCCTCAAGCTCTTATACAAGGAGGATATCTAGTGGTAGGATGATATATGTGGTGAACTCTAGAGAGAGTAAGACCCACAGGGAGAAGGTCATAAGACCTAGCCTCCAATATATGAGATATGTGTTAAAAAATGTCCTACACTAGATTACTCTTCAGTGTTGAGTTGAGTCCTTATGCATGATTCAAATCTATATGTGAGAATTGGGTAAAAGAAAAGGATGGGTAGATGACCCATATGATAAAGTCAATCCTTTGGCTAAGTTAGGTCCTAGCTGGAGTGACGTATTTTGTGATCTCATCATTAGTTGCAAGTGAGGTAATATATGAACTCTAGTTATGAGAGTATGATGCTTTGTGCAAAAGATACTCAAAATACATGTTCTCCCTTCTTCTTCTCTTTCTTAATATACGATGATAGAAACCTCACTTGAGCTATATAGATGATCTATATATGAGGAGTCACTCGCATAAGCTTGACCTATTCTATATTTTCCCCCCTATATCATACATGTAGCACCCAAGATTGAAATCATGATAAGTTTGACTTTAAAATATTCTCTTCCCCTTCATATGAAACATGAAAGATATGATGCTGAGATCATGGGATAAACTTATTATATTCTCTTTTTCCCTTCACATAATACATGCAAGACATAAAAAGTTGAATTCATGAACTTGATATAAAGATATTTTTGGATCATAGGATGTATGATCAGAAATATAGTTTGTAACTTTGATCTTCTTAATGTATGCTTCTAAGTTGAGTATGAATATCACACCATAGGGTGAAAACCCTAATGGTTAAGAATGTTACGTAAGCCCTTATTATGTACAAAAATCCTAATACCAAGGATGAAGATAAATCTCCTGTAATCCTAAAATCATTGTAAGATGTTAATGATGTTAGATTTGAACGATCTGAATACCATGGAATATAAATGAATTCCTCTTGAACTTTAAAGGTATGAAAAAAAAACATGTACCCTTAGGAGTGATGTAATCCTAAGATAACATAATGTCATGTTATGGCTAAGACATTACGTGATGCTTCCACATATATATAAGGTGGGGTGGACACACCCAAGAATCTCTAGACCCTGAGCTGACAACTTAGAGTGCATGAAATTATGGTGGTCTTAGAACCTAAGCAATGATGATGTATATGAAGCTGAACTCCTAAATAACCTCTTAAGGATGAGATTAGTTGAATTTCGAGGATGAAATTCCATATAAGGTGGGGTGAATGTGATGACCTTGATTTTAGGGTTTTGTATCCAATATAGTAATTGAAGCTCATGACTTTTCTTAATTGGTAAATTCCAAGTTGAGGTGACATTTATGCATATATGGGTACCTTTGACCCACATATATGACCACAATTCCATTATAGAATACATACTTTTGTTAGGGACTTCTATGGACATGTAGATGCTTAGCATGTATTATTAGTTAATGTTGAGTATTCATGAAGTGAAGTGTCAATTGAAGCATAAATGGACTCAAATGATTTAATGATGAGCCTTGAGGTGTGATGTGATCAAAATATAGAAAGTAAACTTGTTTAGTTGAGAATTGATGATTCATTGATTTGGATTTTAGGCTTATACAATTATTATCAGGTTGTTTGGAGAATTTATTTACATGAACGAATAATAGGGTTTGGTCTAAAAAACATGTTGGATACGAGATTACATGATGGAGGAACCGAACTTGGTTGAGGTGTCACTGAGATTCGATGTAGGCAGGGCAATCACATGATATTTTCTCACATATCATGATCTCCGTAAAAGCCTCAATAACACACTTCACTCGCTGGAATCCTCCGCCTCCCCACAGTTGCACTCTCCGTCTCCTTTTTCCCCTCACCAAATCTGCTTGGGCGCTATTTACCTCGACCAACTGAGCAACCCACGAGGACCCTGTGCCATCGAGCTCACCCTCAACTTGTTGTAGATGTCTCCAGTTTCCCTCTCCGTTGAGTCTACGAGTGGTGCGAGCTGAACCATCCAACGACCTAGGCGGGGAGGAGACTTTGTGTGGGGAAGTAGAAGCATGCACGGTCGTGGGCACAGCCTGGGATAGCTGTGAATTCCCAGTTGAGGAGGATGGCAGTAGCGTTTTCCCTCACCGGAGGCCTAAACCACCGCGGCGAGTCAGAGAGAGGCGGCACCAATCTCTCACAGGAGATCCAAGTCGGGATGCGTTGATCTCCCAATCGGAGATCTTTCCCGAACGACAACACTAGAGCAGCTGTGGCCGACAGTTTGGTGCCCAAAAATATGCAACAACAGAGAAGGAGGCCTAGACATGGTGCAGTGCTTGCTGGTGTAGATCCCCAGGACGGTTGCTTGCTCACCGGAGCACCTTCTAGGCGACGGTGGCAGACATGAGAAGCTACTCGCGGTCGCCTGTTTCACAGAGGAAACAGGGGAAGGGGGGCTGGATCGCGAATAGGAAAGGGGGAGAAAGCGGCCCCGAGTAACTGGATCCCTAATCCATGGACCTGACCACAGATCCGGATCGGGGAGAACAAGCAAACAGGGGTGCCCAGGACATGTGGCACATTGTGATTGGTCAAAAAAGGTCAGGAAATTCAAATAATATGCAGATCTTCCAAAATTCATAGAAAATAGCTCGTTTATCCTGAAAAATACAGACAAGGTATCAAAACGTTCAGAAAAATGTGTAGAACATAGTAGAATGATAATATCAGGCTTTTAAAGCATTAATCTCAGTGATATCATGTAAGATGCGTAATGCTTAGTTTGTGGATAATAAATAGCAAAGGATGATATAAAATTATGGAAAAATGTGAGTAACTCCATAATAAACTTTATAATGCATATGATGCCAGTTATAGTCCTATTGATGTACGAAATCATTTAATTTGCTCCATATGGCTAATTAGGACTAATAACCCTAAAGAAAATGTAATAAATACATGCATGCTCAATAAATGATGAAATTTATAGAGCAATCTCATATCTATATTTGGAAACTCAGATTTAATTATGAGATCATGGGGATGCATGGAATGCATGTTATATGAAGATCACCCTTAATACATGTGATGTAACCCTAATATGGTTAATGAAAGTGACATAATGTTAAATATGTCCACATAATAATGTGACACATGAGTATATCCAGTTGATGAACTGTAATATGGAAAATGACCTCGGTAAGATAAATATAAGGTAAGAATACAAGTAATCATGAGAATAACATAATGATATAAGTAAACCCTAAAATGAACATGACTAGGGTTAAGATGATGTCAACCTGATGATAGTATATGATCTTGTCTTAATCAGGTGATGACCAGATATGTAGATGATCCAGAATGGAATAGGAATCTCTGAACTCAGGTACGTGGGATTTACCAAGTATAAGACTAGTTTTCTGGTTGCCTATGATATGCAATATCTTGAATGCTCATATTTGGATATGATTGCTTGGTTGAACTAGTATGAGTTATACTTCACCAAATCTAATAGAACATAAATGAGTAGGATGGGTTGTAGCTACTAGAGCACATAGCCTGGTGTAGATGTATGTTTCCTAACATGGATGTATGATTCCTTGGCCCATGTTAGATGTATGATGATACTATATTGCCCACACTAGATGTAAGTCAAGTGCAAGTATGTGTAGTACAACCGCATCAAAGTGAAAGCAATAAAAGGAATGTTTACCTGATTATTGCCTTAAATAATGTTTTCTTTTACTCTTTCTTTCTCAAATTATTTCAATTATGCAAACATATTAGTATGTATCTTTCTACCCACATACACAACACCTTGTGTGTTGATTCGTTATTTCATGTATGTTTTAGGTTTAGAGATAGCATGGGAGGAAAAGATGGGAGTGAGAAGTTGTTCAGGTTGTACCTATTGTGTAGATCCTAGTTTAGCATACATGTTTTTAGATTGTAGAATTTCCATTCAATATGTAATTGTAAATCGTGTTGTAATAACTCACTTGGTAATATATACATGTTGAATGCTGAGAAATTTTTATGGTGTATGTTATGGTTTAATGTTCATGTATGCGTATTATGCTTCCGCATCACTTTCTGATTTGATTGAATGATGTTTTCGGATTCTAACATCTCATTCCCAATAGGGTTTAGAGAAATAAAAATATGGGGACGTCACAGGTTGCTTCCTGACAAGTGCCTTTGTTTTATGTCGATGGCTCGACTTTATATCTTCAACTTCACGGTGGTTCTTTTGGATTAGAGAGATCTATTTTTTCTTCGATGCTTATGTTGTCTATGGTGAAATATCTTTTCAAGCGGTGACCATTTGCCACAAATTCACCTAATTTTTCGCTCCATAAAGAGAAAGCACCATGTGGGGAGATACTTTTGACAATGTACAGTCTAGACCAGCGGGAGTGGAGTTTCCCTGGGAGTAACTTCAGCCTTGAGTTGAATAGCAGAACTTTGTCTCCCACTTGTATGTCTTTTATTTTCAAATGACCATCATGCCAAAGTTTGGTGTATTCTTTGTAGATTCATGCATTCTCATAAGCTGTCATCCTGAGTTCGTCCAACTCTTGGAGTTGCAGAATCCTAGCTTGGCCAGCTTTTTTCATATCAAAATTCAATTGTTTTATTGCCCACCATGCCTTGTGTTCTAGTTCTACTGGCAAGTGGCAAGCCTTTCCATATATTAATTGAAAAGGTGTAGTCTTGAGGGGAGTTTTATAAGCAGTTCGATGGGCCCATAATGCATCATTGATTTTCACCGACCAATCTTTCTGATTGCGGCCTACTGTCTTTTCCAAGATACTCTTGAGTTGATGATTAGAAACCTCTACCTGTCCACTTGTCTGTGGATGGTAAGGTGAGGCTACCTTGTGAGTGACACCATACTTTCTTAGAAATGCTTCAAAGCTTCTTTCAAGAAAATGGGAGCCTCCTTCAGATATAATCGTGCGTGGGATACCAAAATGGGGAAAAATAATATCCTTGAATAATTTGATGACTGGTTTGGAATCACTAGTGACGGTTGGTATGGCTTCAACCCATTTTGAGACGTATTCCACCGCCACTAGGATGTATGAAAATCCATGAGAATATGGGAATGGACCCATGTAGTCCACACCCCAAACATCGAATATCTCTACTTCTTTCCATAGATTCAATGGCATTTCATATCTCTTTGTTATATTGCCAAATCATTGACATTTGTCACACGATATACAAAGTTGTAGGAATCTTTGGATATGGTTGGCCATAAGAATCCACATTGCAAAACCTTTAAGGCAGTATTTTTAGAGCTCATATGTCCTCCCACTGGTCCTGAGTTACATTGTTCCAAAATAAGTTGTGCTTCTTCTTCAGCGATACATCGTATATATAGACCATCAACACATAGTTTGAAAAGGTACAACTCATCCCAGTAGTATTGTTTCACATCATGCATAAATTTCTTCAGTGCATTTCCAGTACATTGATGATGAATAACCCCAGCAGCGAGGTAGTTCACAAAATCCGAGTACCATGGTATAGCTTCTGAGACCTTCATTAGTTGATCATCCGGAAGGGAATCATTAATCAAAATCTTCTCGGTGTCCAGAGTGTGGATGCGACTGAGGTGGACTACTACAACATTCTCTGTACCCTTTTTATCTCTGATCTCTAAATCAAATTCTTGTAGGAGGAGAATCCATCTTATTAACCTAGGTTTTGCATCTTTCTTTGCTATAAGGTAACGAATGAAGCGTGATCTGTGTAGACACTGACTTTTAAACCAACTAGGTAGGATCTAAACTTGTCAAAAGCATACACGACTGCCAGAAGTTCTTTCTCAGTAGTAGCATAATTCCTCTAAGCTTCATCGAGGGTCTTCGATGCATAATAGATCACATAATGTTTCTTTTCTATACATTGGCCCAAGACAACACCTACAACATAATCGCTTGCATCACACATGATTTCAAAAGGGTGGTAACAACCAGGAGCTCTAATGATGGGTGTAGTTGTAAGGGCATGCTTCAGTGTGTTGAAACTTATAACACATTCTTCGTCAAAATTGAATTTGGCATCCTTTAGTAACAAATTTGTCATCGGCTTGGTTATCTTTGAGAAATCCTTTATAAACTGTCTATAGAAACCTACGTGACCAAGGAATGCTCGAACTTCCTTTACATTGATAGGGACAGAGAGCTTGGAAATCACTTCAATCTTGGCTTTATCTTCTTTAATTCCTCTATTGCTGACCCTATGGCTGAGGACAATTCCTTCCTTTACCATAAAATGACACTTCTCCCAGTTGAGCACAAGATGAGCTTCTTCACATCGTTTGAGGACCAGGGAGAGGTGTTTTATACATGAATCGAATGAATCTTCATATACAGAAAAATCATCCATGAAAACTTCCATAACTGTTTCAGTAAGACCAGCGAATATGGCAACCATGCAACGCTGGAAAGTTGCAGGTGCATTGCAGAGGCCAAATGACATTCTTATGAATGCGTATGTTCTGAATGGGAAGGTGAAAGTGGTTTTCTCCTAGTGATCTGGATGTATAGGTATTTGGTAGAATCCAGAGTAACCATTGAGATAAAAGAAGTATTCTTGATGAGCCAGCCGCTCTAATACTTGATCAAGAAAAGGTATTGGAAAGTGATCCTTTCAAGTTGCCTTATTCAACTTCCTATAATCAATGCACATCCACCACCCTGTGATTGTTTGTGTGGGGATGAGTTCATCTTTTTCATTTCGTATTACAGTTGTTCCACCTTTCTTTGGGACTACATGCACTGGGCTCACCCATGGTGAGTTTGATATCAGATAAGATAATTCCAGCGGTGAGTAGTTTAATGACCTCTTTACGGACTACCTCCTTCATTTTTGGATTCAGTTTCCGTTGATGTTCAATAGTTGGCTTGTGATCTTCCATCATGGGGATCTTATGCATACACAACGCTTGACTAACCCCAGTGAGGTCACTCATTTTGTAGCCAATCACTTTCTTCCTCTCCTTCAATTCCTTCAGAAGTTTATCTTCTTGTTCAATTGTAAGATCGGAATTTATTGTTACTGGATAGACCTTGAGATCATCCAAAAACACATACTGTAGTCCCTCAGGAAAGGGCTTCATTTCGGGGGCTTCTGGTTTTTTGCATATTTCTTTAGTAGCTTCCTCAACTTTGAATTCCTCACAAGTGGCTTCAACATCTTCTTTTGCAGAGTCGAGGGATTCGATGCAATCCTTTACTTGTTCATCAATGGGTTCATCAACTGATGGATCCATTAGAGAAACTTCTAATGGATCGCCTGATTCATGATTCTATTGAGTCAAAAGTGGCATCTGCTCTATGCAATTGATAAGATAAACTTCTTCTTGCATGCTTGGTCTTCACATACTTTCAAAAACTTTAAATTTGAGAGTTTCCTTGCCTAATCTAAGAAGCAATGTTCCTGCTTCAATGTCAATTAGAACTCTTGCAGTGGTGAGGAATGGACATCCAAAGATGAGAGGATATCTAGCATCCTCTTTTATGTCCATGATGACAAAGTCACATGGAACATAGGAATCTTTTCCTACCTTGACAGGTACATCTTTAATAATTCCTAACAGTCGTTTTATCGAATTGTCTGTGAGTTGTATGGTCATTCCAGTTGGAAGAAGTTCAGCAAACCCTAACCTTTTGCAAAGGCTAAGTGGCATGATGGAGATGCTATCACCAAGATCTGCTAGTCCTTTCTTGCATGAAGAATCACCGATACGGCAGGAAATCCCAAAAGATCCTAGATCTTTCTGTTTCTTTGACATTTTACTCTAGATGATATCCAAAGTGGTTTTAGCTAACTTGACCATCTCATATTCTTCTGTTATATATTTCCTGGTGAGGAGTGACTTTAAGTACTTTGTCGAAGCTGGTATCTCAGCTAGCACATCCAAAAAGGGTATATCAACATGAAGTTTCTTCATAGCTTCTTTAAACTTATTGAACCGAGTATCCAGCTTGGTTTGCCTTAAACGAGCAGGGAATGATATACAAGTCTTGTATACAGGAATATCAGGTTCTGGTGTTTCAGTTTCTTCATCAATAGGTTTCTCAAGACTTTCCTTGTCTGTCTTATCAGCAATTACTGGTTCTTTCGGTTGAGATTCCGGTGTTGTTGAGTCTTGGACAATCACATGTTCATCTTCATCTTTAACAAGCACATGTGTCTTGACAGGGGGATTAGAATAGTCTTTTCCTGACCTGGTGGTGACTGCCTTCAACTTTTCAGGATGCTTAGGATTGTTCTCGGGTTGGCCAACAAAGACTCCAACAGGTGGCTTTATGCTAGCTGCGAGTTGAGCTAGTTGAGATTCAATAACCTTCTGCTAAGCTTGTGGGTTAGCTATCATAGTTTGCTGAGTTTGCAATATCTTTTCAATGGCCGATAGCTTGTCATTAGGAGAGACGGGACCTTCTTGTTGTCCTTGTTGTTTATAAGGAACTTGGTTAAGACTCTGGTACTGAGAATTGTTTTGATAATTATTGAAGTTCCTATTATGAAAGTTTCCCTTGAAATTTCCTTGATTTCCAAAATTCTGTTGTTGATTGTACTGGAATCCTGGTGGGCCTCATGGCTGATTGTTTGAACCAAATTGATGTGAGTTTACTGCTCCAGAGGGGTTTCCATAATGAAATCCTGGATGATTCCTATTCTGATTCGGATTGTAGTAACTTTGACCAGGGATGGTATTAACATCATTAAAATTTTCCATTTTACTACCATCTCCTTGTCCACATACGCTGATTAGAACAACATCATAAAGAAAATTACATGCTAATGTGGAATGATCAATAATTTTACATGCTTCACAGAACAATGAAGCTGGCTTGATTTGTTCTTGTTGTTGAGTGGGTGAACATCCTCTTCCAATAGTAGCAAGAGATGATTCAATATGGTCTTGCTTGGCAACTAAGAGTTTTAGGGTTTTAACGATAGACTTGTACTCATGAGTAGCTTCAGCCATAGCTACTTTCAAGACTCCTTTACTCACAGATCTACCCCAATTAGCTTGATTTTCAGCTCTAAGGGTTACAACCCTCCATGTGCTGTCATAACTTTGATGCATGAATTTTCCTCCAGATGAGTAATCTAAGAATCTCTTGATATCGTCATCCACGCCCCTATAGAAAATTTCGATGAGTTGATTCTTAGGAATTCCATGGTGTGGACATTTACATAGAAGCTCTTTGTATCTGTCCCAAGCTTCATCAAGGGTTTCTCCAAGGACTTGAGTGAAATTTGTTATTCAACCTCTAAATTCATATGTGGGAGATGGAGGGTAGAACTTTTCCAGAAACACATTTTAGAGTTGTTCCCAAGTGGTGATGGGTATTTCACTTTGCAACAAATTGTACCAACTTATATCTCTATCAACAAGGGAGTACTTGATGAGACAGAGTCAAATGACATTGTCGGATACTCCATTTTGTTTTGTCATGGCACATAGATCGATGAATCGCAGAAGATGTTCTTGGCTATCTTCTCCTTATTTATCGTAGAATGGGCTGTTTTGAAACAATGTGATCCAAAGTGCCCTAATCACAAAATTGGCATAATTGATGGGAGGAGGTTGTACTGGATGATGAACATTCGTAGCTTTGGGGTTTGAGAACACTCTAAGGTCCTTTTGTAGTTCTGCTGCTTGTGTTGCTGCCTGTGCTACTTGAATTTCTTCTTGAACCACAACTTTAACTTCTTGCATGAATCTTTCTCTCTATGCATTAAGGGCTTGAGCCACCCTTCGAGCTATCTCCTCTTCTTGAGCCATCCTTGCTTGATTCTCTCTGATCTGACGATGAAAAGTTCTGTCTATCTCAGGATCAAAACTCCCTGTTAGTCTAGGGCTGTCTGAACGGCGCATGCACTATGCCTTGGGTTGTACCTGAATTAGAAAGATTTCAAAAATGAGAACCACATAGTAGAGTCAAATTCAATTAGATGATAGACTGTATCAAAAGAAAAACAAAATCCTAGATTAGCCTTAAAAGAACTGGATTTGACTAACTGATTCCGTTGTCCCCGACAACGGCGCCATAATTTCATGTGGAATTTTATCGCACTAACAAACTCACTCGGGGTTGAAATCCCTGAGCTTTTACCAAAACCATTGTGCAACAATACCACCTACAAGAGGACGAGTCTTATTGCAGTATAGTTAAGGATCGAACCCAAAGGACAACAATTTTAAGAATCTTGTCAGTCGAATCTAGCTCTTAGTAAGACTAATATTTAAAATGATTGATTTGGTTGAGGTTAATTAAACTAAATGCAAGAAAGTAAAAGAGTAGAATTAAAGTAGGATTTAGGTCAATGATATGGAATTGCTGGGATGGTATTGGGTTTCACCACCATTACATGTGCAAACACATTCAATCATAAACAATCCTGGCAAGATATAACAATCGAAATAGAGCTATTGTAAAACCCCCATACGGGCTTTAGGTTTGCGTAAGAATCACCTTAGGCATCAAATGTCTTGTCACCATCTGGATCACTTACTTACGTCTATGAAGATACAGAAATCCAACGAAGGTTGTGGCCCCCTATATAGGCGTTAGGCATACAAAAGCGTCACCAAAGGCTAAATGGCTCGTCCCCTTGCAGATCATACACTTACGACCTCGAAGAAATCCCATTCTATTTCTAGTTTGGGAGTCAACCACATTAATTGATAAGCAAGCAGGCGATTAATATACGAGCAAACATCGAGGATTAACAAGATGATACAAAATCCAACTAAGGCTGTGAACCCCCTATACAGGCGTTAGGTACACAAAAGCATCACTAAAGGCTAGGTGGCTCGTCCCCTCACGGATCATACACTTATGACATCAATGAATCCCATTCTATTTCTAGTTTGGGAGTCAAATTGTTAAACAACATTCAATCCTACATATAGGAGTTCTCACAACGTAGGAAGAATAAAGATGAAAGCAAACAATTAATCTAACTATGAACATAACAATTAACAACAAAATCAAAAGTTATATAAATTGCCATGGAATCCTTAACAAAAGAACATACTTGCATGGGCAGTGGGGTTAGTCCCCGTACCCCAGCGAAAAGGGACTACTCGCTCATGATGCGAGGAACAAGAATAATGAGGAAGAGAGAGAGATCTGCCATGAGCATGGTGCAGAAGGTAGTCGCAGATCGGTGAAGATGATGCGGTCTTCTACGTCGTGTCGGAGCAGATCTGGATGCAGAACGGGAGATGCCAAGACAGACCAAACAGTCTCTCTCGCTCTGTCTTCCTTCTCTTCTCGGTCTCCTTAATTACAGCATGGGCAGTAGGTGGAGTGAAACTGGCATGGACAGAATAGGATCTGGATCAGACATGTGTACAGGCAGCCTGTCGGCATCCTGGAACCGATTCCTCAAATGAGGACCCTACTGGTCCTATTTATAGGCATTGGATTGGTCCTCACATTTTTTAGTGTGATTCCATCCCAAACGGTCTACTAAATATCTCCTTTAAATAGTTTGGTAAAATATATGTTTGAAACGGTTTCATTGCAACCACTTTATTAAACGGTCTGGTGAACATTTGGTTTGGTATAAACGGTCTTGGATATGCTACTTTAGCAAACGGTTTGCAGCTTCATTCGGTTTTATAATCCATTCAGTTTTCTTGCAGCAAACAGTCTTCATTGTTCGGTCGTTAAAACACTCTGAGACCGTGACCACTCTAAATGATTTTGAAGTGTGCCTCCAATCGGTCTCTGTTGGTCTATCGATCTTGAGATCAAATGGGCTCAAAAGGTCTTGAGACCGAATGGATGAAATCGCTTGATTATATTGATTGGTCAGAACCAAGGGTGAGTGAAGGTGGACCCTAGCTGATTGTTCAACTTTATCAAGACCTGCATCAAATCAACATAATTTCAGTTAAAATCATGATAATTGGACCAATTTAGTAATTTTTCAAATTTTGATATTCAGTAAATGAAATTGAATGCATTGATCGAATTTGACCCAATGTGGTGATTGAAATTCCTGATGAATAATCATTCATCAATATATATATATATATATGTGACAAAGAATCAAAATGATTATAAATAATAAGAAATGGCAACATTACATAAGTTGTTTTTAAAAATACCTAAGGTTTTTGGCTAGCCATATCTTCCAAAAAATACAATCTGCCAAGAAACTTACATGAAACCTTAGGTTTCTATCTAAACATGCCTATCTATTGAAGTGTGTATATAGTGTATGATTAAATTTATTATTATAATCTACAATATCCACAATATATTGTCTCCAAATTATCTTACAAATTAATAGTCAAAGGAAATGTGTGAAGTTTTTTTATATTGTTTCTTGTATATGTGGAAAATATAAGGATTAGTAAAGCCTCTCTCAATGCAAACCAAACCAATGGAGAGTTTTTATGTCCTATCAACCAGAGAAGTAAGCAAACTTTAGAGGGCATTTTATCTCCAAAAATGTTTTCCATAAAGAATTTTTTACTTGAGTGGATAAAGACTCTATAAGCTTTATTTACATTGTCTATTTTTTCTCCTTGCCAACATATTCATAGTTGTTGATTTAAAAATATTTTGCATTAAAAAAACAAATTGGTAGACTGGGGGAAGAGGGGAGAGAGGCAATTGTTGGGTGATGAGGGGAGTGACTTGCCCTGGTAGGGGGGTGTGAATGGATGTGGGGTGAGTTATTGAACCAATGGATTGTGGTGAAGGAGGAGTAGATCCAAGATCTATGAGGATGACCAAAAGGACAGGTGTAGAAGCCACAACAGCGGTGGTAGGTATTCAACTCCAACTCCTAGGGATGAGGGGACTATCAAACAAAGACTCTATTGAAGATACATAGTTG
Organism: Alisma plantago-aquatica; assembly: GCA_963693085.1. Taxonomy (NCBI): domain Eukaryota; kingdom Viridiplantae; phylum Streptophyta; class Magnoliopsida; order Alismatales; family Alismataceae; genus Alisma; species Alisma plantago-aquatica. The sequence goes on from OY856410.1 coordinate 282,413,090, forward strand.
GAAAATCAAAGGAGAGCACCTACAATTCTTACTACTACTGATTCCGACAAAGAAAATCATGCTTTGACTACGGTGAATGAAAACCCTTGCGTATGAGTGATGGTCATAAATTTGGAGGAAACACTAACACCACATTGGCATTTAATAGTGTATCTAGTTAGAGGACTATAACAGGGAGAAATAATTGACTTCCTTCTTGAAAAGTTGATTGTGGAACAAGTGACAATGGAAAACATGTCCTTGAGGGAGGTCAAAGGCAAACTTGCACTGGGAATTGATCTGACACAGAGGAGGAGCTCACTAGACCTTTGCAATATGCAGTCATGATAAAACTTATTACCATTGATGTGGGGTATATGACACTAAGGGAAAAAATAAAACTTCTATTCAAATTAAAAAGTCCATTCAGTATATATGAACTGGAATTTGGGCCTTCAGTTGTCCAACTTTCTGATAGTAGAGACTACAATTTGGCTCTAACCAGAGGCTCATGGAAGTTCTTTGGATGTTGCTTGGAAGTATGGTAATGGCATACTAATTTTATCCCTATTGAGGAACTTGTATAATTCATAGTAACATGAATTTCTAAATTTTGCCTTTCGTTTATGTGTACCTACCAAAATTGAGTATATCAAGATGGCATTAGGTCATTTGATAAAGGTAGACACACACACAAATAATAAAAGAAGAAGTACATTTTCCATGCTAGAAATATAAGTTGCAACCATTTGCATGTTAGTACTGACCATACTAATTAATGAAGTGGAGTATGAGGTGATGCTTATAAGGTGCATGATATGTTGAAGAATGGGTCATGTCATGGTGCACTGTAAGGAGAACGTTACCACAAATGGATGAAGGAACATCGAAGAGAGAGAAGGGAGACATCATGCACAAAACAAAACATACTCCAATAAGTAGAAACAATAGAAATGCAAAAGGAATAGTCGGAATAATCATAAGCAAAAATAAGAGCCCCCACATGAATATAACCCCCAAGTTCACTATAATGATTTCTCCAATCTTGCGGAAGTGATTTCAGTGAAGGAAACACAACACAACTGTTGAATTTGAATTCCAAGTTATAAAGGAAACTAGCCACACAACATATGTATGGAAGGATAAGAAGGCGGCAATGAGTGTGTAAATAGGAAACCCAAAGAAAAAATTACTATAGGTTATCTCCAATGTAGTAGGCCAGAAAGACTATAGTAGTTATAGAGGTCGTCCCTAAAGAAACTATAGTCAAAGATCATAGAAATGATATCTCAAAGGTAGATGATGTGGTGGAAGTTGTCAACTTTATGATTGATACTGAAGCAAATGCGGCTATGGGTGAAAGCGTGGTTGACGACACGGTCGACAGCCTGGTAGAAAATAATTCACATGATAATCCAACATTATTTCCAAATTTGAATGGAAGGAGGATCAAAGGAAGTAGAACCAAGATGAAGAGACATGGTAAGGTAAGAAACCTCATTTAAAAATGGAGAATAAGTATAAGGTTGAACCAATTGTTGGAATATGGAGTTGAATTGGAGAAGTGGGGACCTTACAGGTGGTGATGATGCTACCCACGTTGATAATCTTTCTCCAACTATTTTTATGGTTCGTTTGCTATTCTGGAATGTTAAAGGGATAGCTAATGATGATACATGTTGGACTTTGAAAGAGTAAAAATGTATACACCACCCTAAAGTAGTTGGTATTTTAGAACCACAGATCAGTATCCAATTTGCTACAAACACAATCAAGTCTCTAGGTATCATTAACACCTTCAGAGTTGAAGCCAAAGGTTTTGTCAAAGGAATATGGATATGCTGGAATGCAAGTAACTATAAAGTCATTATTGTAAATATCCATAGACAATTCATAACTTGCAAGATAGACAACTTGTTCCTTGTCACTTTCATGTATGCTAACCCCCATATTTCCATTAAGAAGTTACTTTAGAAGCACTTCTCAACATGGGGAGGAAGTTCAATGAACCCTGGGTGATCCTAGGAGATTTTAGTACTACTCTAAAGAAACATGATCAACATGGAAGAAAGATATAATTTCTACAAAACCAAGTTGTTCTTTAATATCCTAATGGAGGTCAGTCTGGAAGAGCTTAACTATTAGAGATAAAATTTACTTATGAACGTGATAGTCTCAGGAGAGGTTAAATACAATCATGACTAATAGCTTGTTTGGGATAAACTATCACAACCTATATGTGGAAAACCTACCTCAGATCCACTTGAATCACTTCCCCCTTGAACTTCTATAGAAATATAATAACAAAATATGTTCAAATTCAATACAATTGCCTCTTCATATGATGATTGTTCTTTCTCTACAATGTTAGGAGTTTGATAAAATGAGGTCCTTACTTTCAATCTTGCAGTGGTTTTTGTTAAAAAATTGATATCAAAATAGGATAAAGATAAAAAAAACAAAGAAAAGAAAATAAAGAAATACTAGTATGAAACATCAACTTGCTACAAACTAGTGTGGCAGAACACTATGATAAATTGTCTGATAAAATGTGTATTGATATGAAATGGATATTGGGAGGGTTTTGAGGGAGGAAAAATAGAATAAGAGACAAAAATCCACATCAAATGGCTCAAAAATGAAGACAAGAGTACCAAAAAATTCCATGCCTCGATCAACCAAAAGAAAAGAAGCGATACGATCACCACTCTTAAAATTGGCAAGGGTGAGTGGATATGCAACGAAGATGACTTCTTTTGGATGATGTTTTGTCTATTTGAAAGAGTCCTAGAGGAATTGACTATCAACAAGAAACCTGACTACAGTGTCATTCCTAGAAAGTTTGAAAGACCATTAGAGGCACAACTTGCAATGATTGTAACTTCCCCAAAAACAAATTATGATGCCCCACGTCACACAAAAGTGAGATCACTCAAAACAAATTGCTAAACTAATACTAATCAACAAAGTTACCTGAAAACACATGAAACTAAAAATAATTTCACATATCCACCTCATGTGGAAGTGTATCACATTTGAGTCCACAAAACCACAAGTTTATATATATTACCTGCCAAAATATTATTACATATTATTGTTCACTAGCTCACTGACCACAACTTGTTCACATGTACAACCTATCACACAAGGTAACCTATTGACATATACATGCCATATCAGCCCAAGAAGGCATACAATCAAACCATCGCCTCAATATACAAAGCCACAAAACTCCCCCAAGGTCCTAAGAGTTCATGGATGACACATAGGACTCTACTACAAAACACTAACAACATATCCAATCTTTACTCAGTTACTTCTCCTCTTGTTACTCAACCTCAACAACACAATCTCTACCTCTTCGTGCTCGACCACCTAAAATATGTGGAAACCCATTGGGTGAGACCAAATTTCCCAGTTAGAGATATAACTCTCCACCAACATCTATTAAAAGTGCATGTAGATTAAAGCAGATAGATAACATCATTATCAAATTGAGTAGATTCAACTAAATGATACATAATAAATTGATAAACCTGATTAAGAAACATAGGCAATTATCTTCAAGTAGTTGAAAAAATTAAACTTTTATAAGGAATATGAACAACATGTATAATAATTGATTTCTCTTACCACGTTTATAATTCAAGAAATCAAGACAAAGAAAAGGCAAAGGGTCATCCAATGTGAGACTTATTTAACCCTAAGTAAATATATTGCACGGTTGTATTATGTCTTTTACTATGCCCTGAGGAGATGAGGCACACCCCTCATACTCCAACTAACCATTGTTAAGTCAAAATAAGTGCCATACAAGATCAACAGAAGATCTAGAACCATGATCTTTCCACACTATCGGTCAGTCTAAGTCCGCCGTAGTGACATATAAAATCTAACTAAAAATAGCTTATTCTACCTTGGTATATATGTCATGCCACTAGTGAAATGATACACAACCGTAATCGTTCTCCTTCCAGGGTATGATAAAAATCATCCCAATAAACATATCACATCACATGTAGTGAATCACATCATTTGAGATACTGTCTCGATCGTTCTCCTTTCATGGTATGACCTCATCCATCCCAGTATATTAAGGATATAGGGAGATACCTAGACTTTCATCCCGCATATTCAACAATGCGCTCTGAGTTTCCCGCATGATTTTCTCATTTCACCATCTAGATAATTTGATGATAATGATGGATATATGGCACAAGGAAAATACATGATTACTGTTTCACTAGATTAATGAATTCACTTGGGTATATTTTAGCATAAATCAAGTTACAATGTACAAACCCTAAACAAACTCTACAAAGATAAGGGCATAACACAACTCCAAAAGATATAAAATACTTTATGTATCAACATGTCACATTATCACATGATACCACTTGCCATACAAGGCTATCACAATTATCACATTGCCATGGGATATCAATCCCTCACCACATCACTTGGAGGATAATACCTCAAACTAGGCATTAAGCCTCTACCAGGTCATAAGACCCGTCATGTCAACATGCCCCATCAAGGCTCATAACCATGATCCAGTGACACATGATCACCACCATAACATTCACAAGTTATGCCAATCATTCACCTGCATGGTTAGTGTCCTACAAATAGGAGAGAGAAATAAAAATTATATCACAACTTATTATCACATTGCACACAGTAGTCAACCAATATTGTAGTCCCATATTAGTGTTGGAGTTTCAATATTATGTCTGATTAGGGTCCTATATTACAACCCTATCAACAACCCTAGTTATCTCATCTTCCCACATTATTGGAGCACTACTATCCACAATTATCATCACTAGGTATCCACACATAGGAACCATATGTCCAAGAACTACCATTAGTTGAAGAGGGTACTAGGTCATAAAACCATGCTACCGAAGAGACCATACTCGCATAAGCGGTTGAAGAGGAACAAAGCTCACCATCTTATGCGATCAAGAGGAAAATACATCAACATGGTCAAAGGCCATCAGTCCATGACACCACAGAGAAGATCACTAGGTCGAAGGGAATCATGGTCAAAGGAAAATAGATCAAAGACTATCAACTAGTCAAATGGTCAAAGAGCACCTCTAATTATATGCGACCGAATGAAACATCTTATGCGACCAAAACAAGAGGGAGCCATCTCATAGACCTACTTAACTCTAGGCCTTCAACAACTCAAAACATATCTTGAAGGTCGTCATGGAAAGGAACAACTATCCCAACATGATCAAAATAGGTGATTATTAATAACAAACAGAAACCTTAAAGGAGGAAAAACATAAGAGAATAAACATATTCCAAACCCTTAAATAATGCACCACATATGATCAACATGAAACCCATAAGTTGAGGGATGAAAAGTCAAGATCAAGCACATAAAAATAAAACCAAACTTCACCTTATGCAAAGTGACCGAACCAAGATAAAAATTCCAAGGTTGAGTTGCGTGCCAAACCATCATGATCTCCATCACTTAAATTTTGGGAAGGTGGATTAGGGTTTAAATAAAGAAAAATTTCTTGCAAGATAAATATAAAAACATAACCCTAATCAAGATATCATCATCAACATAAATAAATCACATTTTGGAATGAGTTGCATGTAGGATTAAAGTGTAATAATAGAGACGAAAAAGAGATATATAACCCACCTTTAATGATAGTTGAACCACCTCCAAGCAAGAAGCTCCAAAAGCAAGAGAAAACCCTAGTTTTGATCTCCTCTATGATCAAGCTAGTCACCACCTCAAAATAGATGAGAAACCCTGGGTTAAAAGGGCTAGAAAATGATATCCAAAAACCTCAAGGCTAAAAAGAACAAAGGAAGGAGAAAGAACAGAGAAGAGAGCTTCTTTTTCACTTAGATACCACCATGTCAAACCATAGTCTCTGATCTCTGTGAAGAGAAGAGATAGCAACCATGGTTTACACCATAGTCTACAACCACAAGAGGAGAAAGTGTTAGCTTTCTTCAAGAAAATGAGATCAAGAGAGGGATCACTTACCAAGGATCAAGGAACCACCAAAGATCACCAAGGAAGAGCTTCTCCAAGCTTGGATCACAACATTCAAAAGATCTCATCCACCTAGAACCAAAGATGAGCTCTTCTCCACCACCAAGCACACTAGTACCGAACACAAGATGGGAGATAGAAGAAGGAAGGATATAAGAGATACTTGCATGTGTAGGAGAGGTGTTATATACTTAGGAGCATGAGAGAGGTGAAAGGGGGTTAGGTGTCGAGATATAAGGGTTCCTCATGACACTTGTCCACCAAAGAACAAACATGCATCCACCAAAACCATGCTAACCACTAAGGTCATGAAAAACAAGAAAATCAAGCAACCTCGCTTGGTCATGGACCAATGGAAACTCATGGCCCAAAAGCATCCAAAACCCTACGTCATGTGACCCAAAGGGGAGATCCAACCTAAGAGATCGAAGTGATCTCAAAGAACCAATATAAAACTCATTTGACCATATAGAAAAACTCCAAGGATCACCAAGGGTGGTCGTTGGAAGACTCAAACTGAAACGGTCAACATATGGTCAACAAAAACATAGGGCATCAAGGCAAACCCTAGAACCACACTCAACATGTCATCAAACTAAAGCACAACATGGATCCCCAAGGAACCATCTTCTCTCTCATGATGACAAGGAACAAAGGGCACAACCTACATGTGACGAATTCCAAGATAACCCCTCAACATGGGTAAATTACAACTAGGTCCACAATAAGCAAGCATAGCTCAAACAACATCCAAACATGACCAAACTGAGACCACAAGCATGTCACATGAAATAAGGCATCTCAAGAGAATAGATTAAGGTTTAAGCATCTTATTAAGAAAAGCAAGCATACTCAAGCACTAATCTAGGTCGGGGGCTTTACACAAATGAAGTCTACGATCATGGGGTTGAAGTTTTATAGAACTATTGGTCTTGATGGTGTATGCTAGCATAATAGGTTTTTGTAACTCTTACTATTATGTATGTACGTTTAAGTTAGATGAAACTATCGACTTGATTATATCCATGTATATCCTGGACTCCTATATATTTGAGAACTTAACATCTTAAAAACTACTAAGACTATTGGTTATTCTATCTACATGATATCGAATCTAGTATCCTAATCATTATTCACCCAACTCTTCCACTCCATCCCTCCCTCCTCTTCCATAAATCTTATTAATTCTATTTTATATCAAGGTAACTAGTGAGGGTTGTCATATAAGAGTTGATTTCCAGTGCTTTAGGAAATCATTGCACTACTTTCCTCTCTCACATCCACAACCATCTGATCAGCAAGTTCCACAAATCAACTTTTTAATCCTTTCTTGCACCTTCAACCAGGATGTCAAATAATTTTTTGGTGGCCTTCATGTTCCAAAAACAATAGTTCCACAAGCTATTAAGCGGTTACATTGGTGGTCAATACTTAGGCACTAAAAATTTTGAATTTCATATTTCATATAAGGAAAACAAAAGATCACAGATAAGATTTGTTCCAAAAACAAACTTATTCTACAAGATAACAATATGTCGTTCATCTTAAAGTTTGATGCCTTAGTCCTTAAAAATTGCAGAGCATTCTTCAGTAAAAAAGAGATGATTAATTCAAAAGAAATAGAAACCAAAGACCATATGCTAATTTATAAATAACCCAAAAAATGTAAAAGGGGAAACTTCTTTTTAATTTTCCCTCTCTCCATATGGTTTTCCTATCCCACATAGTTGAGCATCATTTCTTAAATTAGGAATCTCTTTTTGTGAACATCATAGTGCACTTAATCCTATAATTTTATTTATTTCCTACCGTGGTTATTATAATAGTGCTATCTTTATTATTTCCTACCGTGCTTATTATGATAGTTCTTTTCCTACTGTGTTTATTCCATTAGGGCCTTTCCTACCATGCTTATTCCAATAGTACTTTATTCTTAGACCACACCTTCAATCCATTACTTTTTTTTCCAATGTCTAAAAATAGAACTAACAACTATAATGATATGTCACATGTCATAGATTTTAAACTCAATGGAGAAAATTATTTATCATGGGTGAATATCACTTCTATTGTTCTGGAATCTCCTAACAAATTAAATTTATCAAAGAAGATTATCCTCCTACATCTGATGAGTAATAGATTAGGGTATATATCCAGGTGCTCTCTACCTCTAGGAATGTATGGAGCCCAATGTGGTAGTTGAATACATGTGGCACAAAAATGCCAAACTCATTTGGGAAGAAATGAAGTAGTTATATACACAAGAGCGCAACTATCTCAGGTTGTATAATAAAATGGACATGATATTTAATAGATTTCATGGAAAATGTTCGCATCCAAGTACTATGATTCCATGGAGGATCTTGTGAGTAAAGTTGTAGAAGTTACTGAACAATGTGATCTTATTAATACTGGGTAATTGTTTGGCAGTTTTCACAACTGGTATGTTGTTGTCTTCCAGCTTCATTTTTCAGGGGACCATGATTCCGACCATGGATCGAGATTTGATTACCTATCCCAGAACAAGATGTTTTCCACCGTCAATCCTCACCATTAAGTGTTTGAAGATCAAACTTCAATGGTAATTGCTTCCAGGGGTCATGGAAAGGGTTGTGGCACTCACAACAAGCCAAGAGCCAAATGTACTTATAGTAACAAATTAGGCCATGTAGAGGATGCTTGTCATTCCAAACATGGCTATCCTACTCATTTTATATGAGGGATGGAAGGGGTTCTAGGAATATTTCTCAAACCTCCACATCCGTCCTTGGTTAAGCCCCCCCCCCCAAAAAAAAAAACTATTGTGACTCCTACACCAACTATACAATCAAAACATATCTCACTCACCAAAGAGGAGTATGAATAGAAATGCACATTAGTACCATTATTCACCTCTTCAAAATAACATGACGTCATTATCCCATGACTGGAACAGTGGTAACAAATCAAATATGACACCATCAACCCATCTCACTAATCAACAAGGTAACTCCAAGACCACTATGATTGCTTCTCACTCTAGCTGGATGGTGGATTTTGGTGCGACTCAATACATGATCAGTATGCCACATCTTGTTACACCTCAAATTCTTGTATCCTTAACGCCACAATCACATTGGAAAATGTCTTAATTAAACAAGTCACACAGTGAGGCATTGTTCCCCTTTCCTCTACATTAAAACTTTTTGTTGTTCATTTTGTTTGCAAATTTCTATGTAATTTGATATCTGAAGCTAAACTTGTTCATTCCCTTTGTTATTTTGTAATTTCCAAACCAATTGGTTTTTCTCTATAAGACTGAAGTAACTTGATGACGATTGGGAAGGGGATATGCTAAGTGAACTTTATAGCTTCTCTTACCCTCAACAACCTTAAATTGGTTCTCTTGTTACACCCTCACCTCTCCAACTGCATCATTGTTAGGCCACCCTTATCTAGGCAATTTGAAGATATTAGACGAATCTCTTTCTAGTTATTCATCCATTTTATATGTTTCTTGTCAATTGGGAAACACCATTGTGTAACTTTTCCTTCATGTTTTGTTAGGAAGTCCTTCAAACCATTTCACTTGATACATAGTGATGTCTATGATCCCTTTCAAATAAGTACTTACAATGAAATAAAATATGTTCTCACATTTGTGGATGATTTCTCCTGCATGACATGGATTTATCTTATTCAAACAAAAGATGTGGTTTTTTCCATTATCCATGTCTTTCATAAAAATTTTACTGTTAGAATAATTAGTCTATTATGTACATGAGTCTAATTTTCTTTGCGCATTAGTTTTGGGCCTTCTTCCTTGTAAGTGTTCCCTTCTCCTATATATAGGAGTGAGTTTGGTTAAATAACAAATATCTTTCTAGCCTCCATTTTATTTTCTACATGATACCAAAGCATCGATCCTAAGCTTGGGAGAAAAAGAAAGAGCATCTGCATGTGGAAGACCATCATCTCTTCTTAGCTTGACCACCCACTAGGCATCATCTCGACCTCTATAGTCATCTTATATCTATTTCTTTTATGAAAATTTGATCTTTTTTTACTTTGTGCATCGGTGTTCTGTATTCTTCCATCGTCGCCATTATTTATCTCCTCGAGTCTCTTTCACAAATCTTCCCTGAGATTTGTTATATTCAAATAGAGATTGTTGTTCTAATTTAGATGGTGATCTATCAAATCCCCAACCTTTTTAGCATTGATCCTTCACAACAACATTATCAACCCTCGACCCGGCCGACAACCCTCCACGAGAATGATGTAACTTTCTATCTTCACATGTTTGTTGAGATACATGTAGTATTTCTTGTGATTTCATCACTCACACATGATCATCTATGTATTCATATAGATTTGCTAGAAAGTGACATCATCTTCCTGAAGTTTGATAAGTGACATGTTCTCTCACACTTGATAAATGATAATGACAAACATATCATTTATTTTATTTAAATATATGCATTTTTTGACTTCCCTAGTGGAAATTTGATGATTGGATATTATTGAGTCAACACTGCATGCAATAGTGTAATGATCAAATATCACACTGACGATCATTCTATTTTGTATTGGCCTAATGGTCGACTTTGTTGACCGAAATGTCAAGATCAAAGTCTGACAACAACTTGTTATTGTGTCCAAGAAGGAAAAAACTACTCTCGCCTTTCCAATACTTGTTCATCAAGCAATGACATTTGATTTGAGCCATCAATATTATTTTTTTATGCCTGTCAATAAATGAAGATCAAGTGGTGAATATCCACAAAAAAGGGGGAGAACTCATACTTCAGAGACCTTTTGGAAATAAAAGACCCCGTTCTAGATTATAAAGCACAAAAAAGGAGAAGGGGCACCATACTATTTTTTCTTCCACTCCATGTGGTTCCCCTAATCCACATGGCTGAGTGCTTTTCTAAAACGTTGGGGATTATAATGTCATCTATCATATTGTACAATTAATCTGGTACCTCTTTTTGTTTTGCTATCAAGTTCCATTTTGGTATTTCTACACCACTTTCTACTGAATTTTCATTCAGGCAGTATTTTTGTTATGTTAGTTGTACCAATCTACATTCCAGTACTTTTTTCTATGTAATGTGCTTTTATATCGATATTGTTTTATTTATATGGCACCATTCCTCTAGCATTGTTTATGACTCTCCACCTCAACCACTCGATCTTTTTTGTGGTTGGTGTGAGGGGAAGAATAGAGGAAGATGAGTACAAAAGGGAAGAGGAGATAAGATGACTAGAAAATGTCATATGATCTGATCAATTTGCTTAGTTTCTGCATATTCATCCATGTGGTTGATATCTACTATGGTACATATTCCTATAGTAGTGCATGTCAAGTATGTGCCCACCTACTATGCCACAATATTCCTATAGTAGCACACTTATCTCAACTACCACATATTATTCAGATGTTGGTGCTTCTTTTGTGGAACTACTCTTACAACAATGGTGACTCAAATGACTTCTATAAAAAGTTTCCACCATCTATTTATTTAGGTGATCGTCAATGTTTTAGAATTTCACTTGTTATTGCTTCTACCATCTTGGTGATTATCAATATTAGGGATAGTTCACACTACTATTACTGCATTTCCTATAATATTATCTTAATCAAGGAGAGAATACTTGTTTGCTACTACATGATGTCTTCTTTAGGGGGGGTGTTATAGTGCTTAAATATTTGTATTATAACATTCTGGGGGAGACTATTTCTTGTCAGTATCAATTTCTATATAAGTTGTTATACCTTTATTATGTATTAGCAAGTTGGACATGTGTTTCACTCATGCTCCAACTTGAGGGGGGTGTTGGAATAATTAGTTTACTATGTACATGGGACTAATTGTCTTGGTCCATTATGGTTGAGTTTGATTCCATGTAAGTGTTCCCCTCTCCTATATGAAGGAGTAGGTTTCGTTAAATAACATATATCATTCTAGCCTCCATTTTATTTGTTGCAATTACTATTCAATTATCTACATCTATTAAAGTCTTGCCCATAGATAACATACTTGAATACACTCAACACTTTGTTTCTTCTTTTTGTCAGGATGTAGGAATCATCTTCCAACATTTTTGTGATACCCTCCACAACAAAATAATATTGTGGAGCATACAAATTGTCATGTGACACCTTATCACACTAAACGAGATTACTCAAAATACAAAACACAATCAACTACTAATTAATCACATAGTAAAAAATGTCGAATAATTAAAACCAATTTCAACAATGTACACAAACTCTAGAACATTTACATAAAGGTCCATCCTTTCTTAGTTATATATTGTAATACATATATACATCGGGGTCTAATGGCCTTATCCACATCCTATATACAAAAGATATTTCACAGATACATGTCATATATTTACAAACATTGGCATACTACCAAAATTTCGTGTTGATGTAACTATATCATCTAGAAAACACATCCCATACTCATACCTGAGAGTACAGGGATGATACTAGGATTCTACTACTAATGTATACAACTGACCTACCTTCTGAATCTATTAATCACCAGGCTGGTTCTCATCTACAACACAACCTCGACCTCATTTCCTGCGACCACCTAAAAAGATGTGGTGACCCACAGGTGATACCTAGTCCCAGTGAGAGGTATAACTCTCACCAACAAACATTGATTACAATATATTAATTACAACAATAAACTGAGCAGAAAAGTATTGAAGAAATAATGTAAGAAGATTGAGTAGGTTAATCATACTAAGCAGTTAAACAAATAAACTTTATCATCGAGTAGAATTACTCAAATTTCATAAGTCTACATCATATAAGAACTATGCAGTATAAAGGTAATACAAGAGATCCTCAACCAATGTGAGACATATTTAACCCCAAAAAATATACTACACATCTTATATTACATCTTTTATTATGCCCTTGGGAATTTGAGTTGTACCACTAAAACTCCAACTGATCACTACAAAGTGCTATTCAGTTCCATACAAGATTTAGGAGTGAAGGAATCCTAAGATCTCTCCCCCTTGGTCAGTATAAGTGAACTGCAGTGACATACCAGTCAAATTGCCAATAGTGACATACAGTCAAACTGATAACAACTAGTCTGCACTTGGTACAAGTTATGACACTAGAAACCAGGGTATACAAAACCCTTTCATCTGAGGCACAACCATGTCTCAATCACATTAAATATCTGAGGTATTACCATAGCCATCCTCCATAACCTACATTTGTGGATGGAAAGGATATATCCTCAACTTTCCACCCCCACATACTCAAAAGTATTTGCTCTAAGTTTCACTTAGGATTACTCATTTCACCATCCATCAAGTTCTGACACTGAAGATGGCTATAAGGAACATGGCCTACATGATTAGGATTTCACTTGATTAGTTATTGCTAATTGGGTGCCTGCATCAAATAAATGGGCATACAAACCCTAATTCATTTATATCAAGTGTATAAGCATTTCAATTTCAGAAGATATAAAATGTTTGAGGTATAAATCTTATTACATTACCACATGCTACCCTTCATACAAATTAAAGGACCATACTTGTAATCATACCATTACAAGGTACCAATTACTTATCATAGGATCCAGGGTTTCTATGTTATTGGATCATGAAGAGGATATCACCTCAATTGGGGCTCACCATGCCCAAAGGTCATTAAGACCATCACATCAGTCCCTGCAAGATCATCATTATCATTTTAGGCCTTAAATAAGGCTTAAAAGATCATCTGCACATATATCCCATAAATTTTAACATAACAAGGTACTATGATATTCAATTAGTAGTATATTGAGGTTTCAACACAAGGAGAGTGTAATACATTGAGACATTGATCATTCCAAAGATATTATTATAACCAATCACAATCAATTAATCATATTAGAGTTGGCGCAACAAGACAGGTATCAGTAATGGTAAACATCTACTTGTTATGATGATTTATCAAATATATTCATACGAGGGAAAAGGTAAATTACTAACTTAAGGCTTTAAACCATTAGATTCGTATCACTAGGGTCCACATATAACAATACGATATTCATTATAATCCATTAGATGTAAAAACATCCAACCTCATCCATTGGATCAGGTTCATAGTTCAAAGTCATAAATTAGGGTATAGATCAAACCATTAGATCAATTTAACCAAGGAACCATTGGTTTATCGTTTAGTCAAATCTTCAATTACACCCTCAACTCACCATATATGGTGATTAACTGATCCACCATTAATTTTGATCATTAAGTCACCATCGGTTGTTAAACCAACACTGTATTCATTCAACACCATCAAATATTAAGCTAATGTCATCATTGATTGATATCATCATTAGAGAATCAAACCATTGCTGATTGAGATTCCAAGAGTTCCTAACACTAACCTAGGGTGTGACTATCAGTTTAGACCATAGTTCATAACCCTTGATCACTACCTTCCATTGTATGAAGACCACACCATCGGGTCATGTGTTTAAAGGGGAAAACAACCTAGAAACCCTAATATGGACCATCGGTTGATAGGTGCTTAGCACCATAGGTGATGATACCAACCTGAAATAAGTCACATACTTCCTTAGGAAGAATGTGCACATGATTACAGGTTCATCTAGAACTGGAAACAAAATAGGAAACACCATAAAAATCAAAATCCCAAACAAGCTTAGCTGCTTAATGCTTAAATCACCATTTTTAAGCAAGAATATGTAGTAACCAATATAAGTAAAGATGGTTATATAAATTGCCTCTATTAAGAAGAATATACATCTAGAAGCAAGAAATTAGACACAATAAGGTAGAAAGCCCAAGAAGAAGCTCTGATCTCATCCAAGTAGGCACCCTTCTTCAGAAGGAATCAAAACCCTTGAAGAAGAAGCCAAAAAGGTTGAGTCTTAGAGTTTTAGAGCAACTTCTACCATGGAACAAAAAGATTCGGACCTGGAGAAATATAGGGGTAAGAAGAAAAAAAAAGAAATGGGAAATAGAAGGTGAAATTTACTAAGTTAGGTCAAGATCACCAAGAATGAACTTTAGAAACACTAAAAGAATCTAAACAAAACCCTACATGCTTCCACTAAGAAATTTGCCTTCTTATTCTACCTTGGGTAGGTCCTCCATAGATAAATAGAGAAGGAACGAGTTTCTTAGTAGGACAGAAGTGGTAAAGAGAAAAACTTTAGTTTGGGATCTTAAAAGTAGATATATAAAGCTTGATGGATAAGGTAAGAGAAGAAGCATCTGGTGTCTAAAAGCTCTCCATGCATCCATGGCCTTAAACTATTAACGATATACAAGTTGCCACACAAGAAGCTAACCCAACATCCATGGAGACCTACTTAGCCCTCATTTCTTGATTTTTCAAGCAAAGCAAATAAATCATTTGCTTGATAGCTCCTAAAGGTAGCTCGTACATAAAGGGGTAAACCCTAAAATACCCTTGAGGAAAACACCTCCAAACCAAGGTTCAACTAGGAACCCCATGGCTCAACAAGATCAAGAATGATGAGAGGACATCCAAAGAACATAATGAAAGTGATAAATTGAAAGAAAAACCTCCCAATTGGGTAAATTGTAGAAAAATCCAAAATGTACATAGAATTTCATAAATTGTACAAATATTGTTCAAATTGGACCAAACTTGAAAATTAAGCTTGTCTTATGATTACAAATCATATCACAAGGTTATATTATAGTTCTAAGAATTCAATTATGATAATGAAGTATGTTCAACACTTTTAGCAAGGTCAGGGGTCTCTCAACCATAAACCCCTAACAGGGATTTCACCCCCAAAATCCATGGTAGACAAAGATAGTTACTTATCATGCACCTCATCCCCAATCTTCTGCATGGTAAATTTCATCTCATGATTATGTCGCATTATTCTCATAGAAGTCATATTCTTCTCCCTCAACTTATGCATGTGTCACCTTGGTTCAACATATGAATTGTTGTACCACATGTACAGGTCTCGTAAAACCTTTCAACTTTGGGACTCTACTGTCATCCTAAACTATTTTATTTGTTGTATCACACATCACTCAGAGGCCATACTGGCTGGATATTACCAAACATAGACCATCATGTATATCTTATCATATGCAACTTTACAAGGTTTTATCTCTATGCTCATTTAATGGTTGTTGTAATTAACAACTCAATCAACTAGGTAGGCATCCCCTAATTTTCAAGAACTATGAGGAATATGTTTTTAGAGGATTCTCCAATCATCTCAATGGTGAACTGACCATCTGTTTGGTTAAAGAATCATACACTAACTGTTAACAAATATAACTTCCTGATTGACATTGTTAGGGGTAGAGCAATGACATTGTCTTCATCTTATCAGGATTCACATAACATACTTAATAGAGGTATGATAACTCCAAGAGGATACTTTAGTCAACCCCCAACTCATTCCAACTAGACTTGTCACACATAGGTATAGTTACTTCAACATTCTTAAGGTTTAGCAAAGATGTTGACCGTGTTATTGACCATCTCTGAAATACCTTGATATGTCATCATTCAAAGCTTGCTACAACTTGTAAGACATTACCTGAACACTCTATTTCTCCTATTCATAAATCCTATTGGTACATTGGTTAGTCTAAAGGACATAACCCAAAATTCACCATGGTCATGTAACTTATATCATCCATTCTAACTCTAATGTCTAAAGGATATTTTATCTTCAAGGAACACGGTAGAACATGTCTACTGATCAATAAACCATCT
Source organism: Alisma plantago-aquatica (assembly GCA_963693085.1). NCBI lineage: Eukaryota > Viridiplantae > Streptophyta > Magnoliopsida > Alismatales > Alismataceae > Alisma > Alisma plantago-aquatica. The sequence continues at coordinate 282,429,853 of OY856410.1, forward strand.
ATCCTTGATAGTGGTCTTCCCTAGCAATCACTGAACCATACACAACATTATAGAATAACTTTTGGTTTTCCTTCCAAACTACATTTAGAGAGTCATCATCAACTCTCTCTCTCTCTCTCTAAGGGAGAGGAATACTAAGAATGTTCATTTAATAAATATTTCCAACCTTCACATACTTCCCATATTGTTGATACATCTTGGATACTAGGATTCATTACCTTGGTATCCACCACATGTGCTATAAGGAACTCACATACTTATCTCATCTACTTTTACCAACATAACAAATATAAAGACATATAAGAGGAGTCTTCCTAATTATTGGAAGGCTCAAAAGCAAACTCATCACAAATTTTATGATCTTGGAACCATAGTCCAAACAACCTTATGCTATAATAAGCTATCCACCCTCATGTTTACAATGAATCCACACATACCAAGTGGCAATGATCCACTTGACAGTTGTGCCCTAGAAAGGAAAGACACAAAGGGAAACACACTTCTCACATCATAGCAACATTGTTCAAGGGTCACTAGCAAAAAAGTAACCAATACTATTTTCGTTATGCAGGCTACAACTTCTTATGTATCTTTTTACCGTTTTCATTTCGGGTTCCTTGCCATTTGCATAGGAATCATCATGATTAACATATCGTATTACTCCTTCTTTGATAACTATTTATCATGCTTGGGTATGTTCTCTTATTTTATTATGTTTTTCAACCAATTATCAATAGGTAAATCATCATATTCGACATTTTCTTCATTAAACAGTGATCATCTCCAACAATTTCTTTCAGATGCCATGTTGATTTTACATTAATACTTTCTTACACACATAGGATGGCCTGACATTAAATCAGGATCCACATTATTCCTTTGTCATTGTTCCCATTCATCTTCTCATTTCATACTTATTATAAGAGTTCTCTCTATCTTATGTGAATTTCATACCTTGATTCACTTTATAAGCACAACCTTATTTGTGTTTTACTTTATTATCTTCTTGAATCACATCTTCAAGAACTCCTCTTTTTCTTATTTGTATTCAGATTTTGATTTCATGGTGTTGTATCTTTCTCTTATAGTTACCAAACATTCAAGTTTTGATAGATATTGATGTAATTCTCATCTTCTCTTGAGGTAATATTGTGTTATCTACACCATGATTTCTGATTCATTGTGCTCTTTAGATTGTCTCAAAATGACTACTTGATCGGAGTAATAAGAAAGATAACACTCTAAGAGTTCCATACTTACCTTTTCTTCAATAATGGAATACCTGGACAGGGCATCCAAGTGCTAAGATTAGGTAGTATGCACTATAGTTTCATGTCATGTTCCTTACTTAAACATCATCCTAGTCTTAAGTCCTAGTGTCCCTGTAGACTCAGTGAACTTAAAGCTCTGGAATGAACTTAATTGTGACACCTCATCATGCTAAACAAGATTACTCAAAACACAAAACCCAATCAACTACTAATTAATCACATAGTCAAAAATGCAGAAAAATTAAAACTAATTTCAACAATGTAAACAAACACAGGAACATTTACATAAAGGTCCATCCTTCCATTCTAATATATTATAACATGTATTTACATTGGGTTCCAATGGCCTCAACCACATCCTGTATACAAAAGATATTTCATAGATACATGTCGTATATTTACAAACATTGGCATAGTACTAAAATATTGTGTTAATGTAAGTATGTCACCTAGAAAACACATCCCATACCCAGACCTGAGAGCATAGGGATGACACTAAGACTCTACTACTAATATCTACAACTGACCAACCTTCTGAATCTATTGATCACCAGGCTGGTTCTCTTCCACAACACGATCTCGACCTCATTGCCCGTGACCACCTAAAAAGATGTGGTGACCCATAGGTAAGACCCAATCCCAGCGACAGATATAACTCTCTCCAACAAATATTGATTACAACATATTAATTACAACAATAAATTAAGTAGATAAAGTATTGAAGAAATAATGTAAGCAGATTGACCAGGTTAAACATGTGAAGTAGTTAATAAAATAAACTTTATTATCCAGTAGAATTACTCAAATTTCATAAGTCTACATCATATAAGAACTATGTAGTATGAAGGTAAGACAAGAGCTACTCAACCAATATGAGATGTATTTAACCCTAGAAAATATACTACACAACTTATATTACATCTTTTATTATGCCCTGGGGAATTTGGGTTGTACCACTCAAAGTCCAACTGACAATTGTGAAGTGCTATTTAGTTCCATTAAAGATCTAGGAGTGTCGATATCCTAAGATCTCCCCCCGTCAGTCAGTATGAGTGAACTATTGTGACATACCTGTCAAACTACCAACAGTGACATATAATCAAACTGATAAGATCTAGTCCATACTTGGTACAAGGTATGACACTAGAAACTAGGGTATACAAAACCCTTTCATTTGAGGTACAACAACATCTGCCCTCAATCACATTAAATATCTAAGGTATGACCATAGCTATCCTCCTTAAGATGCATTTGTGGATGACAAGGATATATCCTCAAATTTCCACCCCCACATACTCAACGGCATGCGCTCTGAGTTTCCCTTAGGAATACTCATTTCACCATCTAGCAAGTTCTGACACTGAAGATGGCTATACGGCACAGGGCACTACATGATTAGGATTTCACTTGATTAGTTATTTCCAAATGGGTTAATTAAGGCTGCATCAAACAAATGGGCATGCAACCCCTAATTCATTTCTACCAAGTGTATAAGCATTGCAACTTCATAAGATATAAAACATTTGAGGTATAAATCTTGATCACATAATGTCATTCATACAAATTGAAGGACCATATTTGTCATCATACCATTACAAGGTACCAATTACTTGTCACAGGATCCATGGTTTCAACCTTATTGGATCATGAAGTGGATATCACCTCAATTAGGGATCAAACATGTCCAAATGTCATTCAGAACATCACATTAGTCCATGGGAGATCATCATTATCATTCAATTCCCTAAACAAGGCTCAAAAGATCACCCACACATATATATCCCATAGAGTTTAACACAACAAGGTATTATGATATTCAATTAGCACTATATTAAGGATTCAACACAAGGAGAGTGTAATACATTGACACATTGACCATTTCAGAGATCTAATTATAACCAATCACAATCAATTAATGATATTAGAGTTGGTGCAACAAGCCAGGTATCATTAATGGTACACAACTACTTGTTATGGTGATTTATCAAATATATTCATACGAGGGCAAAGGTAAATTACTAACTAAAGGCATTAAACCATCAGATTTTTATCACTAGGGTAAAAATATAACACTATGATATTCATTACAATCCATTGGATGTTAAAACATCCAACCTCATCCATTAGATCGGGTTCATAGTTCAAAGTCATCAATTAGGGTATAGATCCAACCATTAGATCAATTGAACTAAGGAACCATTGGTTTAAGGTTTAGTCAAATCTTCAATTACATCCTCAACTCACAATATGCGGTGATGACCTGATACACCATTAGTTGTGATCATTCAGTCACCATCAGTTGTTAGACCAACACTATATTCATTTAACACCATCAAATAATGTCATTATTCATTGATATCACCATTAGAGAATCAAACCATTGCTAAATGAGATTGCAAGAGATCCTCAAACTGACCTAGGTGTGACTATCAGTTCACAATGTCGTTCATAATCCTTGGTCACCACCTTTGATTGTTATGAAGACCACACATTGGGTCATGTGTTTAAAGGAGAAAACAACGTAGAAACCCTAATATAAACCATCAATTGATAGGTTCTAAGCACCATAGGTGGTGATACCAATCTGAACTAATCATATAATTCCTTAGGAAGAACGTGCACATGATTAAAACTTCATCTAGAACTGGAAATAAACAATTTCCATGATAGCTCCTAAAGGTAGCTCATCCATAAAGGGGTAAACCCTAAACTAGCCTTGAGGAAAACCCCTCCAAACCAAGGTTCAACTAGGTGCCCCAAGGATCAAAAATCTCAAGAATGATGAGAGAACATCCAAAAAACATAATGAAATTGATAAATTGCAAGAAAAACCTCCCAATTGGGTAAATTATAGAAAAGTCCAAAATGTACATAAAATTACATAACTTGCACAAGCATTGTTCAAACTGGACCAAACTTGAAAATTAAGCTTGTATTATGATTCCAAATCATATAAAAAGGTTTGATTATAGTTCTAAGAATTCAATTATGATAATGAAGTATTTTAAAGACTTTTAGCAAGGTCAAGGGTCTCTCATGTCATCTTTTAGACATCACACGAGCACTTACAATTCATGTAACCATACCTAAAAATATGTGGAGTGATGTTGTTCTCACAACTTGCTTTTTAATTAGTCATCAGTGACACTAGTTATTTACATTGAAACCCCTTTTCAATTTATATCTGCATGAAAATCATTTTCTTTACCACCATAATTGTTTGGATGTTTCACCTTTGTTCACAACATTGATCCTAGGGCTAATACACTATCTCTTGCGCCATCTGAAACATATTTTATAAGATATCCCTTCTATCAAAAAGGCTACAAATGTCTTGATCCCTAAGTTGGGTGTATCTATGTATTAGTAGATGTTACTTTCATGAGGAAAAAATGTTTTTGTCTTCCACTCCTTCTCCCTCTTCACCCAAATAGGTTTTGGTATCCTTTCATGAACCCTTTCCTACAATTCCAACCACCTTACCTCAAGAACCTGGTCAACACATGGGAATTGGTCATTTATAAGAATCCCCACAATCGTCATCTCTTCTAGATTAGACTAATTTACTAGTTGTTCTCCATAAAAGTGAACACTCATGTACCATTAAGCATCCATTTTCTAAAACATGTTTCTTATTTCACCTATCTCCAATGGATTTTTATTTTGCCTCTCTTTTGGACACCACCTTTATTTCAAAGTGCCCCACAAATGCCTTGAAATATACAAGGTGGAAATCATGCTTGGGATCTGGTTGATCCTCCACCAGGAGAATATAGTTGTCTATGAATGTGTTTTGTCTATCAAACATCATTCAGATGGCTCCATTTAGAGACTAAATGATGGCCTTGTTGCAAATGGGTTTACTAAAACTGTTGGTGTGGAATTTTTTGAGACATTATCTCTAGTTCTAATTCTTTATTTTTTTTCTGCATTCATATCTCTCTAACATCACATTTTGACTACCCTCTCTTTTAGTTATATATTAAGAATGCCTTCCTAGAGGAGATCCTACAAGAAGGGCATATATGTAGCAACCTCTAAGTTTTTTTTGTGAGGTAGGGCCTTTCATAAAGTTTATTGCCTCAGAACATCATTATATAGTATTAAGAAATCACATAGATTTTAATACAATAAAATCAATACAATTATTGAGGATCTGGTTTCCAGTGATCAAACACTGATCATTTGTTATTCTCATAGACATCCCCACACGGGTATATTCTTCTTGTTGTTTATCTTAATGAAATTGTTATTATAGGAAATGACATTATTACCATCAACAAATTGAAATAATCTATACTAGCCCATTTTCATATAAAGGATTTGGGAAGATTTTTAGTATTTCTTGTAATAGAAGTCCTTCGATCATCCATAAGGATCAATTTATCACAATGACACTATGTTTGATCAACTGCAAGAGACATGTATGTCATATGCTAAGCTTATTTCCCCTATACATTATCATAACAAGGCTTCTCTTGAGGGGTATCTATTTCCTTATCCAGAAAAGTATCATCGAGTAGCTAGAAAAGTGATCTATCTAACAATTACTCGATCTAAAATAATATATGTTAGAGTTGTTAGCCAACTCATAAATCACAAGATTTCTAGATTTAATTGGTTCTTACTTCCAGTGTGGTCTACCTATGTTCCCTTCCTGGTTGATGTGAGGCAAGACAATTGGTGGCTTCTAAGAAATGATCATGGTATGTCAAATCGTGATCGTGTTTTCTCTTTGATAATCTTTAGCTTCTTGACCATTTTAGAAATTTTCAACGTAGTTTTTTGTAGGGTTTTGGCTGAATAGTCTAACACCCAATTTCCACCTTTTCTCTCACATATTTAGTTGTCTTCAACCATAGATTGGAGGCATCTAAGGAAGGTTGAAGGAGAGGAACCCAAGCATTGGGGAAGTTTCCTTCAACAGTGGAGTTAATCATGAAATTAGTGTCTTCCTGATAGTTGGTCATGCATAGACTAGTTTTTGCCTTGTCAGGAGAGTGATATGACATTTTACTGATTTACTACATGCCTTGTTCTTGCATGTGATGCATCTATCTAAGAGTTGTAGGTTTATGTACTTTAGGCTTTAATGATGAGTTTATGTGTTGTATGTTGATATTATGTCCCACAATACATGTATGTTGCATAATATTGAACTTCTACTAACCTTTGACAAGATAATGCCTTTTGAAGGTGGGAGAAGTTTTGGGTTTCTTCCCTAGAATTGAAAGTAATATGTATGCTTAAAAAAGATGTTACCTTGTGGCTTGTTTATGACTGTTATATGCTCATGATGTATGTCTTGAATCATTCTCACAATTCTATGATACTATAGTATAAAGAGTGACTCCTTTAGAGGAAAAAGTAGGGTTTATGCATGGTCTTCTACTAGTTGGGATTGAGATTATTAGGCATGACAACTAATGGTTATTGAGAAACCTACTATCCTTGTTATAGTGAGAAGTTAGGTCACATTGTTCATACCTTTTGTAACTTCTAAAGTTATTTACTGTTTCATTTTCCATCTATTAACTGGTAGGCGATTCGTGCTCAGGTTAGAGTAATTGTATGACAATGAGCATAACTATCTAGAGATTTCTAGGGTGGAGCCCTAAGTCTATAGAACCATCCCCTTAGATCATTGGGGGAGAGGGGGAAATGAGTTGATCTTGTAGCATCCCGAACTATGAGAAGATGCTCGGAGCCATATATTAGTGCATATATGGGACTCTTTGGAGTGAATATCCCACTCAACTTTTAATGATTTTTTTAGGTGCAAGTGTATGTGATGTATCATGGAGGGTGGTTACCCTATTTTGTGTGGTGTTGTGACATTTGTACCCAAGACAGGCCTATTTTGGTGGCACCCCCAAGATGATCATTTGGTGCTTGTGAGACAGGCATCTGACATCACCTGAGATGGGTGTCTAGCCAAGCCAGATGGGCATCTTGTAGGTGTTTCAGTCAGAATTCCACCTAATGCAGAATATAATGAACCTGGCATCCAAACAACTATCTTAACACTTGAACCGATCATTTGGCAGTCTAGTCAGTTGATCTATTGTGTGAATTGAAAAACCTAAACACTTTAGTAATCAATTCAACTATCATTTAAGATCAAACTCCTCTTCTAGATGAGTTCCTATGTGTGTGACCCTATAGGTCCCATATCACATTGGCAGTGAGTGTCTACAACTAGCTTATGACATCACAAGAAAAAAGAGGTGCTTAGTCGCACATCAGTGCTACCCAAGTGAATGGAAAGTTGGGGAAAAACTTCAACCTACAATTTGTGTATGGTGTTATAGTGTTTTTATAGTTCCTTTATCACTGATATCCAAATTGAACTAGAGACATGGAGTAATCATCCTCATTATTATTCAATCTTGCTCCTTGAACCACAACAGACTACATGAGATGTATGGAAGCTCAATATCACATATTGACTCACATGTGTATAGCCATACTTTTATTAGTGTCACAAATCAAGAGGCCTTGAATATCATACTCCCGTCGGAGGGAGAAATCCCATCTCTATCATTGACACTCAGTCCCCATGTATCAAAGTCACCCATCATCACCGTTATAACAACCCATGTTTTAGGATTGTGCTGGGTGATGTCAAAGTGTACCAAACGACATGTGATGAGTATAGTGATTTCAGGTCTAAGAACCACAACCACCACCATCACTGTGAGAGGTGACTATGAATTCCGTGATGATGTCTTCCGTGTGTCAGTCTCATAGTGGGTCTATCTGATACACTATTATCTCACATGAAATCGTGTGCTTGGTTTGATATTTCCATATCATGCCTAATGAGACTCTCTCATCAACCATCTCACACTCTGATCTTATGTGTTATTGTTTTCTATCTACCTTCCACAATAACAACCGATCAGGGGCATAATGAAAATGTATATACTTTTAATATTTGTGTGATGTCATTGTTCTGGTCCTCAACCTAATGGCATACGTCATTGAGTAATATCATTCTATAGATATTTATTATATTATTCATTTTCTCATAATCGAATATACAAAATAAATTAGAAGTGTGCCTTTATAATTAATCAAATCATTTACATGTTATGTCATTATAATCATCATATGATTGACTCTCTAGGCATACATACCAACATACTCCCACTTGCACTTAAAGACAATCACCCACATATCTCATCCCCAGTGACCTTACATGACCATCATGCTTCTACTGTGCAAGTACTTTTATAGTAGGTTTAGCAACATTTACTTTAACTTGGAATTTTGCAATTTTCACATCTCTTCACTATATGACTACTCATATGAGATGGAAGTGTCGTAGTATGCTATCTGAGATTCACATCTTAACTAGTTGCTCTATTGTTGTCATCAATATTTCTATTGTGTTATCAATGGTTGAACCTCACACAAGTTCATCTATATGAACTTCTTGATCCATATAATATCCTTTGTTGTTCTTATAACATATAGATACTCAACTTCTTTAGTAGATTCAAGCAACTATTATTAGCTCAGAACCTTTTCTAGCTTACAGTTCTCATTTCTCATCAAACATACATTTAGATTGTGATCAATGTTGTCAGTTTGGAAGCTTGCATGAGTGTAACCCCTTACATACAACTCTTCCTTATTACCATAACCCAGTAACCAATCCTTTAAGTTCTTTACAAGAACCTTAGGATGTTCATTATGGTGGTTCAATGACTCTCAGTGGTATCTGACACATACCCTCTCATCATGTCTAGTACATATGAGATTTCTAGGTCGGTATATATATGTCTTCTCATCATGTCAAATACATGTGAGATGACTTGATATCCTATCGTCATGTCTAGTACATACAAGATTACTTGATATCTTCTAGTCATGTCGAATTCATATGAGATAAAGAGATAAGTAAATTACATTGGCTTCAAGATAGATCCAATTGTGAATGCATATGGCATCTATCCATGTGTTCATGTTCTTCATAAGAACTAGGACACTAGGCCTCTTGAAAGACTAACTACATGGAACATGGACAAGTTTTCTCTCATTGAGTCTTGTATGGTGAACCCTTCAACATCTTTCCAATGTATGTTTCCTATTTATGTCAAGAAGCTTTCCAGATCTATCTCTATAGACCTTGATTCCTATCTCATAGGATGTTTCACCTAAACCCTTCATAGAATTTCCTTTCCTTTCTAGGTTTCATCATTTGTAGGATAAGGACGTTATTACCCATCATTATGTAGAATATAAATATGCTCCCACTAAATCTTTTGTAATCATAGATTCCATCTTCGTTCTGGCTCAAGTCAAACTCTTTGACTGTCTTGTCAAATAGAAGATCCCAGCTCTGAGATGCTCGCTTCAATCTAAAGATTGATCTTTGTCGCTTATAGACTTTAGTTGCATTAATGGATTTATAAAAACCTTAATGGATTATCACGTACACATCCTATTAATTATTATAATTAAGGAATGTGTTTTAACATTAATATGCCAAATCTTATAGTCATACTAAGCTGCAATAGCAAGCATGATTCTGATGGACTTAACCATGGTAACTGGTGAAAGACTTCATCATGTTCAACACCTTGAATTAGTTTCAAAATCATTTGCCCCCAATATTCCCTTCCATGTTGATCTCCTTTCAAAAACCTAAATGCACCCTATGGGTTTTACCCCTTCAGGTGGATCCACTAAGGTCATACCTTGTTGGTTTACATGGAGTCCATCTTTGATCCTATGGCCTCAAGCCATTTCTCAAATTCTGATTCCTCAATAGTTTCTAGGTAGGTTGTTGACTCATCTCTATGATCAACTCAATGCCTTTTGAGTTATAAGATATCATAATCTTTTAAACTCAAGGCGTGTTCAACTAGGACTATGGGTTATATGTGTTACATAAGGATCTTGATATTCCACACCAACTTGTGATTCTCCTTGTTCCTATTGTACATCTTTAGGTTCTATGTTTTCTCATTTGTATTGCACATTTTGAGTTCTACTTTTACTCCCACTGATTCCTTTAGAACTAATTTCCATTTAGGAATTCAGCTATCCTAGCAACAAACACTTTGTTGTCAGGATGGAATATAAGTAGTATTCAACAAGATAACATTCATGTTATTTTTTGGATAAAGCCTTTTAAGAAAACATTTTCTTATACAATCTTTCAATCCTAATCACTATAAAATACATATCGGGAAGCCTCACATGCCATATCTCATACGATGTCTTTTGAACCATTATAGATGGTATAATGTTTTAGTGTAAAGCATGTGCCCAAAAGAAATTGTAAGTTCAACTAGATTTTATATATAATCTCACCGTGATTTGACAAGGTGTGATACCCTATTTCTGACACATTGGTATGTTTCAAGTGGAGTTCATTTCGATACACTATTACGGTCTCTCCTGAAGGTTCTCAAACTCTTAGTTAAGATAGTTCAACATTGATCACATCAATGTATCTTAATACTTTACCAAGTGAGTCACGTACTTCATTCATAATCTCCTTGAACACTTTAAGATATTCATGCTTGTATTTCATTAAATATAAATTTTAATATCTACAGATCGTATCAGTAAATATATTGAGGTACTTGTAACTACCTTTAGAATTCATTCTAAAAGGTTTATGTACATATGTATGTACTAGTCCCAGTGCAATAGCCGATCTCCCACTACATCTAGTGAAGATTCTCTTGTCATATTGCCCAATAAATAAGACATGCATGTCTCTATTGGTTCAATAACCAAAAGAGTCTAGATAACCATCATATGGATTCTAGAAATGCATTCCTCGTTCATGCACTCTAGATGACAGTGCTATAGATATTCAATAGTTTGAGTCATCAAGTCATTCGACATGTGTGTCATACACATATGTCCTTACAACTATCAAATATTGTTTGTGAGACACAGGGCATTGACATAAAACATCATATCTTTTAAAATGAAAGATATTGTTCTTGTCATACAAGATATATGATGTTTTCATCAATGACATGTACATCATAGAAATTCACTAATTCTATTATGTGTCCATGAATGACAAATCCCAATTGTTGAGGTAGCATCCCTTACTCCGTAAAATTTTATCTTACTAATTCTCAGGTCCGAAAGTAGATATTTTATCTCCATCTTCCTGAGATCCTCTATAAGGAGGATAGTTCTTTACAATGTCCAAACAACTGACAATGGTGGCACTTTCTTTTCTTTATCCTTTAAATGAAAAAGGGCATAGTATTTTCCACTTACCCTTCTCCATAACTTGAGTGTAGAAAACTTGGACTTAAGCTTAGCCTCAAAACACTTCTTAGCCTTAACTTTGTGCTAGGACTCACTTCCCCTGATCATCATCACGGATTTGTCCTTCTTGTTCCTTTCTTTGGCATCACCATGTCAAGCACTTGATGAACCAAATATATGATTCTTGAAATGCTTACATAATAATATTCATGGTCAACTCTTGACCTAAGAGAAAACCCTAACATTCCATATGTCCAATCATATTGAGCACATGGGGTTCTACAAGACCTCCCTTTGTCAGTTTGCACTCAATTAGTGCTTTGGAGACATTATACCTTCTTTACTTTTCATGATTCTTAAGATGCGTTGCCATCTCAAGAATCTCCATGTAATCATTTTGTTCAAGAAAATCATAGTTTGTATAACTGTGCATTAGGTATTAGCATGCTTCCATTAAGCATCCATTTAACCATAGGCACATTTGGAGCATGTTTCTCTGACATTGGTCTATCAAGAAAATAGAGGATTTGCTCATTGCTGAGAACATTTCTCAAAATCCTTAACCAACTATGGAACTTTGTCTCATTTGTCCTTATAAATGATTCATCACAATTTGAACATGTTTTGTGTTTGAAATTTGATTCAACAAAGAAAATTGCATCTTTTCAAAACATTTTTGATTTGGTTTGATTTGATAAATTTAACGATATTAATTGGGTCTTTAATTTACCGCTCCCACTATTTTATTCAAATTTCTAACCCTCATGTATCAATTCGGATGATGTAAAGAAATGAAACCACCTCTCTACTAAAAATTTGAAGAATACAACCTCCAATCCAAGCATACCCAAAAGATATGTTGGTGTAAGGCCCCTAAACTTTCTTAATGAGTTGAATAAGATTAATTATCATAATTTAATTCTTATAACCCTAATACAACCTTGTCATATGCTTTTAAATCATAATACAAGCTTAAGCTTCAAATTTAGTCCAACTTGGACACTGTTTGAGCAAGTTATGCAATTTTATGCACATTTTGGAGTTTTCTGCAATTTATCAAATTGAGTGGTTTTATTTGTAATTCATCACGTGAATTATGTTCCTTGGACATACTCTCATCATTCTTGTTCTTTTTTAGCCATGTTAATTCTGGTTGAACCTTGGTTTGAAGGTGTTTTCTCGAAGGGTATTTTAGGGTTTACCCCTTCATGGATGAGCTACCTTTAGTAGCTATGAACTAATGAATTATTTGTTTTGCTTGGAAATTCAAGAAACGAGGGATAACCATATCTCTATGGATGGTGGGGGAGCTTGTTGTGTGTGTCCTTGTATATTCCCAATAGTTTAAGTCCATGGACACTTGGAATGATACTAGAACTTCAACTTTTTCTTTTCCTTTATCTTAAAGTTTCATATATTTATCCCTAAGCACCAAAATGAACCATTTTCTCTCCACCACTTCCTTCCTTCTACAAACCTAGTCCTCCCTCTGTTCTTCTACAAATTTCCTATTCAAGGAAGAAGAAAGAGAGGATCTTCTTGGAAAAAGAATCTAGGGTTGCAATTGATTTCTTTTTAGGGTTTAAAAAGCTTCCTTCAAGTGATCTTAACCTAAAAGAGTAAGAATCCCCTTCTTTCCACCTTTTATTTCTTTTCTATCCTTCCTCCTACCTTTCTCCAGGTTGGAACTTTTCGGTTCCATGGTATAAATTTCTCTAAAGCTCTAAAACCCTACCTTTCTTGCTCCTTATGCTTAGGGTTTGCTCATTTGATGAAGAAAGGTGCTAGATGGATGAGTTCACAACTTCTTCTTGGATTTTATACCCTACATGATCAAGTTTTCTTCTGTTTGGGGTTTCATCTTCTAATTAGAGGCAAGTTTTATAACTTTCTCTAAGTTTATTGCTTACCATAAGCTTTTTAGCTCATGTTCTTGCTTGAAAATGTTGATCCATGCACTGTAAGGCTATGCTTCACTTGGATTTCGATTTTTATAATGTTCCCTATTATGATTTTAGTTCTAGAAGAACCTGTATTCATGTGTAAGTTATTCCTAGGGTATAATATGACTTGGATTAGGTTGGTTTGACAACCAATGGTGCTAAACACCTATCAACTAATGGTCAATTTTTGGGGTTTAAAGCTAATTTCTTCTATAGACATATGACTCAATGGTGGTACCATTCCAACATCTGATGGTGTTGTCTTCATGACAACTGATGGTAGTGACCAAGGGTGTCAACCTACTTTCACCCCTTAGGTCAGGTGTTGTTGGTATGTATGCCCTGAGAGCCAATCATGGGATGATTGTTGGGATACATTAAGATTGATTTGATAAGCATCACAGGCAAGCTTCCAATTCTTTCTGGTTCAATCATATGAGATAATGATAGAACAGATTGAGTGTCTAGAGAATGACAACACTCAATGATGTATGCTTTCAGGTTAAGGACCTGAACGGTTAGATCATACAGATGCTAAGAGTTTGTACATTCTTATTATGTCCCTAGTCAGATGTCATTATGGAAGGTAGATAGACAACATTGACACACAAGACTAGATTGAGGTGTTGGATGATGATAGAATCTTATTAGTCATGATATGGAGATATCAAACCAAACACATAGGTACTTGTTAGAGAACAAGAGTACCAGACAGACCCACTGTGAGTTTGACACATGGAACCATGACATGGTAGTCACAGTCAGTTCTCACAATGATAGTGGTGAGTGTGATTCTTTGACCTGAAATCACTACACTCGACACATGTCATTGGGTACACTTTGACATCAACAAACTTAGTCCTAAAACATGGGTTGTTATAAAGGTGATGATTGGGTGGCTTTGACACCTGGGGCTTTTGAGGGGTGAGTGATAGATATGGGATTTGTCCCTCCTGAGGGAGTTTGATATCCGTGGCCACTTGATGAGTAGGATTGAGATAAGCGTGCACACGCATGTGTGAATCAGTATGTGATATTGATGTCATACATATCTCCTCCAATCTACTATGAGATCAAGAAAGTGAATGAACGTTGACAGGATGATTGTTCCATGACTTGAGTTCATTCAGGATATCAGAGACAAAGGAATTATACATTCACTATAACACCATTCATGGATTATAGGATTGAAAGTTGTTCTCCAACTTTCCTTTTCACTTGGGTAGCACTGATGTGTGACTAGGCACCACTCTTTTCTTGTGAAATCATAAGTTTTATGAACTTTCACTGCCAACGTGAAATGGGCCTGCAAGATCACACACATAGGATTTAACCTAGAAGAGGATTTTATCCACAGATGATGTTTAGATTGATTACTAAAGGAGTTTAGTAGTTCAATTAAACACTTAATCAATTGATATCTCAATATCATAGTGTTCAAGGTGTTGGACCGATTGATTAGTGTATCAGATTGATTGAAATTGTAATTGACTGATTTTGCACAGTCTACACTTCCAACCGATCGGCTCATGTGATGAACCGATCAGCTCAGGTTGGTGAACCAATCGGCTCAAGTAGTGAGTTGATCGGCTCATGTGTCAATGAAATGATCGGCTCAATTGTTGAACTGGTCGATTCATGTAACCAACCAAGATCGTTTGGAAATTCATAAGACTCTTTTTGCAAAAACATATTTGTTTCACTTATACAAATTTGATTTGGACAAGGACTAATATTTGATTAGTTGGAAACAAACATGGAAAGTCAATTCGAGTTGGACCAGGACCATGAACTGATCGGCTCAGATGTCCCAACTGATCAGTTCAGGTGTGAACCGATCGGCTTAGGTCCCCAACTAATCAGTTCATGCTTGAAACGATTGGTTTAGCTGGTGCAGTTAGTTGTTTTGTGGAAAATCTCAAATCCTTCTACTCCTTTAATCCCGCATTGCCCGGGGTAGAGAACCTTGTCCCACGACCCTTGTATATATAGGGGTATTGGGGTCTTATCAAAGTATAACTCAGAACACTAGTTGCTCTGTAAAGTTGTCATTCTCTCTGGTTGTGGTAACTGAGAGAGCCCGAGTAAGTGCTACTTGATTAGGGAGGCACAATAAGGGAAAGACAAATGCAGAAAAGTGACTGGTTGCAGGAGAGTGTGTCGGTGACTAGTATGCCGACAGGAGGGTACGACTCCTTTCGATTCCTTGTGGGACAAGGAGATCAGAGTTCTAGGTAGTCCGTGTGGATGACTGTAGAGGTAGGAGACTTCTGTTGCTCGGAGGACAGTTGTCAATCCTGACAGTCCCAGTGAGACCAGGAGCTGCACAAACACCGTCCAAGATCGGAGGTGAAGACTGCGCAAGCCACGAGGTAATATCACTGAGCAAGCCTTGGGACAAGGTATGTCTCCCATCCTTCCTATTGTATAGACGTTGACGTGATTCCTTTATTCTTGGTTTGGGAGGAGAAATTTTTTGTTTCCGCTACCTTCTCTGCCTCCCCTAAAACCCAACAGTGGTATCAGAGCCACGTCAACTGCTCTATACTTTAGGATTATCGATGTGATCGATTTTGGTTTGTCACCTTTATTTATTGCATATGATGTGAATAAAATTGGATTTATGCATGTCCAATCTTAAATCCACAAATCCCAAATTACATATATGATATGAAATATGAATGCACTCGATATGTGTCACCCTTAAACAAGTTTTGTTGTGGATGTAAAGCATGGTTATGGCCAATAAACCCTATGTATGTGTTCTTTATTGAATGTGGTTGCTTGCATCTCGATCTGTGCACCGATTCCCTATCTCCTATTCTTGATGTAACTCGAGATAACTCGAGATTTCTTTCCTACCTTTGCTCCCCTCGAATGTAACTCATGGTTTCTCAATACAAATGTAAATAGGATAGAACTTTTATTTCATGTTATGTCAAAGAACGGAGGACAACCTGATGAAGACTGAGATGATCAGTTCAAGGCGTGAATTAATCGGTTGGCATTCTAGATGACCAATTCGAGGAGAGAGATGAGCGGGTGGAAACCTGAGGAGATGCATGACGACCAATGAACCGATCGGTTGGAGGAGCAAATCGATCGGCTGGTGGAACCCAAACGACCAGCCTGATGGCGAGATGATCAATCATGGAGATAAGTTGATCAAACCCACAACAGCAAAGCGCAGAGTTCATCTTGTACATGTTACATGTGATGTAGACCTAGATGACCGTGATTCCTCTTGGCTTGAGTAATCACATTAGGATGGCCATAATCATCGCTTTTATCATTTCACATGTTTTCTGTGGGATATAGCATGTATATGATACGTACTATATATTGTGGTGATTGGATATGTATATGTACCTATAAAACCAAAACCCTCATTAAATATTAAAGTTTTAGATGCCTTACAAATGTGTCTCACGTGAAAAGCTTGATCGGCCAAGTGTGGGCACGCCCTAGCATGGTGCACGGTCTATCTCGTGGAAGTGTGAAGGATGGATATGTGGGTCTGCCCTAGCAGGGTGCATATTCATCGTGTTGGCTTTGGGTCGGACTTAACAAGGTGACCTAGATAGGATCTAACACCTTGAGGCATGGAGGTGATCATGGCAAGGAGTTGCATATGATATCTTTCAAGAGTTGCATATGATGAAATTGGAAAAAGTTGCCTACCTGGAAGATCTAAGTTGTGAGTGACATCCCTAGCTGGTCCATGACTCAGAGGATTTTAGGATCTTGACCCACTAGAAGGTTGTACGCTGTAATATTCTTAATTGATGGTGAGGGATATCAATTTGAACAAAAATAGTGGGAGTGATAATTAATTAAAGTCCCAATTATATCGTAAAACTTTTTCAAATCAATCAAATAAGTCAAAAAGGAGTTTTTGGACTAAATTGCATATATTTCCATTTTGTACAATAAATGGTTAATCAACACTAATCACTTTATTTGCGATCGGTCCTTGAGACCGACAAACTAATGGGAATAATTCCACGACTGGTTAGGACGTTGAGAAGTGTTCTCAATCAAAGAGAGAAAGCTCTAAGTCCTAGTTATAACAGAATTAGATGAACTCGATCCCACCACACCAATGGCTGAAAGTATGCTTATTGAAGCATACAGAGGATTCCATTGATGTGAAGTGCTTAATGTTGTGTTCTCTGAACTATGAGTTGCAAAGACAACATGATACATATGATGTCTCCAAGACACTGTCCTAGTATGTCATGACAGAAGGAGATCCAGTAAGGTATTCACACACTCAATGTGATTGCGTATGTGGAAAAACCAGACTAAGAAGGATTCCCTCTGAGCTAAGAGTTGGCTACTGGTATGATACTACAAATGTTGCAAGAATCATACAGTTCATGATGAACTACAACATGAACAACTTTGACAAGCATCGCCAAAGTTGTTGGACATGTTGAGGACAGTAGAGGCACAGATGAAGAAGGACAAGCCTAAGTATGTGATGTTGATCAATAGAAAGAAAGGCAGGTCCAAGGGCAAGGGTAAGGGAAAAGCTAAGAAGGGTTCTGATGCTAACCAGTAACCCAAGTTGTCTTCATCCTCAAAGCACATGGGAGGGTGAATGAGGGAATTTCCCTCTATATCTAGAAGAACAAAAGAAGAAGACGGAGGGGATAGAGATCTCCACCTAAGGTATCATGAAATGAACTGCTTCTGAGGTATATGATACTAAGATATGTATCTATCATATATGATATGCAAGATCTACAAAGAAGTGATGGCATTTATGAAAGGACCAAGAAAGGAGTACCCATCATTGGAGCAAGTGTTTCTGCCATAGATAGGAGTACCTTTTAGATTATTTCAGCCTAAAGGACATGAAATAGAGTTGAGAACTACTATTTCAATTTGCCAATAGAAACACTTTATTGTTGCATCTTGTAGTGACAAGATGGCTATCAGTATAGTTGATGATTCAAAGATATTATCTTTGTGGCAATGTCTTGTTTATCTTGTGTTACTTGGTATGCATAAGATAAAATGACATCTAAAAGTTATTGATAACTCAAACAATCAAATTAGCATAAATCATGAGAAATTCATTTCTAGGATAAATCTAGACTCTTTTGGTTAGAGAACCAGTAAGAGACATGAATCTCTTGAACATGATAAATCGATCTTCACTAGTGGTAGTGGGAGAATGATTATCCTATTAGGTATAATACATGTGTTGTATTTACATACCTATTGGAGAAAATGCTAATACTTCAAGTGGTGTTTAGAGAAATACCAAATATGAATATCTTGAAGTGTGCAAGAATATCATAGATGAAGTACGAATTTGGTAAAGTGTTAATTCTTGATGAGATAAATGATTGAAATACTTGAACCAAATGTTTGATATCCTTACGAGTGATTATGATAGTGTATCATAGTGAGCTCGTGACTAAGGCATGGTGATGTGTAAATCAAAAGGAGTCATACTCTAAGGAGTTAGAGGATGATTATCAAATAGCTAAGTTATTCTTAAATAAATAATATCCCACACTAATAAAGGACATTAAGAATCACAAGGAGTTGTGAGTTCTTATATCCTTGACAGATACACCTCGATTATCTATGTGATGAGTTGGTCATGTGATGCGTCAACTATCTAGATATATATGACAAACCGGATTTTGAGTTATGGTTTACAGCCATTACATCCTAAATGACTTCTATGTGAACCATAAGGTATGACCTTGATGGTAGAACCCATTGGGAGGAAATCCATAAGTGCAAATGAGTCTTAAGTATTAAGACACATGGATGGCATTTTGAGAAGGATGATGCTTGTTGATTGCAACTTAATGACTAAAAGATTTGGCATACATATACTAAAACCACATTCGTATGAGGAATAAGACAAGGATGTGTACGTGACACAACCTATAAGGTTTATGAATCCATTAATGCAAATGAAGTCTATAAGTTACAATGGATTAATCAATGTGATTGATTAAGTAAAAGCAACTCAGAGCTAGATCTTTACTTTGATAATATAGTCAAAGGGTTTGACTGATATGTCAAAGATAAAGAAGGGATCAGTGATTTAGTGGGATCATATTCACATTCCACATGTTGATGTGAAATGAGATGTTCTAAGAATGGAAATCCAAAGTGGATATTATCTTCAAGAAAGATAGAGATGTTTCCTATGTAATAGGAATAGAGACTATATAGATAGTTCTTGAAAACCTCTTTACCTGAAAAGAGAGAGCATACATTTGCAATCTATACTGAAGGGTTCAGTATGCATAGATTCAGTGGGAGAAAACTTATCCATGTTACATGGAGTTAGTATCCCAATGCCAAGTGTCCAATTATTATGAAGAATGGAAACACTTAGAATAGATAAGGATCTATCATGTATGTAAATATCCCATTATCTTGCATGTATGGACATAGCAAGAATGAAATGCATTCATCATCTTGTATGTAGGACATGACAATATGATGTCCTCATCTTGATAATTCATATGTGGGACATGACGAGTGGATGTCTGTCTAGTTCCAGTAAGAGTTACTGGAATACCATAAGAACTTGATAAGTACTTGATAAGTAATAGTTCTATGGAAATAAGGAAGCGTTCACTGTAAAAAGTTACACTGATGCAAACTTCCAAAAAAGGACAGAAAATTAATCGCAAAATATATATGGGATATATAAAAGTGAATGTTTGTTGACAAATGGAAATGTTCCAATAAAAGGAAAAGTTGAGTATCCGTGTGTTAGAAGAACATTAGTGGATACTGTATGGATCTGGAAGTTCATGAGATGAACTTATAGATATTTCGTTCATTGATGACAAGTAGGAGTTCTTGGTCATTCAATGTGGCTAAAGGTTAGCAAAGGAATACAAGATCACATATTGTGGCAACTCCATCTCATACGTGTGACGTACATCAAAGAGATGAGAGACATGCATTTAATACTGACTTTGGCAAGGTGTTTCCATAACTCACTACATAAGCACTAGAACATAGTAACATGTGTGACATGTTTGAAGATCACTAAGAATATGATTCAAGGGTGATTGGGTCATAGTGCAAGTGGGAGTCTGTTGGTATGTATGCCCTGAGAGCCAATCATGGGATGATTGGTGGGATACGTTAAGATTGATTTGATAAGCATCAAAGGAAAGCTTCCAATTCTTTCTGGTTCAGACATATGAGATAATGATAGAACATATTGAGTGTCTAGAGAATGACAATACTCAGTGATGTATGCTTTGAGGTTGAGGACATGAACGGTGAGATCATACCGATGCTAAGAGTTTGTACATTCTTATTATGTACCTAGTCAGATGTCATTGTGGAAGGTAGATAGACAATAATGACACACAAGACTAGATTGGGGTGTTGGTTGATGACAAAATCTCATTACTCATGATATGGAGACATCAAACCAAACACATAGGTACTTGTTAGAGAACACGAGTAGAAGACAGACCCACTATGAGTTTGACACATGGAACCATGACATAGTAGTCACAGACAGTTCTCACAGTGATGGTGGTGAGTGTAATACTTTGACCTGAAATCACTACACTCAACACATGTCATTTAGTACACTTTGACATCATCAAACACAGTCCTGAAACATGGGTTGTTATAAAGGTCATGATTGGGTGGCTTTGACACATGGGGCTTTTGAGGGGTGAGTGATAGATATGGGATTTGTCCCTCCTAAGGGAGTTTGATATCCATGGCCACTTGATGAGTAGGATTGAGATAAGTGTGCGCACGCATGTGTGAATTAGTATGCGATATTGATGTCATACATATCTCCTCCAATCTACTCTGAGATCAAGAAAGTGAATGAATGTTGACAGGATGACTGTTACATGTCTTGAGTTCATTCGAGATATTAGAGACAAAGGAATTATACATTCACTATAGCACCATTCATGGATTGTATGATTGAAAGTTGTTCTCCAACTTTCCTTTACACTTGGGTAGTACTGATGTGCGACTAGGCACCACTCTTTGCTTGTGAAATCATAAGTGTTATGAACTTTCACTGCCAATGTGAAATGGGCCTGTAGGGTCACACACATAGGATTTAACCTGGAAGAGGAGTTTATCCACAAATGATGTTTAGATTGATTACTAAAGGATTTTAGTAGTTCAATTAAACACATAATCAATTGATAGCTCAATATCATAGTGTTCAAGGTGTTGGACCGATTGATTAGAGTATCATATTGATTGAAACTACAATTGACTGATTTTGCACAGTCTACACTTCCAACTGATCGACTCATGCGATGAACCAGTCGACTCAGGTTGGTGAACCGATTGACTCAAGTGGTGAGTCGATCGGCTCATGTGTCAATGAAATGATCGGCTCAATTGTTGAACCAGTCGATTTGTGTGACCAACTGAGATTGTTTGGAAAGTCAGAAGACTCTTTTTGCAAAAAACATATTTGTTTCACTTGTACAAATTTGATTTGGACAAGGACTAATATTTGATTAGTTGGAAACAAACATGGAAAGTAAATTCGAGTTCGACCAGGACCACAAACCGATCAGCTCATGCTTGAACCGATCGGCTCAGATGTCCCAACCGATCGATTCAAGTGTGAACCGATTGGCTCAGGTCCCCAACCGATCGGTTCAGTTGTCACAATTAGTTGTTTTTTGGAAAATATCGAATCCTTCTACTCCTGCTTTAATCCTGCATTGCCTGGGGTTTCTCAAAGTACAACTCAGAACACCAGTTGCTCTGTAAAGTTGTCATTCTCTCCGGTTGTGGTAACCGAGAGAGCCTGAGCAAGTGCTACCCGATAAGGGAGGCACAACAAGGGAAAGACAACTGCAGAAAAGTGACTGGTTGTATGAGAGTGTATCGGTGACTAGTACGCCGACAGGAGGGTACGACTCCTTGTGATTCCTTATGGGACAAGGAGATCGGAGTTCCAGGCAGTCTGTGTGGATGACTATAGAGGCGGGATACTTCTACCGCTTAGAGGATTGTTGTCAATCTCGACAGTCCTGGTGAGACCAGGAGCTTCACAGACACCGTCCAAGACCAGAGGTGAACACCGCGCAAGCCGCAAGGTAACATTGCCGAGCAAGCTTCGAGACAAGGTATGTCTCTACAAACCATCCTTCCTATTGTATAGACGTTGACGCGATTCCTTTATTCTGGGTTTGGGAGGAGAAAATTTTTGTTTCTGCTGCCTTTTTTGCCTCCCCTAAAACCGAACAAGTGTTTTCCTAATTAGAAGCCTAGTGATTAATAAGTAAGTACCCTAATGATACTATCAATCAATGGTGATATTAGTTTGATATTTGATGTTGATTAATGAATATAGTGTTGAACTAACTACCTATTATGACTTAATGGTCACTAATGATAGTGGATCAGGCCTCCAAAACCTCTGATGAGTTAATCATATAGTTGTAGAATCAATTAATCCTTAGACCAATGGTTTCTTGGGTCACTGGATGAAATGGTCAGACCTATATTGTAATTGATGGTTTTAACATATGAACTTGATCCAATGGTCAAGATCTAATGTTTATTCCTCCAATAAATTGGAATGATGGGTAATGTAATATGTTGTTCCTAATAATGTGATTTACATGGTTTCCTTTATATGATCAAATTAAGGCGCTTACTTGTTGACAATGGATGGCTTGTTTTAAATGAATAGTCGATTGTGGGTTTTACCCTACCCTCAGTAGAATCCTTATTGTTTTTAATCAAAGGATGTCTAGGGTTAAATGGTGAATTTTATAGATCACAACTCAATAACATCATAGATGATTCATTTAAGGAGTTTACTTATGTTAACGACCAATGGATTTAAATTTTGAAAATTTCATGGTTAGAAGTTAATGCCTCAATATTCCCATTGTTTTGGGTGAAGCGTGTAGTGTAATGTTATGATTCAAATGACGAGAATTTGACGTTTCAATGCCTTAAACTTGTAGTCTTACCCTTGTCCTCATATGATTATGATTTATAATCACCATAATGAATTAATGGGTAACCCTAATGAGGTATAGCTTGTTATACCTAGCTTTAATATAAATAAACGATGGTAATTTGATATGAATAGTCCTTGAATGACTAATACAATCATGGAGTATTCTCTTATTTTTGTCGAAACCCTAGTATGCTATAGCCCGATGGTTATACCTTGATTTATGTTTGGGTTCATACTTGAGAATGGTATGGAATGTGATGGTGATGTTTCACCTTAGGCATCCATGATCCAATGGGGATGTTGTGAGTTAGGGTATGGGTAGAAGTGCTTATTAGTAACATTAATATAATTTATCTTGTTGAACCTAACTCTAATGCAAATAGATAATGAGTATTCATGTTTAACATTCTTACATGATGGAATGATGGTGGAATAACCTCCTTAATATGATCATAACCTTAATATGTTAATTGGTTGTTATCATAGCCACATGGTTGATACTTTCTTATGCTAAACATGTGCTTTATGAATATGATGAGGGTTAATCATATCTCGATTCCTTGCATGTTGATGTAATAAAGGAATGTTCTTAATGTTAATATAACCCTGCTATGATTGTTTATGAATATCTCCTAGCTGATTAATGTAATATTGTGTTGCTTCGATGTATTACATGTAAGTGATGTTGTTGATCCTTATTATAAGGCATGCAAAGATAATGATGATCTTGTAGGGAATAGTATGTTGGTATTAATGA
Source organism: Alisma plantago-aquatica (assembly GCA_963693085.1). Lineage (NCBI taxonomy): Eukaryota > Viridiplantae > Streptophyta > Magnoliopsida > Alismatales > Alismataceae > Alisma > Alisma plantago-aquatica. The sequence goes on from OY856410.1 coordinate 282,454,033, forward strand.
CCTTTGGGCATGGTTGAGCTCTGAATGAGGTGTACTACTTTTGTGTTGATAAGGGTTGATACCCTATGATATTGTGAAAAGGATTTATATCCTGTGATAGTATGATGGTCTTAATGACCTTTGGGCATGGTTGAGCATTGAATGAGGTGTAATCCTCTTGTGTTGATAATGGTTGATGCCCTATGATATTGTGAAAAAGATTTATATCTTATGATAGGAGGATGACTAGTGTGGTCTCATGAATGGAAAGTGAATTGTACCATGTGATGATGAGATGAGAAATTATGTTTCACACATTGTATATCTTTTAAGAGTTGTGATATTTATATGCTTGCTAGAAGTGAATTAGGGTTTGTATGTCCTCTTGTTTGATGCAGCCGTAATTCACCCAATTTGCATAACTAATCTAATGAAATTCTTATCATGTAGTGCCCTGTGGCATAGATCCATCTGAGTGTCAAAACTTGCCAGATGGTGAAACGAGTATTCCTAAGGGAAACTCGAAGCGCATACTTTTGAGTATGTGGGGGTGGAAAGTTGAGGATATATCATTGTCATCCACAATGTAGGCTGTGGAGGATGGCTATGGTCATGCCTCATACATCTGATATGATTGAGGATGGCTATGGTCGTGTCTCAGTGAATATATATGTGACAAAATTGGAGGACAATTGTGGTTGTACCTCATATGGTAGGGTATGCGTACCCACCTCCTTTCACTAGTGTCATGACCTATACCAAGGAGGGACTAGGTTGTTAGCAGCTTGACCTTATGTGTCATTTTGGAAGGCATGTCTTGATAGGGGGCGGAGAAGATCTTAGGAGTCTGGCTCTTCCTAGATCTTGTATAGCACTGATTTTGACTCAGTAGTGGTCAGTTGGATTTTGAGTGGTATCCTGAAATTTCTTAGGGAATAATAAAAGATGTAAGACAATCGTGTAGCATATCTATTTAGGGTTATACACAATGCTTCATATTGGATGATAACCCTTGTTTGCTTTCTTTTCACTGAGATCATGTATAGTATAATAAGAGATAATAGATATGCTTATGTTGTAGTTATGCTCATGTCGTAAACCTGCTTATGTTGTCAAATATACTGACACTAATGGTTAACATGATGTTGCTAGCTATGTTTAATATTTCTAGCCAATCCTATGAAATTAGAAATGGTTAAACTACTAATCATGCCAATCTAGTTCATTGTGTTATGATGTTAGTTCTACTTATGATATAGATCTGTCCCCTTTATTTGAGATGCCAATATTGATAGCCATGTTATGCTAATAGACATATTCATGATGTTAGAGATGTTTTTGGGTTTTAGGGGAGATAGAGAAAGAAGCAGAAATAAAAAATTTCTTCTCCCCAATCCCAGAATAAAGGAATCGCGTCAACATTTATACCATAGGAAGGATGGTTTGTAGAGACATACCTTGTCCTAAGGGTTGCTCAAAAACATTACCTTGTGGCTTGCCCAGTCTTCAGCTCCGGTCTTGGACGGTGTCTGTGCATCTCCTGGTCTCACTGGGACTGTCGAGATTGACAGTTGTCCTCCAAACAGAAGAAGTCTCCCGCCTCTAAAGTAGTCCACACGGACCACCTGGAACTTTGATTGCCTTGTCGCAAAAGTTACCAGAAGGAGTCGTACCCTCTTGTCAGTGTACTAGTCACCGACACACTCTCCTTCCACCAGTCACCTTTCTACAGTTGTCTTTCCCTTGTTGTGCCTCCCTTATCGGGTAGCACTTGCTCGGGCTCTCTTGGTTACCACAACCAGAGAGAATGACAACTTTGCAGAGCAACTGGTGTTCTGAGTTGTACTTGAGAAGCCCCCAATACACCTATATATAGGAGGGTCATGGGACAGGGTTCTCTACCCTAGACAATGTAGGAATAAAGTAGGAGTAGAAGGGTATGTGATTTTCCACAAAACAACGAACTACGCCAGCTGAACCGATCATTTCAAGCATGAACCAATCGGTTGGGGACCTGAGCCGATCGGTTCACACCTAAACCGGTCGGTTGGGACACCTGAGTCGATCGGTTAACTTCTGAACCGATCGTTTCAGTGCCCTGGTTAGTTCCCGATTGAATTTTCCTCTTTTGTTTCGAATTGATCCAAATACCAATCCTTGTTCCGATCAAATTGGACAAGTGAAATGAAGAGAAATTTCTCACCAACCTGACTTTCCCAACTTGCTCATTTGGACCAGTTGAGAACCCAATGTAATCCCAAATGAACTCAAGGCATGGAACAGTCTTCCTGTCAATGTTCATTCACTTTCTTGATCTCAGAGTAGACTGGAAGAGATATGTATGACATCATCACATACTGATTCACACATGCATGCACAAACTTATCTAATTCCTACTCATCAAGTGGCCATGGATATCAAACTTCCTCAGGAAGGACAAATCCCATATCTATCACTCACCCCTCAAAAGCCTCATGTGTCAAAGCCCCCCAATCATCACCTGTATAACAACCCATCTTTTAGGACTGCGTTTGATGATGTCAAAGTGTACCCAACGACATGTTTTGAGTGTAGTGATTTCAGGTCAAAGAATTACACTCACCACCATCACTGTGAGAACTGACTGTGACTACCATGTCATGGTTCCATGTGTCCAACTCATAGTGGGTCTGTCTGGTACACTTATTCTCTAACATGTACCTATGTGTTCTGTTTGATATCTCCATATCATGACTAATGAGATTCTACCATCAACCAACACCACAATCTAGTCTTGTGTGTCATTGTTGTCTATCTACCTTCCACAATGACATCCGACTAAAGACATAATAAGAATGTACAAACTCTTGGCATCTGTATGATCTCATCGTTCAGGTCCTCAACCTGAAAGCATACCTCATTGAGTATTGTCATTCTCTAGACATTCAATCTATTCTATCATTATCTCATATGACTGAACCAAAAAGAATTGGAAGCTTGCCTTTGATGCTTATCAAATCAATCTTAATGTATCCCACCAATCATCCCATGATTGGCTCTCATGGCACACATACCAACAAATTCCCACTTGCACTACGAGCCAATCACCCATTAATCATATTCGTAGTGATCTTCAAACATGTCCCACATGTTACTATTCTCTAGTGCTTACATAGTGAGTTATGGAAACACTTTGCCAAAGTTGGTATTAAATGCATGTCTCTCATCTCTTCACTGTGTGTCATCGGTATGAGATGGAGTTGTCGTAATATGCAATCTAGTATTCCTTTGCTAACCTTTAGCCACATTGCATGTCCAAGAACTCCTTATTTGTCATCAATTATCAGAATATCTATAAGTTCGTCTCATTAACTTCCAAATCCATATAGTATCTACTATTGTTTTTCTAACACACAAATACTCATATTTTCCCTTTAAAATGGCTTAAATAGAACGTTTCCATTTATCAATAAGCATTCACTTTTATATATATATATATATATATATATATATATATATATATATTGTGATTAATCTTCTGTCCTTTTTGGAAGTTCACAACAGTGTAACTCTTTACAATGAATCCTTCCTTATTTCCATAGAACTACTACTTATCAAGTTCTTATGGTATCAAGTAACCTTTACTGGAACTAGAAAAACAACCACTCGTCATGTCCTACATATGAGTTATCAGGATGAGCACATCATATTGTCATGTCCTACATACCAGATGATGAATGCATTTTATTCTTTCTATGACCATACATGCAAGATAATGGGATGATTACATACATGATAGATCCATATCTATTCTTAGTGTTCCCATTCTTCATAATAATTGGACACTTGGCCTTGGGATACTAACTCCATATAATCATGGACAAGTTTTCTCCCACTGAATCTGTGCACACTAAACCCTTCAGTATAGATTGCCAATGTATTCTTTCACTTTTCAGGTCAAAAGGTTTTCGAGAACTATCTCTATAGATCTCTATTCCTATTACATAAGAAACGTCTCTATCTTCCCTAATGATAATTTCCACTTTGGATTTCCATTCTAGAACATTTCCATTTCACATCAACATGTGGAATGTGAATATGCTCCCACTAAATCACATTTCCCTTCTTAATCTTTGACATATCAGTCAAACCCTTTGACTATATTATCAAAGTAAAGATCACAGTTCTGAGTTTCTTATACTCAATCAATGACATTGATCAGTCCATTGTAAATTATAGACTTCAATAGCATTAATGGATTCATAAACCTTTAGGTTGTGTCACGTACACACCCTTGTTTTTATTCCTCTTAGGAATGCAGTTTTAGTATCCGTATGCCAAATTGCTTAGTCATTAAATTGCAATCAACAAGCATTATCCTTCTCAAAATGTTATCCATGTGTCTTAGCACTTAAGATTCATTCACACTTATGGATTTCATTCCAATGGGTACTACAATTAAGGTCATACTTTATGGTTCACATGGAAGTCATTTAGGATGTAATGGTCATAAACCATAATTCAAAATCTGGTTCCTCATATTCATCTAGATAGTTTATTCATTACATGACCAACTCATCACCTAGATAATCGAACTGTATCTGTCAAGGATATAATAACTCACAACTCCTTGTGATTCTTAATGTTCTTTATTAGTGTGGGGTATTCTTTATTTAAGAAGAAATTAGTTATTTGATAATCATCCTCTAACTCCTTAGAGTCAGACTCCTTTTTTATTTAGACATCACCATGCCTTAATCACGAACTCACTATCATAATCACTCATAAGGATCTCAAACATTTGGTTCAAGTAATTCATTCATTGATCTTATAAAGAATTAACACCTTACCAAATTCATACTTCATCTATGATATTCTTGAACACTTCAAGATATTCATATTGGTATTTCTCTAAACACCATTTGAAGTACTAGCATTAAGTCTAATAGGTATGTAAATACATCACATGTATTATACCTAATAGGATAATCAATCTCCCACTATGACTAGTGATGATTGATCATGTCCAAGAGATTCATGTCTCTTACTGGTTCTCTAACTGAAAAGAGTCTAGACTTATCCATCACATGGAAACTAGAAATGAATTTCTCATGATTTATGCTAATTTGATTGTTTGAGTTATCAATAACTTTTAGGAATCACTTTATCTTATGCATACCAAGTACCACAAGATAAACAAGGCATTGACACAAAGATTGAAACATCAACTTTACTAATTGCCATCATTGTCATACAATATGCAAAAATTAAGGTGTTTCTATCCATTGGCAAGTATGAAATAGTAGTTCATAACTCTATTACATGCCTTCAAGGCTGAAAATAAACTAAAGTACTCCTATCTATGGCGGCAACACTTGCCCCATTCATTGGGTGCTTTACACTTTATATCTTGGTATCATATACCTTAAAAATGTTACAAGTTTATTTCATGACACCTTCATGTGGAGACGTCCGTCGCCTACTTCTTCTTTAGTTCTTCCAGATCGAGAGGACAATTCCTTTTCCAATGTCCTGGCTTTTGACAATGGTGACAATTGCCTCTCTTAGTCAAGCCTCCCTTGGCTTTGAGAGTTGAAGATGACTTGGGCTGCTGGCTAGCATCAGAACCTTTCTTAGCCTTGCCCTTGCCCTTGCCCTTGCGCTTGGACTTGCCTTTCTTGTTGCTAATCATCATCACAAATTTAGGCTTGTCCTTCTTCATTTGTGCCTCTACTATCCTCAACATGCCCAAAAACTCTTTCAATGGCTTGTCAAAATTGTTCATGTTGTAGTTCATCACAAACTGACTGTAGGATTCTGGCAATGATTGTAGTATCACATTAGTAGCCAACTCTTGGCTCAGGGGAAATCCTAGTCTTGTCAGGTTCTCCACATACCCAATCATTTTGAGTGTGTGAGGACCAACTGGATCTCCTTCTGTCATGACACACTTGAACAATGCCCTAGAGACATCATATCTCTCTTGTTGTGCTTGATCTTCATACATGTTCTTGAGATGATTAATCATCTCAATGACACCCATGTTCTCATGTTGTCTTTGCAACTCGTGGTTCATGGAACACAACATCAAGCACTTTGCATCAATGGCATCTTCAGAATGCATTTGATAAGCATCCCTTTCTGCCTTTGGTGCGGTAAGAGCAGGTTCCTCTGGAGCTGGAGTATCCAGGACATAGACCTTTCGCTCTTAAGTGAGAACAATTCTCAATGTCCTAAACCATTCATGGAATTTATTCCATTCAGCTTGTCCTTTTCAAGGACCGATCGCAATGCAAACTGATTATTGTTTGTTGCCATTTGTACTACAAAAGGAAATATATGCAATTTAGTCCAAAATTCAGTTTTGACTTATTTGATTGATTTGAAAAGGTTTTACGATATAATTAGGACTTTAATTAATTATCGCTCCCACTATTTTTGTTCAAATTGATAGCCCTCACCATCAATTTGGAATATTTTGGCGTACAACCTTCTAGTGGGTCAAGATCCTGAAATCCTTTGAGTCATGGACCTGATAGGGCTGTCACCCACAACTTAGATCTTCCAGGTAGGCAACTTTTGCCAATTTCATCATATGCAACTCTTAAAAGATGTCATGTGCAACTCCTTGCCATGATTACCTCCATGCCTCAAGGTGCTAGATCCTATCTAGGTCACCTTGTTAAGTCTGACCCAAAGCCAACACAATGAATATGCACCCTGCTAGGGCAGACCCACATATCCATCCTTCACACTTCCACAAGATAGACGGTGCACCACGCTAGGGCATTCCCACACTTGGTCGATCAAGCTTTTTAGGTGTGTTGCTTTTGGAAGGCATCTAAAACTTTAATATTTAATGAGGGATTTGGTTTTTATAAGTACATATACATATCCAATCACCACAATACATAATATGTATCATATACATGCTATATCCCACAGAAAACATGTGAAATGATAAAAGCGATGATTATGGCCATCCTAATGTGATTCCTCGAGCCAAGAGGAATCACGGTCATCTAGGTCCACATCACATGCAACCTATATAAGATGAACTCTGTGTTCTGGGTTTGATCAACTCATCTCCATGATTGATCGACTCGCCATCAAGCCAGTCAGTTAGGTGCCACCAGCCAATCGAATGGCGCCTCCAGCTGATCGGTTGACTAGTCGTCATGCATCTCCTCAGGGCTGCCACCCGCTCGTCGCGTTCCTCGAACTGTTCATCTAGAATGCCAACCGATCGGTTCATGCCTTAAATTGATCATCTCAGTTGTTGTCAGGTTGTCTGTCATTCTTTGACATAAAAAATCTATCCTATTTAAATTTGTATTGAGAAACCCCAAGATACATTCCGGGGTAGCAAAGGTAGGAAATAAATCCCAAGTTATCTCGAGTTACATCAAGAAAAGGAGGTAGGGAATTGGTGTGCAGACTGAGATGCAAGCAACCACATTCAACCATACACAAACATAGTGTTTATTGGCCATAACCACGCTATACATCCACCACAAAACTCATTTAAGGGTGATGCGTATTGAGTGCATTCATATTACATATCATATATGTATATTGGGATTTGTGGATTTAGAATTGGACATGCATAAAGCGAAATTTATTCACTTCATATGCAATAAATAAAGGTAACAAACCAAAATTGATCACATCGATAATCCTAAGTATAGAGCAGTTGAAGTGGCTCTGATACCACTGTTGGGTTTTAGAGGAGACAAAGAAAGCAACGGAAACAAACATTTTCTTCTCCCCAATCCTAGAATAAAGGAATCGTGTAAACATGTATACAGTAGGAAGGATGGTTTGTAGAGACATACCTTGTCCTGAGGCTTGCTCGGTGACGTTACCTCACGGCTTGTGCGGTCTTCACCTCCAGTCTTGGATGGTGTCTGTGCAGCTCCTAGTCTCACCGAGACTTTCGGGATTGATAGCTGTCCTATGAGCAGCAGAAGTCTCCTGCCTCTGAAGTAGTCCACACGGACCACCTGGAATTCCGATCGCCTTGTCGCACAAGGCACCGGAAGGAGTCGTACACTCATGTCGGCATACTATTCACCGATACACTCTCCTACCACCAGTCACCTTTCTATAGTTGTCTTTCCCTTGATGTGCCTCCCTTATCGGGTAGCACTTTCTCAGGCTCTCTCAGTTACCACAACTAGAGAGAATGGCAACTTTGTAGAGTGACTGGTGTTTTGAGTTGTACTTGAGAAGCCCTCAATACCCCTATATATAGGAGGGTCATGGGACAAGGTTCTCTACCCCGGGAAATGCAGGATTAAAGTAAGAGTAGAAGGGTTTGAGGTTTTCCACAAAGCAACCAATTGTGCCAACTGAACGGATCATTTCAAGCATGAACCGATTGGTTGGGAACCTAAGCTGATCAGTTCACACCTGAACCGGTCAGTTGGGACACTTGAGCCGATCGATTCACTTTTGAACCGATAAGTTCACTGCCCTGATCAGTTCCCGATTGACTTTTCCTCTTTTTTTTCGAATTGATCCGAATACCAATCCTTGTTCCAATCAAATTGGACAAGTGAAACAAAGAGAAATTTCTCACCAACATGACTTTCCCAACTTGCTCATTTGGACCGGTTGAGCCGATCGGTTCAACCCTTGAACCATTCATCTCAACCTATCCTGAGATGATCGGTTCATCACATGAGCCGATCGGTTCACCAACTTGAGTTGATCAATTCATCATATGAGCTGATCGGTTGGGAGTGCAGACTGCGCATAATCAGTCAATTTCAGTTTCAATCAATCTGATACTCTAATCAATCGGTCCAACACCTTGAACACTATGATATTGAGCTATCAATTGATTGAGTGTTTAATTGAACTACTAAACTCCTTTAGAAATCAATCTAAACATCATTTGTGGATAAACTCCTCTTCCAAGTTAAATCCTATGTGTGTGACCCTGCAGGCCCATTTCACGTTGGCAGTGAAAGTCCATAACACTTATCACCTCACAAGCAAGGAGCGGTGCCTAGCCGCACATTAGTGCTACCCAAGTGAAATAGAAAGTTGGAGAACAACTTGCAATCCTACAATATGTGAATTGTGTTATAGTGAATGTATAATTCCTTTGTCTCGGATATACCAAATGAACTCAAGGCATGGAACAGTCATCATGTCAATCTTCATTCACTTTCTTGATCTCATAGTAGATTGGAGGAGATACGTATGACATCAATAACACATATTGATTCACACATGCATGCACACACCTATCTCCATCTGAGTCATCAAGTGGCCATGGATATAAAACTCCCTCAGGAAAGACAAATCCCATATCTATCACTCACCCTTCAAAAGCCCCATGTGTGAAAGCCACCCAATCATCACCTTTATAACAACCCATGTTTCAGGAATGCATTTGATGATGTCAAAGTGTACCCAACGACATGTGTTGAGTGTAGTGATTTTTGGTCAAAGAATCACACTCACCACCATCACTGTGAGAACTGACTATGACTACCATGTCATGGTTCCATGTGTCAAACTCACGGTGGGTCTGTCTGGTACACTTGTTCTCTAACATGTACCTATGGGTTTGGTTTGATATTTCCATATCATGACGAACGAGATTCTATCATCAACCAACACCACAATCTAGTCTTGTGTGTCATTGTTGTCTATCTACCTTCCCCAATGACATCCAACGAGGGACATAATAAGAATGTACAAACTCTTAGCATCTGTATGATCTCATCATTCAGGTCCTCAACCTGAAAGCATACGTCATTGAGTACTATCATTCTCTAGACATTCAATCTATTCTATAATTATCTCATATGACTGAACTAGAAAGAATTGGAAGCTTGCCTTTGATGCTTATCAAATCAATTTTAATGTATCCCACCAATCATCCCATGATTGGCTCTCAGGGTACACATACCAACAGATTCCCAATTGCACTACGAGCCAATCGCCCTTGAATCGTATTCATAGTGATCTTTAAACATTTCCCACATGATACTATGCTCTAGTGGTTACATAGTGAGTTATGGAAACACTTTGCCAAAGTTGGTATTAACTGCATGTCTCTCATCTCTTCACTGTGCGTCACACGTATGAGATGGAGTTGCCATAATATGCGATCTAGTATTCCTTTGCTAACCTTTAGCCACATTGCAATACCAAGCACTCCTTATTTGTCATCAATTATCAAAATATCTATAAGTTCATCTCATGAACTTCCAGATCCATATAGTATCTACTAAAGTTTTTCTAACACACGGATACTCAGATTTTCCCTTTCAAATGGCTTAAATAGAACGTTTCCATTTATCAAAAAGCATTCACTTATATATATATATTGCGATTAATCTTCTATCCTTTTCGGAAGTTCGCATCAGTGTAACTCTTTATAGTGAATCCTTCCTTATTTCCATAGAACTAGTACTTATCAAGTTCTTATGGTATTCCAGTAACCTTTACTGGAACTAGACAGACATCCACTCATCAAGTACTACATACGAGTTATCAGGATGAGCACATCATATTGTCATGTCCTACATACAAGATGGTGAATGCAATTTATTCTTGCTATGACCATACATGCAAGATAATAGAATGATTACATACATTATATATCCATATCTATTCTTAGTGTTCCCATTCTTCATAAGAATTGGACACTTGGCCTTGGGATACTAACTCCATGTAATCATGGACACGTTTTCTGCCACTGAATCTATGCACACTGAACCCCTTAAGTATAGATTGCCAATGTATGCTTTCTCTTTTCAGGTCAAGAGGTTTTCGAAACCTATCTCTATAGATCTCTATTCCCATTACATAGGAAATGTCTCTATCTTCGCTAATGATAATTTCCACTTTGGATTTCCATTCTAGAACATTTCCATTTCACATCAACATGTGGAATGTGAATATGCTCCCCCTAAATCACATATCCCTTCTTTATCTTTGACATATCAGTCAAACCCTTTGACTATATTATCAAAGTAAAGATCACAGTTCTGAGTTGCTTGTACTCAATCAATCACATTCATTAGTCCATTGTAACTTATAGACTTCATTAGCATTAATGGATTCATAAACCTTTAAGTTGTGTTACACATACATCCTTGTTTTTATTCCTTATAGGAATGCAATTTTAGTATTTGTATGCCAAATTTCTTAGTCATTAAGTTTCAATCAACAAGCATCATCCTTCTCAAAATGTTATCCATGTGTCTTAACGCTTAAGATTCATTCACACTTATGGATTTCATCCCAATGGGTACTACAATTAAGGTCATACCTTATGGTTCACATGGAAGTCATTTAGGATGTAATGGTCATAAACCATAACTCAAAATCTAGTTCCTCATATTCATATAGATAGTTGATTCATTACATGACCAACTCATCACATAGATAATCGAGGTGTATCTGTCAAGGATATAATAACTCACAACTCCTTGTGATTCTTAATGTCCTTTATTCGTGTGGGGTATTCTTTATTTGAGAAGAAATTAGTCATTTGATAATCATCCTCTAACTCCTTAGAGTATGACTCCTTTTTTATTTAGACAACACCATGCCTTAATCACGAGCTCATTATCATAATCACTCATAAGGATCTCAAACATTTGGTTCAAGTATTTCATTCATTGATCTTATCAAGAATTAACACTTTACCAAATTCGTACTTCATCTATGATATTCTTGAACACTTCAAGATATTCATATTGGTATTTCTCTAAACACCATTTGAAGTACTATCATTAAGTCCAATAGGTATGTAAATACATCACATGTATTATACCTAATAGGATAATCAATCTCCCACTATGACTAGTGAAGATTGATCATGTCCAAGAGATTCATGTCTCTTACTAGTTCTCTAACTGAAAAGAGTCTAGACTTATCCATCATATGGAAACTAGAAATGAATTTCTCATGATTTATGCTAATTTCATTGTTTGAGTTATCAATAACTTTTTGGTATCACTTTATCTTATGCATACCAAGTACCACAAGATAAAAAAGGCATTGCCACAAAGATTGAAACATCAACTTTATTAATTGCCACATTTTTTTAGGTAATCAAAAGTGATGAAAACAAACATGTGGCAGCAAAGAGGAGCTATAGTAATGAATCTATGAGAAAGTTGATTAGATGTCTAGTGTGTCCTAGAGTCATTCATGTAGTCTCAGGTCTGGGAAGGAAAAGTTTTTATATGGTGTTTCAAACGAATCAGAATTTGGTTAGCATGTTAATGTTTATTTGTGTGGCATATACAAATATTGTTCTCCAGTGTATACACATTGTGGCTAAGGTGATGGAATAATTTGTATCAAATTCTTGTCATAGTATGGATACAAGAAAGATGTTGGGCTCTTATACAAATGTTTAT